>CAKLBY020000124.1:0-616819 GCA_921007115.2 Peronospora matthiolae | reverse complement strand
GGGATACAGTCCCGATCTCTTTTAGAGCCGCATCTTTTCTGTCTCTTCGTTACAGTGGTTTATCAGCTGGATTGGCTCCAGAACAAGGCGCACCATTCTCGACCACTCAATTCGGGCAGGCTGCGAGTCGGACGTTACCGCGTGTTCGCAACCCAGTCCATACTATCTCTTCTCGGATAGAAACCAATGGGCAGTACCATGGTGATGGAGTAACACAACTGGGTTGGACTGCCATGTGACTCGTTCAGTCTGGTTGATTAGCGACATGACATCGATCGGTAGCACCTCTTTCTTTCTTTAGGACCTCGTTTGATGGACAGACAAGACGATCGATCCGCCATGACACGAGTGGATGGAGGAGGCTGTGGTGGTGGCCAGGTGAGCATGGCAAACCCCGTGGGTGTTTGTTTGCGTGATTTTTCGGAGAAGTGTGCGCGCGCGTGCGAAGCCTGTCTAGCTCAGTTGGTAGAGCGCAAGACTCTTAATCTTGTGGTCGTGGGTTCGAGCCCCACGGTGGGCAACTACCAATGATGTGATCGAAACGGATGCAGTCCCGATCTCTTTTAGAGCCGCATCTTTTCTGTCTCTTCGTTACAGTGGTTTATCAGCTGGATTGGCTCTAGAACAAGGCGCACCATTCTCGACCACTCGAATCGGGCAGGCTGCGAGTCGGACGTTACCGCGTGTTCGCAACCCAGTCCATACTATCTCTTCTCAGATAGAAACCAATGGGCAGTACCATGGTGATGGAGTAACACAACTGGGTTGGACTGCCATGTGACTCGTTCAGTCTGGTTGATTAGCGACATGACATCGATCGGTAGCACCTCTTTCTTTCTTTAGGACCTCGTATGATGGACAGACAAGACGATTGATCCGCCATGACACGAGTGGATGGAGGAGGCTGTGGTGGTGGCCAGGTGAGCATGGCAAACCCCGTGAGCGTTTGTTTGCGTGATTTTTCGGAGAAGTGTGCGCGCGTGTGCGAAGCCTGTCTAGCTCAGTTGGTAGAGCGCTAGACTCTAAATCTTGTGGTCGTGGGTTCGAGCCCCACGGTGGGCGACTACCAATGATGCGATCGAAACGGATGCAGTCCCGATCTCTTTTAGAGCCGCATCTTTTCTGTCTCTTCGTTACAGTGGTTTATCAGCTGGATTGGCTCTAGAACAAGGCGCACCATTCTCGACCACTCGAATCGGGCAGGCTGCGAGTCGGACGTTACCGCGTGTTCGCAACCCAGTCCATACTATCTCTTCTCAGGTAGAAACCAATGGGCAGTACCATGGTGATGGAGTAACACAACTGGGTTGGACTGCCATGTGACTCGTTCAGTCTGGTTGATTAGCGACATGACATCGATCGGTAGCACCTCTTTCTTTCTTTAGGACCTCGTATGATGGACAGACAAGACGATCGATCCGCCATGACACGAGTGGATGGAGGAGGCTGTGGTGGAGGACAGGTGAGCATGGCAAACCCCGTGGGTGTTTGTTTGCGTGATTTTTCGGAGAAGTGTGCGCGCGTGTGCGAAGCCTGTCTAGCTCAGTTGGTAGAGCGCAAGACTCTAAATCTTGTGGTCGTGGGTTCGAGCCCCACGGTGGGCGACTACCAATGATGTGATCGAAACGGATGCAGTCCCGATCTCTTTTAGAGCCGCATCTTTTCTGTCTCTTCGTTACAGTGGTTTATCAGCTGGATTGGCTCCAGAACATGACGCACCATTCTCGACCACTCGAATCGGGCAGGCTGCGAGTCGGACGTTACCGCGTGTTCGCAACCCAGTCCATACTATCTCTTCTCAGATAGAAACCAATGGGCAGTACCATGGTGATGGAGTAACACAACTGGGTTGGACTGCCATGTGACTCGTTCAGTCTGGTTGATTAGCGACATGACATCGATCGGTAGCACCTCTTTCTTTCTTTAGGACCTCGTATGATGGACAGACAAGACGATTGATCCGCCATGACACGAGTGGATGGAGGAGGCTGTGATGGTGGCCAGGTGAGCATGGCAAACCCCGTGGGCGTTTGTTTGCGTGATTTTTCGGAGAAGTGTGCACGCGTGTGCGAAGCCTGTCTAGCTCAGTTGGTAGAGCGCAAGACTCTTAATCTTGTGGTCGTGGGTTCGAGCCCCACGGTGGGCGACTACCAATGATGCGATCGAAACGGATGCAGTCCCGATCTCTTTTAGAGCCGCATCTTTTCTGTCTCTTCGTTACAGTGGTTTATCAGCTGGATTGGCTCCAGAACATGACGCACCATTCTCGACCACTCGAATCGGGCAGGCTGCGAGTCCGGACGTTACCGCGTGTTCGGCAACCCAGTCCATACTATCTCTTCTCAGGTAGAAACCAATGGGCAGTACCATGGTGATGGAGTAACACAACTGGGTTGGACTGCCATGTGACTCGTTCAGTCTGGTTGATTAGCGACATGACATCGATCGGTAGCACCTCTTTCTTTCTTTAGGACCTCGTATGATGGACAGACAAGACGATCGATCCGCCATGACACGAGTGGATGGAGGAGGCTGTGGTGGAGGACAGGTGAGCATGGCAAACCCCGTGGGTGTTTGTTTGCGTGATTTTTCGGAGAAGTGTGCGCGCGTGTGCGAAGCCTGTCTAGCTCAGTTGGTAGAGCGCAAGACTCTAAATCTTGTGGTCGTGGGTTCGAGCCCCACGGTGGGCGACTACCAATGATGTGATCGAAACGGATGCAGTCCCGATCTCTTTTAGAGCCGCATCTTTTCTGTCTCTTCGTTACAGTGGTTTATCAGCTGGATTGGCTCTAGAACAAGGCGCACCATTCTCGACCACTCAAATCGGGCAGGCTGCGAGTCGGACGTTACCGCGTGTTCGCAACCCAGTCCATACTATCTCTTCTCAGATAGAAACCAATGGGCAGTACCATGGTGATGGAGTAACACAACTGGGTTGGACTGCCATGTGACTCGTTCAGTCTGGTTGATTAGCGACATGACATCGATCGGTAGCACCTCTTTCTTTCTTTAGGACCTCGTATGATGGACAGACAAGACGATTGGTCCGCCATGACACGAGTGGATGGAGGAGGCTGTGATGGTGGCCAGGTGAGCATGGCAAACCCCGTGAGCGTTTGTTTGCGTGATTTTTCGGAGAAGTGTGCACGCGTGTGCGAAGCCTGTCTAGCTCAGTTGGTAGAGCGCAAGACTCTTAATCTTGTGGTCGTGGGTTCGAGCCCCACGGTGGGCGACTACCAATGATGCGATCGAAACGGATGCAGTCCCGATCTCTTTTAGAGCCGCATCTTTTCTGTCTCTTCGTTACAGTGGTTTATCAGCTGGATTGGCTCCAGAACAAGGCGCACCATTCTCGACCACTCAATTCGGGCAGGCTGCGAGTCGGACGTTACCGCGTGTTCGCAATTCAGTCCATACTATCTCTTCTCGGATAGAAACCAATGGGCATTACCATGGTGATGGAGTAACACAACTGGGTTGGACTGCCATGTGACTCGTTCAGTCTGGTTGATTAGCGACATGACATCGATCGGTAGCACCTCTTTCTTTCTTTAGGACCTCGTTTGATGGACAGACAAGACGATCGATCCGCCATGACACGAGTGGATGGAGGAGGCTGTGGTGGTGGCCAGGTGAGCATGGCAAACCCCGTGGGTGTTTGTTTGCGTGATTTTTCGGAGAAGTGTGCGCGCGTGTGCGAAGCCTGTCTAGCTCAGTTGGTAGAGCGCAAGACTCTTAATCTTGTGGTCGTGGGTTCGAGCCCCACGGTGGGCGACTACCAATGATGCGATCGAAACGGATGCAGTCCCGATCTCTTTTAGAGCCGCATCTTTTCTGTCTCTTCGTTACAGTGGTTTATCAGCTGGATTGGCTCCAGAACATGACGCACCATTCTCGACCACTCGAATCGGGCAGGCTGCGAGTCGGACGTTACCGCGTGTTCGCAACCCAGTCCATACTATCTCTTCTCAGATAGAAACCAATGGGCAGTACCATGGTGATGGAGTAACACAACTGGGTTGGACTGCCATGTGACTCGTTCAGTCTGGTTGATTAGCGACATGACATCGATCGGTAGCACCTCTTTCTTTCTTTAGGACCTCGTTTGATGGACAGACAAGACGATTGATCCGCCATGACACGAGTGGATGGAGGAGGCTGTGGTGGAGGACAGGTGAGCATGGCGAACCCCGTGGGTGTTTGCTTGCGTCACTATCGAAGAAGTGTGCGTGCGTGTGCGAAGTCTGTCTAGCTCAGTTGGTAGAGCGCAAGACTCTAAATCTTGTGGTTGTGGGTTCGAGCCCCACGGTGGGCGACTACCAATGATGTGATCGAAACGGATGCAGTCCCGATCTCTTTTAGAGCCGCATCTTTTCTGTCTCTTCGTTACAGTGGTTTATCAGCTGGATTGGCTCTAGAACAAGGCGCACCATTCTCGACCACTCGAATCGGGCAGGCTGCGAGTCGGACGTTACCGCGTGTTCGCAACCCAGTCCATACTATCTCTTCTCAGATAGAAACCAATGGGCAGTACCATGGTGATGGAGTAACACAACTGGGTTGGACTGCCATGTGACTCGTTCAGTCTGGTTGATTAGCGACATGACATCGATCGGTAGCATCTCTTTCTTTCTTTAGGACCTCGTTTGATGGACAGACAAGATGATCGATCCGCCATGACACGAGTGGATGGAGGAGGCTGTGATGGTGGCCAGGTGAGCATGGCAAACCCCGTGGGCGTTTGTTTGCGTGATTTTTCGGAGAAGTGTGCGCGCGTGTGCGAAGCCTGTCTAGCTCAGTTGGTAGAGCGCTAGACTCTAAATCTTGTGGTCGTGGGTTCGAGCCCCACGGTGGGCGACTACCAATGATGCGATCGAAAAGGATGCAGTCCCGATCTCTTTTAGAGCCGCATCTTTTCTGTCTCTTCGTTACAGTGGTTTATCAGCTGGATTGGCTCCAGAACAAGGCACACCATTCTCGACCACTCGAATCGGGCAGGCTGCGAGTCGGACGTTACCGCGTGTTTGCAACCCAGTCCATACTATCTCTTCTCAGATAGAAACCAATGGGCAGTACCATGGTGATGGAGTAACACAACTGGGTTGGACTGCCATGTGACTCGTTCAGTCTGGTTGATTAGCGACATGACATCGATCGGTAGCACCTCTTTCTTTCTTTAGGACCTCGTTTGATGGACAGACAAGACGATTGATCCGCCATGACACGAGTGGATGGAGGAGGCTGTGATGGTGGCCAGGTGAGCATGGCAAACCCCGTGGGCGTTTGTTTGCGTGATTTTTCGGAGAAGTGTGCGCGCGTGTGCGAAGCCTGTCTAGCTCAGTTGGTAGAGCGCTAGACTCTTAATCTTGTGGTCGTGGGTTCGAGCCCCACGGTGGGCGACTACCAATGATGCGATCGAAACGGATGCAGTCCCGATCTCTTTTAGAGCCGCATCTTTTCTGTCTCTTCGTTACAGTGGTTTATCAGCTGGATTGGCTCCAGAACATGACGCACCATTCTCGACCACTCGAATCGGGCAGGCTGCGAGTCGGACGTTACCGCGTGTTCGCAACCCAGTCCATACTATCTCTTCTCAGATAGAAACCAATGGGCAGTACCATGGTGATGGAGTAACACAACTGGGTTGGACTGCCATGTGACTCGTTCAGTCTGGTTGATTAGCGACATGACATCGATCGGTAGCACCTCTTTCTTTCTTTAGGACCTCGTATGATGGACAGACAAGACGATTGATCCGCCATGACACGAGTGGATGGAGGAGGCTGTGGTGGAGGACAGGTGAGCATGGCGAACCCCGTGGGTGTTTGCTTGCGTCACTATCGAAGAAGTGTGCACGCGTGTGCGAAGCCTGTCTAGCTCAGTTGGTAGAGCGCAAGACTCTAAATCGTGTGGTTGTGGGTTCGAGCCCCACGGTGGGCGACTACCAATGATGTGATCGAAACGGATGCAGTCCCGATCTCTTTTAGAGCCGCATCTTTTCTGTCTCTTCGTTACAGTGGTTTATCAGCTGGATTGGCTCTAGAACAAGGCGCACCATTCTCGACCACTCGAATCGGGCAGGCTGCGAGTCGGACGTTACCGCGTGTTCGCAACCCAGTCCATACTATCTCTTCTCAGATAGAAACCAATGGGCAGTACCATGGTGATGGAGTAACACAACTGGGTTGGACTGCCATGTGACTCGTTCAGTCTGGTTGATTAGCGAGATGACATCGATCGGTAGCACCTCTTTCTTTCTTTCTTTAGGACCTCGTTTGATGGACAGACAAGACGATTGATCCGCCATGACACGAGTGGATGGAGGAGGCTGTGATGGTGGCCAGGTGAGCATGGCAAACCCCGTGGGCGTTTGTTTGCGTGATTTTTCGGAGAAGTGTGCGCGCGTGTGCGAAGCCTGTCTAGCTCAGTTGGTAGAGCGCAAGACTCTTAATCTTGTGGTCGTGGGTTCGAGCCCCACGGTGGGCGACTACCAATGATGCGATCGAAACGGATGCAGTCCCGATCTCTTTTAGAGCCGCATCTTTTCTGTCTCTTCGTTACAGTGGTTTATCAGCTGGATTGGCTCCAGAACAAGGCACACCATTCTCGACCACTCGAATCGGGCAGGCTGCGAGTCGGACGTTACCGCGTGTTCGCAACCCAGTCCATACTATCTCTTCTCAGATAGAAACCAATGGGCAGTACCATGGTGATGGAGTAACACAACTGGGTTGGACTGCCATGTGACTCGTTCAGTCTGGTTGATTAGCGACATGACATCGATCGGTAGCACCTCTTTCTTTCTTTAGGACCTCGTTTGATGGACAGACAAGACGATTGATCCGCCATGACACGAGTGGATGGAGGAGGCTGTGGTGGTGGCCAGGTGAGCATGGCAAACCCCGTGGGCGTTTGTTTGCGTGATTTTTCGGAGAAGTGTGCGCGCGTGTGCGAAGCCTGTCTAGCTCAGTTGGTAGAGCGCTAGACTCTAAATCTTGTGGTCGTGGGTTCGAGCCCCACGGTGGGCGACTACCAATGATGCGATCGAAACGGATGCAGTCCCGATCTCTTTTAGAGCCGCATCTTTTCTGTCTCTTCGTTACAGTGGTTTATCAGCTGGATTGGCTCCAGAACAAGGCGCACCATTCTCGACCACTCGAATCGGGCAGGCTGCGAGTCGGACGTTACCGCGTGTTCGCAACCCAGTCCATACTATCTCTTCTCAGATAGAAACCAATGGGCAGTACCATGGTGATGGAGTAACACAACTGGGTTGGACTGCCATGTGACTCGTTCAGTCTGGTTGATTAGCGACATGACATCGATCGGTAGCACCTCTTTCTTTCTTTAGGACCTCGTTTGATGGACAGACAAGACGATTGATCCGCCATGACACGAGTGGATGGAGGAGGCTGTGGTGGTGGCCAGGTGAGCATGGCAAACCCCGTGGGCGTTTGTTTGCGTGATTTTTCGGAGAAGTGTGCGCGCGTGTGCGAAGCCTGTCTAGCTCAGTTGGTAGAGCGCAAGACTCTTAATCTTGTGGTCGTGGGTTCGAGCCCCACGGTGGGCGACTACCAATGATGCGATCGAAACGGATGCAGTCTCGATCTCCTTTAGAGCCGCACTTTTTCTGTCTCTTCGTTACAGTGGTTTATCAGCTGGATTGGCTCTAGAACAAGGCGCACCATTCTCGACCACTCGAATCGGGCAGGCTGCGAGTCGGACGTTACCGCGTGTTCGCAACCCAGTCCATACTATCTCTTCTCAGATAGAAACCAATGGGCAGTACCATGGTGATGGAGTAACACAACTGGGTTGGACTGCCATGTGACTCGTTCAGTCTGGTTGATTAGCGACATGACATCGATCGGTAGCACCTCTTTCTTTCTTTAGGACCTCGTTTGATGGACAGACAAGACGATTGATCCGCCATGACACGAGTGGATGGAGGAGGCTGTGATGGTGGACAGGTGAGCATGGCAAACCCCGTGGGCGTTTGTTTGCGTGATTTTTCGGAGAAGTGTGCACGCGTGTGCGAAGCCTGTCTAGCTCAGTTGGTAGAGCGCTAGACTCTAAATCTTGTGGTCGTGGGTTCGAGCCCCACGGTGGGCGACTACCAATGATGCGATCGAAACGGATGCAGTCCCGATCTCTTTAGAGCCGCATCTTTTCTGTCTCTTCGTTACAGTGGTTTATCAGCTGGATTGGCTCTAGAACAAGGCGCACCATTCTCGACCACTCGAATCGGGCAGGCTGCGAGTCGGACGTTACCGCGTGTTCGCAACCCAGTCCATACTATCTCTTCTCAGATAGAAACCAATGGGCAGTACCATGGTGATGGAGTAACACAACTGGGTTGGACTGCCATGTGACTCGTTCAGTCTGGTTGATTAGCGACATGACATCGATCGGTAGCACCTCTTTCTTTCTTTAGGACCTCGTTTGATGGACAGACAAGACGATTGATCCGCCATGACACGAGTGGATGGAGGAGGCTGTGATGGTGGCCAGGTGAGCATGGCAAACCCCGTGGGCGTTTGTTTGCGTGATTTTTCGGAGAAGTGTGCACGCGTGTGCGAAGCCTGTCTAGCTCAGTTGGTAGAGCGCAAGACTCTTAATCTTGTGGTCGTGGGTTCGAGCCCCACGGTGGGCGACTACCAATGATGCGATCGAAACGGATGCAGTCCCGATCTCTTTTAGAGCCGCATCTTTTCTGTCTCTTCGTTACAGTGGTTTATCAGCTGGATTGGCTCCAGAACAAGGCGCACCATTCTCGACCACTCGAATCGGGCAGGCTGCGAGTCGGACGTTACCGCGTGTTCGCAACCCAGTCCATACTATCTCTTCTCAGATAGAAACCAATGGGCAGTACCATGGTGATGGAGTAACACAACTGGGTTGGACTGCCATGTGACTCGTTCAGTCTGGTTGATTAGCGACATGACATCGATCGGTAGCACCTCTTTCTTTCTTTAGGACCTCGTTTGATGGACAGACAAGACGATTGATCCGCCATGACACGAGTGGATGGAGGAGGCTGTGGTGGAGGACAGGTGAGCATGGCAAACCCCGTGGGCGTTTGTTTGCGTGATTTTTCGGAGAAGTGTGCACGCGTGTGCGAAGCCTGTCTAGCTCAGTTGGTAGAGCGCAAGACTCTTAATCTTGTGGTCGTGGGTTCGAGCCCCACGGTGGGCGACTACCAATGATGCGATCGAAACGGATGCAGTCCCGATCTCTTTTAGAGCCGCATCTTTTCTGTCTCTTCGTTACAGTGGTTTATCAGCTGGATTGGCTCTAGAACAAGGCGCACCATTCTCGACCACTCGAATCGGGCAGGCTGAGGGTCGGACGTTACCGCGTGTTCGCAACCCAGTCCATACTATCTCTTCTCAGGTAGAAACCAATGGGCAGTACCATGGTGATGGAGTAACACAACTGGGTTGGACTGCCATGTGACTCGTTCAGTCTGGTTGATTAGCGACATGACATCGATCGGTAGCACCTCTTTCTTTCTTTAGGACCTCGTTTGATGGACAGACAAGACGATTGATCCGCCATGACACGAGTGGATGGAGGAGGCTGTGGTGGTGGACAGGTGAGCATGGCAAACCCCGTGGGCGTTTGTTTGCGTGATTTTTCGGAGAAGTGTGCACGCGTGTGCGAAGCCTGTCTAGCTCAGTTGGTAGAGCGCTAGACTCTTAATCTTGTGGTCGTGGGTTCGAGCCCCACGGTGGGCGACTACCAATGATGCGATCGAAACGGATGCAGTCCCGATCTCTTTTAGAGCCGCATCTTTTCTGTCTCTTCGTTACAGTGGTTTATCAGCTGGATTGGCTCTAGAACAAGGCGCACCATTCTCGACCACTCGAATCGGGCAGGCTGCGAGTCGGACGTTACCGCGTGTTCGCAACCCAGTCCATACTATCTCTTCTCAGATAGAAACCAATGGGCAGTACCATGGTGATGGAGTAACACAACTGGGTTGGACTGCCATGTGACTCGTTCAGTCTGGTTGATTAGCGACATGACATCGATCGGTAGCACCTCTTTCTTTCTTTAGGACCTCGTTTGATGGACAGACAAGACGATTGATCCGCCATGACACGAGTGGATGGAGGAGGCTGTGATGGTGGACAGGTGAGCATGGCAAACCCCGTGGGCGTTTGTTTGCGTGATTTTTCGGAGAAGTGTGCGCGCGTGTGCGAAGCCTGTCTAGCTCAGCTGGTAGAGCGCAAGACTCTTAATCTTGTGGTCGTGGGTTCGAGCCCCACGGTGGGCGACTACCAATGATGCGATCGAAACGGATGCAGTCCCGATCTCTTTTAGAGCCGCATCTTTTCTGTCTCTTCGTTACAGTGGTTTATCAGCTGGATTGGCTCTAGAACAAGGCGCACCATTCTCGACCACTCGAATCGGGCAGGCTGAGGGTCGGACGTTACCGCGTGTTCGCAATTCAGTCCATACTATCTCTTCTCAGATAGAAACCAATGGGCAGTACCATGGTGATGGAGTAACACAACTGGGTTGGACTGCCATGTGACTCGTTCAGTCTGGTTGATTAGCGACATGACATCGATCGGTAGCACCTCTTTCTTTCTTTAGGACCTCGTTTGATGGACAGACAAGACGATTGATCCGCCATGACACGAGTGGATGGAGGAGGCTGTGGTGGAGGACAGGTGAGCATGGCAAACCCCGTGGGCGTTTGTTTGCGTGATTTTTCGGAGAAGTGTGCGCGCGTGTGCGAAGCCTGTCTAGCTCAGTTGGTAGAGCGCAAGACTCTTAATCTTGTGGTCGTGGGTTCGAGCCCCACGGTGGGCGACTACCAATGATGCGATCGAAACGGATGCAGTCCCGTTCTCTTTTAGAGCCGCATCTTTTCTGTCTCTTCGTAGGATAAAGGTATTTGACACGAGGTCGAGCTTAAGCCAGGCTCGAAATACTGTGTCATGAAGCAGTGGCCACTGCCTCGTGAACAAGTACTTGCGATCGACAAGTTCTTTGCCGATCGTTTAGCTGCGGGCCATGTGAGGGAATCAACTTCCCCACATAGTTCTCCGACCTTCTGTGTGCGAAAAGCAACAGGAGGGTGGCGGATTGTGCATGCATTTAACAAGTTGAACGCTGCAACGATACCGGCTCAGACGCCGATACCCAGGAAGGACGTAATCATTGATGGTATGTCAAAGAGTACCATCTTTTCGTCCATGGATTTGATGGATGACTTCTATCAAATCCTTATGCGAGAACGGGACATACCCTATACCGCAGTGAGCACGCCTAGCGGCATGCCCTTGGAATGGCTAGTTATGTTACAAGGGCTTAGTAATGCCCCTGCCACGCTCAACAGATGTGTATCACATCTGTTGAGACCAGTACGATAATTCGCGCCGAGTTATTTCGATGACGTATTCATCAAAAGTCGGGCTATGGATGGAAAGTCGGATGTTGAGGTTCACAGATACCACATCCGACAGGTTCTTACAATCATGCGAAAGCATCAATCGTATGCAAATCTCAAGAAGTGTGCATTTGCAGCAAGCGAAATACCACTTCTTGGGTGCATCTTTGGTAAGAACGGTGTACGTCCTGATCCCGAAAAGATCAAGGCGATCACCGACTGGCCTGTGCCGGTTGATGCCAAAGGTCTTCGAAAATTCCTTGGGCTAGCAGCGTATTTGCATAAGTATTCACGCAATTACGCCGAGATGACTGTGCACCTCTCCCGTTTGTTGAAAAAGAACGAGAGGTGGTTATGGAACGCTGAATGTCAGCTCTCCTTTGAGGGTATCAAGCAGAGCTTGATACAATCCCCAGTCCTAGCAATAGCCGATCAGGACAGGCCATTTCATGTGGTCTGTGATGCCAGCGATTTCGCAATCGGCTGTGCATTAATGCAGTACGATCTTGAAGGCGTTGAACGCGTCGTCTGCTATCAGTCGCGTCAGCTGCAACCAGCTGAGCGGAACTATCCAGTGCATGACAAGGAACTCCTTGCCATGAAGTATGCACTCGCGAAGTTCAGAGTCTATCTATTAGGAGATAGACCCTTCGTTGTTTACACTGACCATGCGTCATTACGCACGGCAGTGAACAGCCCGCACCTTCCACAACGAATGGCGCGGTGGTTGTCATTCTTTGCAGAATACAACTTTACGGTCGAGTACAAACCAGGACGACTCAATGTCGTCGCTGATGCACTCTCACGTCGTCCCGACTTTGAAACAGTCGCGAAACCCAACAGTGAGACATTCACTGTTGCGGTTATGACGTCCACAGTCCCATCTTCAACGTTACATGATGATGTGAGGCGGGCGTATGACCAAGATGGTGAGATAGTGAAGTTGTTGACACATCTCTCCCAACCATCTCGAGAATCGTTGAAACGATTGTCGTCTGCGTATCGATCTGCATCAGATCGATACACTACTCGTAACGGTTTACTGTACTATACAGCCGTTTCTGGTGACACACCACGTGTTGTCATTCCAGATGATATTGATCTGCGTTTGCGGATCATGTTCGAGTATCACGATGCTCCTATAGGAGGACATCGTGGCCGAGAGAAAACATATCTCACGGTAAGTCGAGACTTTTACTGGCCCCGCCAGTATCAGTTTGTGCGAAAGTATGTTCGCGCATGTGAAGTCTGTCAACGAGTGAAGTCAAGTCCTTCACTGCGTGCACCTTTACAGCCTCTACCGGTTCCGGCTGAGTGCTGGGAATCCATCTCAATGGATTTTGTCTTCGGGTTACCCAAAGACGCACGCGGGAATACGGGTATTCTCGTATTTGTTGACAGATTCAGCAAAATGGTACACCTTGTGGCTGTACCAGAGACAATCACGGCAAGTGGCTGTGCTTGTGTCTTTATTGACACCATCTTCCGACTTCATGGGTTGCCCCGTGAACTCGTATCAGACAGAGATCCACGATTCACTGCTGATTTCTGGCGTTCCGTGTTCAAATCACTCGGAACGCGCTTGAAGATGTCAACATCTGATCATCCAGAGTCTGATGGTCAGACGGAACGTGCCAATCGTGTCCTTGAAGACATACTTTGAGGATACGTACACTCCTTTAAGAGTTGGAGTGAGTTTTTGCCAATGGTAGAGTTTGCCATCAACAACTCGGTGCATGCGTCCACGACACATACACCGTTTTACGTGAATGGCTTGCGCCATCCGCGTGTACCCACCTTACTCGAGTGTGACTCTGGTTTAAGGGGGGGAGGGACTCGCGCGAGCAAAAACCGATTTGGTTCACGCTCATCACGCTCTGACGAAGAGGTCATTGCGTTTGATGCCGATATCGATAACATCGATATCGAAGAAGATGATGCCAGTGAGAGTGCGGAAGCCCTCACTGAAGAAAAGGTTGATGTTGCTGCAGTGCGCTCACAGCGCACTGAAGCTAACGAGTCATCAGATGAGTTCATACTGGCTCGTGAAACGGTAGTCCGTTTTGTGCAAGACTCCATCGCCGAAGCGGTGGATAAGCAAAAGCAAAACGCTGATAAGAATGGAAGGGCAAACACTCTTTTATTTAATAAAGGTGACTTAGTCCTACTGTCTACGGTTAATCTACCAAAGCATGTAGTGACTAACTTGGGTAGCAGTAAACTACTACCCAAGTACATCGGCCCATTTCGTGTACTGCACCGCCTAGGCAATGCATACACGATCGAATTACCACGTACGATGCGAACGCATCCCACGTTTTACGTTGGTCGGCTTAAGCCGTACCATCAGTACGCTGTTTCTTCCGATGAAGAACGCCCTTGCGCTCAAGCATCTCGCAGAGAGCCTTGTGCTCCCGATGGTGGGCATCGACAAGGGTCTGAAGAGCGGTTATCTCATCCCGAGAACGATCAACAATCCCACGAGCTATCCTTATCTCGTTGTGCAGAGATGTCAGAGATCTCTCGTTCTCAAGCTGAGCAAAGGAAAACTCAGCTCGATGCTTCAAGACAGTGTCCGCCAATTGGAGACGCCTGTCCCGCTCATGTTCGAGATCGTCGCGTAACCCTTGCGTTACGCGATCAAAGAAGCTCTCGGGAACACACCGATCCACATGATCGTGTGGAGAGCGTCTTTCCTCCTCCTCCACCTCCATTAGAGGACTCTCGCGGTGGCCAGCGCTATCTAGTTGAGCAGCTGTTGAACCACCGCGATGTGAATGGACGTCGGACGAGTTATCTCGTCCGGTGGCGCGGTTATCCCCCGTCCTGGGATACTTGGGAGCCCCGCTCCCAACTGATGATTGACGTACTGGGTCTGGTTGAGCAGTACGACGCGGCACATCCTGAGCCGCAGAAGGACCGCCGGAGAAAGTCTTCCCGGCACGGTCGTAAAGGGATTTCAAGTTGTCAATCCCTTCGTGCATCTCACTAGAGATACGTACGCGTCACCATGGACTAGTAAGGTAGTAAGCCTCCTTAGGTGCGCGCGCAGAGTTGTTTACACAACAAGAGCACGGGTCTCCCTAGGAAAGACAGGGTAACCCACCCCCCTTAGACAGACGATGCAGCTTATAGCGTGCACCTTTCGGGGTTCGCTTTTCAAACTTATCACGAGCTTTGATGAGTTTGTCGTTCCAAGCGTCACGACCTACATCCTCGAGTTTATGGATGTAGGCGTTCCACGCCTGAAGTAGTGAGGGACCATCACGTTTGTGATTCCCACTGTACCATCGATGTCTAAAGAAAGCATCGATGAGGAATTCTTGTTCAGCGCGATAGTTTTTCGCGCTGGGGTCAAGGTGATGAATCCTTGACGAATCGAACAATCGTGTTCGATAACGATCACTCGTCGTCGCCGACAAGTGATCCATGACTGATTTGGGAGGCATCCATGCCTTCTTCTCGGGAGCGAGACGCAACACACTGCGGTCCCGCTCTTCCTGCGACGTGCCGACAGAAGTACTGGCACCTCGTTGCGAAGTGGTGTCAATTGGAGAACCGACAACACTGTGAGCGCCCGAGTCTTGCGACCTCCAGCGCCTTTGCTTCGGCGATGGTTCATCTGACTCATCAGATGAACCAAAGATGCTGCGACGCAAAGCATCGTCCATGCCACGCTTGGCAGGCGGCTTGGATTCAATTGCCATCGATACAGATCCATCTTCCGTATCGGGAGAGTATGAGACACCAAGCTCATACTCTGTGAAGACAGGAGTGTCTTCAGGACGAGCGCCTGCATCACCAGGTGACACAGGCTGAGTCGCTTCAGCAACCGATGACACATCAGTTGCTGTTGTTTCTGCATCGACGTCTGCACAGAGACGTGCAGACGCACTCTCATCGGCCTTGTTCGCGCACCGCATAAGCTTGTTTACCATGCGATGAGATGTTGGAAAGTGGACGCGGACCAACAAGTGCAAACCCTGTCCCAAATGATTTGGGACCAGTATCGATTTAGTCAATCAGTCACTAAAGTGACTGATGGTTAGGGGGGGGGTGATGTAACGGGGTGAATCGTTACATAACAATTTATAAGAAATTGTTAATAGAATATAACTATAAGAGTTATGTTCTCAGAATATTGTCATAAGGACGAATATTCTGTAGCACTTACGAGTAGTTCCTAATTGGTTGATATAGGCCATTATATCAACCAACGAAGACGCGCCACGACAGACGCACGCAATGAGTGGTGAGCAGATATTTGATTTACACATTTGTATTCAGACATAGTTAGATGAAGATAAATAGTGATTTATTGCAGACATTAACTATACTAAATACAGTTCTACTTTTTACTTTAACCAAGTACTCGCTTCTTCTTACCGTCTTCCTCTGCACGTACGAGTGTACGTAAAGCTACGAGGCACCGCCTTATTCTGTCATCAGAATAAGTGGCTTGTACTGTCACCAGTACAAGCTTCAGGGTGCCCCGTTACATATAGCGTGAGCAGCATGCAGCCATGCGTGGACCTAGGATGTAATGGGGCACCTTGAAGCTTGTACTGGTGACAGTACAAGCTCCTTATTCTGATGACAGAATAAGGCGGCGCCTCGTAACTTCACGTACACTCGTACGTGCAGAGGAAGACGGTAAGAAGAAGCGAGTACTTGGTTAAAGTAAAAAGTAGAACTGTATTTAGTATAGTTAATGTCTGCAATAAATCACTATTTATCTTCATCTAACTATGTCTGAATACAAATGTGTAAATCAGTTATCTGCTCACCACTCATTGCGTGCGTCTGTCGCGGCGCGTCTTCGTTGGTTGATATAATGGCCTATATCAACCAATTAGGAACTACTCGTAAGTGCTACAGAATATTTGTCCTTATGACAATATTCTGAGAACATAACTCTTATAGTTATATTCTATTAACAATTTCTTATAAATTGTTATGTAACGATTCACCCCGTTACATCACCCCCCCTAACCATCAGTCACTTTAGTGACTGATTGACTAAATGGATACTCGTCCCAAATCATTTGGGACGGGGTTTGCACTTGTTGGTCCGCGTCCACTTTCCAACATCTCATCGCATGGTAAACAAGCCCATGCGATGCGCGAGCAAGGCCGCCGAGAGCGCGTCTGCACGTCTCTGTGCGGACGCCGATGCAGAAACAACAGCAACTGATGTGTCATCGGTTGCTGAAGCGACTCAGCCTGTGTCACCTGGTGATGCAGGCGCTCGTCCTGAAGACACTCCTGTCTTCACAGAGTATGAGCTTGGTGTCTCATACTCTCCCGATACGGAAGATGGATCTGTATCGATGGCGATTGAATCCAAGCCGCCTGCCAAGCGTGGCATGGATGATGCTATACATCGTAGCATCTTTGGTTCATCTGACGAATCAGATGAACCATCGCCGAAGCAAAGGCGCTGGAGGTCGCAAGACTCGGGCGCTCACAGTGTTGTCGGTTCTCCAATTGACACCACTTCGCAACGAGGTGCCAGTACTTCTGTCGGCACGTCGCAGGAAGAGCGGGACCGCAGTGTGTTGCGTCTCGCTCCCGAGAAGAAGGCATGGATGCCTCCCAAATCAGTCATGGATCACTTGTCGGCGACGACGAGTGATCGTTATCGAACACGATTGTTCGATTCGTCAAGGATTCATCACCTTGACCCCAGCGCGAAAAACTATCGCGCTGAACAAGAATTCCTCATCGATGCTTTCTTTAGACATCGATGGTACAGTGGGAATCACAAACGTGATGGTCCCTCACTACTTCAGGCGTGGAACGCCTACATCCATAAACTCGAGGATGTAGGTCGTGACGCTTGGAACGACAAACTCATCAAAGCTCGTGATAAGTTTGAAAAGCGAACCCCGAAAGGTGCACGCTATAAGCTGCATCGTCTGTCTAAGGGGGGTGGGTTACCCTGTCTTTCCTAGGGAGACCCGTGCTCTTGTTGTGTAAACAACTCTTCACGAGCACCTAAGGAGGCTTACCTCCCTAATAGCCCGTGGTGGCGCGTACGTATCTCTATTGAGATGTACGAAGGGATTGACAACTTGAAATCCCTTTACGACCGTGCCGGGAAGACTTTCTCCGGCGGTCCTTCTGCGGCACAGGATGTGCCGCGTCGTACTGCTCAACCAGACCCAGTACGTCAATCATCAGTTGGGAGCGGGGCTCCCAAGTATCCCAGGACGGGGGATAGCCGCGCCACCGGACGAGATAACTCGTCCGACGTCCGTTCACGTCGCGGTGGTTCAACAGCTGCTCAACTAGATAGCGCTGGCCACCGCGAGAGTCCTCTAATGGAGGTGGAGGAGGAGGAAAGACGCTCTCCACACGATCATGTGGATCGGTGTGTTCCCGAGAGCTTCTTTGATCGCGTAACGCAAGGGTTACGCGACGATCTCGAGCATGAGCGGAATAGGCGTCTCCAAATGGCGGACACTGCCTCGAAGCATCGAGCTGAGTTTTCCTTTGCTCAGCTTGAGAACGAGAGATCTCTGACATCTCTTCGTGACGAGCTAAGGGTAGCTCGTGGGATTGCTGATCGGTCTCGGGATGAGATAGATGCTCTTCAGACCCTTGTTGATGCCCAACATCGGGAGCACAAGGCTCTCTGCGAGATGCTTGAGCGCAAGGGCGTTCTTCATCGGAAGAAACAGCGTACTGATGGTACGGCTTAAGCCGACCAACGTAAAACGTGGGATGCGTTCGCATCGTACGTGGTAATTCGATCGTGTATGCATTGCCTAGGCGGTGCAGTACACGAAATGGGCCGATGTACTTGGGTAGTAGTTTACTGCTACCCAAGTTAGTCACTACATGCTTTGGTAGATTAACCGTAGACAGTAGGACTAAGTCACCTTTATTAAATAAAAGAGTGTTTGCCCTTCCATTCTTATCAGCGTTTTGCTTTTGCTTATCCACCGCTTCGGCGATGGAGTCTTGCACAAAACGGACTACCGTTTCACGAGCCAGTATGAACTCATCTGATGACTCGTTAGCTTCAGTGCGCTGTGAGCGCACTGCAGCAACATCAACCTTTTCTTCAGTGAGGGCTTCCGCACTCTCACTGGGATCATCTTCTTCAGTGAGGGCTTCCGCACTCTCACTGGCATCATCTTCTTCGATATCGATGTTATCGATATCGGCATCAAACGCAATGACCTCTTCGTCAGAGCGTGATGAGCGTGAACCAAATCGGTTTTTGCTCGCGCGAGTCCCTCCCCCCTTAAACCAGAGTCACACTCGAGTAAGGTGGGTACACGCGGATGGCGCAAGCCATTCACGTAAAACGGTGTATGTGTCGTGGACGCATGCACCGAGTTGTTGATGGCAAACTCTACCATTGGCAAAAACTCACTCCAACTCTTAAAGGAGTGTACGTATCCTCAAAGTATGTCTTCAAGGACACGATTGGCACGTTCCGTCTGACCATCAGACTCTGGATGATCAGATGTTGACATCTTCAAGCGCGTTCCGAGTGATTTGAACACGGAACGCCAGAAATCAGCAGTGAATCGTGGATCTCTGTCTGATACGAGTTCACGGGGCAACCCATGAAGTCGGAAGATGGTGTCAATAAAGACACAAGCACAGCCACTTGCCGTGATTGTCTCTGGTACAGCCACAAGGTGTACCATTTTGCTGAATCTGTCAACAAATACGAGAATACCCGTATTCCCGCGTGCGTCTTTGGGTAACCCGAAGACAAAATCCATTGAGATGGATTCCCAGCACTCAGCCGGAACCGGTAGAGGCTGTAAAGGTGCACGCAGTGAAGGACTTGACTTCACTCGTTGACAGACTTCACATGCGCGAACATACTTTCGCACAAACTGATACTGGCGGGGCCAGTAAAAGTCTCGACTTACCGTGAGATATGTTTTCTCTCGGCCACGATGTCCTCCTATAGGAGCATCGTGATACTCGAACATGATCCGCAAACGCAGATCAATATCATCTGGAATGACAACACGTGGTGTGTCACCAGAAACGGCTGTATAGTACAGTAAACCGTTACGAGTAGTGTATCGATCTGATGCAGATCGATACGCAGACGACAATCGTTTCAACGATTCTCGAGATGGTTGGGAGAGATGTGTCAACAACTTCACTATCTCACCATCTTGGTCATACGCCCGCCTCACATCATCATGTAACGTTGAAGATGGGACTGTGGACGTCATAACCGCAACAGTGAATGTCTCACTGTTGGGTTTCGCGACTGTTTCAAAGTCGGGACGACGTGAGAGTGCATCAGCGACGACATTGAGTCGTCCTGGTTTGTACTCGACCGTAAAGTTGTATTCTGCAAAGAATGACAACCACCGCGCCATTCGTTGTGGAAGGTGCGGGCTGTTCACTGCCGTGCGTAATGACGCATGGTCAGTGTAAACAACGAAGGGTCTATCTCCTAATAGATAGACTCTGAACTTCGCGAGTGCATACTTCATGGCAAGGAGTTCCTTGTCATGCACTGGATAGTTCCGCTCAGCTGGTTGCAGCTGACGCGACTGATAGCAGACGACGCGTTCAACGCCTTCAAGATCGTACTGCATTAATGCACAGCCGATTGCGAAATCGCTGGCATCACAGACCACATGAAATGGCCTGTCCTGATCGGCTATTGCTAGGACTGGGGATTGTATCAAGCTCTGCTTGATACCCTCAAAGGAGAGCTGACATTCAGCGTTCCATAACCACCTCTCGTTCTTTTTCAACAAACGGGAGAGGTGCACAGTCATCTCGGCGTAATTGCGTGAATACTTATGCAAATACGCTGCTAGCCCAAGGAATTTTCGAAGACCTTTGGCATCAACCGGCACAGGCCAGTCGGTGATCGCCTTGATCTTTTCGGGATCAGGACGTACACCGTTCTTACCAAAGATGCACCCAAGAAGTGGTATTTCGCTTGCTGCAAATGCACACTTCTTGAGATTTGCATACGATTGATGCTTTCGCATGATTGTAAGAACCTGTCGGATGTGGTATCTGTGAACCTCAACATCCGACTTTCCATCCATAGCCCGACTTTTGATGAATACGTCATCGAAATAACTCGGCGCGAATTATCGTACTGGTCTCAACAGATGTGATACACATCTGTTGAGCGTGGCAGGGGCATTACTAAGCCCTTGTAACATAACTAGCCATTCCCAGAGCATGCCGCTAGGCGTGCTAACTGCGGTATAGGGTATATCCCGTTCCCGCATTAGGATTTGATAGAAGTCATCCATCAAATCCATGGACGAAAAGATGGTACTCTTTGACATACCATCAATGATTACGTCCTTCCTGGGTATCGGCGTCTGAGCCGGTATCGTTGCAGCGTTCAACTTGTTAAATGCATGCACAATCCGCCACCCTCCTGTTGCTTTTCGCACACAGAAGGTCGGAGAACTATGTGGGGAAGTTGATTCCCTCACATGGCCCGCAGCTAAACGATCGGCAAAGAACTTGTCGATCGCAAGTACTTGTTCACGAGGCAGTGGCCACTGCTTCATGACACAGTATTTCGAGCCTGGCTTAAGCTCGACCTCGTGTCGAATACCTTTATCCTTCGGTAATTCGCACGGAACAGTTTCAGTGAATACATCCTTGAATTCAACCAAATCTTCATAGAGAGGATTTTCCTTGAGCGATTCCCATGATTGGGACTCATATCGCTCAATTCGTGTCTTTTCATCTAGGGCACTCTCGTCCATAGATGAACTACTGAGAACTCTCTCGTTCTCAGTAAACACTGTTGCTGACCTTATGTCGGTTACATACTCGTCTTCAGCGACGAGTATGCAGATCTGCTTGACTCTGCCACTACGCAGATCACGCAAGAATCTTTTATGTTCGAGCGTTGGCAACTGAGTGATCTCCGAAGTTAACTTCGGAGGCGCAATCAGATCAAGTGTATAAGCGCCTACACATGATCCGTTATTGACTATGACATTCAATGTCTCTGTCATTTCCTGGGGACTTATTCCCTCAGGCTTCGAAGGACTTATTCCTTCGTCTTCCCGGGGACTTATTCCCGCGGGTATCGGGGAACTTATTTCCGCCGTATTTGTAATCTTGGGACTTATTCCCTTTACTTCCTCTAGCTGGGGTTGCGCAACCACAGCGAGATCCTCTACGAAAGAATCTCCAGTCGATCTAGGATTATCGTTTCGCTTAACCTGAGCGATCGATTGTTTCTCTTCTAGATGTTCCCCTCTAGGGATACATCTTTGTCCCAGTCCACCCGACTTATTCGAGTGGTGGACCTTCGGCGCAGCCTGTGTTTCCTCACAGCCGCCGGAACTTTGCTCCGAAGTGTAACCGTTTGGTACACTAAGGTTTTGTGCAGTCGTACTAACGACCGTACCACAAGTGAGGCCATCGCACTCACTCGTAGTACATCCACACGCTTGTGGACGCTCCAAAACGTTCATCAGATGGACATCTGATAAACAAGCGGCAGGCATCGTTACTGTTCGATGTTGCCAGTTTACACGTGGTTCGTACCTTCTGAGCCACGGTATTCCAAGGATGACATCAAATTTGTCATCCAAATCCAATACGATAAAGTCATCGTCATATTGGGTATCTTCTAGCGTATAGTGTATCTTCACTATACGCTTCATGACTTTTACGTATGCGCCTGTCGCAAGACGTACTGTCATCCTCGTAGGAGGTGTGTCACATTCACTGAACTTAAAGTGACCATCTTCTAGCGATTGGCGTCGCACAAAATTGTTGGACGCCCCACAATCGACTAGAGCTCGAAGGGACAACTTATTCGTCACTTCGAGTTTCAAGGTAATGAGTGAGACCTCATTACCTAGAGCAGCAACGCAAAACGTTTGTGTGTTGGGAGCAACCTTCATCAAGAGGCCTACAAATTCTCTTGACGTTGCTGGACCAGTAGGGTGCTCCGCACCTACTGATCCTGTCCGTTTTTTTACGGTCCATCCCGTTGTTGCGTCTTTGCACCAACTGCGGACCCTCGTCCCTGCCCCTTTCTCATGGGTGGACGGTCACTACGCCCAGTGTTGCGAGACACTGGACGAGGGGCACTACACTCGTAAGCGTAGTATCCTGTCTTTTGACATCTCTTGCATCTCTGCAACTTCTTGTAGTCTGTAGAGCGAGCCTTCTCGCTCTCTACATAACAGAGTTCCATCGGCTCTGGACCTCCGTTGTCATATCGTCTCGGTTGACGATATGATGTCGAGCTGGCGCGAGCCTGTCTCAGACTGAAGTCTTCCTGCTCCGCAATGGAAATGGCTTGTTCTAGTGAATCTAGTTCAAGCCGGAACAGGTGAGTCTTGACGGGACCATCCGCAAGACCCTGCATGAACACCGAAACCAACGTGTGTTCATCCACCGGATTGGAAATTATACAACTCGTGAGATGTCGTACATGTCGTGCGTAAGCGTGCACATCACGCTTACCCTGCTTGAGCTTCAAGAGTTCGGTTCGAGCCCTGAACTCAGCTCTATGCGGTTCAAACGTTTGTCTGAGCCGCGACTTGAAGACTTCCAACGACTCAAACGCATATGGGTCGTGCAACTTGAGCCCCAGTGCCCAAGTCTTGGCACGTCCTGCCAGATTTGACTGGACAAATGCAACTTGCATATCCCCGTCGTCGATGCGACGCGCCCTTATGGCGTCATCCAATTCGACGAACCATCTCAAGAGGGAGTCTTCTTCGACCCCCCTATACTTGGAGATGTCAATCTTCAAGGTTTCGGGTCGACGCGAGTGCATCGACCCACCAGCAGCAGCCTGCTGCTGTCTCAACAGTTCAAACTGTTGAGCACCCTGTTCTCTCAACAACTCTGCTTGTTGAGAACCTTGTTGGTGAAGCAAGGCTACTTTCTCGCGTTCTGCGTCAAGTTTATTTTGAATGAACTTGGCGATAGTAGCATGTTGGGCATCTCTATTGAGAGCCTCTAGCATGACGCTAACAGCATGGATGCCCATGGTCGAACCCATTCGTTCAACCGCATCCCATTCGACATCGCTCAAATGGCAGTAGCCGTCACGCGTAGCGTGAAAGCTTTGGTCATCTTCATCATCCAACATATTCATGTTGGATGTGAACGCGGTCCTTGGACGGACTACGAAGTGCTACCAGGTGTAACGGGGCACCCTGAAGCTTGTACTGATGACAGTACAAGCTACTTATTCTGATGACAGAATAAGGCGGTGCCTCGTAACTTCACGTACACTGGTACGTGCAGAAGACGACGGTAAGAAGAAGCGAGTACTTGGTTAAAGTAAAAAGTAGAACTGTATTTAGTATAGTTAATGTCTGCAATAAATCACTATTTATCTTCATCTAACTATGTCTGAATACAAATGTGTAAATCAGTTATCTGCTCACCACTCATTGCGTGCGTCTGTCGTGGCGCGTCTTCGTTGGTTGATATAATGGCCTATATCAACCAATTAGGAACTACTCGTAAGTGCTGCAGAATATTTGTCCTTATGACAATATTCTGAGAATATAACTCTGATAGTTATATTCTATTAACAATTTCTTATAAATTGTTATGTAACGATTCACCCCGTTACACTATATTCTCAATCAAAAGTCCTCATTCATCTAACGTTTGAATGAGACACGGCATGTTGAATGTACCGTCACACACGACCGGTTGAATATCCTATCTAACCGCTTTAACGTAGTGAGCAGCATGCGTGGAGACAAGGGCTTCTGCATTTGCATTTGGCGCACACCCTTGTGTAATGTAATCAACAATATGACGGTTTTGAGATATGAGCTTTACCAGAAGAATCAAGCATCATACGAAGTACCGAGTCAGAGCCCTAAATCGCTTTTGACAGGTTCTTACGAGCCACGTCTCCATTAAACCATCACCATGACGAATCCTCGAGACCTCCTGCCTCAGTGGCTCGTGAACCACCACGTGGCGGATAACCCCGTAACAATTCCCAGTCATATCCGCCTGATTCCTTGGGACGATGGGTTCACTCCTTCAGGCTGCAATGATCGTCCTGGTAAAATCGTGCGTGACTTTCCACGGGATCACCCAAAAGCTCATGTCATAGTGGATCAAGCAGTGTCGAAATGTACAGCTGATCAACTCTACGCGAGTGCAATGGAAGCAAAAGTGTGGGGTGTATACGTATCAGTAGATGATCTGCAATTGCTCAATTCCACAAGCAAATTAGTACCAAAGATACTGGAAGTCCAGCAAGATGAGGCTGAGAACTTAGAAAGTTATCGTCACGTATTAGCGAGACGAGCAATACAGGAATTTCTAGTTGATAACTTGGCGGGACAGGAAGTTATTAGCCAGAACGATTGGAAACGTACGCATGGTGTTGCTGTGTGGGTTATTGCATCCGATTGTGATGATGAGACGGAGTACCATTTGGACTATGCTGAGCAGGTCCGATATGAGACCAACGTGATCTTCCCTCCCATCTACGGTGCTACGTTGCACGTGAGTCCACTACATAATGACACTTGTGGTGAGAAGGTAAAAGAGGAACAGCGGAAGACGAGTTTACTGGAAGGTGGAAGTTTTTACGTGAATGTCAAGGGCATGGAACACTATGAGAAGTACGGCCACAAGACGCGCAAGCAGCCGACCCGAATGACTACAGATGAGCTAGAGAAGCTGAGTGCGGCAGAACCAGGATGGGAACGCGTACCGTACTTGTACCGTCGAGGCATCGTGTGTGACGGCGAGCTGCCTCACTTTAGTGGTCGTGTGCGGACACTGCCAACGTCAGTGTCATCTTCGGAAGGGGTTGAGCTGCCAATGAAACGCGTAATCGTGGGCTTTAATCTATTTCCAAGCGAGATCGGCGCGTGTGTAGCCAAGTTCCCGGAGCACAGCAGTGCTTTCAACCGTTACGTGAGGCTCTCTCAAGCTGCCGTAAAGCAGACAAAGTTGCTGTCGACCGCGAGTAACAAGGGCGGCTGGACGCTGGCCAGCGTGCGAGCTAACCCAAAGCAGGCTGCGTTTCTCAAGCTCTTAGCACGTAAGATGCGTGAAAAGGACGGGCAGAAGTCGGAAACTGCGGCACAAGCTGAAATGGCGTCGTGCATGTCAGAAAGTTTGAGCTGCAATGGCGAAGAAGAGCTGGTAGATGCTGAAAGGTGACGGGTGTGAGACGATATCACGGTGTAGTCGACGCCACGACTCTTACCTATTTTTCTTTGTTTAAATTTTGCGACATCTGCAGACTGCAGAGTTAGTTGTGGCGGAAGAACTTGAGGCTGACCCAGTTGGCGTAGCACGCCAAGATGGTCACAGGGATCGTGAGCGGCACTAAGTAACAGTAGTACACATCACTCTCGAGAGCAAACAAGAGGCTGGGGCTTGCTTGATCCTGTTCCGCAATATCAGTTGCCAAATAGTCGGTAGCTTCAGCTGCTGTTGAGGTCTCTGGAAGAAGAAGTACCAGCAGCTTGGAGAAAA
This sequence comes from Peronospora matthiolae, assembly GCA_921007115.2. NCBI lineage: Eukaryota > Oomycota > Peronosporomycetes > Peronosporales > Peronosporaceae > Peronospora > Peronospora matthiolae. The sequence goes on along the minus strand of CAKLBY020000124.1, from coordinate 590,961 downwards.
TCATGACATACCTGCAAATGGATGTAGTGCAATTAGTTGTGAGAGCAGTAGTACGTTGCACGATACAATCAAAGAGCTATGAATAGCGGTAGTACATGGATAAAATGAAGGTCAGGGCTGCTGTTAACACGATTACGTAGCCCCACACGTGACTGGTGGAGCCCACACGTTGCGCTACCACCTTCATTATGTGGTTAGCGCTACAATAACGTCCTCTATGAAACCTGCAGACTTTGTTGTTTACTGCACACACTTCGCACTCGCTGGTCGCTAAAAAACCTTGCAGACCTCTGACCAGGCATATCAACCGAGATTATCTTACGCGTTTACATTCCCGCATACGTTTTCTAGCATAGTCAGTTACGACATATACCTTACAATAATTGATCATAAGAACGGCAAAAGCTCGCTAATATGTACAGTCCCCGTGCTGCTGCATCCCTTGCTTTAATGACGTGTAATCGCCACTAAATTATAAATTTAGCGATGGCAACACCGCTCGATACTCCGAGTGACTCAGACGACGGCTTTCTGGACTTTCTGAGCGACAATGATAGTGACCACGAGACGCTCTTGGCGCAAGAAAGCGCGGCACTCGAACGTCGTATGAAGACCGTAGGTATCTGTACTTGCTAAGTTATCTCAGTCGCCATCCAGCGCCAGTAGCAAGAAAAATCACATTTTTTGTGTCGACTCTCAAACTTTATTGGCATGTAAAATATGCACTTGTTTATATTAATATTTATGATTTATTGAAACAGGTTGGCATTCGCGACGGCCTCGAACTCGGCAAGGACTTCACACTACAAGAAGGATTCGACATTGGTTTCGCACAAGGGGCAGCACGTACTGTTCAATTTGGAAGACTGCGAGGCGCTCTAGAAACAGCAGCTGGGTGTGGACTCGTGGACCATACATTGATGACGCAAGCACGTGCTTGCGTGTCTCAGTTGAAGGCTTTCGAGAGGGGAAGTAATGTGGACAACAGAGCATCTGATGATGACGCTGAACTTGCAATTCTGACTCAAGCTCAAGACCTTCTCACGAGCATTGGGGTGGACTTATCAGCTTCGTCAATGTACTTTGGAAATCAACAAGTTGGACCAGATTGTGGTCTCACCAAAGAATAACAACGTGTGAGATGGTAGCTTATTGATTGCACTGCGAGTATAGAGGTAGTTAAAACCGTTTTTATTATACGGTGCTGTGGTGGTGTGAGGTCAGGTATCTGGTTCATGGTAATGCTGAAGTCACACCGTAGTATAAGAAAGCGTGTACACTGACGTAGCCACCACCAAGCAAGATCTTTTCGACATGAACTTGACAGTAAAGAATGACGAGGGCTTTAGGTAAACGTCATGGCAATCTGAGAGCAGAGCAAGCAGATGCTTCGATGTACAAGAGGTAGTAGGATGCTGTTAGAGAAGACGTGTGTTTGAGCGTTCTTGTTTTCTTACAAGCAGGAGTTTATGCCACCTCTCTCGGTAAGGTCTCTGACATTTACTTCGTCGTCACTGTCTTTCGTTTCGACAGGATACCACCGTGCCCCGCTCAAGTCGCCACTTTGGTACTTACGATGTGAAGAGCTTGCGAGATTGAGTTACCCGTGGTCAAATCATGGTACAACATCAATTTGCTAGACATTGCATCTCGCGCAGCATTATTAGCCCATTCCGGCCTCCAAGGTTTCGATCGATTGAATCCATGTACGTACTTTTGACATCTTATAAATTGGCCACAGTCATTGCTTTGTGTAAATAAATTGAGCTACGTGCGAGCCACATTAGTTTGCAACGTATTTTCATGCCACCGATATATTGTATAGTTCTTGATTACATATCCTCTCGATCTTAGTGCTCACGATTAAGACTCAAGCGGTATAACAATTTCTTTAGAAGATCATAAACGGCGACGAGTCGATGACACTAATTTTGACTGGATAAATACCGCTGTCATGGTCGTAGTAAGTCCTAAATTGTTGAACGGTAAACCATAAGAAGTGTAAATTATGAGATTAGTTTTCTCATTTTTTTCATTTGGGATGTCGGAATCAGCTTCACCACTTTGGGGCTAGATTTATCACAAACCCACGATGCTCGAGGAGCTCTTCACTTGCAGAGCATTATTTACACATCATAGATCATGTCATCTGATCATTGCTACGATCGACGACCTCTCATGAATCGTGCATCTCATCTTGCAACTTCTAAAATAACAAAGTTTCTGAACAATTGTCATATCGTCTTTTGTGTGTTTGACAATATACATACAACGCAGCGAAAAGACCTTTCACCACTTGTGTTCGTTATTATCGAAGTGCGCCATTTATCTCTGTATTTTATTCCTTTTTCGATATTATTTCTCAGCACTCGTTGTACAGAATGCAACCGTGGGGTCTCTTGAGCTTGCTTCATCAGATTGAGGTTGAATGGTGAATCTACACATTATATAGCGACTAGATTATTCAACATTGTGCAGCACCAGCGCTTATAAGCTTTAGTGTCGGCATGCATCGCCATATTTGTGAGACACATTGAACTTTAGGCACTTTTGCATGTAAATTGTCCTTGTTTTGCATCTGCTATGATGTTGTTTGGGTGCTTTTCAATGTTTTCTTGTCAGTGTTATAAACAAAGCTTGCTGAATACGCACACACAAAGTGCTAGATAAAATAGCTCTTTCATTACGTGACTATTGATTCCCTCCAAATACTTCTATTCGCCACAGTTAAAGAGCTTGAGTGGACCAAACATTCGTGTCTTGGTCAGAATATCGCGAAAAAGATAGCCGGATCGAATGAAGAAACAAGACCATAAAACGAAAATGTCACACGTGTCGATAGAAAATGACTCTACACTTAACGGCGACGGATGAGCCTTACTTCAGGACCACATCAGCCGAAAGGGACGTTGATGAGGAGGCAGTCTACAGTAATAGACCAGAGCAATCGATTTTCGCCATTCAAAGCCAACGGCGTGAAATTGCAAGTATTTTAATCACTGACATACTCATGGAAGGCGATCCGACAAATGAGGCGCGTCTCTACTGTATTCCTGGACCAATGCATGTGGTGCATTTTGGTCAATATCGTTGACGGTGATGACGCATCTGAATGATAGAATTGACGTAAACTGTGGTGTCTGTTATAGCATAAATCGGTGATCAGGGATACATTGATCGGTAGCATTGGGGTAAGTGACGATCACTGTCACACCGACCCCTCAAATGACCTCTAGCGACCTTAAGTGACCAAAGTGACAAGGGAATATCTTCGGAGTAAATTACACGATATATGGATCTCTACATCTTCAATAAGCACCGTGTCATCGACTACCTATTTGGACGTCTGGATATTACACCTCTGAAGCGCCGACGGGATCTGCATATTTCAAGCAAATACGCAGCAGCATTTAACACAGCTATCGATGAATAGGCAGAATCGGCCTGTATCAATTTGTGCTCTTCCGTCAACGAGTAGAGTAAAAACTGACTGTGTTCGACAGTCCATCTGCAAGTATTGCTTTAGCTAAGGGGAACCTCGATCAAACTCCATGCTGAGTTAATATTCGCTGCGCTCTGAGCATTCCTCCGCAAAAAATGAAGAAAATCTGAAGGCGGGCATAAACTCACCTTCTTTTGAGTCAGCTTGCTCAAATAGCACTAAACACCGATCCGTTTACTTGTAGCAAGTCGTGTGTTTCACTTTTCCATCAATTATAAAAAGTACAGGGCCTTAGAGCGGATCAAGAGAACATAGCGCGACAGGGCGTGGGAGCGTACCAATGTCTTGTCTTCATTCGTGGTTTCTACCTCTAATGAAACCATTGTTCCAGTGGCAATCGAAGTGAACGCGAGCCATAGTTTTGTAAATAATCAGGTCTTGTCCAAAAAGCTCAATGTACAGTTAAGCAGGCTGTACAATATCGTCGTGGATACTATTTAAATGCAACGAAGTGTGCATGATGACATACGGCAGTGCAAACGATTGAGGTAGCATTGTTGTGACCGTGTATGCTTGTGTGAAATGCGTATGCCTCGATTGCACAGTCGCTGGACGCATCTGCATATTTGCGGGCCTTGTGGGTGAAGCTTATAGTGCGCGCAAGGTAAATGTTGAACTTCTAAGGCAAATGCTAAAATGCTGGGTTCATTTTTACCCGGTGGGGTCGTTTTGGAAGATTATTTAAGTAGCTCAAAAGTGCGCCCGATTTCTTTTGGAATAGGGCTCGTATACCCAATTTGCTAAAACTTGTTACTCCCTCGCTCGTGCAAATCTTAATTGAATTAACTGTTTACTATGTTCACCACTACGTGATATATCTTCCGCGTAAGTGTTTATTTTATAGTGGACAATAATGAAGAAGCTTTACTGCAGCAATCGAGTGACAAGGTGCCATGTAGTTGTAAGTCAATGTTCGGAGTGAGCGCATACACCACGGCCCCCGAGAACTAGCTAATAACACTAAATGAGGGCAATTCGGTGGAGGTGGGCAAGTGCGTGCTGATCGATTAGAAATGGCCGTCATACCAAAGTATGACCTCAAACTAATGGGTTATGATAATTTACGCTTTCTAGAGTGTTAAGACAAATTTTAAGATAGGCAAGAGGACGCAAGAGCGAATCTTGGACCGACATTTGACTAAACAACCGGGTTTGGATGGCCTCAATCGTTAGTTCGATCCTGCGCGAGGGAATTTGTTTTACTGCTATTTGTGGTCGTGGACGTTGAAGAGTGCAACGAAATGTGATTAACATGGCGCGCACTCTGGTGCCGTAAAGCTTACTGCGTGATCGAGTGCTCTTTGTCACTTGTGTGCGCAACATGCTACAACAAAAATGTAGGCAAGATGCGTGTTGCGAGAAGGAAGCGTTAGGTGAACAATAAGATTCTGTTGTATTTCCTTACTAGTTCTCTCTTCTCTGCCATGATCGCCAAAGCCCTCTGCTCCATTCATCCATCTCACACGCATTCTGGCTCTACTCGGGTCACTATCCTGCTTGTCACTCTGCGTCCACCATTTACGCACAGCGAATTTGTGACATCAGGTTTCCAAATAAACCCCAAGTCACCGGCCGAACACTCCGATCACCGTTACGTACCCTTGCACCCATTTCCAACATTCCAACACTCCTCCTCGGTCGTGACTTGCCCTCAAACCAGTTCCATTTCTTGAGCTTGCAAATGTCCTTGTCCCTGTGCTCCTCCATCCCTGAGCTCCTTATCGCCCTTGATCTTCCTTGACCATTTCTTAACCAATGCGCACGAGTGCGCGCAGTGTCGAGAGCTTCGTCGCGTCCAACGCCTTCGTGAGGAGGTCTGCGAGCATCTGCTCCGATCTGACGTAGCTCGCCGTGATGACGCCGCGACGCGAGTAGTCGCAAAGAAACTTAAGGCGCACATCCACATGTTTTGCCTTCAGCGACGATGCCTCTCCCGCAATCTGCGCGATCGCCGCTTGGTTGTCCACCCGCAACTGCATCGGAAGCGTGGGCTCCACGCCCACTTCGCACAACATCTCGCGCAGGCCGAGCAGCTCGCGCGCGACTTCACTCGCCGCGACAAATTCCGCCTCCATCGTCGACAGGGAGACGCCTCCCTGCTTCCGCGCACCCCAGCTGACGGCCATCCCGTTCAGCATCACGATGCCGCCCGTCATTGACTTCCGGTCCGTCTTGTCGGCGGCAAAGTCGGCGTCGCTGAACGCTTCTAGTCGCATCGCCGCACCTAAATTGTCTTCTGCGATCATCGTGATCTTAAGCTCCGCCGTACCCTTGAGGTATCGCGCGATGCGTTTAGCTAACTTCCAGTCTGCTAGTCGAGGCGCATGGGCTCGTCTCGTGACCTTGTGCACCGCAAGCGCTATGTCAGGGCGCGTGCAACGCGCCACCCAGAGCAGCGAGCCGACCAGCGACTGAAACTGGCGCACAGTCGGTCCTAATTTCGCGCTTGGCGTCCCAAGAAGCTCCGCGTCGCCCTCCTCCAACTCGTAGCAGCTGTCGTCGATCGGCGTCCACGTCGAGTTGGCGTCAGCGAGTCCGTTGTCGCGTAAGAGGTCTCTTATGGCCTCCTCCTGATCGAGCGTGTACCCATTCTGACCGTTGTGCGTCACGCGCATTCCCAGGAACTTGCTGACACGCCCCAGGTCCTTGATCGACAACGACGCGAGGCTTGCAAAGAACCGCTCGACCGCCGCCGCGCTCGTCCCTGTCGCTAGAAGATCGTCGACATACACGCCGACCACGACGAGGTCGTCGCCGTCGCGCTTCCAGTAAAAACACATGTCGCTCTCACACCGCTTGAAACCGGCAGTAGAGAGCTTTGAGTGCAGCAGCTGGCTCCACAGCCGGCCTGCCTGCTTGAGCCCGTAGAGGCTCTTCCGCAGCTCCAGCACCAGCTCGCTCGTGTTCGAAACGCCTTGCGCTCGTAGCGTCTCCTTCGAGACTGGCATGCCGCGCGGCATCTGTAGATAGATGCGCAGGTGCGGCTCCTTGTCCGCTTTAACGTAGGCGTTGGGGATGTCACCGTGCTTGGCAGGCACCCCCCACGTAGCCGCAAGCGCCAGGATTACTTTGACCGTCGATAGGTCCATCACGGCAGCGAAGGTGAGCGTGTAGTCGACGCCAAGCACCTGTTCGTTGCCACACGCCACCAGTCGCACTTTCAGCCGCTCGAGGTCGCCCTGTGCATCTGTCTTGGTCTTGTAGACCCATTTTGTGTGCAGCGCATGCTGTCCTGCCGTTCGCCTTGTAATAGTCCAGACGTCGTTGGCCTCGAGCGCGGCGATCTCCTCTTGCATCGCCTTCTTCCACCCTTCGCGCTTGCTGCTGAGCATCGCCTGTCCGTAGTTAAGCGGATCATGCTCGAAAGCAGCATTTACGACTTCTCCGCTCGCGGCTGTCTCCTCCTGACGAGCAGCCGCTTCTGCGCGTTTCAACGCCCCGCGTGTTCCATGCGCCTTTCGCGTCCATCTCTTTCTGGTTTTACGCGTCTCCCTGTTGCCCTCTGCGCGACCATCGTTCGCCACTGCTGCTGCTGGCGCGTCCGTCTCCTCCTGGCCTCCGGCTCGATCGCCGATGTCCATCGCGCGCTGGAGTTGCGCGTTTTGCGCCTCCGTCAGTGTCTCGATATTCTTGATGTGCTGCGTGACGACCACTTTATTGTCACGCGGCAGCAGCACCTTGTAGCCCTTGGTTTCCTCGCTGACGCCGACAATGATGGCGCGCCCCGAGCGCTGCAGCAGCGAGTTCTTGCGCGGGTCTCTATACACGCTGCACTGGGAGCCAAAAACGACAATTCCACGCAGATCCGGCGTCTTGCCCGTCAGCACCTCGAGTGGTGACGCTCTCTTTGCGTTAGCTCGCGTAGGGCTCCGGTTGAGGATGTGAACGGCGTATAGTACCGCGTCTCCCCAGAACATCAGGGGCAGCGCGCAGGCAAACATCATGCTGCGCGCAAGGTTCAGCACTGTCCGGTGCATTCGTTCCGCCTTGCCGTTTGAGGCCTGATTTCGCGCCTCCGACACTTGGCGCGCGACGCCCGTGCGCTCGCAGAACAGGTCCACGTTGGCGTATTCTCTGCCGCCGTCCGTGCGGAGCACGTGGACCTTGAACCCGAAAAGCTTCACGAAGTGGACGAGGAACGCCTCGAACTGCCTCGCCGCAGCGTCCTTCGTGCGCGCGAGGAAGACTCGGCAGTAGTTGCTCTTGTGATCAACGAAGTTCACAAGGTAACGATTGCCGAGTCGGTCCCGCGGCGTCATTGGACCCTTCAGGTCCGAACAGATGACGCCTCCGATGCGATCGATGGGCGAGTGCTTGCCGCTGTCTTGTTGGGACTGCGCGTTGCGCGTCTGCTTGCCCTCGAGGCACGACAAGCACGCCATACGCTTGTTGTTGCTGAGCCGAATGCCCGATGCCGGATCGCGCGCCATGCGTTCGATCGTGTCGAACGCAAGGTGGCCGAGGCTCTGGTGCCAGTGCAACAGCGAGGCTTCGTGCGGCTCATCGGCGTTGGTTTCCGTTGCATGCGCTTCGAGCGCCGCCATGATCGCGTCTCCGCCTGCACCTTCCTTGTCGCGCGTGGCCTTCGTCACGACATACAGCACGTTGCTGTCGATTGTGACATCGAACGCGACCGCACTATCTCTGCACCGAGCGAGCGAGCGCCTTTTGCCGGAGTGCACTAGGGCAAATCCTTTGTTGGCGAGCTTGCCGTACGACACAATGTTCTTTGCCAGTCGCGGCGCCAAGTACACATCCGTGAGCGTCACTACCGCTTCAGCGCCGCGCGCAAGAACCTCGAGGCGCACGCTGCCGACACGCGTCAGGTGAAGCGACTCGCCGTCTGCCATCGCAATTTCGTGGCTGCAAGCCGTCGACTTGAGCAGCAGCGACTCGTCGTTGACAAGATGCCGGCTCGCGCCGCTATCGAGGATCCAGTCTCCTCGGTCGACGCCCGTGGCATCAGTCGCCGCAAGTACGAGGCCGCTCGTGCCGTCCGTGGCTCTTACTCCGTCGCTCGTCGTAAGCACGAAGCCGCATGAGTCGTCTATGGTTCGCGCCCCATCACTTACATTGGTCGCTGCGGCGTCCTTGCCGCGCGAGCCCTTCTTCCTCCTGTTGCGCTTCTTCGTGGTCGCTCTGCGCTTCTCGGTCAGCGCAAGGATCATGCTGGCGCCTCCACCCTCCGCGGGTGTCTCGTCTTCGTGCACGACTCGCGCGCGACAGTTGGCTGCGATGTGGCCTGGTCGCCCACATCGGTAGCACGTGATCGCGCCCTTGGGTTTGCCTTCCACGTGCGCGGCGACGACCTCACGACCCACCGCGCTGCTGCCGTGCTCAATGGCGAAGTGCGCCAGCTCCTCAGCATGGCGCAGGTAGTCGAGTCGAGTGGGCTCATACTTGGAGCGCATCACGTTCACCAGCTCCGGCGAAGCGTGGTGGACGATGTTATCAAGAACAAGCGAGTCGGCACCACCGCGTGCCTCGCTGACGGCGACCATGTACAGGAAGTGCTCGGCCCAGGTGCGTCGTGCGTCCTTCTTGGCCATGAATAACTTCATCGCCTGGCTTGCAGTGATTGACGTCTTGAACTTGCGCAGGAGCTGCTCCATGATGTACTCCAGTGTGGGTGATTGCGTCCACCAGGTATCGACCTGCTTGTGATAGTACCTCTCAGCCGTGCCGGCGAGAAAGTGCCCAAGCAGGTCGACCTTGACGTCTTCGGTCCATCCGAAACCACACGACGCTTCCGCGAGGCTCACCGCGCGCAGAAACGTACGCCCCCACTCAAAGAATCCGCTCCCGAGTCCGCGGTACAGCTCCGTACCATCGAACTTGCGTATGTTCAACTTCCGCTGGCTAGCGGACGGCATCCCGTAGCCGTTGAGGCCCGGTCGCACATAGGCTTGTGGCGGAGCGAATTGTTGCGGCGGAGGTAGCGCTGCATGCTCCTGCGGAGGTGGCGCAGACGCTGGTGCGCGCTGCTGCAGCTGCGGTGCTGCGCGCGCGCGAGGTGGCTCGAGCGATGCGAATCGCGACGCGCCAAGATCAGTCGCGCGCTGGTACCCACGTGGCACCGGTGCATTCTCCTCCGCGTCTCCGATCGCGTCTATCGTCATCGGTCGGCCACGCATGTTGGCGCCGAGTTTCGAGGCAAACAGTCCGCTCTCCACGGCCCCGAGCATGCGCTCCTCCTCGTCTCGCACTCTCTGCGACGACTCGAGGCTCGCCAGTCGATCGGTAAGTGCGGCGAGCGCGGCGAGGATCTTATCGTCTCGCTTCCCGCTCTCGCGAGCGGGTCCATCGTTGACGACTGCGGGTGCGGTAGGCGCACGCGCTGGCGAGCCGCGCCCGGGCGTGGCTCGCGGGACACCCCCTGGTGTCTTCGTAGTCGGTTCGGTGGTTGCGGCCATTGGGCTCATAACCTGTAGGCAAGATGCGTGTTGCGAGAAGGAAGCGTTAGGTGAACAATAAGATTCTGTTGTGTTTCCTTACTAGTTCTCTCTTCTCTGCCATGATCGCCAAAGCCCTCTGCTCCATTCATCCATCTCACACGCATTCTGGCTCTACTCGGGTCACTATCCTGCTTGTCACTCTGCGTCCACCATTTACGCACAGCGAATTTGTGACATCAGGTTTCCAAATAAACCCCAAGTCACCGGCCGAACACTCCGATCACCGTTACGTACCCTTGCACCCATTTCCAACATTCCAACAAAAAAGGCTTGAATGAACAGCGGTGTAGAAGCGAATTCATACTCGTGCCAAAGAAGTGTCGAGGGCAAAGTTTAGTGTATAAAGACTCATTCTCTCTCACGTCGCTATAAAGGAGATAAGAAGCAGATAGTGTGGTGAATTTATTTGGGCGCTATGCATTAAGAAATTTTTCGTTGATGAGTGCAAATTCGCTAAAACACAAGAGGAGAAGAGTTGCGCAAATGCGCATCTGCCTGCACTGTTTCCAGGCGATAACGACTACTCCAAAGCCAAGTTCTGCAGTCATGCAGACAGCCCACTCTTGATAATGTCAATCAAATCTTTGGCGTTGATGATGCTGGTCGGTATGTGTAGGCGCTGGTAGGCGGACACTATAACGACCGGGACGACAAATTGCCGAAACTCTACTTGTAGTTCATACACCGTGTAAAGACCTTGCCTTGACGCACGTCTGGTACGTTACTAATGTCTGGATTCAGGTCGGGTTTATCACACTGCGTCTCGGCCTAGGATGCAGGGTGAACCGAACATGGAGCTGTAATCGAGATCATAGCACCAGCCCCAACAACGTGGCTACAATCATCTGCACAATCATTGCGAAATTCAAAACTTGCATCCGTCCGAATTACGACCAAGCCAGAGCTTGTCGCTCAATGAACTCATTACGCAGGTGGAGACCGCTACATTATGGATGTGCTGGGACTAGCTGCAGCCCCATCCTTCTCTAGTATTTTTGACACATGCAATCTATCTATCGATGCTTCGCAAAGCTCTTTACGGCAGTAGCAGTAGTGAACTGCTTTTTGAGCTCAGCAGCAACGACACGGAAATTTTAGTCGGCCTCAAGAGGAGAGAGCAGCAGGGGTGACTGTAGCAATTACAGCTCGAAAAAACATGTCTCGAATATGCATAGACTACCGCATGCTAGATGCTCATACGTCTGCACTCCAGCAAACAAGCCGAGACGATCACGAACTAGATACGCCAATTTCCGTGCACCAGGATCCGTTGAACGATTCTTGCACATAACACGCGACATTCGACGACAAGCCAGTGCTTACCCCCAACTTTACCCACATGAAATTACATGAGACGTCTTCGATGGACCTCTTTTTGCTTAACAAGACTGTGTCAAGAATTTCTATTGAGTTGGCTAGCACGGGCTCACCCACAAGGTCCCCAACGACACCCCAGCGTGGCGAGCGTAACTTTTTTGTCTGGGCGAACGCAAATCCGAACGTCATCGTGTGTCCACAAGATTAGATTCTTATGCAACCTCAATCAAGATTGACATGGGTGGAGGATATACCCCACCTTGCCATGAACTCGTCAATCTCTGCACATCAGAAGCAGCGCAGCGGGCGGTACCGTCTTATGAACGCGGATCTATCGAGACAGGGTTCTATCGATTTGGGGGTCTCCAAAAGCCACCTTCAAAATTCAAACCGTTGACCTGAAAAAGTACAATATATCAAGTAACCCGTTTTAATTTTGAAGGTAATAATATCGTATTGTGTAGTTTACAATACGATTTATTTACCCTATACCTAGCAGAATATTCCAGTTGGATAGAATGCGAACCCAGCATAATAAAAATTAACCTGGACGGTCAAAATTTGCCAAATTTTAACACCTACTTTCTGTCTCTGTTTGTCCGTCTGTGTGTAAATTACGCGCAGTGTCCCTAAAACGTCGTACTAAGTGCGACATGTCTGTCACCTCCTGTGTATGTGAATAACGCTTCGTGTATCTTACAAATCGTACTAAGTGCGATTTAGGATGTCTCCTTATTTTAGGTCAATAAGCATGGTAGGTGTCAATCTTCGATCAGATCACTTTTTGCGACCTTATAGATAGTGGTTGTCACACGTATTCATTCCAGCACGTGATTAGCTTAAAAGTGATGAAGGGCGGACAGAGGGATTACAAGCAAATGCTAGACACTAAAGGACAGCGAAAGTCTTGCACCTTTGCAGATGGAGTGAAGCGGTTTTGATCTTAAGTACTTGATATGCTGAGATTGTAATAGGATATGATTCGACATTTCGCTCCAGGTAGCAGATCAAGCTCTTTCAATCTAAATTTCTCTTTATCAATATGTACTGTGTCGTAGGCCACACTTTATTGTTTACGAAGAGCAGGATCATCCCCGCTTCTCTTTTTTCATCTTTGTCTGTTTCAGATAATCAACAACATCAACGAGAAGCTTTAATACACGCAATCCATCAGCACTATCATCGATAAATACACATATCACAACCCATTACTTCGCCGCCGGCCCCTACAAATGGGTACGTCAATATACAGAACTTGATTTGACTTCCATGGGCTGAAATACTTGTATCAAAAGGCGAGCTCCTGAGCTTCCCCTTCTATTCACATGTTCATTTTCACTTAAATGTGTCTTCGTGCATCTTTGTACTTTCATCCATTGACGCATAAATGATTCACATCAAATAATATCGTAGATGTCTGATACAAGCGGATGCACCGATACTTGTAACGACAAACCAGTGAGAGGCACAATAACTTACCGACCACGGCCTCGAAATCGCTGAGGCCGACTATAACGTCGTTGTCCGCAGTAGAGGTCTTGCTAAAATCAATAAACGTTGCACCCGCTCTTATCTTCAACTGCTGGACAAATATGCACCATCACATTGGGAAGTTACCCCCACCGATTATTGCCATAGCGCATTGTTTTAGCAGAAGCAGCCCAACGACTCAAAACTCGGTACTTGCATCCCGGCCGCTGTGCTTCAGCAACGTTTTCTCGTTAGCATATGAGTACAAGCTGAATCACTAAAAGAATCGCACGACTCACCGCCAACATCATTGCTAGTTTTGTGAGGTGGCATCGATACATCTGACGCCGGACGAACTTGTCCTCCGTTGCGGTAGAGCTGATTGTCATGAGCCTCCCCAAGCGAGCCAATTGTCAATCTAATGCGCAGTTATTGTCAGCCGACTTTATTGTCCGTACATCAGAGCACGTGATATTTGCAATCTCGATCGGAAGAAAATGCACATGCAACTCGTTTCGACCGGGAACCACTCACATTACACCCTTTCAGGTAGAAAAAAACCAGTGGTGTACTCAGTTCTGACACACGTTATCGTAAAAATGGCCACCGTCGCGCACATGAAGCTCCAGCAGAAAGTCAACAGGTGCTTCACTCATAAATATATGTGTGGCACTGGACACGGTACGTGTGAGTGATGGAAAAGAGTTATAGCAGGATATCGTAAGAGATCCCCCAATTCGCAGTGAAGATGCCGCGCAAGCGCTGAATATCTTGAACTCATCTTGTTACTAAGCATAACCTGATCAATTGTACACGTCGCCTGTTCGATTGGCCGAACTAGCTCGTCAGCATACTTACGCTGATGAAGCTGCACTTGTTGCTCGTTGTTTGCCCACCCGGATTCCATCTTAACGAAGTAATTCACGCCTTCAAAGTTGTTCGTCTCAAATCGACTATTCATCTCGTGCTTGAATTCAATGACTCCTTCAATGTGCGACCAAGACGCTAGAACATCGTCCACAGATATGAGTGCAACCGTGATTCGGTCGCCGCGCTTCTGAGCAAAACTACAGCGATCGATCTTTCCCTCTTCAAATTCGAGAGATACCAGAAAGCTGCGAAGACACTCGTACCATAAACGGGAAGCCTGTTTTAAACCGTAGAGCGCTTTGTAAAGCCGCCATGGTCTTCTTGTTCTCAGTAGTGTTGTACCCCTCGGCAGGCTCCAGGCAAATCTCTTCATTTGGTTCGCTGTTCAGGAATGCACTTTAGATATCAAGCTAAACTCTGTGCCCATTCTCTGTTGTAGCGACTGAGACCACAAGACGCAATGTTGCACGTCATACAACGGGACTGAGCGTTGCGTAGAAGTATTCACCTGGTCTCTGACTGAATCCCTTTGCCACAATACGAGCCTCAAAGTTGTCCAGACTTCCATCAAGATGCGTTTTGCGCTTAAATACCCACTTGGACTTCACAGTCTTGCGTCCAGCTGGAAGGTCGACTTCACTGATCGTTCGGTCGCATTTCAGGTTCCTGATCTCCATGTCCATGGCTGCTTGCCATTCAGCGCTTTAGGTGCTATTGAGCGCCTCCATCTCGTTCAACGGGTCGTTCTTCTCACTGTGGTTTGAGCTTATCGCCTTAGTGATATGACAATCCTCAAACTCCAGACGACCAGCAGTTTGTCGTGTCGCCCGCCCAGAGTGTCGAGGAGCCTACTGATGTGTCGTCCGTTCTCTCGATTCTTGTAACGTATCTCACTAGTTGTTGCACTACAGTCGCTTCTTCTCCAACGGCTTGTTGCAGAAGTTGAACGGCTGTGCGCAATGTTTATCCATCGGACTTGCGCCATCAAGAGCTTTTGTAGGACAACGGTTCTGCACGCAAGCAGAGCAAACGACTGCATCGGCCCAACCGATCGAGACCGACCTGACCCTAGAAGCATCGACCTGGTCATTTTCACACTCACACGATTACCTCGTTCGATCCGACCGTTGTGTTCTGGACAGTACGGAGTGCTCAGCTCGTGGACAACGTCCTCTTCGACACAGTAGTTACAGCTATAGCACCACTGGTCTATTCCAATGCGTTTTCTGTCTCCAAAAATGCAAGCCGACTGCAAGGTGACAGCCCGATGATGCTCTTCACGCATTCTTTTAGCGCGGATAGCTGTAGCTCGGACGACTAGCTGCGGACCAGATCTACCGCTTCGCTATGAAAGAGTTCAATCAGGATGTTGACCATGCCCGTGTGACCAATAGGTGACAACACCTGCATCAGGCCAGCGTAGTCCATACAAGTCCACAGCTGCTGCTTCGCAAGACCGCGTCGTTCTCGTGATGCAAGCGGCTTGCGAGTAACTTTGCTGCTGACGCATGTTAAACATTCAGTATCATCACTACTTGGCAGCGCAAAGTCGAGACGCTTCAAGCGCTTCGAAAGTCCCGCGTGATTTCGATGTCCAAACCGCTGATGCCAACCTGTAATATCATGGCCAGATGCGTCCACGGATGCTGCCGATTCCACTCCCAAAGCGTCAACGCTTGTGGCTTCAGCAACGAAATACACGTCTGTTAGTACACACATGGTCTGGCGGTTCAAAACAGGTCGAGTGCCTTCACTCGCTGGTGCAAGTAGCTGTTCTCCAGACGCAACAAACATCGAAATCGGTGGGTGATATCGTGACGACGTCGACGAGATTGCCAATGCGTCCAGTCATGTAAGTCATTGCTACACTATCAACCAGCCACGAGTGCACGTCGTCCGAGTGACTGACTGCTTGCGGTCGAGAAACCACTCCCAAAGCTTGCGCTTTCTTCGGTTGGAGACGTCACGACTGAAGCGCCGCTTGCTCTCGAAGCTACCAAAGAATTTGGTAGCGCTCGCTCGTGCTTTCGGCAGCAACGTGTTCACATCCTTGACAATTGCAGCTCCGTAAGTGGTCGTCGTCACGTTGCCTGGATGTGATCTGGCATCGAGTCACCGTCGTCCACATGCAGTGTAACGGGTAGGAGCACCGATAGTCTTTTCTACATATTAACACACCTGCAAGAAAACTGAAGCTAGTCGCGTTCACTTGTATCTAGTAGCAGTCGATTGCGTTCTCTACTCGCATAGGCACGGTGCTTGTGGTTATTTTAAAGGCCCTAAGAAAAGGCAGAGAGGTCGTACAAAAGCGTGCATTGTGATTTTCAAAGGGACACTGCTGCTGGAAAGAAGCTCCGAAGAATTCGAGCTATGAACTCTTGAACGTATTTGATAACCGAACGCTTTGGAACGAATATGTTGTAGAGCTGTTCGCGTCCGAACAGAGGCATTGATCTCCAACATAAATCATTTGACCGATGGTATGAGGCTGACTGGAAGATAGGGTGGTGGCTGAACATTGTACTCTACGACAGGCAAGAAAAAAGACAACGATGATATTAACTGAACACTTGCAAGCATTTTTCACACGATTAATCGCGCGTGTTTCAATCATCTACAGCTTTCCTTTTTAGGCTGCACTGTAAAGTCAAGAATCGCCACGAAGGCATCCCGTGCAAACCCGTCTTTAAGGTCAAAATGTCATGATCAATTTATGATTGGTGCTGTTGAATGATGTGGCCAAATTATCAAATGAAAGAATGAAAAAAAACGTACCGATTTCGATGCGTTGACATGCATTGCATTACTCCGCTACTGCTGCCACACAGAAACTTGGTGTGCGATAACTCCTCCTGCAATATCCAAACCACCAGGCAAGCATCTGTAACGCCATCGTATGAAAACTATCAAGAGGAAGTTCTCGGCAGAGCTTCGTCATCATGCAAGTTCTCTTCATCAGTTTTCCAATGCCGAAAAGTACGCATATGACGTCAAACGAAACAGAACTAAGATAGGGGAGCAAGCTCTAGAGACCTTCTTTCGGGATAGGTAATTCAGTCCATGGAACTGAATTAAGTTCTGTATGTTCCCGTTCCATTCGAGTAGTTAGCAGCTAGCAGATTGATTGTGTTTGTGTGTTCAAGATGTAAGTGTCGATATTCCATGCCGTGTTGAAGGTACTTGTTGATGTTTCTGATGTTCGAAAGAAATGAATGTGAATGGACGGAGACGAAGATGATCCTGCTTGGTAACGCCGTCAGCCACAAAAATGCGGCCGACGACATGTGATTGATTTACATGGAAGAAAAATTAAATGGATGGAGCTTTCACTGCTACCGAGCGGCAAAAGTGACCGTAACCTCTTAAAATTTGAGCATGTCAAGTGGTGCAGATCAAAATCACTTCTCACTTTCTGTTTGCGAAAGGTGCGAGACTTTCGCTGCTCCGAAGTGTCTGCTTGTTTTACCTTTGTTCGCCCCTCATCGCTTTTGAGCCAATCACATGCGGGCCTTGATGCGTGTGTGTGTGATATACACTTTGCTTGGTCGCAACTAGTGACGTGACCAACGAGTGACAATTCTTATGCATATCAGCCTATCAGAAGGTGACATGCTACATCGCACTTAGTACGACGCGAAAAGTACATCGAGCGTTATTCGCAGACACGCACACGTACTTACCTAGACAGAAAATAATTTTTAAAGCTCGGTATTCATCTGCGCACAGTCGCCAATAGCTTCACCCTTCGGGCTCACGATCATTCAAGCCACCAGCTATTACAAGGGCGCAAAACAGTTAAGACTCTGCAAACATTAGCAGGCGCACCTGGAATCGAAAAGCTAGGGTATATCGCTCAGGACTTCTCACCATGATTGGTACAACAGCCGCAGCAAGAATCTATTGAGAGGTTGATACGTACACCATTGCTTCGTCTTAGGCCAAGGCAATGGAGTTTTGCTTAGACGCTGCTGGAACCCAAATCAGTCGAAGGATGTCAATAGCTAGAGTGCATATTTTCGCGAGCAGCGAGACGATGCGAGGTGATGCCTAGTCGATAATGTCAGCGTTGAAACGATGGCGTAGCCACTTTGATCGACACGGTGTGGCGAGAAACAGAGCGCTACCACGCACTAATATTATGCACGTCAGTATTTACTGGAGTCTCGCAGGCTCTGTTTTTTGAATTTCTACTCTTGCTTCAACGAGAATGCAGTAACATCAAGTCCATGCATGACAGCTTCTTGCGAGATGAGCGTAACTTATGCCTTTGCTCGTTAGAACAGACAGTGAGTCAACGAGCGAATGTCTTGTAGACCTACACTGTACAATGACAAGTGTCCATCTCCACTGTTATTACTAGTCGGTTCATGGCTTTGTCATGGCGGAGATTGTGATGCATTACAATCATTCTGACGACAACACACAGCTCATGCACGGCACACTACCGTAATACACAATACTTAGACAGCACATCATCTCGTATAGCAAAAGTCGCATCAGATTTCTCCTAGCACCCCCACTGTTAGCGGGCGCTGACCTCGACCTAGCCGTCTTCCAAGCGCCTCACTGTGAAGCACTTTTAAGTGATGTTACAGTGCTTCCGTGGCCTCTGCACGTAAATGGACCGTGCCTTGTGCAGATACTCACGCTGCAAGAGGACTTAAGTGGTACGGTCTGGCATCTCGATGATAACTTATCGAGGCTCGCATGTACTTCTCCGATCTACAAATACCTCTACTTGTACGCGGTTACTAGTCGTTTGCAACCGTCGACAACATATCCCTATGGCCCTTCAGCTACTCATGTTGGTGAAGGCCAACTATACCGAGCCTACAGGTCCGCATGCATTCCTCAACTACGTTAACTTGCACTCGACTTGTGGTAGTACCACGTCATCGTGTAGCAACTGTCGAGTGACTGTACTGATGCGGAAAGAGCTTGCTTGTATCAGCTATGGATGCGATCATTCTCTCCCTATCAGTATGAACCGTGCACACGGGTAAAACTAACTCTTCTCATGGTGTGGGTCCTGCAACTAACTTGACAATTTCTCCTTCATCGTTTGCACAACTTGGTTCAATCCACTAGCTACACCACGCTCTCGCTGAACAAGTTTTAATCGCTTGAGACAATTCTGTCCGACACTAGCATGTAGCGATTAGCGACAAGGTAGAGGCAGCCGTGTTCCTAGGATTCGACACACACTACGATGCTTCGTGTTGGGGTTAGCACGTCCGATCAACATCAGTCGTATATGCGTTCTCGCTCACACGGACGTAGGGCACGAGAAACATGTTGCATACACGTGCTTCCAGGTTGCATCTAGACACAAGTTTTGCTTGCAGCTGGACATAGAGTAGAGAGGATAACGCTTCGCGACATCGTGACGTGGTACAGCTGCTGCCTACTGCTAGCTTGTGTGTGAGAGAGAGTGAGAGAGCGAGAGAGAGGGGGGGGAGAGAGAAAGGCATCTCTTGACGTATGTAACTTGACTCTCCCGTTCGTTCCGGCTCGACTTCATCCAGACGTCTTCAGCTTCTTATGTGAGTGCGAGGCGATGCGCAGTCGCTTCTACAAAGGATCTAAATAAGTAGAGGGCTCAAGGAGCTTCTTGCATGCAAAGACGGCAGAGCCAAAGCTCATTTTCAAGAACTCGAGCCCAAAGTCCTACAGCGGCAGCTAGTCAACTACGTCATGCCAAATTTCCAGCGTTCCTTGACGCTGCCTCCAACGGCTTCGAGGAACGCTGCTCGATCTGGTTATTCTCAAGCCCTCAAACTAGAGCCAAGCACGGCTTTTTATACGCCACAGTCGCTCTCATTCGCATGCGTGTTCTTCCATCTTGTCAGGGTAGTCTCAAAGAAGACGTTCGTGAACTACACTATGTAGTCCCGGTGTCTGCTAGCGTGCACTTTAATCACTGAAGAGGTTCCAATGATGCCGTAGCACACATCGCCCAGTAGCCGAAATCGTTCCGCCCAGGTCGAAGTTTCTACGTCGGTGTCCAGTATCAGTTTTCCTTGGTTGTGTATAAGCAAAAAAACAGCAAAAACGACTGGGAAGGGTGGTGTTCCTGTGCGCACAGTCCATACTGAAAGCAAGACAACGACCAACCGTCACGCGTAGCTGATGCAAACCGACTCTTTCAAGTCAGCATAGCAACTCGACAGTTGCCACACAGTGTGATGGAACGTACTACCACAAGTCACAGCGAGTAACAACTGCAGGCAGCAACTGATCCACTCGATGTTCATGGTCGTAGCTCAACGGCCATAAAATCCAGTGTTGATGGTCGTAAGTAATACGACAGAGACGCTCGGAGATAGAAGAAGAAGAAGACGCACTTGCACGCCTGGACAACCTTGTGGTCGTCAAAACGCCACACCATCCTATCTGCTTCCGTCTGGTCCTTATGTCTTTACTATCTCGGTCTTGCAAAGGCCAGGGGTCTCGCGGTGCTATCCACTGACGAGAGTGCACAATTCCAGGCTATCATTATAACATCGGCGTCCGAGGGCACAAGACGCACCTACTCTTTCCATCGCCCACCCCCCCCCCGTTTCTCCCTTCTTGCCCGTGCGAATCGCATGAGCATGCGTTTCCGAAAGTCCATTTTGCTGCCACTTGCTATTTTCGCTGCTTGCTGCAGCACCAACACAATGGCTGAGCGTCGACTTCGGTCCGACTATCAAGTTCAAATTGAAAAGGAGAATCAAAGCAGCGGCCCTCCCACAGGCGCCGTGGGCCTCACTGAATTGCAGGAAATGGACCCAGAAGAAGTGAAAAAGCAGATCAGGGAGGTCGCCATTAAACTGCCCATTCCTCCGGGTTTCACAGTTGACTCGATCGTCGAACTCTCTATGGCGAGTTTAGGCAAGTCTAAAGACAATCCCCAGTTCGCTGCAAAGTTGCAGAAGCAGACAGACGAGGTGAAGGAGAAGATGCAGAAGCGGGGGATCACGAAGATCGAGGATCTCGCCACGATAGAGAAGAAGGCGGACACGGAAGACGAGATTGGCGGTGCGAAGTAGTCACTGCTTGTTACCTGATGGTCGAGACCCTTCTTGGCGTTTTCTCTACTGATACTGAGTGAGAGAGTCCACCCAGTTGTCTATTTCGGTAGTAGACATCGTTTCCAAACATTTAACATACACGTAAACACGCACTTGATTTTGCTTCGTCGGGCAATAGACTTGAGCGTATCGATGTGCTTCTAGGAGGAGCCTTCAATGCATAACAAAGCTAGCCCAGACAAGTTTCTCGATACTGCCTTGTTCCCTAGCCAAAAAGACCCGTGTCCATGAATATTTGCACGGTGTTCATGTTTGAAATGGGCAGCTCTACGCGGCGAAGCATTGCCGACGGCTAATACGTTGCTATTGACTTTGAATAAGTCTGATTTGAAGATCGCATGTGTAAAGTTCTAGAGATGGCACAATGCTGAGTGCGATCGCTGGACAAAGTGTGAAGGCGTCGTGTCCGTTGTTCAAGTGGTCGGTCGAGTCACGACGATACGAACGTAATTGCTTGCTTTTGCTTGTGTGCGAAAGAACGACCAGGTTAGCACGCACCTACCCAATTGATAGCTTGTGCTTACTTGTATAACGACTAGACAGCAGCACTCTAGGTACCTGCAAAGTAAGCGCTGTTGATGGTGGGTGAAACCTGTACACTTCGCTTTGGCAGTGGTTTCGCTTTCCTATGCACACTAAACAAAGTAAACTAGCTGTTGAGGTTTCCTTGCACCGCATTACTACAGGAATTGATGTGCAATGCCCTTTGTATCCTCTCCGATGGCTTTTACACATACTTAGAACTTGGCCACGACTTAAGCACAGGGTCACACACCTCGCTGAAGGGGCAAGAACAGAAGCATGACATGTATGGGTCTTATTGACCAGATCGACGTAGTTGCACTAGACCATCGTCATGTCAGATGCTAACCAACCTGGACTGTCTAGCAACTCTCTCTGAAAGGACTTAATCGTCGCCATCTTCTTTGCCTGGCTAATCCGCCTCTACGTTTATTGCGAGCCCGAAGGGTGAAGCGAAGGTATTCGTGAGTGTGCGCAGGGTCGAATGCCGAACATTAAAATCGTACTTATCTGCGTGTCCGTCTGTCTATTTGTGTGTCTGTCTGAAAATAACGCAATCAGGTGCAGCTTGCCTGCACTAAGTGCGATCAAGCCTGTCTTAAGCACATAAATTTCAGGCATATCCGACGTCACTCTTTGGCTAGGTCACTTTTGTGGCATACGCTTGTGATTGGCTTATAAACGATCAAAGATGAATATGATCATGCAAGATAAGAGTGGCTGCTCATAAGCATAGACTGATCGCGCTGCCCCAGCATACTGTACTGATTGATTGGGTACCATTAGTACCATCTTCATTCTTCAGTGACTGCTGCTGTATAGAGTTTTGAAACTTGATTCAGTTCTAAGAACTGAATGACTCATATCAAAGGGCGAGCTTCAGAGCTTGCCTCCCTATCTTATCTTAGCAGTCCCTTTTGCGTACAAAACATAAAAGTGAGCAATGACAGGCGTCTGTGAAATCAACGTACGCGAGTTCCTGAAGCAGTAGTCAACGTAATATCAACATGCACCTGGAGCATGTCGATATCACGTTGACTACTTCCTCAATCATGTAGAGACATGCCCCCTGCCGAACCTGAAATAAAAAAGAAATAGCACCACCATAGCAGATCGTTGATCAGACGAGTTGTACGTGTTGAAGTGCAGTACCTTTTGTGAAAGCGTAATGTTTGGTCTTATAACACATAAAATTCCGGTTCCGTCGCTGGTTCCAAGAATATGCAGCCATCATCTTGAACGTGAGTCGATCGATTAAAGGGCAGCGCATGTGCTTACCTGTTTAGAAATGGTCTGTTTTATAAACAACACAATCTATTCCTGATCTTGTTGACAAATATTGCGGTCCTTTTTGTAACATCGGTTTTGCACATTCCAACTTACGATGTGAACCTCCGAAACAAACGAAACTTATCATGTCATACATGCAATTGCTCTGCAAAGTGCGCACATCAATAAAGAAACGTACATCGCCGTCACCTGCCGCACCTTTATTTGGACGGCCGTATCAACTTCAACGTTTTGTCGACAAATTTCACTGGTTTTGAGCAGCTTATCACTGGTTTCGATCAGCTTATAGCAGCTTATCACAGCAGCTAACCACTGGTTTTGAGCAGCTTATAAAAACAACGAATATGTCACCCGACGAGGAGTTATAAAACAGTGAACGTACTTTAAAATCGTCAGCCTTCTGTTTGCCATGGCAATAGAAATCCTAGGTAAATGTGATTCAGTAGAAAGCTATAGGTTCCATTCGAAATGCTCCTACAAATTTGTCAGCACAAAACCATTTCTATCCGCATCATTGAAGTCAACAGAAATCTGAAACCTAACAAAAGACATTCAGCGCTGAAATCTGAATCCGTGCGATGTGTTCTATTTGTTAGAAATCGCTTAACCTACATGTAAGAAACTGTTTTCTGGGGGGGAATCAGTCACGTTTCTATCTCGTACACCCACTCAGAAAATCGTGCGAGTCGGAAACCCGCCTAGAATGAGCCCAACCCGCGACTTCAGAAACCCACATCAAGCAGATACGACCCGGGTCCCACTTCAAGTTTGTGGACGTGACCACTGCGCGTCCAGACCCCCCCTTTCGCTCCAGTCATGAGCGATGAAGTAGTACTCGGCTACACTGCTGCCATCGTCGCTGTTTTCTTCTTCGGGACGTGCTACGTGCCTGCAAAGACGTATGCGACTTATGGTACGAGGTGGCTCTATACGTATACAAGACTCCATTGTCCCTCTCTCTCTCTTTAAATCAGTATCACGTGTCTGACGTGATGGTTGATGTGGTACACACAATCTGAACTTTGGACAGATGGCATCATCTTCCAGTGGTTTATGGTACGGATCCAAAATGGCTACATGCTCGAAAACAGCTTGCTGTATCCATACTCAGTCCTCTATCCCCTCTCCGCTCTTTTCCACCAATCAAAACTCGCGATGCGAGTCAAAGGAGTAGTCCGGACCCATACCATACCACTTCAACTTCAACGTCAAGTCTCCCCTAACAATTATGTACCGATGTACCTCTCTCTCTCTCTCTCTGTGCGTGTGTATGTGTGTCTTAACTGCAGTGTTCCGGGATCTTAATGGTGGGGATCGTCTGGGGACTCCTCAGCAACAACTGGTCGCAATACTCGCACTCGGGCATGTTCACGTTCCCCGAAGGTCTTCTAGGGGGTGCTCTGTTTGCCATCGCCAACCTTCTCATTCCCACTGTGGTCAACACACTCGGTCTCGGTGTTGGCTTCATGCTCTGGAACGCTGCCAACATCACCCTTGGCTACTGCGTCTCTCGACTCGGACTCTTTGGAGTGGCACCTACGATCCCGTCCATGCCGTTCATCAGTCTATTGGGCATTGCCTTCATGCTGGCATCCATTGCGGTCTATGGCACTATCAAGCCAACGCTGAATGCAGCCAAGACCGCCAACATAAAAAAACGAGGCAGGAAAGATGAAGACGAGCCAGAAGTCGAGTCCAAAGTGCATTGGGGCAGCAATGGCAGCAACGGGAGCTCGGACAGTCCAGCGGGAGAGCGCTCGTCTTTGCTGCCGCAATTCGCAAAGAACGCGGAGCTTACGAGTATCACGCTTACTCGACGCGAGTCACTGCATGAAGCACTGGTGCACCCGGAACTGCCCAATTTTGGACCGTTCATGATGCCAAATGAAGTCGGGGAGCACGTGGAATTGGCGGATGCTCGCGCTGAGCAGACGCGCAAAGTCTTTGGCATGACTATTGCAGTGCTCGTGGGCGCGTTCTTGAGCTGCTGTCTCGTGCCGTTTGTAAACTGGAACGACCGGTGCCGCCCGTCGAATCCGGCGCCCAGTAGCCCCATCGAAGAGACGTGCAATCCACTGAACTTTGTGTTCTCGCAGTGTTTGGGCATCTACTTGACGAGCACGATTGTGTTTTTGCTGTATTCGCTTTTCCACCGATTCGTGCTCAAGCGATCGATGCCCCGCAGTGTGATGCGTCCAGCATACGTTTGTGGCGTGCTGTGGGGAATCGGCTTGTGTGGCCAGCTCTATGCTATCGGCGCCTTAGGTTTCGACCAGATCTTCCCCATCAGCTCGATCGGTCCTGCGATGGTGTCAATGCTCTGGTCTGCTGGCTATTTCAAAGAGATTCAAGGCAAGAAGAACCTGCAGACGTTGGCTCTTGGCACGGTGTTGGTTCTCATTGGAACGGGACTGCGCATTGTCTCCATGTAAAGCGAGAAATAGTGACGACGACTAAATGAAGTGGACTTAGACGCAAGTTTTGCAATGTGGTGACGTTGGCAAAATTGTTTTTTTCTTGGAATTTGCAGGCGAGATACGATGACAATGAGACGGTTTGGTGGTGCTGTCGCACTCGCAGCCACATCACCAGATACCTCACGTGCACACTGTTGTCGAAGAAGCTGCTCGGGTACGCCATAGCTCGTATATTGATTCAAATGACTTGTAAGAACCGAATGTTAGTGGATAAACCCGTCTGCTCATTCATCAGCTGGAGACGGCGTGAGTGGTGTGCACGTAGCTCACAAACGAAAGCTCTGCTGTCACTGAGGTTTTGTCATAGCACGGCCGATCTGTAAAGGTGTGTGGTCTGAGTGCTCTGTGCAACCTTTTGCCATCTACTGCATTGCAATTTTATGACGACTTACGTTGTATCTTGTTGCAGTTGTCCACAGCAAGCGAGTCGCTAGGAATGTGTATTATACTGCAAAGCCCACTGCGAAGGTGACATCGGGAAAGAGTCTGGTAATTGTGCGTAAGATATCTGCCCGATCATCTTGCTGTGTACTAGTTGCAGCTGAAATCGATGTCGGAACTGTGGCTCTCCTTAAATACATTCTCTTCTAGGCTGATCACGCTTACGGAATAGTGTTGAAACTCTAGCCCAAGTGCTTGTGCCCCAATTTCAATGTCAATGTTTCGATCTGGTGGGTACCCAGCGACTGGCATCCGTGCAATTGAAAGTGCAGACAAACGAACCACACGACATGGATACGAGTGTTGCAACTACTAATCCTTTTGTCATTCTTTTCCATGTATTTGAATGACTAGGAAGAAGTCAAAGTGCAGCTCTACTGCTTCAATCGACTTGTGAACGGAGTACCTCCTGGTCGAACACTGATTGTTTTTGTGCTGCGGTGATATCTTTTTTTTATAGGTGATAGGTTCAAGTGGGCGATGAATCGTTAATGCACGGATTGAGCTTGTGTGTCAACTCACCTTCAGCCTGGACAGTAGCTGTAACTGATTTTCTCAGTGTTTTGTACTAGCCACGTACGTTCCACACCCAAATGTTCACAAACACAGTACAATGAGGACGACTAGCATCCGCACAGAATCCATACCCATTATGCTCATTTCTCGTCCTTAGTACATTCTCAGCATAAAGTTAGCACCGGGAACAGTTCAGAAATTATAGGAACAAGCTACAGCCAACTAACTTCTGGTAGTGTTCGTATTTGCATAACTGTACTGTAGTGACATTTTAAAGACGAGCTTGCTCTAGTAACGAGACCTATCAGCAACGACCGTATCTATGACTTGGTTATTGACAAGAGTTGCCCTGAAGTTTACATATCGATGAGCTGCCCCGACTGACAGCCTTTAGCCGCACGGCGACTCTGCCAAAGACGGATTTATTGTAACCAATTTGACGCAAAGCCCCTACCCAAAATGCCGTCATAGCAGCTACTTGTTATGCTATAAATGATCGCCCGTGCATCTTGCGCCATCAACATCGTGAATGTGAGATTAGAAGACATGAAAATGTCTCGTAACTCTTTCATGTACTTCTGAATGCTGCACGCATAAAATGACTAACCAATCCAAGATCTTTGTACAGCTACTGCTCTCACGATTCCTGACTGACTCTGCCTTATTGACCACTTACCACTTGGGTATCTATGGCGCTGATAATCTTGAAAAAAGAGAGTATGCAAAAGGTCAAAAAGGTCACAGGATGACCGAACAGTTAGTGTTAGTTGAGTGGGACCGATGCCGTGGGGAGTCAATCAGAGTCGAGTCAAGCTTGGTAACCTGTAAAAAAAATACCGTTGAATTGTCTTTTTTGCAGAAGCGTAATGCCGTTTGTTTATTCGAGTTGCGACGAGTTGCATTTTACCCAAATAGTCCAGTGGTTGTGTTTCTCCACAACTATCGACGGGAAAGCAGCTTAAGTGAACTTGATAGACGGTATCGTGCTCACGCTAGCTTGTATGCTACGGGATACGCGATATCTTGCCTACGATGGCTAACGGTCACGGCATATGCTGTATGCGTAAATATAGTACGAAGTATGCAAACACGATAAGAACGTGATGCAACTGCGACACTATGTTGCAGCGACCACGATAATGCCGTTCGTCTACTCTAGGACGACTGTCTCGTATCCGATGATGTGGTCGAGCCAACTCCGTCGTAGCTGGACCTACAAGCAGAATACAAGAAATATCCGTACTGCTTGTCCAGGGCAGTCTTTCACTGCATTTGTTGCGCTCTCCGAATAAATTTAAAGCTGTAGGCGACTTAGTAAGTCCGCTGGGCAGAAGGTGTCAATCAAGCCAGCTGACATGGATGGATACTAGTTCTTCTACTGATTCACGGAGCGGCACGTAGTTATCCGACGGCGGCAATGGAAGCACCTCTATAAGACAAGACATGAGAGTTGTAGCAGCTACGATCAAGATCCCGAAGCCGCTGGATTTATTCGTCGAGCACGAATCCTGAGCAGGATACACGTATTGCACAGCTACGTCATCATTGCACCATCGCCATCGTATTCTATGGGACTTGACGTTGGTTGACACGCACCGCCTTAGTCACTTAATGTATTTTGCTGAGCTTCAAGTACTACTCCGTCAGTGGGGCTTATACTCAGCGCTTGTACGTGCTCAAATACCTCTCGTCCTCTTGTCAGAGTTCTCTTGCATTGTACGACTGCTACACGTCTTTGTTTCGTCGGACAAATGACATCTGCAGCCGTGCGTGTGCAAGCACATCGTCCTATAGATTGCAGTAAGTCAATACTTAGCTATGGACGTTTCTGAGCTTCATCGTACGTACAAATCGGTTGATGCGCAGCAGGATTGGACCTGCACGTCCACAATCCTGCTAGTGCAGATGTCCCCAATTCGGAAGATCAAGATTAGAGGAGGACGACTCGAACATAAAATGCAACATCGTGAGACTGCACCAATCAATCCAAAGTCGTTTGCCAACAGACCCGCACGGCCAAGTGAACGCCAAAAGGTATCTGTTATCAAGATTTCAACGCGTCGTAACCTCGGTACTAGTTATTGTTACTTCAGACGAACCACAACTTCATCCCATAAACCTCCTGACCAAGTTATACATCCCAAAACCCGAACGTAACCCCCCCCCTTACAATAAATGACCGTAAGATACCGCACGGCCCACAACACAAAAAGACCATTCTCAGATTCATTCTCTGACAGAAAAAAAACCACGTGACCACCACCACAAAAAAAACACAAGGTCGGAACACCGTGTTCTTCCATCCACCCTCGGTCGGAACCCACCCACACAAAAGACGCAAACATTATGATACACACGAACCACCACAACGACGACGACAGCGGGCGGATGATGGGCAGGTACCACCGCCACTCGCTCGCACGCGCCCACCGACGCTGTTGCGTGCGTTTCGGCCACACGCACGTGCTGTGCTCGCTCTCGCCGCAACGCTATGGCTACTTTCCCGCCACGTGCCACGTCGGACCGCACTGGGGCTGCCTCCTCGTGACCTACTTCCTGGCTCTGGGTCCCTTTGTCTTCTTGCTGCTGTTCGTAAACGAGCTGCGGCTGGGGCTCCAAGTGGCGCTGTTTGCGTCCATGTGCGTCACGACCGTCTCGTTGACGCTGGTGGCGTGCAGCGACCCGGGCGTGGTGTTCCAAGACGTGGACTCGGACGTGGAAGACGGCGAGTCGGCCATTGTCTGTGGTAGGATCGATGTGGTAGACGAGTGGCTGGCTGGATCCTGTGTTTGCGTTTTGTATCCTGTGTTTGTGTGTGTTTTTCGTCGTGTGTAGTTATGACTAAATGGAGGCATGGGGATTGACTGGTGGTGTGTATTTGGTGTGGTATGTAGCTCAATGTGAGGTTCGACGGCCGTTCGATGCGTCGCATTGCTCGGACTGTGGCGTGTGTATTCGCGAGGTTTGTGACGAAACTGTTGAGCTGCTCGGAGCTGGTGGCTGGCTGGTCTGAGACATGTGTGACTGACGTAGGAATGACGTGGTTGCCATATGTTTGGTTGTGTGTGTTTGTGTGTGTGTGTTTATTTTTTGCAGCTGGATCACCATTGTCCGTGGACGGGCAAGTGCATCGGCAAGCGCACGATCAAGTTGTTTTACGTCTTCCTTACCTGCATCTCGCTGCACTGCATGCTCGTGGGCGCCGCCTGCCTCGTCACATTTGCAGCGACGTAGGCGGCAGATTGTTCGAAACACGTGAAAAAGCAGCTTGTAAGATTGTGAAGTTGATGCAAAGAAGAACGCGAATGTAAGTGCAAGAAAGCAATGTGTTGATCGAACTTGCACGACGTGCGCTCGCTTCCTGTGGGAGCTGTTTAGATGTAAGTATGCGATATGGCAATTCAGTGAATGCCATCATTGTCAGCATAGGACACCGAGCTTTGAGCGCAGGCACCACGATGACCTAGCCTTCACGATGACCTGGCTTTAAACCAATCGGTCGATGGCTACACTTTTTTGCGGGCACCACGATGACCTCGTTGTAGTCAATTCGGGTTTGAGATCTTGTCAGTGATGGCGTTTGAGCAATCATATTGCATGCGACCTATCAGATTGAATTGAATCGACGGTCCTCTGAGGCGATGATGCGGGTTACCTGCTTCTTCACAACCAGCGAGCGGATCGAGTGATTCTAGACACCGACTCTACGTGTACTACCAAATTATCTCCCCAGCTCGCGATGACCAAAACAACATGTGTAAAAAGTTTAGAGCAGCCAACACTCTGTCTACAGCTCGTCCTTCTCCTCCTCCACCTTCTTCTCCACCTTCTTCTCCTCCTTCACCTTCTTCTCCGCCTTCTTCGCTCCCTCCTTCGCCTTCCTCTCCGCCTTCTTCGCTCCCTCCTTCACCGTCTCCACTCCCTCTTCCACCTTCTCCTCAACGTCCTCTGCTCCCTCCTTCACCTTCTCCTCAGCTCCCTCCTTGACCTTCTCCTCAACGTCCTCCGCCCCCTCCTTCACCTTCTCCACGACCTCTTCAACCTTCTCCTTCATCTGCTCCCCCTTCGTCACCACGTCCTCCTCCTCCTCCTCCTCCACATCCTCCTCCTCCTCGTCATTCTCCGCCCCCTTCTCCTTTTCTTCCGCCTCCTTGGCCTTAGCTTCCGCCTCCTTCTTCGCCTTCTCCTCGTCCTGCAGCTGCTTCTTCTTCTTCTGCATCAGCTCCACCTTGTCCAGCACCTGCTCCTCGTGCGCCAGAAACTCCGCCTCGCTCGTCGTCACGAGAATGTCGTCAAACAACGTGCCGCTCTTGACCTGCCACAGCTCAAACCCAATCGCGCCCACGTTCGCGGCCACGTGGTACAACGCCTCGTCTTCAAAGTACTCGGGGTTGGCGATCAACGGGTGCACCCACTCGCCCTTGTACGCGGGATTCGCCACCAGCGGCGCCTTCCACTCGCCCTTGTACGCGGGATTCGCCACCATCGCCGGCTCCCACTCGCCGTCGTCCTCGTCGTCCCAGTCCTCGGGCTTCACGGCCGTCGGGTCCGGGATCACGTTGGGCTCGTCGTCCCAGTCCGCGGGTTTCTGGGCTGCCGGGTCCGGGATCTGCTCGTCGTCGACCCAGTCCGCGGGCTTGCTCAGGTCTGGGTCCGGGATCTCCTTCTCGGGCTGGAACGGCCAGTTCGCCGCCAAGTCGCCGGCTTTCACGCTCTTGCCGTCGATCTTCACGTCGTACGTGTTGTCCCGCTTAAGTACGAACGAGAACACGTGCGCGTCCGAGTCCGACTCGGTCCGGATCTCGTCCTTGTGGTCCATGTTGACGGCGTCTTCGCCCGGTCGCGCGTACGTGAGGATCGCGTGCGTCTTCTTGGCCGCGCCGCAAATGTCCGGCCCGAACATCACGTTGTACGGCGACTCGCCGCCAAAGTTCGACTGGTCGACGTCAGCAGGGAGCAGCTTGATGTACGCGCCGCCGCAGTCGGGCTTCTGCTCGTGCTGCACGAGGTACGACAGGTACAAGTCCTTGTCCTTGTTGTCCAAAGGCTGGTCGAACTTGGCCGTGAGCGCGTAGAACCGCGCGTCTTGGCTCGTCTTGATCGCCTTGTCGTCGCCTGCGTCGGGGTAGTACATGCCCACGACGTGCTCGAACTTGCCCACTTCGTCCGCGGGTTTCCACGTGGACGCGACCCAGCGACTGGCCCAGTCGGCGTCGTCGAACGTCTCGCGGAAGATCGTCTCGGCTTGCGCGACGGACGCTGCGGCCGCAGCAAGTGCAACGACGAGTTTCGGCAACATGTTGAAGAGGAGGTGTTTTGTCAAGTGAGGACGAGAGTGATGGTCGGGGAAACCAAGCAGAGGCGCGTGCGGACAAGAGTGATGGTCAGGGAAACCAAAAGTGTGAGCGAGAGTGCACGTCGGGGCAACACGTGCTTGAAGTCAAGCGAATTCTAGAATGTGAAAACTGGGGGCGCCCTTCAACCGACCGCGAGGTCGGATCGCCACGTGGACGTGGTGGGGGTGCAGCCTAAGTACGAGGAGCACGACCGTGCGACGGGTAAGATAACCGACAGCTTGTGCAGATGAAGGATATTAAGAGATGAAGGTTTGTTGTGCCAGAGGTGACCTGCAAACGAATGCCATTCATGTATTATTCATCCGAGGGTATTTACTGCTGCATGCTACAAATCTACGATAGTCCTTTGTCTGGCCTGTCAGGAGGGCCCACGTGGCTCGCGCCCACAACTCGTACACAGTTTCAACCGCACGACCAACCCGACGGCGGTCTCCAGCTTAGTCGATCCAATTGAAGCAAATCACCCATCGAAACGTGCTGCATTGACGTAAAATTTAGACAATTTGTGTATCGCTAATCTAGATAATTCGACTGCCATAGTGCAGAGAGATACAAATAGGTAAAGCACCACTCAGCATCGATTGTCTGCAAGGTGGTTTCTGATACGGTCCAACTGTTCGAGGTTATGATGTAATTAATTCTGCAAAAAAAGCATGAGATTGTCCTCTGATCACGAGGAGCTCTACTGCAGCATTGCAAGCATCTCCAACGACACGCATCTGCGATGTTTTAGAACGGCTCTAAGTGGGTAATTTATCAAAATAGTTGATGAGCCAAAAATAATACTTGCAGCAGGAAGCTTTTGCGATCGATTGCGTGACGCGGCAGCAAGATGTGCGCACGATGCGTGCGCCAGGGGTTCGATCTTGTCTAACGGCAGACTGGGACACGAAACAGCTCTTGAAGCGAATGTGGGATAGTCAAACAGAATACATCGCTAGGTATCAAGATATTTCGATCGTTGTAGATCTTTTTTTTACTGGAAGCTTTGGCTGTCTTTCCGAGATCCGTGCAAACTGTGGAGTTACTGCGAGACACAAGGCAGAGAGAAACTGCATCCCCAGGATAGGGCAAATGGTTGTTAAATCGTAGCAGTAAAAAGGGTGCTACCGAGTTTGCAATCAGCGATAAAGTAGCGGCCTTTCAATCTTGGAAGACCCGGTAGAGCGCCAGAGTAACACGATCTTGTATCCGAGATCTACGCCGGCACTTGAAGGAGCACAAAGATGTAGCTATGGCACAACCTGGGGTAGTGAGCACAGTGCTCTGAATACGATCGGATTTGCAACGCTGATTGTCCAGTTAGATAGAAGACCTTACGTTTAGCAAAGCGTATGAAACTGTATCCAATTTGTAGCACACCATCTCCACGTCAGCAAGCATGTACATTTCCTGGTGCAATTTTATAGGAACATGCGTGCTGAGCTGCAAAGGACCGGCAGGTTGCTGCCCTGTGACCTTGTTCTAATCAATGATCAGCCTTGAGCTACGTGGATTCATTCCTATCTAGTTCGAAGGTAAAATTACCCTTTACAACGGCAGGACTTCCGTTTGCGTAGTCGCATCTTAGCCTCAAACACTAATTTTAGCGTATCCAGTCATAGTCGTGCATATCGATTACTTGCAGCAATTGATAATGGGTAGCGAGGAAAGCGGTCGAGATGCGGCAAAAGCTGGAACAAGCACCTATTGCAGCAGAAGGAAAGTTCGCGAGCAAAAAAGCGAAAGCGCGTGCCCATCGCATACTTGGCAGTCATTCTGTCGGACTTCTCTTTTCGCGTTTGAATCGAAACGACACGTCGGTCCTTTTGACTTCATTGTCTTCCTCGCTGAGGCTTTTAATCATTGAGTCGTCCTCGACTCGATATTCCTTCATCGGCCCACCGACTGAGTGTCAAGAGCGTTAGTCTGTTTTGTTTTTCGGCCATAGGAAGATTGGTGCACATCAGATGATGAAAAGTACTAGGAACACGCAAACGCTCTGATAATGCTGTAGGATTTCTCATTGTCTTGTATGCAAGTCACTCGGCATGCAGCAGCAAGAAAGTGAAGATTGTTTGCTATTCGTGGTGAATAATGAGGCCGTATTGCCCGTGTCATTCCAACATTATCTACTGTCCGTTGTGCATCTACAAACGCAGCCATACAATTGAAAGAATGCGGAGACACTATTGACCCTAATCGGTAGTGTGCACTGCTATATGGTTTCGTCTACGGGTCCAGTTACTTGACAGGATTGAAGGTGGTAGCAACTGTACGTTTAAGATTCAGCTTTTCAAGTCGCGTGCCGAGTCTTTACTTTAACACAGGTTTTAATGATGAAGCTCTGCGAGCATTTCGAGCATTCGCTCGCAGAAGGGACGATGAGGATTCCAATGCGAAATGGCGGGACCATCATTGTATGTGCATTTTTAGGAAAAGATTATGATGTGAGTAGTCTCGGTACCAGTCAGACTCATTCATCGGGCCGCCTCAAGAAGGTGTACCAGAACTTGAAGTCGATGTCAAATTGCTGCACTCAGAGCCGTCGTCGTCGTTAGCGACAAAACGGATACAACGGTGAAGGGACAAGTAGCTACCACAGTAGCCTGTCCTGCGCAAAGATTATGATAACAGCAAGCGTATTTCGATTGTGAAATGACCGTATGTAGTGATGCAAAGAAACACGTAGTTTTATTGCAAGTCAGAATCATGGACACGACACTGACAGCATATCGCAGCTGTTCTTATATCATCACGAAATTACAGCATCTACGAGAATAACTACGACAGGTTTTATCGACACGGTCAGTCTTTGTCTGAGCGCAGCTTCAAGCAAAGAGAACTTAGTAGTAGACATAAGAAGGTGATGCAATGGAATAGTGCACATGAATAGCTTGACACGTTGAGTATCCACGACCAAAGTCAACATACTCGTGTGCACGACGAAATGCAGGATCAGTACAAGTAGTGGCAGTCAGCGCCAATGCGAGTACTGAACAGCATTTCAGCGAGCTGAAGTGACACCCAGGCTTTAGAAGCTTAAGTAAATCGCACGATTGCGGGTGATCTAACGCAACTTTCACACTATACAATGCTTTGCGTTCGAACTTACTGTGAAGAACCGAGCTCGCAAGATAAGCACTCACCCTTCGCAGCAATGGTAGTACGCTTGCAATTTAATCGCAACCAGCGCATTGAGACTATCGACACAACAGCTGGACAATCAGTTTGCTCCAAAGAGCGGTTCAATGAAAGGACAAAGCCACTACTTGCGATCACTTGTAATACAAAACTGCTCATAATCGGCTAGTTGTATCGACCTCATAGACCGCGAGTCAAACTTCTCAAAGGATCTGTAGCGATAACGTCGAACGCGCTCTCTCTGACCAAAGCGTTGAGTATAACCGATACTGGACAATATCAAAATCTTCAGCAGCTTTACAACAACGGACACGTACCCTCGCCTTGATCGGATTACTTAAACTCATGCCTCTTGCAGGAACGAACATGAGTACGATGCTTGTAGTGATACCGTAAACAGCTCCTTGATAACATAGGCTTACTTTGCATGCGAGCGGCATGTCATTCGATACTAGCGTCTTGCAGGTTTGACGAACAAAGAATATGAAACCAATTCTTCTTCATGTACTTAGTCATGCAAACCACATCGCGATTATAGTGCAAGCGCATGCCAATAGCGGTGCATCAAAAGTTGATGTACGGCTGTTTGCAAGATTTTTTTGAGAGGGAGAGCCCTCTCTCAGAACATCCGAGATCGAGAGCTGCAAGTCCGGC
Organism: Peronospora matthiolae; assembly: GCA_921007115.2. Taxonomy (NCBI): domain Eukaryota; phylum Oomycota; class Peronosporomycetes; order Peronosporales; family Peronosporaceae; genus Peronospora; species Peronospora matthiolae. The sequence goes on along the minus strand of CAKLBY020000124.1, from coordinate 555,894 downwards.
TAGCATGAAGCTTGATCATCGTACATTGCACGCTTTCCAGCTGATGAATGAGAAATGCGTCTAAATTTAAGCCTCCGCCCAAAGCAATCACCTTAAGATATCGACAGTCTTAGGAGGATCTTAAGCGAAAATGCTTACACAGCATGTTGCTGCGTTCGTGAGTGTTAGCAATGACAACAGAGGCCCAATGACGATGATGTGGTGGATAAAGGTTGTGTGTGCAACGCTTGTCATAGCTCATTTCGGGATGGCAGTGGTAGATTTGCGCGTGCACGGCGCCAGCGATGCAAAGATATGAACCTTACCCGGTGAGTCCTTGAGAAATTTCCAATACGCAAGCTTCGAGTGAAAAGGATGGTATGTCGTACGAGAAACTAAGGCTCATCGCAAAAGTAGGGAAGAGGATGAGCAACCGGTTATACAGCGTTCTGCTAATGCACCACAGCGAGCAAGCGAGAAATTCACACCAGATACTGGATATCGCTTGATCTGTGGCGTCTGTATGACAATTTGCATCACAGTCCATTGACGTAGGGTAACGGCCGTTGGCAGATGCTTAGCAGTTCTTCAGATCGTTAACCTTCGAATGAAAATTCGCCATACCTTGCATCTACGTCGTCAAAACTATGTGTCTCCTTCAGTGGTATTGTCAGCATGTTGCTTTGAGATTGCAATGATCATGCACACCCTTTACGACAGCGCAATTGCACCGCTTCATGGTATAATCTCCCGAGTTTGGATGGACATCAGAATCATGTCGACGATGCAATTTTTCTCAATGAAGTTCATGCAAAAAGCTTGTTCCTGTACGGCACAAGGGCTACGTATCGACCATCGACATTCCAGTATGGTTGCAATATGGACGATAGTGGGCGAGTTGATCTTACTTTATCGGCCTTGTGATCTTCAAGAATCTCTAAGACATGGATGTGAATGTCTGAAAGGGGCACGTCACGTGAAGTATATTTTTAAATCGCATCCCGTGCGTACCACATCATGTAACTTATCGTGGACTCTTTTGTACACATGGCGTGACACAAAGAAGGTGTGGGGTTCGCATCGCATTGTCAGTTGTATCTTCTGTATGCACAACTGTCAGCAGTCTATCACTTACAATCGCCCGAATGCTCGATGGGCTTTTCAACTGATAGTAACTATGCAGACCTCACCAAGCCAGTACAGAAGCGTTTGGCGATGGTCTCGTCACTTAATGTGCACCACGCTATCTTCAAACCCAACGTCCATCGTTCAAGTCACATTCTCTCACTTGCCACTTCACGATGCGACTCATTTGCGCCAATGGCGTCAATTCAACGCCATCAGCTCATCATCTGTCGCCGTTGTCGATCAACACTTTGTCAACAATCGTGTGCGCCACCTGATCCTATTTTCATCCACTCCCCTCGCGACCTCGCGTTCTCCTCTCCTAAGTACGTCATCGCCCCTCCCGCTCCTTAGTTTCGCATTTGCTCCCGACCGTCCAATTCCTCTCCAACAACGGCCAATTATGTGGCGTCCGATTCTTGCACTCCCCCGTCGCTCTACCACAACGCGGTGCTTAGTTCCGCAACGTGCTTTGTTCTCCTCGTCGTCGTCGTCTTCGTCTTCTGATTACGATCTCGTCGTGATTGGCGGAGGCCCTGGCGGCTACGTCGCTGCTATTAAAGCCGCTCAATTGGGGCTGAAAACCGCTTGCGTCGAGTCGCGCGGCAAACTGGGCGGCACGTGCTTGAACGTGGGCTGCATCCCCTCGAAAGCGCTGCTGCACTCGACGCATCTCTTGCACACGGCCCAGCACGAGTTCAAAAGCTACGGCATTGACGCGCCCCACGTGACGGCGAACTTTCCCCAAATGATGAAAGCCAAAGAAAAGGCAGTCCGAACCCTAACAGCTGGGATTGAATCTCTTTTTTCGAAAAATAAAGTGACGTACATAAAAGGGGTGGGCAAACTCGCCGCCAAAGGGCAAGTGGCGGTCACTCTTGCCGACAGACAGGGCAACGAGACGCTCACGGCCAAGCACATTATCCTGGCCACGGGCTCTGAAGTAACGCCATTGCCACCTGTTCCCGTGGACAACAATGCGGGCAAAATCGTCGACTCGACGGGTGCCCTGGCTTTAACTCGCGTTCCGGACCATCTGGTGGTCGTTGGTGCTGGCGTCATTGGACTGGAACTTGGCTCGGTCTACAAACGGTTGGGTGCCAAGGTGACGGTCGTGGAATACCTGGACTCGGCATGTTCGGGGATGGACAAGGGCGCGGTCAAGGACTTTCTGAAGTTGTTGAAGAAACAGGGCCTCGAGTTTCAATTTGGCACGAAAGTAACGGCTTCTGAAGTAAACGGAGATGTGGTGACGCTCACGACGGAACCTGCGACTGGAGGCGACGGGTCGACGATTCAGTGCGACACGGTGTTGGTAGCTACTGGTCGTCGAGCATTTACAGCTGGTTTGGGACTGGACCAGATGGGAATCCAGACGGACAAGCAAGGTCGCATTGAAGTGGACCATGCGTTTCAAACCCAAGTACCAGGTGTTTTTGCGATTGGAGACGTGATCAAAGGCACGATGCTGGCCCACAAGGCCGAGGAAGAGGGGATTGCGTGTGTGGAGAACATTGCTGGTAAGCACGGCCACGTGAATTACGGTGCGATTCCGAACGTCATTTACACGTTCCCCGAGTTTGCATCGGTGGGCAAGACGGAGGAGGAGCTCAAGGCCGAGGGCGTCGAGTATAACGTTGGCAAGTTCCCGATGATGGCCAATAGTCGTGCGCGCACCGTGGCCGAAGCGGACGGGATGGTGAAGGTGCTGGCGGACAAGAAGACGGACAAGTTGCTTGGCGTGCACATTATTGCCAGCAATGCTGGCGAGATGATCTCGGAGGGTGTGATTGGCATTGAGTACGGCGCGGCGAGCGAGGACTTGGCGCGCACGTGCCACGCTCACCCGACGCTGAGTGAAGCCTTCAAAGAGGCCTGTCTTGCTGCTCACGACAAGTCGATTAACTTTTGAGCGGATGGTTTGCAATGCTCTACCCAGAGTTAGGTGGGAATGAAGCTAGTGGACGTAAGTCAGATCAAGGGAATCGACACTACCTTTCGCGCTGACTTGTCTTTAGTACGTGTGCAATTGCTCCGTGTTGATGTTGATTGCGTGTCATTTGTGCAGTGAACGAGAGGTGAGGGCGGTTTGAGAGCATTCAGGAGCAACAACAAGTGGTAACATGGTAACAGATCCCTTCAAATTGTTATCAGAGTCGAAGTAGCTTCCAATGTGCTTGACAGAGCACAATGGTGAGACGTCTTGATGCTTGTAATATCGTTACAAGCCCATGAGGAGGTGAGTCTTGAGATACCCAGCAGCTTAGAAGAAAATCTGCACGGCAGGCCCCATCGTGGACTTGAGGTACAGCACCTTGATGTTCTGCCAGTTCTTCTTCAGGAGCGAGGCCAGAAAGTTGGCGGCGAGCTGCGTGTTCACGACAATCTTCTGCTTCTCGAGTCCCACGTGGCCAATGGCCACGTTCAAGCACATGACCTTCTTCATCTGGAACTTGATGGTCGCACGCACTTGCTCGGCCTTCTCCGTGAGCGAATCATTGGACGTCACGAGCGTCGGAAACTTGCCGGCCTTGTTCAGACCCGGACCTAACAGACGAGGGATCTGCTTGATCAGCGTGTCAGACGCCAAGAAGGCGTCGTACTTCTTGGCAAACTTCTTGATCACCTTCTTGTTCTTGTTAAACTTCTTGAGATCATCCACGGTCATGTACTCAAAGTTCTCCTTCTCGGCCATTTCACAGTGGATGGCGTTACCAAGCACGCAGATCTTCATGTTGGGACGAGGGACCGTCGGCAACTTGAACGTGCCGCTGAAACGCTTGTCCTTCTGCGGGTCGTAGTTCTTGAGCGCAATCTGGAGCTCAATGGTCTCGTTAAAGTTGCGTTTCTTGCCCTTGTGCTCCGTGCCATTGATCGTCACGGTCTCACCGGCAGAGAACGCCAGGATGTTGTCCACGGCTTGCGCCAGCAGCTCACTGTTGAGTTTACTCATGGCCAGATACGAGGAGTCGGGCGCTTCTTCGACGGAAGATTCAAAGGGAGAATGACAAGCTAGTGGACGTGTGCGATTTGGCTGGCTGGGAAGCGTCGTACTTAAGATGCAACACACGGTCCAATTGGTCGAGATAAACGTACTTAAGTTACCGCTACTTTTGGCGAGGAGAAGCGAACCTATAAGACGAGATGTCGTCTACTTTTGTTCGAGGTGAGGCCCGGAATTGCAAACCTTAAAATTGGCAAATGCAAAATTTGATTTTGATTGTGTCATTAAGCAAGGACGACTCGCAAGTTCTTGGCGAGTTATGCCTTAACAAGGGCCGCTACGTTTGATCCTCTGAGCGACATAACGTGATCGAGCATCGTTAAGGGCATGACTGGCGAGTTCCTCAACGTCATTGAACAGCAACGTTGCTGCACTGCATACTTGCTTGAAGGTAGAATTCGAGGCAGCCAACTAGCATACGTCCATTAGCAATGCTGTCAAGCGAGCGCTATTGTTCATCACTACTTACCGAGCACTTCGGCAAACCGCTTGCAGCTCGGCCGCCGTTAAATCGAAAGCCTGTCAACTAAAGTCGTTGGATTACCCAAATATGGTCTGACGGGTGCGGACATCATTGCTCGAGAGCACTTTGTCTAATCGTGAGCCGCAAGTCTGTCGATTGGAAAGGTAGTTCCGCTTCCCCGGCGAACCCCGTGTTGGCCCCCCCCTGGTTCAAAAGTTCGGACCCCAAACAACTTCGGGGTTTTTCCGCCGATTGTCGCTTTTAGTTTTCCGCAAGAAAGGGGGAAGGGCGGGAACACCCCGGAACGGGGCCGGGGTGCCGCACACGAGCAGCGGACGGGAAGGGTCGGTGAGGAGATGGGACCCGAGAAAGGTCGAGAAGATGAGCAAGCAATTTCAGCCCGACCCACCCCCCCCCCCCACCCCCCCCCCCAACCCAACAGGAGCCCCCCCCCCCTCAGCCGATGGAAGAGAAGCGACGACAAAGTTGGGCCCAGCCCAACAGTGTTCCCCGCTCCCTACCAGCGCGCCCGCGCCGCCCAACCTGTTCACCCCCCCACCAGAGACCCCAGAGTCCCGAGACGAAGCAGTTGGCGATTGTGGCACGGAAATCTTGCCCCCAGCCCACCAACCGCCGAGCGATCAACCTTGTAAGGTTGGTTCCCCCCCCGTCCAAGGCATTCGCAGATGCAGCCCGGTAGTGCCTCGATGCAATAATCCCAGCTCCTGGGTTGGACCTTTGAAGCGAAGGAGGAAGAACCTGGACCGTGATGTTGGTGAGTTCCAGGTCGCAACAATGTGTGAAGGAGCGTTTTCCATGAGAAGCAGGATTTTTCTATCCTTTGCTGTGGTCAACGCTTAGTCAAACCTCCTTTACTGTACCACAACGATGATGTTCAACTCCCCAAATTACCTTCATACTTTTGTCGACTCCCCAGCCATTCCTGGAAGAGTATGCCAGTCTCCAGGCTTTCTTGTTGTTGCGGTAGAGAAAGCCCAGTCCTCAGCTGTCTTGCGCTCAAAACACCGCCTTTTGGCGTGTCCAATAAAGAACGGCGGGAGTTTGTCGGATCCATCAGCGTTTGCCGTGAGAGCAACTGTGATGGCGTCTAGAATAGTTGTTAGTGTCAGAGAAACGCAGGAAACCAAGAGGAGAGCAATAATTACTTTTTTAAATTATTTGTGGGGATTTTTGTGGGGTTGTAGAAAAATGAAAGAAAGTGAGTTGAGATTTTTTGAAATAGTAATATTTTTTCTAGACTAATTTGTATGTTAGTATAAAAAGTTGAGGTGTATTTAAATATTTGGCTGATGAATGGAATGATTTGTGGGTTGTGAATTTGTGGGCCATGAAAAGTATTTTTCTGAGACATTATAAATTGAGTTGGATGAGATCTCAGTGAGAAAATGTATGAAGAAAGACTCCACAGTGGTGTGGAATGAGAGTTAGGTGATATGTTATTGCTAAGTTTTTTTTTGATGATTTGTGATCGTGTGGGAAAGTGTTCTGGAGGTTAAAGGCGTCTTTTAAGGAGGAGTCTGGGTGATGGGGTTAGATTGTGTTAGATGGAGTTTGTGTTGTAAGAGTATTGGAATTGTTGTGAGTGGCAAGTAAGTTGGTGGAACTTCTTAATTAGAGATAGCAAAATTAAGAGATGGTGGGGCAAAAAATCAAAAATCTTCATAGGGCTGAATGAAAAGGTTTTGGAAGCCTGAGGTTTGTTAGGTTTAGATTCTTTAATTAATTAAATTAATAATTTTTCGAGATACTCTGTATAGGATAACCTCTGCTATGTTATAGGATTTTTCAATATAATAGAGGGGACTGTAGTTCGTTTTAAGTGATACGCGATAGGCGCTATGCGAACCATGAGCTGATAAGACGGACAACTTGAGAGTCAAAGCTCTATTCTACAGCACAGTACTTCTTACTCGTCGTCTACGACTGACGGCCTTGTTCTATCTGTACCAAAACATTTTTCGGAACGAACAGGATGCTAAAACTATTAGATCGACATCAAAGGAACGTTACCGCGGCCTCATGTCGTGCGTAACATCCTGCGCGTAACAGATTCCATCCACGGAATTAGACGCCTACAGGATTCGTGTCGTTTTGTTTGGAATCCGGCTCCTATGGTTTTGTCGTCTTGTGAGCGGTCGCGTCTTTTTCGAACTACATGATCTGTTGCGCTTTCGAAAGCCTTGACCGCCTGTCACAATATTCACATTAGTTGCTTCAAACAAACAAGTGGCTGCACCCATAAAACGCGTACCGCACGGCGACGCGAAGAAAAATCTTTGGCAAGTTTCGACACGCAAGATAGCGACTACTTGCTGAGCTAACCGAGTGACGGCGGACTAAACTTGAGGATCGCTTGCCTGTAGAATGAAGCTCTGGATTTACGCTGTTGCTGTGGTAGTGAAAACCTCGACTTTGCTGTTGACGTGTGATCAAAACAACCGCACATGATGAGGCCCTGCCATCCGACAGCTGCTGCTTCTGCCCTGACTACCTCGCTGACGACACGTATGTCCTGCCGGCTTCTACTTTCTTAGCGCCTCACCATGCGGTCGTGTTTTGCGCTACAACTATGCTGCATATGCTACAGGTTTTAGCTGATGCGCTTCACGAATCACTCCCCGCGGGGCTTCTGTTACTACAGACGCTTCCAAGACCTTCAATTATACAGCAGCACCGTTCGTTTCCCACCGTTTCCAGCCCGCTACAATTGCAAATGATTGCGATTCATATTTTCAGTAGTAACATCGACTTTCGCTCGACGTTGTCCGATGACCGCTCATCATTCTGTTACGACCGTAGATATACCCGTCTTTATCGCAGCAGATGCACCATAACGCTTGCCAACGTTTTCTAATCTCCTTAGTCCACAGTTGCTAGCTGCTACAATGCCGTCGATCATGCATTACCGTCTGCAAGCCAATGCTTCGTCCTGCATCGAGACACCAGCGGTACCGTTACTAACGCATCGTGCAAGGAAGGCTCTACTGTAAGACCTCCGCTTTCGACACTCGGTGGATCAATGGAAGGTCCGTCCGTAAGAAGGTGCATATTTGACGGGTCGTTACGTTCGACGTCACGACAAAGTGATGATTCCAGAAACCAACAGAGGGATCTAAGAACGCGACGTTCACGACTTCGATCGAGATGGTGTTCTTCTGTTCGCATCGAACTCAATCTACTGAGCTTGTCACGTAGTGGACCAAAACAAGGTCCACACGATCGAACTAGTTGCAACATCGTGTCGGTCATTACCCCGAAATTGGATCGCAAGGTGTGGTGACTTCGAAGCCTTTTCGTCGAGTCAACTCTTAACACGCGCTCAAGTCTTCGGGGCAAAAAGGTTTGCGCTATTTCGACGGGCTGTCCGTACGTTTCGTGTGTCTTGGAAACTCTATGTGATTCTATAAATCATTCCAGATGGCAATTCATGCTCCACCACGCTGTTATGTTGCGCGTATCAGATGTGGGACATTCATTGTGAATGATGCTCGAGTGCGCACACGCTCTCAGTTAAGTATACTTACGTCACAGTTGGCCAATCGCCATTGCGAACTATCGATTGATGTGTTTATTTGTAATCATGCGATGCTCGGCCTTGTGCCACTATCTAAACTCTTCAAATCATTGACCGGGTACACTATGACAGTATCCTCAATCCATAGACTGCTCATCCAGCCGTCGCTCGCGATCGAATTGAGCCCGCGTCGTACATAATGACCATGCCAGATGTTGTGACAAACGCGTAGCTAATGCGCTGCAAGCTTGGAGGAATTTCGATCTTAGCATGCTCATTCCGATTCAAAACACTCTAAGTATGGACTGACAGTCCCACCGTAAAAGAGAGCAGTAGCCTATGTACAACAAGCCTTTCCACGCTCCCCACCTTTTGTTGAGAAAGTTGTTTCTTCACGATCTCGTAAGAATTCGTCAATGTAGCAGAGACCTGACGCGCCTCTGTAGGCTTGGACCAGATCCTTCCAAACGCTTTGCCTATCAGAAATCTGCCCATATCGCAGACGGTGGCCAGAATTTGCAGAGCGAGGACACGGGCTCCAGGTTCAATCTCGTCGTGTTCTAGTCCGTAGACTGTTTGGAAAAGGCCCGGTCAAGAACGTTCCGCGTGCTAGAAGGACAGACGTCCAAACCTAGAGACTGCTACGTGGGGGGGAGCGGAGCATTGCCAGCCTTTATCGAAACGTAAAATAAAACTGTACACATTCAGTCTAGGACTGTACTTGATGCTTGTGCTCCATAAGCGCTGGTATCAAGAGGAGGTAAAGTCAACGATATTCACACAAGTCCTACCAACACCCGAAGCATTGACACAGGAACCGCCTCATGCTGCTATCGATTGTGCCCACACCCTCGTCTGTATACTTTACTAAAACAGGCACGAACTGCCTCGTTTTCCACGAATCAGCTCGAAATCCCGTGACCACGTCACTCACTTTTGGCCATGTCCATACAAACCTCCAGATCTTTCCTTGCTCACGCAGCAACACCCTCGTCCGTCCTTTCTGCCGGCTTTTCCGATCAGTTGATAAAGTCGGTCAGTAGTCAGACGAGACCCAAAGCGTGTCTCACGTCAAACCAGACAGAGCCCTTCAGCAAGCGGTTAGGGCCCTCGTCTGTCCCTTCTGCCGCCTCTCTTTCACGAGACCTCCTCATCTTCCCCAGCAGCTCATTCTTCCATTTGCTCCCTCGCCTCTACGTCCACTGAACTCTAGTGGCTCATCTGTGTCCATTACCTGCCAGCATGGTCTCTTGCTTCTATCCGTTCGTTCTGCTCGCCCTCCGCGCGGCGCTCACGACCGCCGATACCGTCGACAACGATGAAGGCGGCAGCCTCATGATGGCCGTCGGCACGAACGGCGCGACCGTAGCCGCCACGAGTGGCACCACTTCCTTTCTGAACACCGAGTACAATCCCGATCGGTGCGTGCTCCAGTTCCTGAGTCTCGGCTGCGACGACGAGAGCTGTGGCGAGCTCAATGGGTTCAAGCTCGAGTGTGTCTCGAAAGGGCTGCAAAACGGCCGCGAGAAGAAGATGTGCGAGTGCCAAGCGGCCGACTCGGAAAAGTGCCAGAACTCGGTGAGCCCTGACGTCACGTCGGGCACCGTCGCTCAATTTGGCGAGTGCAGTGACCAGAGTCAGTGTGCGGACTCTTATGGCTACATTGCCACGTCTCAGGAAGAAGGGCCCGTCTGTGCCGAACGGCTGCACTGTCTGCAGGAAATTAATTCGAAGGCCACGGCGCCGGCTTCGATTTGCCACACGTGCATGTCGTGCATTGCACAGAATGACGCGGCCGAGAAGCAATTGGCGGCTGCCAAGCGCTTTAACTGCTCGTCCATTTGTCCGCAAGAGATTCTCGAGACGGTGGCCGAGCGCAATGCGGCCGGCGTGGGCATTGCCGACTCGTACTCGGTCACGGGCTCAGCCAGTGACTCAGCTGCTGGGAGTGCTGCAGCGGTGCCGGACAGCACGTCGGACGTGCGGGACACGAGCGCGTCGTCAATGGTCACGCCGCAGACCAAGATGGGGGTCATGGTGTCGGTGATTGTTGCCGTGGTGCTGGTGGCCGTGATGCACTAGGGAAGGAGGAAGCAGATAGACGGGAGGAAGCTGCTTGCAGTCATTGGTATTAACGTTAGCAACCACATTGCTACTGCAGCACTTGCGATAGTACTAAAGCATGTGGCTGTCGTCGTTGCAGGCGCGGTTGGTTGGTACACGTAATAAAAAGATAAAGACCACGTACATGCTCACGCAAGCAAGTGTGCCCCCCTTCCACGTACGTACGTACGTACACTGGTGCAGGGGTGACTGGACTGGATCCTCTTTACAAGTAGAGCGCCTTCAGCCGACTGGTAATGTCGTTAAAGACAAACCGCATGCACCGATCCTGCAGGCGTTCAAATTCTGTCGCTTGCAATCCAATTTGTCGAGCAACTGCCCGTCGAATTTCCTCCGCTTCGGACGATTCCACAGCTTCCGTCAAGTTCTTGGGCTTAGCCAGCGGACGGTAGGCCTTGACCGAGATGTGCCGAATCGACAGCAACCCCGTGCCAATCTCTCGACGGACGACGATCGCTCCGCAGACGTCGCGTCGGATCGCTTTTCGATCCGGAGAATCGGTTGGAATCGGATACAGCGAGTCCTCGTCCGCGTAGTCCCACAAGAAGATCCCTTCGTCTTGGCCACACTGTACTCGAGTGAGCGCACGAGCTTCCACGACAATGTTTTCAGCACAGTCGGCTTCATCAATGACCTCAACCACGGGCTCCATCGAAGCAGCGAGATTCGAGTAGTATACGCTCGAGGTGGTCAGGCCATCGTCTTCAACAAGGTGCACTTCATCAGCTGCCTGCGCTTCGTAACACACGCCAGAGTAGTACACGCCAATGGACTTCATACTATTGGAGACGATGTCCATGAGCGTGTACAAGTTACACTTGGCAGTCTCGGGAAAGTAGCACACGGACGAAAACTCCTTAATCACGCGCCCGTCACCTGCATCATCCACGTTCGAACTCGAAGATGCGGTGCTGCTGCCGTTCGGTCGTCCGAACAGCTCCCGCATCATCGCGTCTGCGTAATCATCTTCGATTTCGTGGGCTTGACGCGTGCCGTCATGCAAGATCCGGACACTCCCGGAAAACATCTGACGTGTCGCTAGCAACCGCTGCGCCTTGTCCTCCGTGTTGCGGAGCACAATGTTTTTCGCCAGCTCCATCTTGCTCCGTGGAAAGTGAGCCACGTACTCCTTCCTGCGCGCGAGGGGATCCGATGCGGACAAGGCCGTGTACGAGTGCACCCAGTCATGGAACTCGAGCGTCTTGGAAAGCAGGAGATTGCTGCCTCCCATCATGGCCTTCATCCCTCTAAGAAACATCGTCTGCTGGAACAGGGCGTGCTTGAGCATTTGATTGTGCTGCTCAGCCTGCTTCCGTTTACGCCGCTGCGTCATCGCTTCCTCCTCGTACGCCACGAGCTCATCACTGTTGGCCAATTGAGCTCGTCTCGCAGCTCGAAGGGTAGCCAGTTTCGTCGTAAGTTGAGTCATCTCGGTCTGCAAGGACGACACGAGCCACTTCTTCTTCTCCCGATGGCGCTGCACACCCGTTGCAATTTGCGACCGTCGTCGCTCCTTCTTCTGCTCTTCAGGACTCCCTGCAGACTTTTGGGGGGTTGTTGTTGTTGTTGGCACTGCTTTCTTGCCTCTACCTCGTCCTCTACCTCCTTTCTTCACCGCCGGTGACTGTACAGCAAGTGTTGGGGGGACGACATCGACTCGAACAGGTTCGTCTTCGACTCCAACAAACGAACTCTTCGAGCAGTTGGAATCAATGGGAAGGGCTCCCAAGAACGGAGACGAAGGCGTGGCCTCGCTTTGAGGAAATGGAGGGTCATTTATCGTATCCTGAGTCATAAACTCTACCTCGTGGCCCAGATCGATCACCGAAGATGGCGGCAAGGAACATAGTGCGTCGTTGATGAGGATTTCGCTCAGACTGTCCCAATCCTGGTCCAAACTCGCAGGTGGGAGGTCAGCCATTTGGTCGTCGCTTAGAACCGACGACGACGCGTCCTCGCTCGGGCTGGAGACCGGAGAAGGGTTCAGTGAGGGAGCATAGAGTGAGGAAGACGTGTACGCATAAGGCGAGGGCGACGAGGTCGCTGCATAAGCGCTATCCATTGCATATAAGCTCTCCATTGAAATTGAAAGAATGAGCTCTTGCTCCGAACATGACAACAACAGAGGGGACAGGATCGAGGGGGAACACGATGCGAAAGGGTATATTTGACGGTGCGTTTCTTCGCACATGTTTTCTAGAAATGACAAGCTTCGAGACTCGAAACGAGCTCTAGTTCATGTACAAACGGCGATGCGTGTCAGATATGCACGTCAAATGTTGCGCATTGTCTTACGGACAAACTTATCCATGTTTATCTCTTCATTTCGAAGGGCTTTGAAGTGAGACCACGCGCGGCGACAATCAGAAACGGGACCTCGCGTATCTCCCTTGGTTTTGATGTGGTAGCATATGAACAGCTCGTAGCATTTTCTTCTTCTTCGAACGAAGAAGCGAGCGTGGTCTCCGGAATTCTTGCGGACACGTCTCGTATTGTTATAGAGACGTTATAGTCGTGCTTGTTCCTTGCTTCTCGACGCAGGCGTTCGCCCCGTCTGTACACGAATGAAGATGTAATTCTGACGCCATGTACAAATTTCGCCACCTTTTCTTCGCTTGAACCCACTTAATGTTGTTTGTCATGACACTCCCAGCTTTGTTAGTGTAGCCGTTTAGCGAAGTGCATTCACTGCTTTCTGGATCATTGTCGAGACGTGCGCGTCATTCGTATCTACTGCCGTGTCTTTGTCTCAAACACTCACAAGACCAACAATTCATGTGGCAGATCGAGTTACTGCCCCGATCTGAAGTAAGACAATCGAGAAGAAGCGCATCAAGTGCGTCGAGTCAACGAGGCACTTGCAGCCAAAGTCGTGCAGCAGAAGGAGGATCGCACTTATGTGGGAATGCACCACGAAATCGACGATCTCGATTCGGACGATGAGACGATGCTGAACGAGTCAACTGACGATCCGGAGCTAGAACGGTCTTTCTAGCGAGATATTGTAGACATTGTTTTTGTAGTAAGTACTGATAATTCTTTTTGACTTTTGTGGTGTGTTTACATAGAAATACGTGAGGCAAGGTTGAAGCAGCTGAAGCTCGAGTTTCTGGAAAGTCAGGCGTTGATAGTGAAAGGTCACGGAGAATACCGTGAGATTACGCAGGAGGAGTTTCTAAAAGAAGTGACGAGCAGCCCGTTGGTGGCTGTGCATTTCTATCATCGCGACTTCGAACGCTGCAAGATCATGGACATGCATTTGACACGATTAGCTCGTCGTTGCATCGAGTGCAAATTTCTAAAGTTGAACGCGGAGAAGGCCCCGTTTTTTTTGCAGAGAAATTGATGATCCGAGTCCTGCCAACTGTCGTGTGCTTCAAAGACGGCGTGGCCTTTCCAACTCGCGTCATTGGTTTTGACGGACTTATGAACAATGACGACAATGCTGAAGTGTTGAAAATTGGTTGTCCCATGAACCGCCATGCCCCATTTGGCGACAACTTTCCTACTGCTGCCGTGAGTATTGTTATAATCTTATTTGCTCAGTCTCTTTGGTGCGAAACATTTATGAGTATTTGCTTTCATATTCTTGTTGCAGCTCGCCCGTAAATTAGTGGAGATTGGCGCTATTCGTGAACATAGCGACAGCGAGTAGTAGTCAACAAGGTCAACACAACAGACCGACGCAATCATTAAACAGTCACGTCGCGACGCGTTTCGACGACATTGTCTCGATATGCACTCTCGTAATTCGTTAGATAATCTCAAACATTCCGATTTCACACCCTAATATTTGCAAAAAAATTGCTCGGAGAATGCGCCGCTTGTTCCAGCTCCCACGCAGTCCGTCTTCACTCGGATCCCCATTACCGCCTCACCAAGAACCGGTAATCAAAAAGATCCTCATCTTTTCCTACCGATTGTATTGATCTGGTCCAACCCTGATATTTTGTTCTGTGTATACGTTCGGTGTCAGCTCCATTACGTAATTTAAAAAAAACACTATTGCCATGGAGCGTCGATGAGTCGCCAAACCCGTAGCTATAGACGCTCATTATACCGATTCAGATGCTACAGTCGTGGCCGTAGCGGTCGCATACCCCTCCTCGTAGTCCCATCACCGCTAAAGTTCTTTTGGGAAACTAAATACTGTAACGGGGCACCCTTTGTTCGGGGCACCGCGAAACTTCACGTACACCAGTACATGCAGAGTAAGCTATCTACTTAAACGACTCGGTCAAGTAAAGGTAAAAAGAGAACCGTGTATAAAATAGTTAGGCTATTAATATAACTTTAGTCTTTATCCAGCTATATTAAAATACGCCATCATATGACGACAACCTGCTCACCACTCATTGCGCGCGTCTAGCAGCGATTGGTGGTAATCTATGGTTGATATGTCATATCAACCAATCTTTGTGCAGCGCATGAATATTATCCTACAAAGAGGACAATATTCCTTTAATAGTATCCATCCCGGATAATATCGGTAGAATATTGTCATGCTAGACAATATGCTTATTGACACCGTTTGGTGTCACTATCATGTAACGGGCTACACCGTTACATCACCCGCCCTTAACCATCAATCACCCGTTAATTGAATTAGAATTGATTGGGACAGGGTGATCACCGTTGGACCACTCTAGGAAAGGGAGCACTTGTTGGTCAAATTCCATTCATTTGCCAATCCAACGCATTGATTCAAAAACCGCGCGAGCTGCTACTGCAGCAGCAAGAAGAGCGGCTGCACGCATGCGTGCGGCCGCGGAAAGTGCCTCTTACGCCTCAGCAGCAGGCGATTCGTCGCCTGTTGTCGTGAATCCTCCACGTGATGAGTCACCACGTGCGACAGGTGCATCCGTTGTGTCTGCAGAGGGTACCTCGGATCGTAATCAAGACGAGTCTGAGATAGAGCTTATCTATTCTGGCGATTTGGATGATGCATCCGACTCGAAGGCGACTCCTCACGCCTCGGGATCACCCGAGGCGGACACTGCAAGAGCCAGGCTGAATGGCTGTGGTCAGCGTGGCAGCATCATGACCGAGATCTTCGGAGCGAGTGATTACTTCGATGAGTCTTCGCCTCTCGCAAGTCCATCCCACGATTGGACTCGTGAGGATGGTGATGAGGCACCTATACATCACCACGAGCGAAGTAACTCAAGGGATCGGGGTAACACTGGTGCCAGTGCTCATGCTGGCACCAATCAAGAGGCCAGGGATCGAAGTTTCCTGCGCCACGCTCCCCAAGTGGAGTCTCCATGGATGCCGCCATCCAGAGAGTTGGACCGGTTGGCCGGCACGACTACCGAACGGGATCGAATCCCGTTGTTCGATTGCAGGAAGTTTGCCCACCTGATTCCAGCACGGAAACTATCCGTGCTGAGGAATATTTCTTCACCGATGCATTCTTCAACATCGGTGGTACAATGGTAGCCGTGGTCGAGACGTTAAAGCCTTGGTGCAGGGATGGAATGCCCTCATCCACAACATCGAGTGTATTGGCCGTGAGGATTGACTCGCCAAACTTGTTGCAGCTCGCATTAGGTTTAAAAAGGGACCCAGTCGGGGCGCGATACAAATTGCACCGGCTTTCAAGAGAGGCAGGATTTACCTGTCTCTCGAGGGGCGATACGTGCCCGGGTTGCCTGGACAACTCGAACTGTGCCCGTAGGGAAGCCTCCCTCCCTAATGATTTCTACTGGAGCGCGCGCATCTCTTCCGAGATGGCCGAAGGGATTCACATTTTTTGCAATCCCTGTACACGTGTCCGGAGAGGTCGTTTTCCGACAGCCCTTCTTAAAACGCAGCGGATGGGTCTCATAAAATTGCTCGACGAGACCAAGGACATCAACAATCAGCTGGGCACGAGGCGCCCGGCTGTCCCACGCCGGTGGATAGCCACGCCAGCGGACGAGGTAACTCGTCCGGAAGCCATTTACATCGCGATGGTTCAAAATACGCTCCACTAGGAAGCGGTGACCACTGCTTGAGTCCACCAAACGATGTGGTGGCTGTGGAAACACCTGATCCGGCTCGAGGACCGAATCAGCTTGATGATTAGGAGCTGAACCGTCTAACGGAACAGTTGCAAGATGACCTGGCTCATGAACAATCTCGGCGTTATGGACTTGAGGATCTTTTGAGGAAAGATTCAATTCTCTAACGCACGATTGTTCGGACGATCGTGCCGCTTTTGCGCTCGCGCAACTTGAGACCGAAAGTTCGAATCGTTCTCTTCGTGATGAGCTGGTTGTAGCTCGTCGAGACACAGCTCAAATGCATGAGCAGGTCGCTTCGATAGTCGACCAGACTGGCTCGTTGAAACGGGACCACTCGAAGGTGGTCTCGGCTCTCGACCGCGGAGGTGTTCTTCGCATCTCGAAGCGGGCTCGAACTGATAGTACGGACAAATGCGACCGACATAAAACGTAGGATGCGTACGCATCTTACGGGGCAGTTCAATCGTGTATGCGTTGCCCATTCGGCGCAACACACAAAATAGACCGATGTACCTGGGCAGCAATTTACTGCTGCCCACGTTTGCTACTGCGTGTTTTGGTACGTTTACTGTAGACATTAAAACTAGGTCTTCTTCATCAAATGATAAAACATTTGTTTTTTCATGTTTGTCTGCAATTCTCTTCTGTCTGTCTAGTATATCTGCAATAGAGTCTTGAACGAAACGGACAAGCGCTTCGCGAGTCAGCAGAAATTTCTCTGCTGATTCATCCTTGTCAACAACATTGCGCTTCGTGTGCACTGCTGAAAGACTGTTGTCTTCACCAGTGAGGGTGTCATCGTCCTCGCTTTGGCGGTCATTAGCGAAGCTGAATATGCCAGCACTGTCTTCATCGTCATCATTAATGTCGATGTGATCGATATCGGTATCCATCACGTCGACACCATTGTCGACGTGTGATGAGCAAGAATCAGATCGATTTTTTAAAGAGGGAGTCCATTCCCCCAAAACTAGAGTGACACTCTAAGAAGGCGGGTAAAGGTGGATGGCGTAGGCCATTCACGAAGAAATGTGTTTGCGTTGTCGACGCATGCACCGAGTTGTTGATGGCAAATTCCGCCATCAGCAAGAACTCACTCCAGCTTGTAAATGAGTGGACATAACCTCAAAGTACATCTTCGAGACGCGGTTGACGCTTTCCGTTCGACCATCTGTTTCGGGATGGTCAGAAGTTGACATCGTCAAACGTGTTTCATGTGAACGGAACACGGATTGCCAGAACTCCGCTGTGAAGCGGGGGTCCCTATAGGACACGATCTCACGGGGTAACCCGTGAAGTCGGAAGATAGTATCGATGAAGACACGCGCAAAGCCCTGAGCTGTGATTGAATACAGTGCAACAACAAGATGTGCCATCTTGCTGCCCGATCAACAATCACAAGAATACCAGTATTCTCGTGAACGTCTTCGGGTTTCCCGAAGACGAAGTCCATCGATACGAACTGCCAACACTCTGCCGGAATCGGAAGCGGCTGCAAGGGTGCGTGGGATAAAGGACTAGGCTTCACCTGTTGACGAACTTTGCAAGCGCGAATGTAATTGCGCACGTATTCATACTGGCGGGGCCAGTAGAAGTCACGACTTACCATGAGGTAAGACTTTTCTCTACGGCGATGCCCACTTGTTGGGGCATCATGACACTCTTACATGATGTGCAATCGCAAATCATTATGAGCCGGAACGACTGACACGAGGTGTGTCGCCGTTGACTGCTGTATAGTACAGCATTCCGTCACGAACAGAATACCGTTCGGTTGAAAAGAGCGGTATTGAGACGACAAGCTTTTCAAAGCTTGATTGCATGGATTATATACGTAATCCTATAACCGCGAAAGATACTCATCTTCTGCGTATGCTTTTCGCACGTCATCGAGCAGATTAGACGACGTAACACTCACTGTTTGTGTCGCGACAGTGGGATCACCCCTACTGTTAGGTTGCGCAGTCGGCTCAAAATCGGGCCGACGCGAAAGAGCATCAGCGACGACACTAAGTCGTCCTGGTTATACTCGACGGAGAAATTGAACTCCGCGAAGAAAGACAGCCACCTCGCCATTCTTTTCGAGAGGCGTGGACTGTTTACGGCCGTGAGTAACGACGCATGGTCGGTATAAACGACGAAGGGCCTATCTCTTAAAAAAATATACCCGAAACTTCGCCAGTGAATATTTCATGGCAAGGAGTTCCTTGTCATGCACCGGATAATGTCGCTCAGCTGCTTGCAGCTGACGCGATTGATAACAGACGACACGCTCAGCGCCGTCTGAGTCGTACTGCATCAACGCGCAGCCGATTGCAAAATCGATGACGTCACAGACCACATGAAATGGCCTACCCTGATCTGCAATCGCCAGCACAGGCGATTGCACCAAGCTTTTCTCGATGCCTTCAAAAGAGTGCTGACACTCAGCGCTCCATGACCACCTCTCGTTTTTCTTTAGTAGACGCGAGAGATGTACATTCATCTCGGCGCAGTTGCGTGAGTATTTGTGCATGTACGCCGCCAAGACAAGGAACTTTTGAAGTCCCTTGACGTCGACTGGCACAGAGCAGTCGCTAATCGCCTTGATCTTTTCCGGATTAGGGCGTACACCGTTTTTACCTACGATGCAGCTAAGAAGCGGTATTTCGTTCAATGCAAATGTACACTTCTTGAAGTTCGCAAACAACTTATGCTCCCGCAGTGGTGTAAGAACCTTCCGGACGCGGATTCTATGAACCTCCACGTCCGTCTTTCCATCCATAGCCGGGTAATGGGCGAAGCCATCGTCGAAGTAACTCGGTGCGAAATTGCGCACCGATCGCAAAAGACTAGTAATACATCTTTTGAACGTTGCAGGGCGTTACTTATCACCTGTGGCATCACTATACACTCCCAGAGCATACCACTGGGGGTGCTGTCTGCTGTGTACGGGATGTCCCGCTCATGCATGAGGATCTGTTAAAATCCATATATCAGATCCATGGACGAAAAGATGGTAATTTTTGCCACACAATCTTAAATGACGTCCTTTCTTGGTATCGGCGTTTGAGCCAATACCGTTGTAGGGTTCAATTTGTTGAACGCATGCACTATCCGCCACCGTCCTGTGGCCTTTCGCACAAAAAAGGTCGGAGAGAGGTGTGGGAATGATGACCCCCTCACATGACCAGCCGCTAAAGATCGGCACAGAACTTGTCGATCGCTGTGACCAGATCACGAGGCGTTGGCCACTGATTCATGACACAGTACTTCGAAACAGGTCTTAGTTCGATTTCATGCCGAGTGCTTTTGTTCTTAGGTAGCTCGCATGGCACGGATTAAGGCAAAACATCCCTGAATTCAACCAAATTCTTCTACAAAGGATTTGTCGTCAAAGACACCCAAGATTGAGACGTGTATCGCTCAATTTGAGTCTTCTCATCGAGGACACTCTCGTCTATCGATGAGCTACTGAGAACCCATTCCTTCTCAGCAAAAACTTGTGCCGACCGAATATCAGCGACGTGCTCTTCCTATGAGACAAGAATGGAGATCTGCGTGATCTTGTCACTACGCAGATCTCGCAAAAATCTTATAGATTCTAGCGTTGGCAACTTGATTACCTCCGAAGCTGACGTCGGAGTTGTAATTAGATCAAGTGTATAAGCGCCTACACTTGATCCATCATTAACCAAGACATTAACTGACTCGGTGGTTTCCTGGGAAAACACATCCGCAGGTGGTTGAAGATCCACACCCTCAACATAACTCTCTCGGGAGTTATCACTCTCAGAAACTTTCTTACAATACGTGTACTTACTGCGGGTGCGCTACCACAGTCACGTCCCCTTCGATCGACTCTCTGATAGTCGACCTCGCTTCAACGTGTTGTTTATCCTGAACAACATCAATCTATCTTCTTGGATGTACCCTTCTTGGTGTGCATCCGTGTTCAAGTCCACTCGATCTCTTCGAGTGGTGAACCTTCGACGCAGCCTGTGTCTCTACACAGGTGGCGGAAGCTGGTTCCACAGTGCAGTGGCCTTCTACACTGTGATCTTGTGCAATCGTACTAATGACCGTACCACAAGTGAGACCATCGCACTTACTAGTAGTACATTCACAAGCTTGTGGACGCTCCAAGACGTTCATCATATGGCCATCCGATGAACAAACAGCAGGCATCTTCACGGATCGATGCTGCCATCAAATCCACGGCTCGCATCTTCTAAGCCATGGCAGACCAAGAATGACATCAAATTTGTCATTCAAATCTGATACGATAAAGTCATCATCGCATCTTTTTTCCTTTCAGCGTGTAGTGGATTCTCACTACATGTTTTATCACTTTTACGGATGCGCCTGTCGCAAGGCACACCGTCATCCTCGTTGGAGGGAAGTCTCGCTCAACACAGTTGAGTCTACTATCTTCCAGCGACTGGCGTCGAATATAACTGTGTGACGCCCCACAGTCAACTATGGCGCAAAGTGACATTCCACTTGTCACTTCGATCTTCAAAGTGATGAGAGACTCCTCATCACTAGTGGAAGTACCACAAAGCGACTGTGTGTTGGGAGCAATCTTCTTCAGTGGTCCTGCAAATTATCTTGACGTTCCTGGACCAGCAGGATTTTCGGTCCCTACTGATTCTGTCCGTTTTTGGCGATCCGGCTTGCTGTCATGGCTTGGCGACATGGTCGGACCCACGCCTTGGAATATTCCTCGGCCAACGGCGATCATGATGTCCTGTCTTCGGAAGTGATGCGGTGCTTAGGGATACTACACTCATGGGCGTTTTGTCCAATCTTCGGATAGCGATGGTATTTTGCCGTTCGCTTGTGACTTAGAAAACGAAAGTTCTCACGCTCGATGTAACAGAGGTCCATCAATTCGGGACCTCCTGTTTTCTGTCGTCTTGTCGAAAGATATTTTGACGAGTCAGCTTGAGACTGTCTCAGGCTGAAGTATTCTTGTTCCGCATACGCTATCGCCTTTTCCAGCGTATGAAAGTCATCTCGGAACATGTAGGTCTTAACTAGTCCATTTTCAAGCCCGTAGATAAACACGTTCATGATCGTGTGCTCATTAACAGGGTTTTCAGTGACTCTACTCCCAAGGTAGCGTAGGTGTTGTCCGTAATCATGCACATCACCCTTACCTTTCTTGATACTCAGGAGGGCGGAGCGTGCTCTGAACTCGGCTCGTGACGGCTCCAACGTCACTTTGAGCCGTGACTTCAAGATCTTCAACGACTCAAACACGTTTGGGTCGTGAAGCTTGAGCTCTAAGGCCCAAGTCTTTGCTCGTCCTGTCAAATTTGACAGGGAGAATGTGATTTGCATCTCGTCACCCTCGATGTGACGGGCCCTGATGGCATCGTCTGACTCGACGAGCCATCTCAAAAGGGAATCTTCATCGGTTCCCTTGTACTTTGAGATATCAATGCTCAAGGTTTTGCGTCGACGCATGTGCGTCGGCCCGCCCATCCACTGATGAGAGCCTTGCTGTTGTAGCAAGAATATCTTCTGTCTTTCGACGGCAAGTTCTCCTTGTAGGAACTTGTTGATAGACGCATGTTCCTCGTCTCTGCTCAGAGACTTCGACATACCACTGATGGCGGATTCGTCCATAAGCACACTCATGCGGCCGACTACCTCCCATTATGAGTCACTCAGATGGGAGTAGCCTTCACGTGTGACGTGAAAGCTGTCTTCTTCTACGTCCAACATGTTCATGTTGGACGGACTACAAAGTGCTACTAAGTGTAACGGGCACTTTTCATTTGGAGTGCCACGAAACTTCACGTACACTAGTATTTGCAGAGGAATCCAATCTACTCAACAGCTAAGTTTAGTAAAGGGCAAAAAGAGAACCGTATTTAAAATAGTTAGGCTATCAATATAACTTTAGTCTTTATCCAGCTATATTAAAATACGCCATCATATGACGACAACCTGCTCACCACTCATTGCGCGCGTCTAGCAGCGATTGGTGGTAATCTATGGTTGATATGTCATATCAGCCAATCTTTGTGCAGCGCATGAATATTATCCTACAGAGAGGACAATATTCCTTTAATAGTATCCATCCCGGATAATATCGGTAGAATATTGTCATGCTAGACAACATGCGTATTGACACCTTTTGGTGTCACTATCATGTAACGGGATACCCCGATCCACACACTATCTTGACCTTCCATCCATCATAGAGACGAGTAGAGGTGGGAGGTCCAGGACCAAAAAACGTCTGCAGTCTCGAAGACGAGAGACCAAATCTCTTTATAAGCAGTAAGCAATCGAAAAAAACAATCACTGTCAGATGTTAGTACACAAAGCCTACGAGTGTAGTGCATCACAACCAGCGTCTTAAAACAAAGATGAAAGAAACCGTCTGTATTCCAAGAACAGAAATGGATGCAGGTCCGACGCTGTTGCTAATCACACAACAGCGTGGCGGACCGTACAAAAAACGGGCGGGTCAGAAGGTGCAGAGCGCCCTGCTGATCCAGCACCTCAATAGAATAGATAAACTAGTAATGAATTTTTCCAGACTCAAAATCCTTGCGCGTCTCTGCAATTAATAATGAGTTACCTTCAATGCCTTAAACTTCAAATTGGTACAAGAATTGTCTCTTCGTGCTTTAGATGATTGTGGGAATCGAAAAACAATCTTCGTCGCCAGTTGCTAGAGGAGTTTATGCTCAAGTTCAGCAAGCGCGATATTCCTCCAACGAGGATGACAGTACGCCTTGCGGCAGTCTAATCGATAGCAGTGTTGAAACGTGTAGTGATACTTCACTACAAATTAAAAGCTTCGCAGTACGATTGTAAGTTCATCGTAATCGATTTAAATTATATAATTGATGTTTTCCTAGGGTTACACTTGTATTAAAGGTACGATCCAGACGTCAGCCGGCAACATCGACCGAAAAGATGACTGTCGTTTATTCATCAGATGGCCACTTGATAAACGTCTTGGAGCATCGGGTGTGTGAAAGTGTACTACAAGCGCGTGCGATGGCCTCACTTGCGGTACGGTCAATAGTACGACTGCACAAGATCACATTGTGACAATTAATCACACTGTGGAGGAGCTAACGGCGACTGTGCGGATGTGTTGACACATCCAAAAATCCATTACTCGAACAAGTCGAGTGAATCGGGACATGGGTGTACGTCTAACGGGCTACATCCAAGTAAGACCAAACTGGCTGCCCACACAGGGCAATACGATGATTGTAGACCGGCTGGGAAGTCGATCGTAGAGGACTTAGCCGTAGTAGCGCAACCGCAGATAGAAGACTTTGAGGCAAAATTTAACATACTCAAGAAAAAAACCTCATTTAGTTATTGGTGAGGTATTGAGACCTTATCAATCTGAGGTAATCAGTCCCCGGCAGCCTGTGAAAAATGTTCACAGGAATTTACCAATACATTGAACGTCTTGATTAATGACGATTCAAGTGTGGGCGCTTGAAAACCAAATTTTATCGCGCCTCAGAAGTTTTAATCGAAGATCACACAATTGTCACTGCCAGGAACGTAACAATTCTTGCGTTTTCAGCGTAGTGGCAATATAAATTAGATCTGTGCAGTCTTCTTGGAGGACGAGTAGGTGACCGATATCGGTCGGCAACAGTATTTGCTGAGAGTCCGTTTGATGCTCAGCAGCTCATCGATGGACGAAAGTGTCATCTATGAGAAGACTCAGATTGAGCGATAAAAGTTTCCATTTTAAAAGTAGCTACAGGCAAATTTATGAACATGTTTGATCAAATCAAAGGACGCGTTCCGTGAATCCGTACCCTACAAGCTGCTTCAGGATAAAACAATCGACGAGTAATTTGAGCTATAACCGGGATCGAACTAATTGTTTATCATATTAGTGGCCACTGCACTGTGAAGTAGTACTTGATATCGACAAGTTCTTTGCCAATCGCTTAGCGGCTGGTCACGTGAGGGAATCAGCATCACCTCACAGCTCTCCAACCTTCTGTGTGCGCAAGGCCTTTAAATGTGGCGGGTAGTGCACGCATCTAACAAGTTGAGTACTGCTACGGTACCGTCTCAGACGACAATAACGAGGAAGGTCGTGATTATTGATGGTATGGCAAATAACTGTCTTTTCGTCCATTGATCTGATGAATGGCTTCAGTCGGGTTATAAATCGTAAATAGGACATTTACTACACTGCAGTGAGAACCTTAAGCCGTATGAATGTGAGTGGATAGTAATTCCACAAGATCTTAGCAACTCCACTGCAACATAAAACAGATGTGTTACCACTTTGTTGAGATTGATGAGAGACTTGACACCTAATTACTCATATGATTTATTCTTCCATAGACGGACTTTGGGCGAAAAGACGGACGTTAAGAGTCATACAACACACGTTCGTCAAGTTCTTACACCTATGCGCAAGCGTTAGATTTATGCCAACCTCAAGAAGTGTATAATCGCTGCTAGCGAAGTAATACTTATTGGTTGCATCGTGAGTAAAAACATCGTACGATATGATTTAGAAAAGATGAAGACGTTTGCCGATCGGTCTGTGCTCGTCCCCATTAAACAACTGAGAAAGGTCCTTGGTCTAACAGCGTGTGTATACAATTACTCGCGCAACAAGACCGAGATAAACGTTCAGCCTTCTCGTCTTTTAAAAAAGAGCGAGAAGTAGTCATGGGACTCTGATTGTCAGTAACACTTAAAAGATTATAAGCAGAGCTTGATGCAGTCGTCCACCTCAACGATTGCAAACCAAGACATGCCATTCCATGTGGTCTGTGACGCCATCGATCTTGAAGTGCTGTGCGTTGATGCAGTACGATATAAACAGAGAAGAGCGCATCGTCTATTATACAAATCGCGTCAGCTGCAAGCTGCTATACGTAATTACCCAGTTCATGAAAAGGAACTTCTTGCCATATAGTATGCACTGGAGAAGTATTGCGTCTATCTTCATGAAGATATGCCGTTTGTAGTCCCAATGGACCATGAGTCATTACGCACGACAGTAAACAGCCCACACCTCTCGCAAATGATGGCGAGGTGTCTGTCCTTCTTTGCAGAGCTCAATTCTTAGTGGAATAAAAACCCAGACGACTTCATAAAGTCGCGGACGCGTTGTTTCGCCAACCCTATTTCGAGTCGGTGGCGCAGTCCAACCGTGTGATTGATTCCACTGTCTTATTCTAGTCACTAGTGTTCCGTCGTCAACATTTCTTGACAACTTAAGAAAAGCTTATGACCTTATTGAGACCAATCGATCATTTGGTATCTGATCTCGCAAATCTCTCTTGGATTTACTGTCCTTGTATCGATATTCTGCGTTTTGATACACAACACGTAGCGAGTTGCTGTATTACACTCCCGTTGCCGGCGACAAAAATCATGTTTTCGTTCTCACTCATAATAAATTGCGCTTGTGCATCTTGTATGAGTGCCATGATGCACCACCTAGTGAGCATCGTGGGCGTGAGAAGACTAATCTTACAGTTAGTCACGAATATTACTGGTTCCACCAGTTTCAGTTCGTTCGCAAGTACGTTCGTGCTTGCGACTTGTGCCAACGGGTGAAGCCCTTTTATTTTTAACTTACACGACTGAAGCCTCTGCCAATCATGCAGAAGATTGTGAGTCCGTATCAATAAACTTCGTCTTCTTTTTCCAGAAGATGCTAACTAGAATAATAAAATTGTAGTTTTGTTTATCGTTTCAGCAAAATAGTACATCTTGCTGCCGATCCGGAGTCAATCACATAACCGTGCTCTGCCCGTGTCTTAATTGACACGGTATTTCCACTTCACGATCTGCCATGTGACCTAGGCTCTGATAGAGACCCTCTACACACGGCGGCGTTTTGGCAATCCGTGTTCCAATCCCTCGATACACGTATGACTATGCCAACTTCTCACTATCACGAGAAAGGTGGTCAGACAGAACGCGCCAACCGCGTCCTCGGATAGATACTTTAAGGATACGTTCTATCTTGCACATATTGGACCGAACTTTAAAGGATAGTATAGTTTGCCATCAATAACTCCGTGCATGCGTCGACAACGCATACGCCATTTTTTGTGAGCGGCTCAAGCCATCCACGCCCATCCGTCCCTGAAAAGGTGTGACCAAAAATTTACAAAGGGGGAGGGAATCGCTCGAGTTAAAACCGTTCTGGTTCTTGCTCGTCACGTGTCGAGGCACTCGACGACGCAAACGTTGCCGATGTCAATCAACACGACTTCGAAGAAAATAACACCAGTAACAATGACGACACTATTGCTGATTCAGACGAGAAGAACAATGATGGTATATTTAGCATCGCCAATGACTATGCCAGCGAGGATGATGACACCCTTACTGAGGAAGAGAGACAGCTCCAAGCAGTACACACGAAGCACACTTATACAGATACAACTAAGTCAGCAGAGAACTTGGTATTGACTCGAGAAGCGGTGGTCCGTTTTGTACAAGAATCCATCACAGACGCGGTGGACCGGCAAAAACAGAACGTTGGAAAAAATGGTAGAGAAAACGTTCGTCTACTTTATATTGGAGACTTATTTATACTGTCTACGGCAAATACACAGAAGCACGTAGTAGTTTATAATTTGAGTAGTAGTAATGTACTACCCAAGTACTTCGGGCTGTTTCGAGCACTACACCGCAACGGCAATGCATACAGGATGCAAGCGCGTCCTATGGATTAAGTCGGCCGTATCCGCCCGTACTATCAGCACGGGTTCTATTCCTTGGACGAATGCACCCGCCACGATCAAGAACCTTCAAATTATTCTTTTGGTCATGAGCCAGTTTCATAATCTGGCTCTGTAGTGCCGCATTCCGGTGACGAAGGTCACTCACTTCAAATCAAAAGTTTAATCTTTTACGCTTGTTCTCCAATTGGTTAAGCGCGAACTCCGCTCGGTCTTCAGATCAATAGAGTCGATTGCGTTGCACCCACACCTCCAAAGAGAGACTCATCTTTCTCTCTCAATTGATTCCATTACACAAATCTTTTTAGCCTTGCTGAAGGCAACCAATATCCGCTTGTAACTCCAGCAATCTATTCGGAGTTGATCTTCCAGCACCCACCACAGCCATTGGTGGGCTCGCACTGTGGTTAAAGCTTTCACGTAGAGCGTACTTTATTCCTCTGTAACGTGAAGGGACAGCAAACAATATCCGTGTTCGCTGACGCGGCTATACACCCTCGCAAGATATCTGTGTTCCTCTCGCTTAGATGGTGACTGAAGTTGAGGTCTCGTCCATTCGTAAGACGAGGTGCATACAATGGTATACAAAGGTCTATTGGAAAACACGCGCCTATGTCGCTGGTAGAGCGATTGAAAATGTGTACTTGCATCGCGTAACTCAGAAGAGATGTGTCATCTACTCAAGAGCGAATAAAGGGTAGTATACCTCCCTTTGGATGTGTTGAATGTCGTCACGGACGCGTGTCTCTTCACGTGATGCGTGGATTTACTGCCTCAACAAGAGGACAGTGCATCTAGCTCCTGCAACCGTCAAGAGTGGTTTCTCAAGTCTGACAAGGGCTGTTTTAATTTTTATGAAGCCAATCTTCACGCCCAATGGACTGCACATTGAGGACGAAGGCATCCCAGGCCTGCATCCACGAGCTTTGCCCAGCCTAGGATGCCACTATACCATCAATTCTTCGGAAAGAATCCAGGTAGAGTTCTTCTTTAACGCGAAATTTTCTAGAGCTGATGTCGAGGACGGTCAACAACCTCGCATTAAACAATGGATTTTGATGATGAAGACTTGTCTCGCCTTATAAATATTTACAGGACTTTCTGTCTACACCCAGTGCTTGTATTCAATGGCTAGAAAAAGAACATTTTTGTTTGGAGCCTCCTGCATGGCACCAACGGACATCTTGGTGTCACTGGAATCGTCATCACGATAGTGTAAATTATCACCGAATACCTGGATGGCAATTGCGCGGAGGGTGAGTCAACATGCTCAACCTCCAAGCTAAGATAATTTTGAGAGACATCGATTCCTATTACCCTCTCAATTTTTTTTCATTCATAGGCTCGTATTCAGTCGCCCCTGTATACTCGGGTGACATAGTTGTCTTCTTCAAGTCGGACTCACCATTGTACTTCCCAGATTGATGAGCTTCGTTCAAGAGCCTTCATTAGCAGTAATGAATCACCACGTGCCTTTGCATATATGATGCTGAAGAAAGCGCTTCAGCATCAGCAGCAGACGGAACATCTTCTGCCGCAAGATCCTGGGCATCGTCAAGAGCAGCTGCGTTATCAACTGCAGCTTCCCTCTCAGCAGCTTTAGCCGCGCATCGCATGGACTTGCTCACCATGCGACGAAGAGGTGTGAATGAATGGATCAGATTAAGACAAGTTCTATATGTACCTGATGTGGTCCAGCGGTGGCCAAATTAACAAGAAAGTAACTGAGAGAATATCGTTTAAGGGAAAGCAATGAAAGGGGGTGAGCCTGTTATATGTAATTAAAATTAATAATTGTTTATTAGAAAATTATTGAAAAGGTTGATCATATTCGTGGCTATGACTTTAAGGGGAAACATAAATAAAACCGACCGATTACCTGATATGGGTCATCATATCAGCTCTAGAGGTCCAATCAACGATGAACGCGCGCAAAGAGTGGTGAGCTCGACTTTCGTATACACTTTTGTAGAAAAGCCATGTAGTTAGGACTAAAGCATTGTTTGATAATAGTATTATAAAAGGTTGGACTCAGTTTTCTTTACCAGCAACCAGTCCTTTTCCTTGAGTTTTTTCCTTCCTCTGCGTATAATTATGAGGTATAGAGCCACCACTCACAATTGCTGTCGGTGTGAGTAGCTCCACACCGTTTGTTCAGTGTGTTGCTCTAGTGACTTGTCATAAGACTCGCCCAATCATGGCGTCTAGACGCATTCTGTCGCGGAGCTAGACAGCTCATTAAGTTGAAGGAAAACTGAGGGGCTCAAAGAGCGATAATCGTGTAAAGAACTTGACTCTATGAATCAACAAGTGTGAAGCTTTAGGCCCCTGTTTCAGGGTTTTGAACTATTCAATTAAACTTCAGCACTTAGTGCTCAAGAATAGCTACCTCAGGGAGGTGATGTTGACGTTTAGCAATCAACGATCAGAGACGCCTCGCAAGGCACGTGTCTTCGACAAGATCAAAAGGGGAAATGAACTTTATTTACGTTCAACGCTATGGAATATTTCAATCACACTATTAATAACCCAGGCACTCACGTCCTAAATTAACATCTTCAAAATCTTTTCTATTTTGTCGCTGACACCCACAGCCCCTATACGCCGAGGAGATGCTCTAATTCTCTTTCAGTGAGATGCCATCCCGTGTGTCTAAGACAAAGGGTACCAAATACCCTAATTACCCTACAATGTATAACCTCTTTACACTTTTCAATCGTAAAAACCTTTGGGGAAGTACCAGGAAAATTTGATCGCTAAATTCTCAATGTACCATTTCGATCGACCATAAACCTGTGATCTCGTTGGCGAAACCTCGCTTTTACTCGATACCTGTCCCTTCAGCCCACCATTGGTTTGGCCAGCCGTGTATGCTACGGAAACCGAGCCCCATTTGTTTGCGATAAAGAATTGTAATTAATACATGAGAACAGCTTTGATAGAGGTGGTGACTGGCTCTGGCTGAATAAGCGGCACACTTTGTCTTGCGGAAGCGAGGCGTCGACAGCAAAGACAATTGCGACCAGGATGAGGACAAAATCCCGAAATTTTAAAGGAAATGGATTAAAGCGATGCTACTAGGTGCAGGATAAATTGCATATTGAACGCTTGTTCCGTGTGTGATTGTGCGGTGCTCGCGGCTCTATTACACGCACAACAGGAGCGTGCATAGTCGGGGTATGTGCTACAACAGGCCGGACCGGCGCATCTAAACACATTTAGACTACTACTAGATTATATTCGGAGCATAGAGGTTGTCAGTTTACCGCTACGCTACCCAGATTACATCAAGTAAGAGTGCGCCGGTCCGGCAAAACGACACTCAAGCGATACATAGAAGCCGTGACAAAAGATCATCGCGGCTTACGGCACCCTGTACTGATTAGCTATATCCGGAACAATGATGTGTAGTACATGTCTGCAATGCTGCGACGTCTTTCTTAAACCTGCTGCAGCAATGTCGGACCAGCGATCGCGCATCCAACAAATTTTTTATCGACTATGTTCCTTTGAAAAAGCTCTCATTTTTCGTGAGTGTGGGCGAGTATACATCTCGGTCGTGCTAAAGAGACGACCCCTGTTCGTGAAAACGTACAATCGCAAATTACATTGCACAGGGCACGTTGCAGCATGTGGGAGTCGACGCCAAGGTAGTAAAAGTTTCGGTTCTTATACCATGGTGGCAACCTTTGTTAAATCTGCCACAATTAGTTGGTAGCCAGCAGAAATACTTGTTCGATCTAGCGATTTACTATTGCAGTCAGAATTAGGGTATGTCGACTGCGCGAATCATGGAGGTATTGGTAGCGAGTCAGAACACATGAATGGACAAATCTTCTTCTTCCATACAAATCTCAAACATTTTTATGCGTGACGCCCACATACCTCACCTCGTTCACGACTGACGACGGCGCAAATCGACAAAGAGATTTTGGTGTGTGCTTACAAGCGTAATGTAATCGCTAAGATTCGCCTTTCCAAATACCAAGGCTCAAATTAATAATCGGGCATTGCGAAAGTCAGTGCCTAATTCCGCGCCAAACCATCAAGTTTCCCGTTTTATCTTCGTGCTACACTGCCTTGTCGACTAAAAATAGACAACTGTTGCTTGGCATGCAACTTGTGGCGCTCGTGACCGGTTGGCATGGGGTCCTGGCCATTAATCTAAAGCTTGTCAAATTGCTTCTATCGTTAGAAACTCGTGACTTCGCAGAGCTAGGTCTTTGTCGCTGTCTGGCGGGAATATTGTGATGCGAGTCTGTTGTCGACTGCAGGAAGACGAGAATGTAATTGTAGAATCAGTCGTTGCTGATGCTAAAGTACGCTGATTCGTCGCTCGAAACAGGAAGCGCAATCGGATTACAAGTAAGAATTCGTTCCCTACGAAATAAAAAAATGCAGTGTTTTGTGGGCGTGGGGTACAACAATGCATGGATACAGATAGCAATTGCTCGACGGTAACTTTCGCATTTGTGCTTCTGCCTCTAACAGAATGTTGAAAGCTGTAAGTGTAGTGAGTGGTTAGAGGGGGTACCGTCGGCTGCAGACTTGCGCTTTCGTCGTGCCTGACTAAGTTACGGGCATCGGCTTCTCAGTGCTACAATCGTGCTGGGCAACACAGTCAATGACCATGAGCTTTTGCATTCTGCAAGTAAGCCGAGTCGTGCATTATGTGACACAATTTTATCTGTAAACCAAGCAAATATAAAATGAAATTGATGCACCAACGGCAAGGTTAGTCATGTCAGTATATGCTGTCTGACGGTCGACGTGACCATATGAGGCCCATTGAACAACTGCTCGCGACAGGTTGTAATGCACTGTAGAATTGTGACCGATATGAAGGCTACTGCCAGTGTCAATGAGTGGCGCTTGTTAAAATGCAAGTAGATTTCTCAAGAGATGATAAAGTGTAGAATAGATAGTTCCATTATGAGTAGAACATAAAAAGACTACCATTCCATCGTTTTCGCGTGGCAGCTCGCACATACTCACTGCTTGAGCCACATATTCTCATGACGTAAAATGCGCTGTGATCTTTGCGTTCCAAACTTGCCGCCAGTAATTGATTTCTCATGCTCTCATCAGTCTCCAGAACGATGATTGCCTCAGGCGTGAGTAAGAGTTAAACACCGCTCGAGCAGTTATGGCGGCATGTTTAACATTCGTTCGCTTCGTGGCTCCGTGTGATGATCGAAGAATCGACATTGCTGCAAAGACTTCAGCTTGCTGTTATGTGATATCCGTAAGAAAATGTCATCGGTACCACAGCAAGTTACGCGCACGCTAAGCTACTAGGTGACGACCACATTGGAAAGGATGACATTAAAAGTAATCAATAGTTTTCTCGAGTGGTAGATCGCAACATTCAAACCTGTTGCATGGTTGCACCCTTTTGTACCTGATCTGTGGTCGTATCTTGTGCGTCCTGCTCAGGAATTCTATTGACCGCATGAGAGACTTGCTAATATTTCTTGATCATGATACAGTCGCCCATTCGCTATACTTGGTAGTGGCAACTACTGCTTGTGTTCGTGCGAGTACGACACCAGTAGTTGAAGTTACTCACATGGACGGCGTTAATTATTGGCTCGTCAGGTTACGTTGCAATCGACTTGTATTGATGAAATGATCGAGAAGTACTGAGCCGGTTCTTACCCGACTCGAAAGCGTCAACAACTCCCATGAATCCCATCCCATCGCGACGCATATCGATTGGCGTAAGCCTCATATTCACGTCATTTTTGAGACCGCAGGGTCGAGAGAATCCTAAAAAGTAGCATATGAATGAGAGCAATTGCTCAAAGAACGTTGCCAATGTGACTACAAGAGCAGAAGTCGTAGTGTGCGTCTAATTGTCAACCGAGCGTAGAAGACCCTAATGTCCCGGAGTCAAGGCGTGTTCCATTATCCACATGCAAGTGTCATTCGTCATGAAATGTTGCCAAGGACGAGTCACCTGTACAGGCAGTCCACATTTGCAGAAACTTGTCATGGATCTATACCCTGCTCCAATGATCCCATAATGTCGTTCGAGCCATGCTTTTCTCATAGTCGCTCTTCGCGGGCTTAGCCACCGGTCATACAACTATTGAATGCGGTCCTAACCTCCATCGGCTATTGGTGTAACTCAAAAGATTCACTATTGGCTGTCTTGCTATACGCCTTTCAACCTGTCAACATCCACTTACACTTGACAAATCCTTTTTTGTACGTGTAGTGGGTACATGTAGTATTTCTAACGATCGACGTCTGCCCTAATCGGCGGGGCCTACACATCCTTAACTGGATGGCCACTGCTTACTGGAATCTCTGGTGGCCAGGTAGTCCAGGGCAATTATTGATGTTGGGGGTTTATGACTCTACCCGGGCGGTGCAACTGAGACTTTTGTGTCACACTTTACCGACATTGGGTTGGTCGTACGGGATGCCGAAATGGCAATCATGTAATTGGAACGTCGGTGCTTACCCAGGGCTCCAAATAGAACCATACTCGACAAGATTTTGGCATCTTGTTGGTCCCAAGTGAAGCCACTGCAGCGTCTCGGAATGTGAGCGTTCCAACGCAGACCTCGAAAACGTTAGGGACTAGCACAGTGTTCTTCGCACCATCGCTGATAGAGTTTTGCCGTTTAAAGCAAGTCAGTTGCAGCCGTATCTCCTTCCAAATTTAGCACCATCGACCAGGTCCAAGACACCAAATGTTTTTTGCTCAATGTATCGGGTCGATAGAGTGTTCGTTGCGGCGGGCCATTTCAAAATGACATCTATCGTGATCGGAGCTCTGATTGCATGCATCCTTCATAAATATCGTAACACCGCCACTAAAGGCGCTTACAAGGCCCTTTTACATGCAAAGAATGCATCCAACTGATTTGAGTAATCAATAAACCCGCTATGTATTACCGTCAAAGCCACCATAATGCAGAGTCAATCCAAATTCCGCCCCCTCCTGTTTTTCAAGTACAAGCACACTCGTCGACGAATCGCGTTCGACCGGATATTGCTTGAAAGTGCCACAAACACCGTGGCAATAACGGCAATGACGAAAAAAACAACCGGCAGACCGCATGTCGACCCGAACTCGTGGACGCCTTGACGTAGCTTGGCATCCAGAGTTTTTGCATTCTCGCTCGTGACATACGATGCGTTTTCGCTCAAAGTGAGTACGCCTCGGAACTCATGCAGTTCGACATCGAAGTCATCAGCCTCCCGCGTCTTCTTCATCGTTGATTCCGCAATCCATTTGTTTTCATCTTGGCTGTGCAGCTTCCAGCCGTGGCCAACCGTCATTTCGACTTCTGTGGCATTTTCGTACGGAACCCAGTGCAGTTGCCCACAAGAGTTCGTCTCGTTCATCCAGCCTTCAAAAGAGATGTTGGCAAACTTAAGATACTGCGCAAACGACCGCACCTTGCCAAAGCCATACTTGTCAAACTCAAACGTGTCGACAACCCCCTTGAACGGCATCCCTAAGCGAAGACGTACGCGATTACGAGCCATCGCCGCGTCCATGCTCTTCTTCACGGGATCCACTGGTGCCTTCCAGAAACTTGCGGGCTTTGCTGAGTAGTTGTGATACAAGACGTGTCCAAGTCTGCTTGGAGAGTACAAATCGTAGCCGTTCGTCCAATAATTTGCTGAGCGCAGAAACTCCTCGCCATCCCAAAGCCATGGCGTATGCGAGTCAACCAGTACCTTGCGCTCTGCGTGACACTTGCTAAACGAGTAGCCGCCTCCCCAGAGAGCTGCCATTTGAGGTGCCCACGAGTCGCTGATCATACTAGCTCTAGCGATACGGGTTAAATTGCTGGTCTCCCCTTTCACTACCATACAGAGATGGGGAATCGAGTTTTGGATTGCATTGTCCCCATTTTCCTTGATCATATAGTCATGCGAGTGGTGCGGGTAGGTCGTCATGATGGCCATCTCATTGTTAATGGAGCGCCAGTCTGCAACGATGTCCTCGTCCCATCGGTTCGTGAATATGGTGTGGGCGTCGACCTGGAGACAGAACTCTTGATCCCCAATGAGCTTTTGCTGGAGGTGACGTGCTGTGGTGCACCCAGCAGATTCTGCAGCGTCTCGTGTATCGACTGTCACCAGATCCTGGTATCTGCAACTCTCATCTTCCGACCACTCTTCTGCCGCCAGTTTGCAGTACTCATCCAAACAGGTGGGATCTCCTTCGTAGATCTGTTCCAGAATGCCAAAGTGTAGTCGCTCCGGATAAGTAGCCCGCTTGAACGCAGTGAAGAGTGTCTTACCACAGCGATAGCCATCTCGATAAGCGGATGAGCCGATAAAC
This sequence comes from Peronospora matthiolae, assembly GCA_921007115.2. Taxonomy (NCBI): domain Eukaryota; phylum Oomycota; class Peronosporomycetes; order Peronosporales; family Peronosporaceae; genus Peronospora; species Peronospora matthiolae. Next base: position 520,654 of record CAKLBY020000124.1, on the reverse strand, counting down.
ATGTCGAAAGTGGCGGGGATATCGGCTGGAGGCGGTCGTAAATGGCTCTGCTCCGGATCAAGTGGGATATGTTGCACCCTTGGGTTTAACTTGGTCGAGTTCGTCCAATTGTTCCACCAGATGGTAGAGAAGGAGATTTCTTTGCCTGGATTCACATCCACCTTTGCCACAGTCAAGCCCGCGAGTACCGCAGCGGTCTTCACGAAGCTCAACATGTCGAGTGTAGAGATGGACGTGTATTTCGGGGTGTACGGTTGAGCTGTGTGCACTACGGCTGATTGGGGATCCGCCCCTGTCCACTCAAATGCCCGTTTTGTCTTGCTCCAAATATTTCTGCTAACTGATATTTTTTTTCTGATTTATTTTAGTAATTAAGGATAGGCGAGGTTACTCTGTACTTTGTAGTTTGCTATTCCGTTCTGCAAACGCCGTCAAAAGTTTTTACGGGCAGCTGATTAGCTGAATACTTAGATTTATCTGTAATGTGCTAGATATAGAAGGTCAGAGGTGCGGCGATTAAAGAGCTTCCATTGACTGATTTAGCTCCCTGTGTGTCATCACCCTTTACACGAGCTTTATATGACTCGTATAGTGTAGCTGATCACACCACATTCATTTGTTATCGTCCGTTGGCTCAAAATACCGACAAACGGTACCGGTAGTGCGCGCGCTGACCTAGAGCATACTGAACAAGGCAAAATTCCCGTTTACACTGGCACTACCGACCAGCAGATACAAGTGTCTGCTGGAGACTCCAGCCAAATAGTCAGCCGTTAAACTGGAGACACCCAAGACGATGAAAATTATGACAAAGACTGTGAGAAGATTTATGATGGAGACGAAAAGCTTGATTTCAATAAGATCACCCGTGAAGAAGACCAAGACGTAGCAAAAGTCTGTCCACATGTCGCTGTGTTGGACCTTGAAGGTGTTGCCCAGGTAGTGCTTGACCGTCGTGTACCCACTAACGGCGGTGTAATTCGTAGGGGTTAACACGCGAGTTCTAAATACACGTTTGTGTACCCCTCGTAACCTTATCATACACTGGATCTTCAGGACAGTTGCCGAACACGAGCGAGATGACGATCAAGAAGGAGAAGCGCTGTGGAGTGACATCATAGAGTCATCGGTAACGGTCCGGGATAACAGCAGCAGGTGGGTTGAACCCAGCAAAGAGCAGGATCATGACGCTAATATTGGACGCCCGCAACGGCAACGACTTCGCCACTGGACAGCAAGCAGACGAGCAGCTGGCCCAGGATCGTCTGCATGAGCACGGAGAGGGAGACGTTGAGTCAGTAGAGCACAGCCGTGCTGAAGGACCAGATGCCGAGGAGAGGGAAGAAGATGATGGTGAAGAGGAGACTGCTTTCAAAGACGTCGGGAATCTCGACAAACAAGATGCTGAGGAAGTACTAAAGAGTGTTGATCGTTATCGCGTCGCACTTGCGGCAGTAGACGGCTTGTTCCTGCAGGGTGAAGGGCAGACAAGCAACACACGGCACGTATCTTTGATGCAGTGTTGTCATGAAAATGATACTCGCGGCTTAGGTTTAGGCCCTTGGTACGTTGTGTAGTCGGCGATGACGATTACGAAGCCAAAGATGATGGCCAGGATAAGCGCAAGCTGATACCGAGTCAAGTTGTACGATGGTGTTCGCCAGTATAAGATTGAAGTTGCTGCATGATTAATCAGAGTTGCATCCAGGAAGTAGCAGCTCGCTTGTGCTAAGACTCTAGCTTTGGGAGACTATCGGGTGCAGGTGCCGTCACATTAGGTTCAGCTGGACGAGTCAGCAACACTTGGTGGTCCAGAGATAGATTTGGACATTGGTAATCTTCCAGTTGGAGAAGTTCAACCCGTCCGTAAGGCTCAGCACTAAATCCAGTCAATTGAAGCTCTTTAATCTACGCACCTCTGACCTTTTATATGTAGCACACTGCAGATTTAATTTAACTATGAAGCTAACTAGCTGTTCGTGAAAACGTTTGACGGCGTTTGCAGTACGGAATAGCGACATTCAAAGTACGGAATAGCCTCGCCCCTAGTATTGTCTCGCTCCATATATTTTATACTAACTGATTGTTTCTAGTTAATTTGTGGTTGAGGTAAAGTATGTCCTTTCCTCGCTGACAACTTGATTTCTGCAATTTGACGTTGTCCTCCGATTCTTGTGTCTTGATCACTGTATGCAAACGAATGAAAGTAGTTTCTTTCTATATTTACGGATAGTCCTCCCTGTCTTGCGTACTAATGGTCCTTACGTCAAGTGTGCGGTCGCACGAAAGTCCGAAAATGACTTTTCTAGTGGAGTCCGATGTATGAGATCGGTGCGACTCGTCACGGTCAATCGAGTCTCGAAAACGACCCGTAGTCGATGCGACAGCTCGGTACGTTTCCACGACTTGATCATTACCTGGCTGTACACAGACTAAATTGTTTTGCCGCTGCGAAAGCTGACCGAGTAAAATGCCATTTTGAAATACGTTCATCGATCTCAACTGCTACCGTTCGTAATTAAGTCATAGCAACATCCGCTGCGGTGCATGTTGGAAATCAGGATGACGCTTCGTACGCTTGACTGCTGCGTCAGAATGAACTCATGTCGATGATCTTCACGGTTGCTACACAGGCAAGATGGGGACAGGCGCATTTGTATGCTGCACCAGTCGTCGCCCTCATTCTAATCAGCTTTCGACTGCAGTTACAACGAGTACCTTCACAAAACCGGCTCACAGTTCAATGCGTAGATATAACGATACGAATGATAGCGACGTCCTCACTTGACTTTGTGAAAAGCGAGTAACGACAATCCTTGAACGGTGTGTGATCAGGGAACAGTAAGTCATAACAGTGACTAGCCCGTCGTTTTCTGTAGCTTTAGCCTCTGCGAAAACTCTCTTCGGTGCAGTGATATGAATGAGATAGGGGGCAAGCTCGGGAGCCCACCCTTTGATTTAAGTAATTCAATCTAAGAGACTAGATTGAGTTCTTTATGATCACATTCCATTGTGGGTGATTAACGGCTACGGAAAGGGGTGTGCATCGTGTATTAACGAATGAAAGTGCAGATAGATCGTTGTGTGTTAGAGGCACTCGTTGGTTTTGTTGATGTCCGTAAGATACGTACATGAGAAAAGGGAAATGGCGGATGGTTCTGCTCGGTAACGCCGTCATTTGCAGACACACAGAGACAGAAAATAGGATTTCAACGTTCGGCATTTACTTTGCGCGCAGTCAGCAATAGCTTCACCCTTTGACTCGCAATAATACCCAGTGTGCCTGGTAAACGCAAGTATGATCGGCTGTTTCAATTTCATTTTGGCTTGGGCTTACGCCTGAACATCTATAGCGTCAACATCGCTTTGATCTTTCCTTTGGTGTCAAGAAGGATGGGTCACAATGTCACAATTAGCAAATTTACATTCGTCACGTCATGCTGTTAGCGGAAACCAATCCTTAACATCTTGACTTCGATTAGGCCCGTTCCACAGTTTCAAGCTTATTGCGGTGGCAGACGTGTCAACCTATTGGACATTCATATTGTCGGAACAGGTGGTTTGCCACCGCGCGACTGCTTACCTTACCATAGCGGTGTCTATGGTCAACTCCAACGTTCCTTTTCAAAGAATTCCTGTGCGTTTCCGTTATTCGCTGTCCACGCAATCATTCCACTCATCTTGTTAGGCATCTGAAATGCCTTGTTCAAAAATTAATTTTTTTTAGCGCCTTTTACTTGCTTCTCTGTCTTATTCCTTGCCACTTCCTATCTATTTTGTGCAGTGATCAGGTGGGAAAAATAGCATTTAAATTTTTTTGTTAGATTAAAATTCATTGATAAGTAAAAACTTTTTGTAACCGACAAAATCAACATCTACCAAATTTAATACTATGTTTATAATCAGTGGATAGACAAATGTGACAGGATAGCGGATAAATAACGATTCCCTGTTTTGAAGCACATTACATTAGCTTCTTTGACCCAACGACTCCGGGTATACAAATGGCACATCGCCTAGGCTAACTACTGTGTACATAACTACTGTGTACAGCAGCTCAACCAATTTTTTTGTAGGGGGCGGCCTGCTTCTTGCTTACGTAGCAAGACAAAGTGCACATCGGACTAACTCGTTTCTAACCAAAAAAAAGAACTACGGCCGCTACGAGCATGAACAAGCAGCCAACTAACGAATTTGTAGCTACATGTGAGGACTTTTGTCTGCGAACCAAAAAAGGCTGTAAAGTGAATACACAAGTGCTTCAAATCAACGAGAAGGCCACGACGCAGCTTGGCTTCATCCGCGAATTCGACTTAGGTGCAAATGGCACGTGGGTGGATTTGAATGAGATAAACACTGTGATTGTACTGTTCAAGCCAAACATCGTTTGCTATTGGAATTAACTTTAGACGAGACAAGCTGTCATGTTTTCTTCTTCTACTGCATTTTCGGAAGGCAGTCTCATGGCAGCAAACTTTTGATCTCTGCGTCCCTCTGATTGCAGCTATTCACTTAAGGACCTCATGCGTCTCGGGAAGCGTGGGAAGGTAATTGGTGCCAAAGGCGCTGGCGCAACGATCGGTATCACCGGAATGGTAGGTGCCAGCGTAAAGATGTCGGGCGCAGCCGTGAAGATGTCTGAAACTGCCGGTACAATGTCCGTGACCACCGTGGGAATAGGGACATCAGGAATGGCAGGCAATATGTCAGGGATCACCGTCAGGACATCGGGGATCCGTGTCAAAATATCGGGGACCACCGTCAGGACATCGGGGATCCGTGTCAAAGTATCTGGGATCATCGTCAGGACATCGGGGATCCGTGTCAAAATGTCAGGAATCACTGTCAAATACGAATCAGGTACACCTGTGAAAGCATCAGGGATCATTTGTATCGGGTCGACCAGGGGCAGTCCTCCCTTGAGATCGTAAGCATCAGGTCGAATTGATGGAATATAGGGTCGGAAGCCATCGTTGACATGGTGAGTAGGGTAGGTCTCATCAATTGAGTCGACGTCTTCGATCAAGTCGTCTATGTCAGCCGGATAAACCTCGTCAGCTGAGAAGCCACCTACTGGAAACCCATAGGTCGGAGTCACGGAGCCACCGGTGTACCCCCCATTTTGAATCGCCTGGGTTGCACTCTGATCGTACATACTGGCTGTACCGCTGTCTTTAGCAGCTGCATAGTTACTAGGGTATGCTGTAGCACTCGCGATCCTTTCGCAGTCGTATGCCGATGTTTGGTAGGTACCTTTACCCGAAGTGACATCGCAAAGAACACGGAGCACCTTACTAAGTGCCTCGTCATCGTCACCATCATCGTCACTGTACGCTGCGATGGTGTTAGCCTCGTTGACAGAAGTGGACGCCGTCTGAGGAAACGTGCACGCCCACGTATCCTCGACCACCTCAATGCACTGAGCGTCGACAGGAGCAACGCACACCAATCCATTGTAGGACAGCAGGTATGGCTGACAGCCAGCCGACGCGATGTCTCCGGCCTTTGGACAGCTCGTGCCGCCATCATTCGAGCATGGTAGGCCACGAGATGCTGGCAGTAGATACATGGCGTCGTGCTGCACGAAAACTGACATGTGGGCGGATGCACGAGCCGCCGCCAGAAGGCCGGCAAGGGTCAAGCTGCGTGTGGCCATTGTTCGCGTTGGAGAAAGGTAGTGAACTGTTCACCAGGAATTGGAGAATGAAATGAGGAATACGATAAAACGAGTGCTCATGTAGATCAAAGTTTCGTATCGGACTCGACTTGTAGCGGTGCACGTGATTGCATTGTTCGTGAAGAAATGGGCTTTATCGTGGGTCTTTCTTGAAACGGCATGTAGGTCAGTAGAGTTCCTCGTGAAACGATTCTTGAGGTAGACATGGCTCGCAATACAATGTGACGGGATGTCTTTAGAAGCGAGGAAAGACCCCGTCAGGCTACGGTTTTCATCAAGGCGGTCACGGTTTTGTATCCGATAGCACATGAACGGATTCATTTCGTTTTGTTGAAACTGATCTGGGTGCTGCAACTGTCTGATAAGGACTTCACGAAGTTGGTGCTAGCTGATACGGCGGAGCTTTTCGACATCTTCCGCTGGGTCCCTTTCGTCTAGTTTACTCACGGCAATAATCTATATCGAATCGCGTTCCGTACAACACGTAATCGAGGTCCTAGATCTCTTACTCAGATCCCTTGTGTTGCGAGCCCAAAGGCTCAAACCTAACAGTGTCTGGACGCAAGGTGAATGACGAACGAATCAAAACCTTCTGTCTGTCTGTCTGTCTGTCCGGCTGTCTGTTTCTGTGTCTATAAGGCTATTTGACCGACCCCAGTGGCCGAGTGGTAGACCGCTGGAACTGGTACCGGGAGGTACCTGAATCGATACCCGGTGGGGGTTCACTTACAGGGCGCCGGAGACAGGCCGATATAGTAGACTAGCAACCACGCAGAAGTGGCCGCCCTGCCAACCCGCGCAAGGCATAAATAGTTGGGTGGGCTGGAGGCCCTACTGGCCGAAAAGCTCCATATTGTAATGAGGGGTGCGGGTCCTGTAAGGAGTTCAAATTAAGTAAGAGTACTCGCAGTTCACCCCTAGGTAATCTGAAGGACCGCGCGGCATAAATCTATAAGGCTAATTGTGCCTTACACGCCGCATCAAGTGCGATGAACTTTGTCGCACATTGTGTCCGTCAGTAACGCTGGATGTACCTTACACATCTTCTACGTGCGATGTAGCCTGTCCCCTCCTTCGTATCTGTTTATAAAGTGTAGTGAAACTTATTTCTCTTTCGTATCTGTCTGTGTACAACGCTAAATGTACCTTCCAAGTAGCACCAAGCGTGAGGTAGGTTTTATTTTTTTTCCTTTTTATTGTTTAGTAGTCGTTATCGGCATCAACGTTCGATTTAGTCACTGATCGCAACTGCGAAGTAGGTAACGTTTATTCACACATCAGCGCCTGCACATGATTGGCTTAAAAAAAATTAGGGGCAGACACAGATGTACAACAAGCAAATGCTAGACACTCAGGGGCAGCGAAAGTCTCAAACCTTTCGCTAATAGTAAACATGAAGAGCTTTTGATACGAATTACTTGATTGCGAGCCCGAAGGGTGAATCTATTAGTGAGTGTGTGCAAGGCTAAATATCGAACTCTTAAATGGTAGTTATTTATGTGCGTGTGTCTGTCTGTCTTTGTGTTGTGTAGATAACGTGGCGAGTTGTACTTTTCACGTAAAGTGTGATCTAGACTGTACCCATCACAAGTATGTCAGCATTACTTTTGTGATCAAATTTACCTATAATCGATTGAGGCCAATCCCGTACGTGCATCACAACAGCGACCTAGCCAAAGAGTCACTTTAAATAAACCGATAAACCTATGATGAGGACAGGCAAGAGCACACTTAGTACGTGAAAAGCACGACTAGCCACGTTATGTACAAACGCACAGACGGACACACACTCAAACATATAAGAATTATTTGAAAGTTCGGCATTTAACCTTGCGCACAGTCACTAATTGCTACAATTCGGGCTTGCATTTATAAAGCGATCTCCAGAGCTTCTACCCCATTTTTACATGTCCTGGGCCGCACTTCGTAGTTCACGGCGCTATCAAGCAGGATCAATCCCGTTTTCATCCTCTTCAGTAACCGCGCTTTCGCTCAAAAGACCAGGGACAACCGTGAGAATGTCGGGGACCACCGAGAGGATATCCGGGACCACCGAGAGGATGTCAGGAACGACGGTCAGGACATCCGGGACCACCGTCAAGATATCCGGAACAACCGTCAAGATGTCTGGGAGTATCGTCAAGATGTCCGGAACCACCGTCAGGATGTCGGGGATCACCGTCAGGGTGTCTGGGATCAGCGTTAAAATGTCGGGGACAATCGTCAGGATGTCAGGGACTACCGTTACGATATCCGGAATGATGTCAGGAGAAACGTCCGTCTGATCCGTCTTGTAAGCTGGGGCAGACAGGTAGTCGTCGTGGGCGCCATAAGCTTGATCGGATTGCTTGTACGGGTGGTTCTTTTCAGTCATGTGAGTCTGCTCAGCTGAGTAATCATTGTGAATCGATTGAGAATGTTCAATCGGATGGGTCTGCTCAGCCGAGTACGTCTGGTGAGTCGAGTACACATGCTCCGACGGAAGAGCCTGCTCAGGTGAGTATGCCTGGTGAGTCGAGAACACATGATCAGATGGGTGCACCTGCTCAGCTGAGTAAGTATGCTGGTCAGTCGAGTACACGTGCTCAGACGGATGAGTCAGATGAATTGGATGCGTCTGCTCATCCCCATAGGCATGCTCTGTTGAGTGCATGTGTCCAGTCGAGTGGGAGTCTCCCGTCGAGTAAGCGTGTTGGGATGGGTACGCTTCATCAACTAGGTGATTCTGTTGAAATGAGTAGCCGTCTCCTGTTTGATAAGCTTCTCCAGCATGGTCATCGGTAGTGTCATATGCCTTGTGAATCGCGTGCGAGCCCGTCGTTTCGTGAGCCACGTGTATCTTTCCGCCCGGACCACCCACAGAAATGTCGGTGTCTTCGCAAGGCTCAGTAGGTTCAGCTGTGTAGCCGTACTCACCTTTTACGTGTTCTAGAGCCGTGCTGTATCCTTCACCACCAGGCTGGTAGTGATCGGACGTGCTATCTGCTCTATCATGGTGTTGCCAGTGGTGTCCGGACGCGGCGTCTTTGCTGTGATGGTGCTGACCGTAGTGATCCGTCGTTTCGTCACCAACCGCATGCGTGTAGCTCTTGCCAACGGTGGGAGCTCCGTGGTCGCCGGTGCTTTCACCGTAGTTGGTAGTATAGGTCGTAGCGCCACCGTTCTCACCGGTTGCGCCAAAGTCAACCGATTCCTGGCTGACGCCCGTCGTCGTCATGGTTGTAGCACCATAGTCGCCGTAAGTGGCACCATCCATCGTCGTACCACCAGCAGTGCCGCCGCGGCTTCCGGTGGTCGTGCTGATACCCTCGTATCCTGTTGCAGTGACACCAGCAATTTCATCGGACGCCACATCACAGTTCACACTGAGCGGCTCGTCCTGAGTCGGGTCGTAATCAGCGCCTCCAGCACTGTACACCGCCGCCGTTTCGGCATCTGCGGCAGAAGTGTATCCCGTATGAGGGAACGCGCACCCCCACGTGTCGTCTATCACGATGATGCACTGCGCATCAGTCGGGGCGACACACGCTGCTCCGTTGTAGGATAGCAAGTATGGTTGGCAGTCAGCAGAAGCGACGTCTCCAGCCATCGGACAGCTCGTGCCCGCCGGCGCAGCTCTGTTTCCTGAGCATGACAAGCCGCGAGATTCCGGTAGCATATAGGTGGCATCGTGTTGCACGGAAATTGGGACGTCGGCGGAGGCAAGGGTCGAAACCAGGAGGCCGGCCAGGGCCAAGCGTTGTGAAGTCATCAGACGCTTTGAAGTGACGGTTGATGTGGTTGCCCGAGCGTTGATTGGGAAATGAGACTACGAGCTGCTGCAGTTCACACACCATGGTCTGTTACGGCAGAACGAAGGGATCGAGCGTAGAAAAGGAAAGTCTAACGAATCATGTCATGATGGTTTGCGAGGCGTTTCGATCCGGTAAAACGCTGTTTACAGTCTCGCATGTAACTCGTGTCAATCGTTTCGAGAAAGTCTCGGTCTTTAGAGCGTTTTGCCCGCATGTTTATGTATCTTCGTTATGTTGGGTTGCGCCGCACGATATGGAGAAATTGGGCTCTCTTCTCGATCTGAGCGCCACCTTATCTGCCAATGTTGGTGGACTGGGAAGCGTGGATGACGGATTCTGTAGGCGCGGAAGTTTGTTGACGGGAGGTACTCCAAGATTATTCAGACGTAGGTTTTCCCGTCATGATAAATGACTTACCCAGATCTGTGGGGGCTAGGTCCTCTGTGTTGGGTAAGTATCTGTCTTTGCACCTAGAGCCACAGATGACCACACAACTAACAATGGATAGTTAGTGGTCACGAAATGTGTGAATTCGGTCTTAACGGAGACCAGATGCGGCACTACCTTGCCTAGATGACGGCAAGGTACTTCGCTCGAAATACGCAACTGGTGGTCTACTTATTGTGGGAAGAGTGGGCCGGATTCAATTCTTGCCCAATAGTTGTTTAACCTTACGCACACGGCAATAAGACATTTTTTTATACACCGCAAGAAAGAGGTTATAGCGTAAGCTTAGGCATAGCTGCCACTAAAGATGTAGCTCATGGAAACGCAGTCATTATGCGTGATAAAATTCGTGTTCGTGGAAAGGGTGCATGCGAACGGAATAGTGCACTTTTGGGACTTGCATCTAGACGTTTCGTGGTGCCTTAGCTATACGTCGATCATCTGGTAATGATGACAAGGGTAACCACGATCAACAGCAAGTGTGATGATGATGTGGACAAAGATTTACCGCTAAAAATGCAGATTTTGAGTACATCACGGTATCAGACGGTGTAGTATAGACGATCAAAGAGTCTTCGACACAGCTGAAAGCAGTATAGCAACTGAGATAATACCACAACCAAGGTATCGAAACGAGTGTTTTTCGAACTAAAGTTTAACAAGACAGAGTCGAACCAGTTTTATATTAAAGAAGTATTGGTTAACTTTACAAAGTCATAGTGCTAAATGAAATCGAGAAATTACGATGTACCTCCTATTACAGTCTTTGTCGATGGTTAGCGTATGTCCATTCGTTTTGCACGATTGTGGTGGTCACATGAATAAGCTTGAAGAAAGATATCGATGATGACATGGAACCATTGGAGTTGAGGTAAGCTAAAATTGGTGGTAGAGAGATGTATGCGATGACAATGACTTTTGACGTAAATGATCGATCGTGAGGCTTCGATAGCAGCTGAATCTACCTAGCCTCAACCACAAGCCGGACTTGCAAGTGCAGTTTAATTCATGAAGGTGTCTGGAAGCAGACCAGCCGATACCTTTGTAATGAACTTAAGGATGCTATTGTAATTAAGATACACGACAAATTCATCACACCTTTGGCTTATCGTTACTTCTTGGTATATCTTTTGCCTATCTTGATAAAGAATAATTCGCAAGCACCAACATTCGCTAGATCATGTTCCTACCGTTCAAATTTACATATATACGAGTTTATCTATGAAGTCGAACTCATATTTTATACCGGATGACCTTTCCGCGATATAAATTCTCAGGTGCGACGAGGCTCACCCTATGTTAAAGGGGTGCTCCATAAACTTAACAGGAATCCAATAGATGCAATTCCACCGCTTGCCATTAAAGTATCCCAGGAGCTACATCCACAATTTCGTCCTCGTACTAACACCGTACACACAAGATGCCAAATTAGACCACAAACAGCAGAGTATTTGTCATTTAAAACCAATCTGTGCCTTACTTGGATACAATGTTTCTATATCATTTTGCAGCTATGAGCAATCTCGTTGTAGCCTCAACCAATCGATGCAAGTATCCGCGATCATAAGGTATTTGTAGAAACCCAATCTTCCGAATTCCATAGCGATCAGGGAATGCCATATGTAAACTTGTTTCGACCACTGGTCAGCGGCTGCCTCCCAAACCTTTATCAACAAAGTTATGAGATCCTACCTACCTACCACACTGCAAATTTGTCTCTAACATCGTACATTATATACTTAATTACCCATGCGGTCCCACGGACCGGTAAGTTCATCGCCATCTCTCGCTTAAATCGACTAGCTACCTCTCAGACAACGATTTGTTGAACGGGATGGTTAAAACACATTACTACATACAACATGTAATCGGGTGAGCCTGTTTCATGCAGTTAACTCTGATACTGTTAATCAGGATATTATTATAAATGTTGACAATGTTCGTGAATATTACCGTAAGAGGTCATATCCAGAGACACTTACCGATTGGTTTAACGGACCATCACATCAGCCGTCTCTGGTGGTCGAATCAACGATGGACGCACGCAATGAGTGGTGAGCTAGACTTTGGCACACACTTTTGTTAATTCTAGGATTAAGTTAGGACTAAAACATAGGTAGATGATTAGGACTTAATTATGTTTAACGCAGTTTACTTTCTACTCCTATTGAACGCGTCGCTCATTAGCTGGACTTCCTCTGCATGTACAGTGTACGTAAAATGATGCGCGGCACTACCTATACTGTTGTCAATGTAGGTGAACAAGTACTAAAGCAGTAATAGTGAGCAGTGCCCCGTTCTACCTGGTCATCCGTCCAAGGACCGCAACCCCTACATCCTACATGAAAATGCTGGAAGATGACAGTGACAGCTTTCACGTCACACGTCAAAGCTACTTCTTTTTATAGTGACATCGAATGGCGTACAATCGAACGAATGAGGTCGACCGTGAGAGAACATGCCGTCTCTGCCATGTTGTCCGCACCGGACAGAGATGGGCAGCATACCACCGTCGCTTAGTTAATACAATACAAATTTGACTAGTTACAGGAAAAGTAACCCTGCTTCACCAGCAAGGTTCTCAGCAGGAGGATCTGTTGAGAGAACAGGGTGCTCATCAGTTCGAACTGTTGATACAACAGCAGGCACATGCTGCTGTTCCCTGGGCGACGCAGGCGCGTCAACCCCAAGCTTTGAAAATAGACATATTGAAGTACAGAGGAGTCGAGGAAGACTTCGTCCTGAGACAGTTCGTCGAGCTGGACGACTTTATAAGGACGCTGCACATCTTTGATATACAAAAGCAAGTCGCATTTTCTCAGTTTAACCTGGCTGGACGTGCCAAAACCCTGGGATTTAGGGATCAAGTTGCGTGACCAATTTGTGTTCGGGTTGTTGTAGGTCTTCAAGTCTCGGCTCAGAAAAAAGTTTAGTTTTCTAATGGCTGAGTTCGGGGCTCTACCAGAGTTCCTAAACCTCAAGTCGGGTAAGCGTGATGTGCACACTCACGCCCAACTCATTTGACTCCTTGTGAGTTGTATCACGGTCAAAACGTTTCATGAACACAAATTGATCACTGTGTTCATGCAGGGTCTTGTGGATGGTCCCGTCAAGATTCACCAATTTCGCTTGGAACTGTATACGCTAAAATCATTGATAACGCTTGCGGAAAAGGGAGACTTATGCTTGAGACAGGCTTATGATAGTTCGGGTTCATGTCGTCCCCTAAGACGACAAGATGTCAGAGGTACAGAACCTATGGACCTCTGTTATGCTGAGAGCGAGAGACCTCGCTCTTCTACCAACAAGCAAGTGCAGAAATACGATTGCTGCAAGAAGTTGGGACACTACTCTTACAATTGTAGCGCCTTACTCCCAGTGTTAAATGTGAGCGAACTGATAAACAATTTGCCGAGAAGGGCAAAAGACGTGGTATTTACGTTATTGTGAAATCACAACAGCGTAGTAATACATCAAAATCGGTTAGAATCAGCAGGGTCGGGGTGCCCTGCTGATTCAGCAACCTCAAGCAAATTTTCAATTCTCTCAACAAAGGTGGTTCCAGACTCACAACCACTGTGTGTCTCTGCACTTGGTGGTGAGTGTACTACTCATCGCCTTAAAGTTGGAAGTGATAAGAATTTGTCACGCCGTGCCCTGGTAGACTGTGGAGCGTCAACTAATTTTGTTCGTCGTAATTTGCTAAAGTATTGTAGGCTCAATCCCGTTAAGCAGGACATCATTTTAAAAAGGGTTGACTTTGTGTCTTTTCACAGGCGCTTTAAAAACCGTTGAGAAATGTGTAGTAGGAATCCACGACTCGTTAGAGGGCGAAAGTAAGATGATAAGTTACCTTGCTGGATCTGGATGACAAATTCGATGTCATCCTAAGATTTACCTTGTTCAGAAAGTGCGAATCAAGGATCAGCTGGAAGCATCAAGCTGTGAAGATGCCTGACACTTGTTCATCGGATGGCTATCAGATTAACATCATGGAGCGTCCACAAGCGTGTGGATGTATTGCGAGTGAGTGCGATGACCTCACTAGCATTACGGTTGTTTATTTCAATGCACAAGCTCACAGTGTGAAAATCAAATTACACTGTGGAGGAGGCTGCCGGCGGCTGTGCGGATGCACAGGCAGCGCTGCAGGTCCACCACTCGAAGAAGTCGAGTGGATCGGGACATGGGTGTACGCCTTCCAGTCGACATCCAAGGAAGAATAAATCGGTTGCTCACACTGGGAAACACGATGGTCCTAGATTGTCTGGAGAGTCGATCGTAGAGTACCTAGCCTTGCTGGCGCAACTATCTTTAGAAGAAGTCGAGGGAATAAGTCCCCACGTACTTCAGAAAATAATTCTCCAAGCAGTTATTAGTAAAATTACAAGTCCTCATCATTTATGGGGAATAAGTCCCCAGCAGATTGTGGGAAAGGGTCCCAAGGAAGAAAACAATACACTGGATGTCTTGCCTAATGAAATGCTAATTGCAGACGCTTATACACTTGGTATGATCGCACCTCCGAAATTGACTTCGATAATTACTTTGCTGCTAACGCTATAGTTAAAACGGTTTATACGTGATCTTTATCGTGGAAACGTCATGCAGGTCTGCAAAATAGTCACTGAAGACGAGTGCGTGACCGACATTTTATCGGTACTGCTATTTTTCCGATAAGAAAGGTCATTCAATAGCTCGTCGATGGACAAAGATGTACTCTATGAGAAGACCCGGATTAAGCGGTACACGACTAAAATCTTGGCAGTCAGTTGAAAAAAAGTATTTTGCAGAAGGATCTAATGAGGTTCAAGGATTTTCCCAAATCCGTGTTATGCGAGTTGCTCAAGGACAAAGACACTCGGCTTGAAATTGAACTGAAACCAGGTTCGAAGTAATGTGTCATGAAGCAGTGGTATGCCTCGTGAAGTGGTCACAGCTATCGACAAGTTATTTTTCGATCGCTTGGCAGCCGGTCATGTGAGGAAATTAACATCCTCACACAGCTCTCCGACCTTTTGTTTGCGAAAGGCCACAGGAGGGTGGCGGATAGTGCATGTGCTCAACAAACTGAACGCTGCATCGGCACCGGCTCAAACGCCGATCTCAAGGAGGGCATCATCATAGATGGTATGGCAAAAATACCATCTGTTCGTTCATTCTCTGATGGATGGAATCTATCATATCCTAAGGCGTGAACGGGAAATCCCGTACACAGCATTAAGTACACCAAGTGGTTTGCTGTGAGAGTGGCTGGTGATGCCACAGGGGCCGAGTAACGCCGCTAAAACTTCCACTGATGTGCTACGAATCAGTTGATGCTGGTGCGAGATTTCGCACCGAGCTACTTTGACGATGTGTTCGTTCATAGCCGGGTTATGGTTAAAGGACGGACGTAGAGGTTCACAGAAAACATATCCTTCAGGTTCTAGCAAAAATGAGGAAGAATAAGCTGTATGCCAGCCTCAAAAAGTTTATGTTCACTGCTAGTGAAATACTCCTTTTCGGGTACATCTTGCGTAAACAAGGCGAACGCCGTGAACTTGAAAAGGTAGAGGCGATCATCGGCTGAATTGTGCCGTCGATAATATGGGACTTAGAAAGTGCCTTGGTCTGTCGGCGTAAATCCACAAGTACTCGCGCAACAACGCCGACAAGTGAGGTCGTATCGCTCATCTGTTGAAAAAGGAGAAATGGTTATCGTTCGATGATTTTCAGCGTTCCTTTGAAGGCATAATGCAGAGGCTGATGTAATCGCTATCTTGGCGATCGTAGATCAGGATATACCATTCCACGTGGTCCGTGACGCCAGCAATTTTGCAATTGAATGGGCGTTAATGTAATACGATGTAGACGACGCAGAGCGCGTCGTCTTCTATCAGTTGCGTCAGCTGCAAAATGTTGAGCGTTGTTCTTTAGAGCATGACAAAGGCGTTCCTTGCCATAAAGTACGCATTGTCGAAGTTTTGAGCCTATCTCCTGGTAGGTATGCCCTATGTAGTCTATACGGACCATGTGTCCTTTCGCAAGGCCGTAAACATTCCGCACCTCATGCACAAGATGACAAGGTTGTTGTCGTTTTTCAGCGGATACAACGTCTTTGTGGAGTACAAAGCAGGACGACTCAGTATTGTCTCGGATGCGTTAGCGCCCCAACCCTACTTCAAATCGACTGCGCATTCCAACAGTGGGGTTGGAAGTAATTTTGCAGAACCAATCACCATTGTTTCATCGTCAACATTTCTTGAAGACATCAAAGAGGCCTACGCAGAAGATGAGACTCTTACGAGACTAGTGGATTGTCTGGTGACTCCATCTCATAAATCTTTAAAAAAAATTGCCAGCCTTGTATCAATTTGTATCGGATTGATTGATGCACAACACGCAACGAGGTGATGTATTAAACAGCAGTTGCCTCATACACATCTAGCGTTATTTCGTCCCCACTCACAACTTTTTGCGCGCGCGCATCTTGTTTGAGTGTCATGATGCACTATTTAGTGGGAGTTGTCAGTGTGCGAAGACTTATCTCACGGAAAGCCGCGTCTTTTACTGGCCCCACCAGTATTATTTTGTGCGCAAAAAAATTCGTGCTTGCGCCAACAAGTGAAACCTGCTCCTTCATCCCTTGCACCACTACGCCCTATGTCAATCCCGGCAGAGTTCGGGGTGTCCGTTTCAACGGACTCCTCTTTCGGTTTTTACGAATAGGCTACCAAGTATAATGGTATTATAGTGTTTGTTAATCGTTTCAGCAAGATGGTTCATCTTGCTGCCGCTCCGGAGTTAAATACATAACCGTGCTCTGCTCGTGTCTTTATTGACACGGCATTCCCACTTCACGGTCTGCCATGTGACCTAGTTTCTGGTAAAAATTTTGATCCACGGAGGCGTATTGGCAATCCGTGTTTCAATTTCTCGAAACACGGCTGACTATGTCTACCTTTGACCTTACCGATGCTTATAGTCTGACAGAACGCGTCAACCGCGTCCTCGAAGAGATACTTCGAGGATACGTCCAATGTTTCATAGATTATTGCGAAATTTTCCGATGGTGGAGTTTGCCATTAACAACTCCGTGCATACCTCGACAAGCCAAACATTGTTCTTGGTGAATGGATTACACCATCCACGTCTAACCATCCATTTGGAGTGTGAATCTATTTCAAGGGGGGGGTTCGCTCGAGAAAAAACCGTTCGGGGTCTTGCTCATCACGTGCCGAAATACTTGACGACGCGAATGTTGCCGATGTCGATTTGATCGACATCGAAGAAGATTACATCCGCAATAGTGACAACACTATTGCTGACCCTGACGAAAAAGGCGATGATGGTTTATTCAGCATCGATCATGACTACATCAGCAAATTTGAAAAACACTCTCGATAAAAAGTAAGAATATGTCTTAGCAGTGCGCACTGATACAAATGCAGCAGAGTCAGCATATAGCCTTCTGGTGACTCGAGAAACAGTGGTTTATTTCGTACAAGACTCCTTTGCAGAAGCGGTGTACCGGCAGAAACGGAACGATGACAAAATGAGTGGAGAAAGCGTTCGTCTTTTTAATGATGGGGACTTAGTTCTACTGTCTACGGTAAATACACCTGAGGACGTTTTAACTAATGTGGGTAGAAGTAAGCTACTATCCATGAACACAGGCCCATTTCGTGTTCTTTTTCACCGCAAAGGAAATGCGTGCACGATAGAGTTGCCTTGTAGGATGTACACGCACCCTGTGTTTAATGTAGGCTGTTTTCGCCCGTACTTTCAGTACTGGGTCTCTTCCTCGGGCGAAAGCATTCGCCACTCTCAAGAATCTCCAAAAGCTTCTTTTGGTCTCGAGCACAGGTTCTCAATATGAATCTGCAATACCGAATTATGGTGACGAATGTTAAACACTTCGTCACAAGAGGCTTAACGCCTTCGCTCGTTGTCCAATTGGTGGAACGCGAACTCTGCCCGGTCGTCAAATCGATGAATTCGGAGGCGTTGCATCCATGAAAGAAAAGGCGCTCCTGTATCTCTTTGTTGGTGCGAGCGCACAGATTGCGTAAAGGTTGCTAACACGATCCAGCTCTGTCTGCAGCCCCACCACATAGGTTGAATATTGATCTTCCCGGACCCACCGCAGCCGTTAGTTGTCTCGCACGGTGGTCAAAGATACCACGTGGAGCATGTCTTGCATCAACGTGGCGTGAAGGGATATCGAGCGTGTTTTCTTGTCCGCTGGCGCGGCTATCCGCCGCCGTAATATAGCTAGGCGCGAGGAAGCCCAGCTGATGGTTGACGTCGAGATTTTCTTCCACTAGTACGACGAGACACATCCAATGACTCAGAAGGGCCATAGGGTAACACGCGCCCATGAGTTTGGTAAATCGATTGCAGGTTAGCATCGCATCGCGCATCTCCGAAGAGATGGTCGCCCTAATCAGGGGTAGGAAAGGAAGTACACGTCCCTTTGACTGCGTTGCGTGTTTTTTCAACATTACGGACATGGTTCGCCTCACGTAAGGCATAGAATATATGCTTCACGTAACAGAAGGTTCAACCTGAATTTTGCACCAGTTCAGGCACTTTTACCAAACCTGACACAATTTGCGTCAAGTAATCGAAGCCAGGAATCACGTCTAGTGTGCTGCATATTGAGTATAAAGACGTTCCACGCCTGCAGCAACGAGCTTTTGTCTCATTTGTTGTTTCCTCTATATTATCGATGCTCATAAAAAGCATCAGATAAAGTCCTCTTCAGCGCAAATGTTGCTCGCGCTGTTGTTGAGGCCGTGCTTCGTCCTTACATCAACAAATGGGATTTGTTGATGTTGACTCGTCTCACCAAACCAACCATTTACAAGCCTTTCCGGTATGACATAAGGCTTGTGTTCAGAGGCTATACGCAGCACATTGCCGTCTGGGGCCTCCTGCGTGGTACCACTGCAATATTAGTACCGCTGCGATCGTCATCGCGAAGTTGCAACACATCGCCGCATTTGTTTCCTGGCGAATGCGCAGAAGAAGGCAAAGAAGACGAGACAGAATACCAATCATCCGAACTAAACAGGCTCTTGAATTGACCTAGAGCCTACGACTCGCACGAGACCTATTCGTAGGCTCGTATTCGGCCGAACCTACAAGCTCGGGTGACCTATATGTCTTCTTTGAGTCGTACCCAATGTCCGACTCCCCTTAATAGATGAATAACACTTGTTAACCATTTTCAACAGCAGCACAATGTGACACAACGCGTCTCTTCAGCAGCTGGTGCTGCATGAAGTGTTAAAGCGGCAGCTGACGAAGCATCGTCTGCCGCAAGAGACTGGACATCGCTTAAAGCAGCTGCGAAAACACGCGCAGCTGCCCTTTCAGCAGCTTCTGCTGCACGTGGCATGGAGTTGTTTACTATGCAACGAAGATTCAGAAATGAATGGATCAGATTAAATCAAGTGCTTCCTGTCACTGTTTTAGTCTAATCGTGACCACATCAACATGATAGTGACTGAGTAACTATCGTTCAAAGAGAGTGATGTGACGGGGTGAGCTTGTTTCATACAATTGACTCTGATACTTGTTAATCAGGATATTATTATAAATGTTGACAATGTTCGTGAATATCACCATAAGAGGTCTTATCCAGAGACACTTACCGATTGGTTTAACGGACCATCACATCAGCCGTCTCTGGTGGTCGAATCAACGATAGACGCACGCAATGAGTGGTGAGCAAGACTTTGGCACACACTTTTGTACATTCTAGGATTAAGTTAGGACTAAAACATAGGTAGATGATTAGGACTTAATTACATTTCACGCAGTTTACTTTCTACTCCTATTGAACGCGTAGCGCATTAGCTGGACTTCCTCTGCACGTTCAGCGTACGTAAAATGATGCGCGGCACTACCTATACTGTTGTCAGTATAGGTGCATTAGTGCTGAAGCAGTACCAGGGAATCGTTGCCTGCTACACAACGCTTCGGCTGTAGTACATATTTACTGCCCGGTCATCCCGCGCTCGTACCCGATTGTGAAGGGCTACTCATTAATCATGCTAACGTATTATTAGTTCTATAAGAAGACCTTGGAACGATCATCGCCGACGTTGCTGAAGACGGATCATCTAATTCACTAGATACTGAACAAGATATGGGCATCTAGTGGACATTTTGACGGTCTTTTGATATCGTTTCTTCGGGACACAAACGCGTGGTGGATGTCTGGAAAGTCTGTATCGGGTAAGGGATTTACAAGCAATTTGAAAGGAGGAGCTCACAAAATTACCGTAGTGTGGCCGCCGCTTTCGGCCACCGAGTTATGGACAATAGCGGTAAAAATTTGTCATGCACCTGTAATAGTGTAAAGGGCTGTTAATCAAGTCAGTATCAAGTGAAAAGGATCCAGGAAAAGATCTTCGGTCGCTAAAAATTTGGAGATCGAATCGTACTCAAATAGAAACTAGGAAGGATATTAATGTACATCACTTAAAGTAAACATGTGTGAGTTCTCCCACCGGAAGAAGCAAAATCGCAAATCCGTACCGCTTAAGAAACCACAAAGTTTTTTTTGGCTTCATCAGAGCGAGGCACACTCAACAAGGCAACAGGAAGGTGTGATGACGATAATATATATCACTTATATTGAGCACGTCGTCACCGGGGTGCAGCACAATATGAATCTGTGTACGCGCGCATTACGGCTTTTAACTAACAGAAGAAAGATTTTTGGCTTGATTGAAACGAAATCCTTCTACCGACATTTCGATCGATGAAGTACTATCAGAAGTCGAGTAACTTGTTGTCAAATTCAATCTTAGCTGCTCGATGTTTAGTTTTATCCATCAGATAATCGGTGAGGGCATTTACGAATTTCGCACAAGCCGCACCTTGTGCACTAATCTCACCAGCAACTTTTTATTCGTGCGAGCGCAGGGGTCCACAGAGGATCCTTCCTTTAAGCTTTGGAGACAGTGGGTGCCTTCAGTTTTAAAACGTCCGTTTTACATCCTCTGGCGGAACCCTACAGAACTTCGCCGATTGTCTGGCTATCGTGCCACACCACGACTGCAACCGAATACTAGGAAGATCGTCCAGACCGGATCACCCCGAAAATTATTTGTCTGGTTTTTGTGAAGGTCTGATAGGCTGTAATCCATGTATTTTTGGAGTTGTACCGTCCAGGATTAAGTGCTGCGCAAATTTCTAATCGAACTTAGTCTGATTGTTAAGGGTATTGACTGGTTACGAATGACTGAAGAGGTTTACGCTTACCCAAGTCACCGGAAGAAAAACGTTTAATGAGGTGTTTTAACTGTGCGTTTAATACTGTCATCTCCGTAGCATCATTAAGCGCAAGCCTGGCCTAAGCTTGCTGGCGATAAACGGAGACCATGCAAGTAGGTATGCTGGATATGACATGATTGCTTCTGAATGCTGCGCCAGGCCGTATCCTGTGTTCATGATATTGAAAAGCTCTTTAATAAAAATCAATTGTTGCTGCCGAATAGTGGTTAGGAGAAAGGTGCTGCAGAGACTGTTTTTCATAAAGAATTTGCTGCTGCCGATTAGTGGATATGTGGATAAGAAAAAAATTATGTAACAACAAGTGTGCTAACGGATCGCTGAGCAATTTTGTAAAAGTATTGATATGATGCACGGATATGTTTCGTTTCTATTCATAACACAGGCGAAAAAACTCTGAGACTCGCCTTTGATATTAATAATTTGGTTTAAAGAAAATGTATCAAGTATCAGATTAATTACCCCTTCACTTAGTTTTGTTGACATTTTGATGTTAGGAAATAGTAGGTACCCATTCACCCTTTCATGCGTACCCACCCAGTCGAACTGTTTAAATGAATCGTTAGCCAGAATTAAAACTGAAAATGTACAAAATTAGGTTATATCGTTTTCAGTCGAGTAGCACCGCGCTCACGCTTCGCTCAAGTATTGTTGCGAGGTGTTGTCGAAGCATCCATTCGTCAACAGGGTTACAAAACTGGTTGTGATAACCAAATACAATGGTTTAATGCACTTAGAAATAGATTAATCTCACTAATCAGGCATACTTTTGTATCACAGACGCTAAGCAATAAAACCATACATTTTTAAATGGCGATGGTTAAATGATATTTATCATATTTGGGTCTTCAAATGGGCGGCATAGTTCAGGCGTGGTACACCACAAGAACCTTCAGGAGGACTAATCAATTAGATAGCGTGGTTCCAAGGTTAAATACGCAAGTGAGGTTTATCATTGCTATGAATCAGTAAATACATTCAGTTTCCGATTCGATCAGATTCAGACACGTGTCTTTCTAAGACGTATCTGGTTGTAAGAGTTAAGCGTACGAGATAAGGCAAAGTACTATTGGGCATTAGCACCACGTGATTCCTTGATGTCGTTGTCCCCTGAACCAGGAATAGATGCTGAAGAGCTTGTGTGTACACTTCGAGTCAAGTCTCGCCAGGTCTGCAAGATTTGAGACCCTTTAAGTTAATACCCGCTTAAATTTTGTAACTAAGAGACTTCACGAGTCTGTAAGTACTGATCTGTATGAGGAGTAAGGGTAGCTCCGCTGCACACTTTGAGTTACAGAAGTTTATGGTGTGTAGTAGGTTATGTTAGTCATCCATCTAAACTGTACTGTTTAAGTAGGAACGTGATGCTGATTATTCACGCAATTTGTTAAGATGATAAGAGCAGAATAAGGAATCGTAGATAAATTCTGAAGTGGCACTGCCTGCGTCCATCGTAACCAAGGACGAACGGTTCAATCTATCTTCTCCCGTCGCCAGTGAGTACCCAATTTTAAGCTTCTGTGAGCTCGGATAGCTCTCGAGCGAATGAGTCACCTCGATGTGCAATTTTTACGTGGCCCACAGAACACTCATTTATGCTATTTGTTTCTTGCCGAATCGAATCAGAAACAGGTCAAAAGAATTGCGAATTCACAAAATTCTTTGTATTCGTGTGGCATCTTTGCTTAAGGGACAGTGAATGATTGGATGGGAAAACTGCACATGGTAAAGATACTGCAACAACAATTAGGCGTTTGTCTGATAAAACGTTGATGGGAGTGAAAACCACAAGCACATGCCGAACTTTTCGAGCACTCATTATGTCGTTTAATTGGTTAAAGCGCAAAATTAATGGTAAAATGGGCCGTCATCGGTGTATAGGTTGTGCATGCATACGCACTTTAATTGAGTGCTGTATTTTATCGTTCGAGAGGCCGTCCAAGTGCACTTTGACCCATTCAATTCTACATGAAGCAACTACGAATACATAAGTTGCATTACGCCTTACTCTGCAATTTGCCTGACTACTGCAGTTTGACCGAAAAAGATGTATAGGCCAATAGAAAGTGTTCTCAAGAAGTTTACCGAAGTAAAAAATGAGTTTAAAACCTTGAGGAAAACTCACAAAATCAGCCAAAAAGGTCAAAGAGTGAGTAACAATTGAAATCGTTAGAAGTCGTGAGCAGAGACTGAAACATCGGAATACTCTGACGAAAGTATGTGTATTCTAATTCCATGTATAAATGATGGTTTCATACCCAGTTTCACCGCTCCAGTTTCGTAGTAAAAGTGGCGCAGTGGTGAACAACTGATTAGGAGCAGGAAATTGCGCAGGCTCGAGTTCCACAGGGTGCAACTTGGAAACTAGAAAAACCTAACAAAAGATCTAAAAGGTTAAGCTTGCGGTGAACACTTTGGAGCTGTCGTGTGGTAGTATTTACTTGACCCTGGTACGAAATAGGACGTCTGAAACCCGAGCTTGCTCGGGTCCACACTGAAAACCTCAAATAGCGGCCGGTTGCAGTACTTTAACGGTTGTAGTCGGAGCTGTTAAGGGTCAGTAATGCGTTAGGGGCTTGATGTCTCCATAAAGGCTGCGTGACAAGTGACCCGGATCGGCGTAAGCCGTGGCCACAAGCAGGCGCAATATTACACCGTTCGATCTGGAGCAGGTTATCTTAAGGAATGAATGCGCAATGAGCCGAAACAGCAGAAGCCAAAGACCCGCAGGGGTATGACGCAAGGCAAGAAGCGAAGCCAAAGGTTTTAGTCCCACTTAAAAGGCATGTAGGAACGACAGAGCAGCAGCAGTTTAATGCCAGTAGGTACGGGATAACAATTTTTACAGCTCAGAAGTCGAACTGACCTGCTAATGAGGTCACATGGAGACCTCGTGTGGTGGTCTCGTCATGGTTTCGCTCCAAACACTTCTGGTCAGGCTGTACTGTATGCGAACGTTCTAGCGAGGCTGCAAGTAAAGCGCTTTAGCATTTCTACTGCGTAGTCTGCAACGGTTTAGAGAAGCGAATAAAGAAGAGCTGGGGAAATTACAGCCACAGTTTTAGGCGAGTGGGACGCCCACGCCAGAAGAGGTTGGTGTCGATACTGGAGTAACAAAATGAACACGAAGCTGCGTCTATAGTTTTCGCATCATTTTGTGGCCTTGTTGTATGTACTCTATCGCGCGAAGCAGTTAAAATTCGTTTAGGAGATGTAAAGGTGAGATCGATAGCCAAATGACGCTGTTCAGTGGTGATCTAGGTATTTAATGTGCTGCTGACGCGATGCACCGGGATCTTGTACGAGTCTATTTTGCAATGTAGATGTATGTACCGAGGTTTTATTCTAAAACGATCTGCAAGCTTTCACTGCAGTCAACTCGAAAGATAAACCAGTACCGTGAGTACTTTGGAAGTATGTCCATAATCGATATGCGTAATGCAGACCGGAACTCTGCCTGCTTCGTGATGCAGATTCTATCGCTGTCAAATTTAGCCCGCACAGATTTTTTAGTCCCTGTTTTTGCTGCTGCTAGCCCGACACACTTGTTCCTTGTCGGTCAACGATTCCAGCAGGCTTGTCTTCGAATGCTAAACCTCATACCTATAATTGGACACGGCAAAACTGCTGTGGAGTATCTAGTGGAGATGAATCGAACATTTTGCACGCTTGATAAAGAATAAAGTAACTTAGATTTACATCCATTTATCTTAAGATTTACGGCAATCGAATAATTAGTACGGTTTGACTGTATGTAAACGTATTATAGGGTGGATTTGTGCCTATAACTTCCTTAGTTTCATTGAATTTACAAAGGTGTAGAAATGAACGCATGAACCTGAAATATTAAAATCCTTTGCCTCGAAAATGATTCTGGCCTAGGTCGTTTTAATTTAGGAGATACGAGCAAAATTTAAAAACATTTAGCAAAAAAGACAGTTTAATTGCAAGAATACTTGGTAAGCACGTGATGTTGCATTGGGGATTTAGCAAGCTCTGGAGCTCGTCCTTAAATACAAGTAATTCAGTCGCAAATAATTCGAGTTCTGTATGTTCTAGCAACATGCGCTCAGTCTCACCCTTTGGGCTCGCAAAACAATCTTCCTACCGAGAAGCGAAATAGCCATGTTAGCATGTCGCTGGGCAATTAATACTGAGGTCGACGATGCGATCTTAAATCGGTGGCATCTTCAATTCCGACAGGCACCCAGTCGTGCTCGACAGATCCAGGTCCAGCATGTCCTTTACATGGCCGTTTCGAGAAAGCCTCAACAAAGTTTTCGCCTTTCAGGTTACGCGACTCTTCGTCCGGCCTACAGCCACTTTTCGACTCGGAAAGCGGCACATTTAGATTTGCGGAGCCGAATAGTTATGCGGGCAAAACGCTCTAAAGACCGAGACTTTCTCGAAACGATTGACACGAGTTACATGCGAGACTGTAAACATCGTTTTACCGGATCGAAACGCCTCGCAAACCATCATGACATGATTCATTAGACTTTCCTTTTCTACGCTTGACCCCTTTGTTCTGCCGTAACGGACCATAGTGTGTGAACTGCAGCAGCTCGTAGTTTCATTCCCCGATTAACGCTCGGGCAACCACATCAACCGTCACTTCAAAGCGTCTGATGACTTCACAACGCTTGGCCCTGGCCGGCCTCCTGGTTTCGGCCCTTGCCTCCGCCGACGTCCCGATCTCCGTGCAACACGATGCCACCTATATGCTACCGGAATCTCGCGGCTTGTCATGCTCAGGAAACAGAGCTGCGCCGGCGGGCACGAGCTGTCCGATGGCTGGAGACGTCGCTTCTGCTGACTGCCAACCATACTTGCTATCCTACAACGGATCGGCGTGTGTCGCCCCGACTGATGCGCAGTGCATCATCGTGATGGACGACACGTGGGGGTGCGCGTTCCCTCATACGGGATACACTTCTGCCGCAGATGCCGAAACGGCGGCGGTGTACAGTGCTGGAGGCGCTGATTACGACCCGACTCAGGACGAGCCGCTCAGTGTGAACTGTGATGTGGCTTCAGATGAAATTGCTGGTGTCACTGCGACAGGATACGAGGGTATCAGCACGACCACCGATAGCCACGGCGGCACTGCTGGTGGTACGACGATGGATGGTGCCACTTACGGTAACTATGGTGCTACAACCATGACGACGACGGGCGTCAACCAGGAATCGGTTGACTTTGACGCAACCGGTGAGAACGGTGGCGCAACGACCTATACTACCAACTACGGTGAAAGCACCGGCGACCACGGAGCTCCCACCGTTGACAAGAGCTACACGCACGCGGTTGGTGACGAAACGACGGATCACTACGGTCAGCACCATCACAGCAAAGACGCCGCGTCTGGACACCACTGGCAACACCATGACAGAACAGACAGCACGTCCGATCACTACCAGTCTGGTGGTGAAGGATACAGCACGGATCTAGAACACGTGGACGGCGGGTACGGCGGGTACGGCTATGAAGCTGAACCTACTGAGCCTTGCGAAGACACCTACATTTCCGTGGGTGGTCCGGGCGGAAAGATACACGTGGCTCACGAAACGACGGGCTCGCACGCGATTCACAAGGCATATGACACTATCGATGACCATGTTGGAGAAGCTTATCAAACAGGAGACGGCTACTCATTTGAACAGAATCACCTAGTTGATGAAGCGTACCCATCCCAACACGCTTACTCTACGGGAGACTCCCACTCGACTGGATACATGCACTCAACAGAGCATGCTTATGGGGATGAGCAGACGCATCCAATTCATCTGACTCATCCGTCTGAGCACGTGTACTCGATTGACCAGCATTCTTACTCAGCTGAGCAGGTTCACCCATCTGATCATGTGTACTTGACTCACCAGACATACTCACCTGAGCAGGCTCTTCCGTCGGAGCATGTGTACTCGACTCACCAGACGTACTCGGCTGAGCAGACCCATCCGATTGAACATTCTCACTCGATTCACAATGATTACTCAGCTGAGCAGACTCACATGACTGAAAAGAACCACCCGTACAAGCAATCCGATCAAGCTTATGGCGCCCACGACGACTACCTGTCTGCCCCAGCTTACAAGACGGACCAGACGGACGTTTCTCCTGACATCATTCCGGATATCGTAACGGTAGTCCCTGACATCCTGACGATAATCCCCGACATTTTAACGCTGATCCCAGACACCCTGACGGTGATCCCCGACATCCTGACGGTGGTTCCGGACATCTTGACGATACTTCCGGACATCTTGACGATACTCCCGGACATCTTGACGGTACTCCCAGACATCTTGACGCTGATCCCAGACACCCTGACGGTTGTCCCAGACGTCTTGACCGTCGTTCCTGACATCCTCTCGGTGGTCCCGGATATCCTCTCGGTGGTCCCTGACATTCTCACGGTTGTCCCTGGTCTTTTGAGCGAAAGCGCGGTTACTGAAGATGCCGAAACTGACGTTTCAGCTCTTCCTGTCGCGTTGCCGGAGGCATCGTTGTGATCACATGCAGAAATGACTGAAGATGATGCTTGACTGACGCAGTAGGTAGCCCAATACATTGCATTCACACAAACTCGCTGGTGGCCTACGGTTCTAATCGCAAATGACATTTGGTTTGCCACATCACGATTTACTTCATTTCGAAATTCACAGCTCAATCTAAGGTTATGGATCCAGCCGATTGCATAGGGCATACGATGTCGTGGGCTTTTACCATCTGTCGCTGTACCTCATGCCTTGCCAAATGAAGGTTACGCAGCGGCACGACAACATCAGCACAACCGTTTGGTCGGACGAGCGTTGCTTTTTCCTGCTTTCTCATCACCGCAATGGTACAATACTTGGCTCAAGCTGTCGGTGGACGGCAACCTTTGGCATTCCGCTACTATGTTCTGAAAACTACAGCTCTGAATCCCGGATCCTTTCGTCCAGGCTCTGCTGAAAACGGACGTATCTTGTTTTCGTCCCTTGTGTAGTAACGCTGATCGATCCTCGACAGTGTCAAAACAGCCACTATGTCTTCCATTAGGAAGACATCCTAATGGCTACTACAAGCGAACTGTCTCAAATATTGAAGTGAGGGCCACTGAAGCGTAGTTTGCTGTCGGGGGAGAACCTAGAATCTCGACCAGGCAATGGAAGGAAAGCTCAGAATTGCAAACAGATGTCCAGACCAAAACATGTCAGTGTGTACTGGTAGTCGAATGTAGACAGTGTTTTTTGGAGAATTGTCTCCGTGGGTGTGATTGTTCCACATCGCATGTTGGTTGTTAGAAGAGTGTGACCGACGCATTTGAGAGGAGTCTCTCTGAAACAACCTGATTGAACATGCAAACGTCTGGTCGATGGTGCTGTGTTTCGGTTTGTATCGACACGGCCCTGCGGAGTGGGAGTGTTTGTTACGACGACAACTATTGATCTGCTGAGCAGTCGTTCAACACATTCAACATGCGTCATGTTTACGCAGCATTAGGCAAAGCGAAGGCTCGCTCAGGTCGGTTCAAAGGAGATTGTGGTGCATGCAAACGTAGATTTCCAACGATTTTAATGATCTTGTGTCTTTTCTTTCTCGGAAAACCTGCCATAGCTCATCAGAGCGAACTCGGTGATTTTTACACAAAAGTACGCGAAGGAATGCAGCAAGAAGGACATCGATGGTGTCTCCGTCGATCCGATTGGATGCGTTCGCAACATCTGCATGTGCGGTAACAGTTCGAGCGACACCTAAGATAACGTTTCTGAAGTCATGTCGGATCCCTCCTTCGTCAATTATTGTCCTTTCGTCCATTGGTCCAGATGCTCTGTTCCGGATGATGGTGTCTTGCAAAGCGTGGGCATGCACCATAGTTTGACCGACATCTTGCTCGCATCTTTTTGGTAGCTTGGGGAAGGATGTAGAGGAAATGTCGGTGAGACTAGCGGACGCAGCACCCGATTTCTACCTTGTGCATCTGAAGAAGCAAACGTTGACGCACAATCGACCGTATGTTGCAATGGTCGATAGAACTTCTTTCAAGTGAGCATGAGATGCTATTGCAACAATGCAAAACTCTTGATGCCGGTCCCGATCCGTGCCGGTATTCACAAACTAGCTGCACGTGAAGCCAGAACAAACGGATGTCGCCCGTCGTTGACGTCGGGGCGCTACGTGACTCAGCAACGTACATTTGAGCTCAACACCTGTTCAATCGAAACGCGCGTCATACCTCGCATTTTCTTTTCCGCGCCGCATGCACACATAGTGTTAGATGACAAGCATGAGCCTGGTGGGACACCATTACTTTCTGCTCTCGCTACCTTTGTAGGCGAAACTAATGGCAATGTTTCGAACGCCAACTCTTGAAACTAAATGTGAGCTGAAGTCAGTCTGCCAGCGATGGTGAGCCGCGGTCGTGAAAGAAGTGGACGCTTTCGATCAAAGAGAAGCGTAGACGATAGAGGTGACTTGCAAACATGGTGGATCTGCTGTCCAGAACCTTCATCGAAACGAGGGGCGGCACAGACTTAGAGTTGCGGAGCTGAATAGTTATGCGGGCAATACGCTCTAAACTCCGAGACTTTCTCGAAACGATTGACACGAGTTACATGCGAGACTGTAAACATCGTTTTACCGGATCGAAACGCCTCGCAAACCATCATGACATGATTCATTAGACTTTCCTTTTCTACGCTTGACCCCTTCGTCCTGCCGTAACGGACCATGGTGTGTGGGTGTGTGAACTGCAGCAGCTCGTAGTTTCATTCCCCGATTAACGCTCGGGCAACCACATCAACCGTCACTTCAAAGCGTCTGATGACTTCACAACGCTTGGCCCTGGCCGGCCTCCTGGTTTCGGCCCTTGCCTCCGCCGACGTCCCGATCTCCGTGCAACACGATGCCACCTATATGCTACCGGAATCTCGCGGCTTGTCATGCTCAGGAAACAGAGCTGCGCCGGCGGGCACGAGCTGTCCGATGGCTGGAGACGTCGCTTCTGCTGACTGCCAACCATACTTGCTATCCTACAACGGATCGGCGTGTGTCGCCCCGACTGATGCGCAGTGCATCATCGTGATAGACGACACGTGGGGGTGCGCGTTCCCTCATACGGGATACACTTCTGCCGCAGATGCCGAAACGGCGGCGGTGTACAGTGCTGGAGGCGCTGATTACGACCCGACTCAGGACGAGCCGCTCAGTGTGAACTGTGATGTGGCTTCAGATGAAATTGCTGGTGTCACTGCGACAGGATACGAGGGTATCAGCACGACCACCGATAGCCACGGCGGCACTGCTGGTGGTACGACGATGGATGGTGCCACTTACGGTAACTATGGTGCTACAACCATGACGACGACGGGCGTCAACCAGGAATCGGTTGACTTTGACGCAACCGGTGAGAACGGTGGCGCAACGACCTATACTACCAACTACGGTGAAAGCACCGGCGACCACGGAGCTCCCACCGTTGACAAGAGCTACACGCATGCGGTTGGTGACGAAACGACGGATCACTACGGTCAGCACCATCACAGCAAAGACGCCGCGTCTGGACACCACTGGCAACACCATGACAGAACAGACAGCACGTCCGATCACTACCAGTCTGGTGGTGAAGGATACAGCACGGATCTAGAACACGTGGACGGCGGGTACGGCGGGTACGGCTATGAAGCTGAACCTACTGAGCCTTGCGAAGACACCGACATTTCCGTGGGTGGTCCGGGCGGAAAGATACACGTGGCTCACGAAACGACGGGCTCGCACGCGATTCACAAGGCATATGACACTATCGATGACCATGTTGGAGAAGCTTATCAAACAGGAGACGGCTACTCATTTCAACAGAATCACCTAGTTGATGAAGCGTACCCATCTCAACACGCTTACTCGACGGGAGACTCCCACTCGACTGGACACATGCACTCAACGGAGCATGCTTATGGGGATGAGCAGACGCATCCAATTCATCTGACTCATCCGTCTGAGCACGTGTACTCGACTGACCAGCACACTTACTCAGCTGAACAGGTGCACCCATCTGATCATGTGTACTCGACTCACCAGACATACTCACTTGAGCAGGCTCTTCCGTCGGAGCATGTGTACTCGACTCACCAGACGTACTCGGCTGAGCAGACCCATCCGATTCAACATTCTCACTCGATTCACAATGATTACTCAGCTGAGCAGACTCACATGACTGAAAAGAACCACCCGTACAAGCAATCCGATCCAGCTTATGGCGCCCACGACGACTACCTGTCTGCCCCAGCTTACAAGACGGATCAGACGGACGTTTCTCCTGACATCATTCCGGATATCGTAACGGTAGTCCCTGACATCCTGACGATTGTCCCCGACATTTTAACGCTGATCCCAGACATCTTGACAGTGGTTCCAGACATCTTGACGATACTCCCAGACATCTTGACGGTGGTTCCGGACATCTTGACGATACTTCCGGACATCTTGACGATACTCCCGGACATCTTGACGGTACTCCCAGACATCTTGACGCTGATCCCAGACACCCTGACGGTTGTCCCAGACGTCTTGACCGTCGTTCCTGACATCCTCTCGGTGGTCCCGGATATCCTCTCGGTGGTCCCTGACATTCTCACGGTTGTCCCTGGTCTTTTGAGCGAAAGCGCGGTTACTGAAGATGCCGAAACTGACGTTTCAGCTCTTCCTGTCGCGTTGCCGGAGGCATCGTTGTGATCACATGCAGAAATGACTGAAGATGATGCTTGACTGACGCAGTAGGTAGCCCAATACATTGCATTCACACAAACTCGCTGGTGGCCTACGGTTCTAATCGCAAACCTGACATTTGGTTTTGCCACATCACGATTTACTTCATTTCGAAATTCACAGCTCAATCTAAGGCAAATGGATCCAGCCGATTGCATAGGGCACACGATGTCGTGGACTTTTACCATCCGTCGCTGTACCCTCATGCCTTGCCAAATGAAGGTTACGCAGCGGCACGACAACATCAGCACAACCGCCTGGGCCGACGAGCGTTGCTTTTTCCTGCTTTCTTATCACCGCAATGGTACAATACTTGGCTCTAGTTGTCGGTGGACGGCAACCTTTGGTATTCCGCTACCATGTTCTGAAAACTACAGCTCTGAATCCCGGATCCTTTCGTCCAGGCTCTGCTGAAAACGGACGTATCTTGTTTTCGTCCTTCGTGTAGTAACGCTGATCGATCCTCGACAGTGTCAAAACAGCCACGATGTCTTCCATTAGGAAGACATCCTAATGGCTACTACAAGCGGACTGTCTCAAATATTGAAGTGAGGGTCACTGAAGCGTAGTTTGCTGTCGGGGGGAGAACCTAGAATCTCGATCAGTCAATGGAAGGAAAGCTCGGAATTGCAAACAGATGTCCAGACCAAAACATGTCAGTGTGTACTGGTAGTCGAATGATAGACAGTGTTTTTTGGAGAATTGTCTCCGTGGGTGTGATTGTTCCACATCGCATGTTGGTTGTTAGACGAGAGTGACCGACGCATTTGAGAGGAGTCTCTCTGAAACAACCTGATTGAACATGCAAACGTCTGGTCGATGGTGCTGTGTTTCGGTTTGTATCGACACGGCCCCCTGCGGAGTGGGAGTGTTTGTTACGACGACAACTATTGATCTGCTGAGCAGTCGTTCAACACATTCAACATGCGTCATGTTTACGCAGCATTAGGCAAAGCGAAGGCTCGCTCAGGTCGGTTCAAAGGAGTTTGTGTTACATGCAAATGTAGATTTCCAACGATTTTAATGATCTTGGGTCTTTTCTTTCTCGGAAAACCTGCCATAGCTCATCAGAGCGAACTCGGTGATTTTTACACAAAAGTACGCGAAGGAATGCAGCAAGAAGGACATCGATGGTGTCTCCGTCGATCCGATTGGATGCGTTCGCAACATCTGCATGTGCGGTAACAGTTCGAGCGACACCTAAGATAACGTTTCTGAAGTCATGTCGGATCCCTCCTTCGTCAATTATTGTCCTTTCGTCCATTGGTCCAGATGCTCTGTTCCGGATGATGGTGTCTTGCAAAGCGTGGGCATGCACCATAGTTTGACCGACATCTTGCTCGCATCTTTTTGGTAGCTTGGGGAAGGATGTAGAGGAAATGTCGGTGAGACTAGCGGACGCAGCACCCGATTTCTACCTTGTGCATCTGAAGAAGCAAACGTTGACGCACAATCGACCGTATGTTGCAATGGTCGATAGAACTTCTTTCAAGTGAGCATGAGAGTGCTATTGCAACAATGCAAAACTCTTGATGCCGGTCCCGATCCGTGCCGGTATTCACAAACTAGCTGCACGTGAAGCCAGAACAAACGGATGTCGCCCGTCGTTGACGTCGGGGCGCTACGTGACTCAGCAACGTACATTTGAGCTCAACACCTGTTCAATCGAAACGCGCGTCATACCTCGCATTTTCTTTTCCGCGCCGCATGCACACATAGTGTTAGATGACAAGCATAAGCCTGGTGGGACACCATTACTTTCTGCTCTCGCTACCTTTGTAGGCGAAACTAATGGCAATGTTTCGAACGCCAACTCTTGAAACTAAATGTGAGCTGAAGTCAGTCTGCCAGCGATGGTGAGCCGCGGTCGTGAAAGAAGTGGACGCTTTCGATCAAAGAGAAGCGTAGACGATAGAGGTGACTTGCATACATGGTGGATCTGCTGTCCAGAACCTTCATCGAAACGAGGGGCGGCACAGACTTAGAGTTGCGGAGCTGAATAGTTATGCGGGCAATACGCTCTAAACTCCGAGACTTTCTCGAAACGATTGACACGAGTTACATGCGAGACTGTAAACATCGTTTTACCGGATCGAAACGCCTCGCAAACCATCATGACATGATTCATTAGACTTTCCTTTTCTACGCTTGACCCCTTCGTTCTGCCGTAACAGACCATGGTGTGTGAACTGCAGCAGCTCGTAGTCTCATTCCCCAATTAACGCTCGGGCAACCACATCAACCGTCACTTCAAAGCGTCTGATGACTTCACAACGCTTGGCCCTGGCCGGCCTCCTGGTTTCGGCCCTTGCCTCCGCCGACGTCCCAATCTCCGTGCAACACGATGCCACCTATATGCTACCGGAATCTCGCGGCTTGTCATGCTCAGGAAACAGAGCTGCGCCGGCGGGAACGAGCTGTCCGATGGCTGGAGACGTCGCTTCTGCTGACTGCCAACCATACTTGTTATCCTACAACGGATCGGCGTGTGTCGCCCCGACTGATGCGCAGTGCATCATCGTGATGGACGACACGTGGGGGTGCGCGTTCCCTCATACGGGATACACTTCTGCCGCAGATGCCGAAACGGCGGCGGTGTACAGTGCTGGAGGCGCTGATTACGACCCGACTCAGGACGAGCCGCTCAGTGTGAACTGCGATGTGGCGTCCGATGAAATTGCTGGTGTCACTGCAGCAGGATACGAGGGCATCAGCACGACCACCGATAGCAACGGCGGCACTGCTGGTGGTACGACGATGGATGGTGCCACTTACGGTAACTATGGTGCTACAACCATGACGACGACGGGCGTCAACCATGAATCGGTTGACTTTGGCGCAACCAGTGAGAACGGTGGCGCTACGACCTATACTACCAACTACGGTGAAAGCACCGGCGACCACGGAGCTCCCACCGTTGACAAGAGCTACACGCATGCGGTTGGTGACGAAATGACGGATCACTACGGTCAGCACCATCACAGCAAAGACGCCGCGTCTGGACACCACTGGCAACACCATGACAGAACAGACAGCACGTCCGATCACTACCAGTCTGGTGGTGAAGGATACAGCACGGATCTAGAACACGTGGACGGCGGGTACGGCGGGTACGGCTATGAAGCTGAACCTACTGAGCCTTGCGAAGACACCGACATTTCCGTGGGTGGTCCGGGCGGAAAGATACACGTGGCTCACGAAACGACGGGCTCGCACACGATTCACAAGGCATATGACACTATCGATGACCATGTTGGAGAAGCTTATCAAACAGGAGACGGCTACTCATTTGAACAGAATCACCTAGTTGATGAAGCGTACCCATCCCAACACGATTACTCGACGGGAGACTCCCACTCGACTGGACACATGCACTCAACGGAGCATGCTTATGGGGATGAGCAGACGCATCCAATTCATCTGACTTATCCGTCTGAGCACGTGTACTCGACTGACCAGCACACTTACTCAGCTGAACAGGTGCACCCATCTGATCATGTGTACTTGACTCACCAGACATACTCACCTGAGCAGGCTCTTCCGTCGGAGCATGTGTACTCGACTCACCAGACGTACTCGGCTGAGCAGACCCATCCGATTGAACATTCTCACTCGATTCACAATGATTACTCAGCTGAGCAGACTCACATGACTGAAAAGAACCACCCGTACAAGCAATCCGATCAAGCTTATGGCGCCCACGACGACTACCTGTCTGCCCCAGCTTACAAGACGGACCAGACGGACGTTTCTCCTGACATCATTCCGGATATCGTAACGGTAGTCCCTGACATCCTGACGATTATCCCCGACATTTTAACGCTGATCCCAGACACCCTGACGGTGATCCCAGACATCTTGACGGTTGTCCCAGACATCTTGACGATACTCCCAGACATCTTGACGGTTGTCCCCGATATCTTGACGGTCGTCCCGGATGTCCTGATCGTCGTTCCCGACATCCTGACCGTCGTTCCTGACATCCTCTCGGTGGTCCCGGATATCCTCTCGGTGGTCCCTGACATTCTCACGGGTGTCCCTGGTCTTTTGAGCGAAAGCGCGGTTACTGAAGATGCCGAAACTGACGTTTCAGCTCTTCCTGTCGCGTTGCCGGAGGCATCGTTGTGATCACATGCAGAAATGACTGAAGACGATGCTTGACTGACGCAGTAGGTAGCCCAATACATTGCATTCACACAAACTCGCTGGTGGCCTACGGTTCTAATCGCAAATGACATTTGGTTTGCCACATCACGATTTACTTCATTTCGAAATTCACAGCTCAATCTAAGGTAATGGATCCAGCCGATTGCATAGGGCACACGATGTCGTGGACTTTTACCATCCGTCGCTGTACCTCATGCCTTGCCAAATGAAGGTTACGCAGCGGCACGACAACATCAGCACAACCGTAAGGGCCGACGAGCGTTGCTTTTTCCTGCTTTCTTATCACCGCAATGGTACAATACTTGGCTCTAGTTGTCGGTGGACGGCAACCTTTGGTATTCCGCTACCATGTTCTGAAAACTACAGCTCTGAATCCCGGATCCTTTCGTCCAGGCTCTGCTGAAAACGGACGTATCTTGTTTTCGTCCTTCGTGTAGTAACGCTGATCGATCCTCGACAGTGTCAAAACAGCCACGATGTCTTCCATTAGGAAGACATCCTAATGGCTACTACAAGCGGACTGTCTCAAATATTGAAGTGAGGGTCACTGAAGCGTAGTTTGCTGTCGGGGGAGAACCTAGAATCTCGATCAGTCAATGGAAGGAAAGCTCGGAATTGCAAACAGATGTCCAGACCAAAACATGTCAGTGTGTACTGGTAGTCGAATGATAGACAGTTTTTTGTGGAGAATTGTCTCCGTGGGTGTGATTGTTCCACATCGCATGTTGGTTGTTAGACGAGAGTGACCGACGCATTTGAGAGGAGTCTCTCTGAAACAACCTGATTGAACATGCAAACGTCTGGTCGATGGTGCTGTGTTTCGGTTTGTATCGACACGGCCCTGCGGAGTGGGAGTGTTTGTTACGACGACAACTATTGATCTGCTGAGCAGTCGTTCAACACATTCAACATGCGTCATGTTTACGCAGCATTAGGCAAAGCGAAGGCTCGCTCAGTACGGTTCAAAGGAGTTTGTGTTACATGCAAACGTAGATTTTCAACGATTTTAATGATCTTGGGTCTTTTCTTTCTCGGAAAACCTGCCATAGCTCATCAGAGCGAACTCGGTGATTTTTACACAAAAGTACGCGAAGGAATGCAGCAAGAAGGACATCGATGGTGTCTCCGTCGATCCGATTGGATGCGTTCGCAACATCTGCATGTGCGGTAACAGTTCGAGCGACACCTAAGATAACGTTTCTGAAGTCATGTCGGATCCCTCCTTCGTCAATTATTGTCCTTTCGTCCATTGGTCCAGATGCTCTGTTCCGGATGATGGTGCCTTGCCAAGCGTGGACATGCACCATAGTTTGACCGACACCTGGCTCACATCTTTTTGGTAGCTTGGGGAAGGGTGTAGGGCAAATATCGGTGAGACTAGCGGACGCAGCACCCGATTTCTACCTTGTGCAACTAAAGAAGCAAACGTTGACGCACAATCGACCGTATGTTGCAATGGTCGATAGAACTTCTTTCAAGTGAGCATGAGATGCTATTGCAACAATGCAAAACTCTTGATGCCGGTCCCGATCCGTGCCGGTATTCACAAACTAGCTGCACGTGAAGCCAGAACAAACGGATGTCGCCCGTCGTTGACGTCGGGGCGCTACGTGACTCAGCAACGTACATTTGAGCTCAACACCTGTTCAATCGAAACGCGCGTCATACCTCGCATTTTCTTTTCCGCGCCGCATGCACACATAGTGTTAGATGACAAGCATAAGCCTGGTGGGACACCATTACTTTCTGCTCTCGCTACCTTTGTAGGCGAAACTAATGGCAATGTTTCGAACGCCAACTCTTGAAACTAAATGTGAGCTGAAGTCAGTCTGCCAGCGATGGTGAGCCGCGGTCGTGAAAGAAGTGGACGCTTTCGATCAAAGAGAAGCGTAGACGATAGAGGTGACTTGCATACATGGTGGATCTGCTGTCCAGAACCTTCATCGAAACGAGGGGCGGCACAGACTTAGAGTTGCGGAGCTGAATAGTTATGCGGGCAATACGCTCTAAACTCCGAGACTTTCTCGAAACGATTGACACGAGTTACATGCGAGACTGTAAACATCGTTTTACCGGATCGAAACGCCTCGCAAACCATCATGACATGATTCATTAGACTTTCCTTTTCTACGCTTGACCCCTTCGTTCTGCCGTAACAGACCATGGTGTGTGAACTGCAGCAGCTCGTAGTCTCATTCCCCGATTAACGCTCGGGCAACCACATCAACCGTCACTTCAAAGCGTCTGATGACTTCACAACGCTTGGCCCTGGCCGGCCTCCTGGTTTCGACCCTTGCCTCCGCCGACGTCCCAATCTCCGTGCAACACGATGCCACCTATATGCTACCGGAATCTCGCGGCTTGTCATGCTCAGGAAACAGAGCTGCGCCGGCGGGCACGAGCTGTCCGATGGCTGGAGACGTCGCTTCTGCTGACTGCCAACCATACTTGTTATCCTACAACGGATCAGCGTGTGTCGCCCCGACTGATGCGCAGTGCATCATCGTGGTCGACGACACGTGGGGGTGCGCGTTCCCTCATACGGGATACACTTCTGCCGCGGATGCCGAAACGGCGGCGGTGTACAGTGCTGGAGGAGCTGATTACGACCCGACTCAAGACGAGCCGCTCAGTGTAAACTGTGATGTGGCGTCAGATGAAATTGCTGGTGTCACTGCAACAGGATACGAGGGCATCAGCACGACCACCGAAAGCCACGGCGGCACTGCTGGTGGTACGACGATGGATGGTGCCACTTACGGCGACTATGGTGCTACAACCATGACGACGACGGGCGTCAACCAGGAATCGGTTGACTTTGGCGCAACCAGTGAGAACGGAGCGCTACGACCTATACTACCAACTACGGTGAAAGCACCGGCGACCACGGAGCTCCCACCGTTGACAAGAGCTACACGCATGCGGATGGTGACGAAACGACGGATCACTACGGTCAGCACCATCACAGCAAAGACGCCGCGTCTGGACACCACTGGC
Organism: Peronospora matthiolae; assembly: GCA_921007115.2. Lineage (NCBI taxonomy): Eukaryota > Oomycota > Peronosporomycetes > Peronosporales > Peronosporaceae > Peronospora > Peronospora matthiolae. Next base: position 481,534 of record CAKLBY020000124.1, on the reverse strand, counting down.
AACACCATGACAGAACAGACAGCACGTCCGATCACTTCCAGTCTGGTGGTGAAGGATACAGCACGGCTCTAGAACACGTGGACGGCGGGTACGGCTATGAAGCTGAGCCTACTGAGCCTTGCGAAGACACCGACATTTCCGTGGGTGGTCCGGGCGGAAAGATACACGTGGCTCACGAAACGACGGGCTCGCACGCGATTCACAAGGCATATGACACTATCGACGACCATGTTGGAGAAGCTTATCAAACAGGAGACGGCTACTCATTTCAACAGAATCTCCTAGTTGATGAAGCGTACCCACCTCAACACGCTTACTCGACGGGAGACTCCCACTCGACTGGACACATGCACTCAACGGAGCATGCCTATGGGGCTGAGCAGACGCATCCAATTCATCTGACTCATCCGTCCGAGCACGTGTACTCGATTGACCAGCATGCTTACTCAGCTGAGCAGGTTCACCCATCTGATCATGTGTACTCGACTCACCAGACATACTCACCTGAGCAGGCTCTTCCGTCGGAGCATGTGTACTCGACTCACCAGACGTATTCGGCTGAGCAGACCCATCCGATTCAACATTCTCACTCGACTCACAATGATTACTCAGCTGAGCAGACTCACACGACTGAAAAGAACCACCCGTACAAGCAATCCGATCAAGCTTATGGCGCCCACGACGACTACCTGTCTGCCCCAGCTTACAAGACGGACCAGACGGACGTTTCTCCTGACATCATTCCGGATATCGTAACGGTAGTCCCTGACATCCTGACGATTATCCCCGACATTTTAACGCTGATCCCAGACACCCTGACGGTGATCCCAGACATCTTGACGGTTGTCCCAGACATCTTGACGATACTCCCAGACATCTTGACGGTTGTCCCCGATACCTTGACGGTCGTCCCGGATGTCTTGACCGTCGTTCCCGACATCCTGACCGTCGTTCCTGACATTCTCTCGGTGGTCCCGGATATCCTCTCGGTGGTCCCTGACATTCTCACGCTTGTCCCTGGTCTTTTGAGCGAAAGCGCGGTTACTGAAGATGCCGAAACTGGTGTTTCAGCTCTTCCTGTCGCGTTGCCGGAGGCATCGTTGTGATCACATGCAGAAATGACTGAAGATGATGCTTGACTGACGCAGTAGGTAGCCCAATACATTGCATTCACACAAACTCGCTGGTAGCCTACGGTTCTAATCGCAAATGACATTTGGTTTGCCACATCACGATTTACTTCATTTCGAAATTCACAGCTCAATCTAAGGTAATGGATCCAGCCGATTGCATAGGGCATACGATGTCGCGGGCTTTACCATCCGTCGCTGTACCTCATGCCTTGCCAAATGAAGGTTACGCAGCGGTACGACAACATCAGCACAACCATACGGGCGGACGAGCGTTGCTTTTTCCTACTTTCTCATCACCGCAATAGTACAATACTTGGCTCTAGCTGTCGGTGGACGGCAACCTTTGGTATTCCGCTACCATGTTCTGAAAACTACAGCTCTGAATCCCGGATCCTTTCGTCCAGGCTCTGCTGAAAACGGACGAATCTTGTTTTCGTCCCTTGTGTAGCAACGCTGATCGATCCTCGACAGTGTCAAAACAGCCACGATGTCTTCCATTAGGAAGACATCCTAATGGCGTACACTAGCGAACTGTCTCGAATCTTGAAGTGAGGGTCACTGAAGCGTAGTTTGCTGTCGGGGGAGAACCTAAAATCTCGACCAGTCAATGGAAGGAAAGCTCAGAATCGCAAACAGATGTCCAGACCAAAACGTGTCAGTGTGTACTGGTAGTCGAATGATAGACACTGTTTTGTGGAGAATTGTCTCCGTGGGAGTGATTGTTCCACATCGCATGTTGGTTGTTAGAAAAGAGTGACCGACGCATTTGAGAGGAGTCTCTCTGAAACAACCTGATTGAACATGCAAACGTCTGGTCGATGGTGCTGTGTTTCGGTTTGTATCGACACGGCCCTGCGGAGTGGGAGTGTTTGTTACGACGACAACTATTGATCTGAGAGATTTCATGACAGTCTATTAACATTTACCTATGTACGAGATGTCTGAAAACTCTGGAGCCAGGACAAGAGCTCCGGATCCGGTAGCTTGTCGTAGCTGCTTCCTGCGAAGACCACCTCATCCCGCGGTTCGAGAGTGAAGAGGTCAAGACAGGCATGTAAGAGAGCCCCGGCGACGACTGTGTCGGGACCCCGATGTTCGCGTTTCGCTAACGCGCTGAGATGCCGAATCCCCACCTTCCAAAAACGGGTGACGCTGTGAATAACCGTCGTCCGCACACCTTGAAATACTGCGTCGTTTCGTTCACTCCATAAGTGAGTTAAACAGACGCTACACATAATAAACCATATGCGATTCCAAACCATGACCCCGCTTCCAAGTCGTCTTGTAAATGTTCATGTAGGCGTTGTCGCTGCCTGGCCGGTAATGCAGGAGCCTGACGATTCACACTGCCAAAATACCAGGTCTCATCAACAGACCTCACATCTCGGAGACCCGTCCAGTGACAGATAAGTCGCCTCCAGCAGGCGCGCGCCTTTGGACATTCCCAAAAGATGTGAGCCGACGTTTCTTTACGCCCCCAACACTCCATCAGCGCTCGACAGCTGTTGTCAGCGCGACGGCCATCATGGTAGAGGTTAAGTTGATTAGTGGCGATTCTGTAGCAAGTCCAGACTTGAAAATCCGAAAGGCCATTAGTATGGTTCCAAACTTGAGACGGGCGTTGATTAGCTGCTGCACGCAACCAGCCATCCTTGCTGATGACTTGTTTCAACCGTTGGATCAGCCCTTTCAAAGGGACAGCAAGCAGTCGTTTGTGAAGTCTGAACGCTAGCCGGGCAATTGTCGCCCTAATCGAAACGTTCGCCACCGTGTTGGCCACAGCCCAGGGAAATCGATGATGATCAGGATGTGAATAAAACACGACACCATGTAACCGCAGTCGGCTTATCCAAATGTCCCTCTCAGCGACAGTTTCAGTAACCAACTCAGGTAATGATGTGGTAAAAACCATCTAAATCCGTCGGCACTTTGCCGCAATTTGACGTGCTCACACCCGTTATCCGCAGACTCCCGTCTATTCCCGACGACGTAACCATGTCGCACCGTCGAAAAGTCAAAATGATACCGAAACGGAGGCGCATGACGAAGTGCTAACTTCGGTTCCAGCGCTAGTTCCGACCCAATTCGAATAGAAGGCGACGCGAGCAAGATAGATGTAGCCCAGCGCCTTAACTTCGGCTAATAGTGATGCTTAGAGGCAGATCCAGCCAGTGAGATATTGAAGATAAACTCTTTCGGTCCGGTTCTGCGAATGTGCAAGTCCGAGATGGAGCAGTCAGCTATCCGGTCGTATTTGGAGCGTACAAGCTGCCGACCCTGCCCGTCGCGAATCCACGAATTGTTACTCCATCCAAACGTTCCCCAAAAGCGGTGCAGTGCCAGTACTTGGACGTCGTTGGATGCTAATGCTTCCGGAAAAGGGTGATGGTAAGATAATACCCATTCATCTTCTTCCCACCAGCTACTGGCTCCTTCGAGCAAAGTCGAATAGTGCATGCGGACGCGATCTCGAATAAAATTCAATTGCTCCGTCGTGGGTTGCAAAAGCTTGTCCATGTCTTGTATCCATGCTGGTTTCGACGGCTTCGAAGTGCAAGAAGATGTAATCCCTGGTATACCCCTTCCATACAGGACCAGGGATGAGGAAGTTGGCCTACCTTGATAAGCCAGTGACACCAAGAGGCAAAATACTTGTCCTGGGCTTGCGTTAGCCACCGCAGTGCATGTTTCGTGTGCTGAGTTTTGATTGCGACCTCGAATGAAGCCAGCCCTACTCCGCCTGCGTGTTTCGGAGTGAAAAGCAGTCCTGGGTTGATCTTGTGCCTGCTAGCTTCTGTCGAAGTAGCATGAGCCCACAAAAATTGTTTGTACAAATTTTGGATTGCCTGCCTCGCCCATTCTGGGATGTCAAATACCGCTGCCGTGAATAAAATGGATGGAAGAATGATGGAGTTTAGAATCAACACTCGATTCTCCACACTAGTCGCGAACCTGGAAGCTGTGATTAGCCGCCGTTGAAGCCTTCGAATCCTTAAAGCCCAATTGAGGTTATGTAAGGCACCAAGACCAGCCTCATAGCCCAGGTACCTTACTGTTTCTGTCTGGTTTAGCACCGAAATGCCAACCATTTCTCGCATCTGCACCCCTGTGTTAAAGAGTATGATTTTGCTCTTCGACGGCTGAGCTTCCAGTCCAGATAAGGCCCCAAAGCGTGATACGAGGGCAAGAGCCGGTGCCAGCTGATTCTCTTGCTCGAGAAAAATCGTGGAGTCGTCGACAAACGCTGAGAAGCGGTGCGTTTGAGTACGGCTACCTGGGACCGGGAGTCCTTTCAAGATGGGAGACTGCTGAACTGCAATTCCCAACAACTCGACCACCACGAGGAATAGCAAAGGGGCCAGAGGGCAGCCTTGCCGAATTCCTGACACGACGGATATTGGACTGGACCGTTCCCCATTTACAAGGAATGTAGCCGTAGTCCCTTCATGCAGCCGAGTAATTAGCTGAATATATCGTTCCTCAAATCCAAATTGTCGAAGCGCCTCGTAAAGAAAGCTTCTGTCCACAGTATCATATGCCTTTCGAAAATCAAGTAGAAGGATGACCCTGCTATTAATCGCGTCGAGAGTTGAATCCGAAGAAGCCGTTGCCAGTTGGGAAAGCATCATCAGGACAGACTTCAACATCTGCCTGCCATGGACGAAACCTTGTTGTGAGTCACCAATGACTTTAGGTAATACAACTTGTAACCTAGTCGCCAGCACCTTCGCGAAGATTTTGTAACTGGTCTGAAGTAGCGAAATAGGTCTGTAATCCATAGCATCCGCTGAGTCACCTTTCTTCCGCAAAGGTATGATCAGCGCTTCCAGAAAAGAAGGTGGAGGATCTGAGCCCGCCAATATTTGATTACTGATTCGCACCAGGGCTGGAACCAAAAGCGCCGGCGTATCCATGTAAAAGTCTTTGTTTAAACCATCAGATCCAGCCGATTTATGTCGACATAGGCCCGTGATGGCTGTAATAACCTCATCTTCAGTGAAATCGGCCATTAAAGACCGATTCTCGCTCGAAGAAAGTACCCGTTGGGTGGGAACTTGAACAAAATGACGAATGGTGGCTGGTAAGGCTTCCAAAGGGGTACTGCGATGTACCACGCCTAAAACAGTGGACCACTCTGAGGCAAATTTATCTGCCGTCGACATGTTGCGACCAAAAACCGGTCCATGAAGCTGCTTAATACCGGTGACGGTTTGCTCGCGCTCCCAGTCGGCTATTTTGCGATAAAAAAACCGTAACCGATCTGTTGTCCTGACCAGCTGTTGACCTAGTCGTACAATATGTTCCTGACGCAATTCTTCCATCTTACAGGATATCCATTGTGGCCGGGTAGGCAAGTGCTGCTGTGCCCGTCTCTGAATGTTATGGCGAAATCGAGCCCTGCGCTGCTTCACCCTCTTACTGACACGCCGAATACAGCGTACACACTCAGCAACGTCTAGATCCCAAGTCCTGGTAGGTAAAGCTTGACCAACAGCCATGCCATCCATTTCCTCGACAAGTTCTGCTATAATGTTATCGGGGTTCGATGCTGTGATGGGATACACCACCCTATCACGTCAAATATGAGGGCGACGCCTGGTTGGTTTTTGCAGGTGGAGAACATCCTCCTGATGGTCCGACAAATTTGAAGGTAAGCGCGTCTCAACCCACAGGACGCGGTCCACCCAGCCTTCCGGTACATAAAATCTGTCAATACGACTAGCCCTATCCCCTTCCCAGTATGTGAAATGGTCCACAAAAGTATCCATTGAGTCGTCGTCTGCGTGTTCGCGAAGCCATCGTGCATCAGCCAATCCTATCGTAGACACAACGTGGTCCAGGGACGGGCTTTCGGACCGGTTGGAGCGATACTTCCCAAATCGATCCAGAAGGGGACTCTGGACGCAATTAAAGTCGCCGACGATCATCGTATTGGAGGGGTCTAGATTTAAGGTCAGCAGGGAGGTAAAAAAAGCCTCTCGCTCGGACCGCAAAGTAGGAGCGTACACATTCACAAGGACTTCCCCCCCCATAGATACAGCGATCGCGCGTGTGGTCCAGAAATCCGGTAACCAGGCCGTTGTATGTGTTGCAATTTGTGGAGTGAGTAGAATAGCAACTCCTGCCCGTTTTGACGAGCCAATACTCCAGTACGATAGGACAGTGGAAGTCGGGTTAAGATGCTGACCCCATAGTCGAGCCCACTGATATCGCAGCCGAGTTGCCTCTGCTTCTGTGTGCAAATGTGTGTCCTGGATGCACCAAGCCCCTGTTCTGTGTCGATTTGTCTTAGCCCGCCAACCCGACATCCAACTGTCGCGCACGCTGTCCTTGAATCCTCGTACATTTTGAGATATGTAAAGCATGTCACCCATCCAGCCTTGGAGCCGAGATGTAACTGGCTCGAAAGAATTGGTCCATTCCTTAAGCAAGAGATGGCGGCCATAGGCGTCCGATGCGTCGAGTGTTGCACCACCGGGCCTGAAGGCCTCGTTGCTCCGTAAGCTGCCCTTAGTACTCAAGTAGAAATGCTGCTCTGCAGGAGCCAACGCAGTATTAAAGAAGCAAACCAGCTTGCGCCAATCCACCTTGGATCCCCCGTCAGCGTAATACACCTCCTTGTAGTGACTGTTCTTCCGAAGTAAGCGTAGGTGCCCTCGAAGTTGCTCGGGAGGCTCAAGTGGTTTTTCCCCATCCCCGGTCAGCGCCAAAAATCTCAGCGTCGAACAATACCGCACATAGTAGGTGATAACTCAGGCGTATACGTTGGTGAGGGTCACAAAGACGCAAAATATCATCGGTAGCGTAGTCTACCTCCCTCAGCTTGACCCAATCGTCGGTATTGTCGATTAATGGGGATAGCCGGGAGGAAGGCAATCGCTGCTGTGTTCGCACGATCCATTGATCTAGACACAGTGATTGTATAGAATCTTGCACTCGAAGCCTGTACTCAAGTAGACCAGACAGCAAGCACGCCTGTCGCCACTGAGCCGTCCACATCCCGAGAACGTGATCCCCTAGGCTAGCCAGCAATTCACCCGGGAAAACAAAGCGTCGCACGTGATGGAGCAGCAGCTCTGGCTCGACCTGGGCAGTTTTCAGCCACGCCTCAGGGTTACCATACACTAGTGGATATGGCGTAGAAGCCGTTACTGGCCATACAACGCCCAGAGCCTGCCAGAGATCCGGCCAGTCGTCGGTATCCATTCGTTCCTCCATTCGAGTGATATAGGGTTGAGGAGAAGCAACGCTGATCCTGCCTTTTTTCTGTTTGGAGCTCTCAAGTCCACTCCAGTTCTCCCCTTCGCTGACCTCGATGGTCTCCGACGTGCTGACGTGCCCACGTTTTCGAGCCGATAGCGAACTGCCCTGATTGGCCCCCCTGATCTGCGATGGAACAATAGCCAATTACTGCGATGACGCTTTGGCAAGACCACAGTTCCTTGAAGAGTGGATGATCATCGAAGTGTTGTCATCCACAACCGACAGATGATCCCTGATAGAGGGTAAAATATGGGAGCGCTTCTCTTCTAGCTGCACAGCTAAAGTATCCACAATTTGCGAGTCCTGACCTTGCTTCAGCGCTCAGCCTGTTCCGTCTGAGACGTCAGTTAGGCTGAGCCGATCTGCCGCCCTGGCAGTGTGCAGAAAAGCCGAATAATGCCGGCCCCAGAATCTAAGCACCAGTGGTGGAGCGCGACGCGCCTCTATTTTTGCCGCTTGCAGCTCGTCTATACACGCCAAGAGAGTGAGTGGAAATTCTTTGGCAGTTTCCACTACTCGACCGTGTCTGTTGATCGTAGCAGGACAATACTTGCGACCACTCCAGTTACCCGTTCCGCGGCCACAGTTCAACACATAGATAGTGCGATGCAAAAAATTGGCTGCCATTCCAAGAGTGTCACTTCCACCCCAGCTATGCTCCTCAACCAGGGCTTCTCTGTTGGAAGGGGAGGCTGCATAGTCATGCAAAAACCACCGTAGTTGGGACGCAGACTCCCCCCTGGTCATCGTCGTCCAACCTCTGCCAACGTTCTTTAAAGCATGAACCCGTACGTCATGAGCCATTTGATCCTCCAAATTTAGTAGTCCGGCGTTGGAGATTCCCCGTTTAATACTAGCCGTTAAAATCTCAAGGTCCTTGGTAGGGTTGTCCAAAGCAGATTCTGCGAGAGCTTGAGCTATGGCTATCGCCAAAGAATTGCCCGTGGCCGGTGTGGCGACTTCACGGAGCCCCAAAATCTGTACCAATTCTGTCACATGCATGGGTTCAGCATGAGGCATTGGTTCCATGGGGATCACGTGACTTGTCCCTGGTGACAACTGTTTAATTAGCCGCTCACATGTTGAGCGCTCCCGGCGTTTATTGGCCAAAAGCGTTGGGCCCGCAACAACAGACACCTGTCCTCTCCTGGCGGCTGCTGTTTGTCGTGCTAGATCCTCAGGTGTCAACGTGGGTGGTCCCTTCTTGGAAGACGCATCCCGATCCGTCATCTTACTTGATGCTTGCCTTGGCAGATCATGGGTATCGCTATTTATTAAAGTTAGCAGAGCGTTGAAGTGAAGATGACTGTTGGTCGAAGCAGCAAAACCAAAAGTGAATTATGTTTGAGTGCCAACTCGATCCTACCGTTGCTACTCATCCTTCCGATCCATTCTTCATGCTACCCGTCCCATCAATGCAGCAAATCCTTTCCCATGTTCCTTTCCCATGTTCCTTTCCCATGTTCCGTTCCCATGTTCCGTTCCTATAACGGGATCTCTGGTGTGGCACAAAGCTTTCCGTTGACACACAAAATGGACACAAAATGGGGGACGTCACTGTCTGGCAGGACAGTGCTGGTGAATCCCAAACATCAGGACCCGAAGGTTTAACTTTTGCTGCCGGGTATCGAACCAGTGACCTCTGGGTTATGGCTGCCACACATAACCACTTGAGCTACAGCAAGCTTGGTCTACGTGTAGTACTACTTATACTAACCTCTGACCCATGGACACACTAATCCATCCTAATGTCCATATCACACATGTCGCATCACCTAATGTTAACACTCTCCCTTGATGCGCACATGTATGCCTGGAATCGCCTACACTTCCAGATGTAGACCTTGCAGAAAAACGGCATGCTTGGTACGCCCGAGAGCCTTCGTCAAGCCGTCTGCAATCATCGCTTCTGTTGGCATGTACTCAAGCTCAATGACGCCTTCCTCAACCTTGTCGCGAAGGAAGTGATACTTGATGTCGATGTGTTTGTTCTTGCATGGTAGACTGGATTCTTCGCCAGCGCAATACAGCCTTGATTGTCTTCATAGATGGTCGTAGCCGCTCCAAGTTCTACGCTAATGTCGGACAGTAATAGTCGTAGCCACACCGCCTCTTGCGCTGCAGCGTACAATGCTATGTACTCAGCCTCGGTGCTAGAAGTCGCCACTGTCGGCTGTCTCTTCGACTTCCACGACACCACATTGCCGTGCAGAAAGAAAACGTAGCCTGTCGTCGAGCGGCGAGAATCCAGGTCACTTGCCCATGACGCATCAGCAAAACCGATCAACTCTCCCTTATCTTTGCCGTTGAATAAAATGCTGTAATCTGCAGTTGTCTTCAGGTATTTCAGAACACGCTTGGCCGCGATCCAGTGGATTTTTCCATGCCTTTCACAGTATTTGGCCACTTCTCCTACTGCGTGCATGATGTCTGGTCTAGTGCACGTTGTAACGTACATAAGTGCACCAACTAGCTCACGGTAAGGCCACTTCGGCACAAATTCATCATCGTCCCCCAGCTTGGTCAGCTTTTCACTTTCGTTTGACGGCGTGTGCACGTCCTTGCATTGGTCGACGCCGAATTTCTCAGTCAAACGCTTGATGTAAGCACGCTGATTCATTCGAATAGATTTTCTCTTGCGATCACGCGTCAATCGATGCCAAGACAGTACTTCAGTTCGCCGAGCTCTTTGATACTGAACTCGATCTTCAGTGCACGCTTGATGTCATCGATGTGTTCTTGCGTCCGAGCAAAGAGCATCAAGTCGTCAACGTGAATGATCACCAGACTAAATTGAGTATCCGATTGTCGCACATAGACACAGAGATCGGCAGACGTACGCGTGAACCCTTGGCTTTCAAGGTGTGCGTTAAGACGATGATTACATTCTCGTGCCGCTTGCTTTGTACCGTACAAAGCTTTGTTTAGCAGACACTTCTTGTCACGGTGTTGCTTGTCCACAAATCCATCCGGCTGATCCATGTAGATCTCTTCCTTGACTTCGCCGTAGAGGAAAGCGGTGTCAACGTCAACGTTCTCCATTATCAAATCTTGCTCGGCCGCAAGTGCTATAGCAACGTTGATTGACTCTTTTCGTGCTACTGGAGCAAACGTCTCAAAATAGTCCACACCAGGACGCTAGGAGAATCCCTTCGCTACGAGTCGTGCCTTGAACTTCACGATTTCTCCGTTAGGTTTGCGCTTTATGCGAAATACCCACTTGCAACCTATTGATCTTTTGTCCGAGGGTAAATCTTGAAGCGTCCATGTGTCGTGCTGTGTCAAAGCTTAAATCTCACTTTTCATTGCACGTATCCAGTCGTCCTTGTACTTGCTTTCCAACACTTGAGAGTATGTCGATGCGCTTTCACCATCCTCTTCAGCGCTCAAACAGTACTGCGTCGCGTAGCTAGCGTCATAGTCGTCAAGGTTGAAGGTTCCTCGCCGTAGATTGGGAAACTCTTGCTCGTAGCGCTTGATTGCTTGCTTCTTGCGTGCTGGTCTCACATTCCACTCTTGTTCGCCGTCTCGTCCTGGTGTGCTTGATTGTCGTGTGGTTACTGCTCCGGTTGGTCTGTCCATCGGTACTGTACTATTTGGTGTCATAATTGGACTTCCTGGTACCGGCGTGCAGGTTCCCTCATCGCTTATTGCGTGGTCCCTCGGATCCTGCAGATCGTCGCCATCGCCAACGACGTCAATTACACTAGGCGTATCTTCGTAGCGTGTCTGTTCCACGGCAGTTTCCACAAAAGTCACACTCCGGGAAACGAACACTTTTCCAGTCGCTGTATTTAGAAGTCTATACGCTTTGTGTTGTTTGGCGTATCCGAGCAGCATACACCGCACACCGGAGGGGTCCAACTTGTTCCGATTTTGTTTGGGAATATGCGCGTAGCAAAGACTTCTAAATACGCGCATCATATCCATACGAGGTTTGCGCTTGAACACCATCTTGAACGGGCTTAGGTTCGGACTTGAAGCTCGGGGAAGAACGTTGAGAATATCCACAGCGGTCAGCATCGCCTCACACCAGAATGTTTTATCCATCTTGTATTCGCTCAGCATACAGCGCGTCATCTCGACTAGTGCGCGATTGAGCCGCTCCGCCATGCCATTCTTCTCCGGATTATACACCACTGTGAACTCTTGCTTTATCATCTCTTGATGGCAGAATCGAGTCATCTCGTCATTACGGTACTCACCGCCGTTATCACTGCGTAGTACCTTCACGTCCAAACCGCATTCGATTTTGACATCGTGACAGTACCTTTTAAATGCTTTCGTGACTTCACTCTTTTTTCGTAGCGGGATCACCATCGCATAGCGGCTGTTCATCATCATGAACGTCGCAACGTATCGATAGTTCGATCTTGATGCTGGTGTTATCGGCCCTAGAACATCCGAGCATATGACTGAGTCCATACGATGACTCTCCCTCGCTTCTGCATCAGCCTTAGTGCTGTGGAAAGTCTTGCGTACTTGCTTGGCTGTTGCACATATGTCACAGACGACATTCGAGTCCAAGCATTTTCATTTAATGCAGCCGTCTTGAATCAGCTTGTTCACAGTCGAGTATGACACGTGTCCAAGTCGGCGGTGCCACAGTTCAGCTTCACCCTCCACCATATGGCACTGTGGACTTTCTTCGACATTTAGATTGATAAGCATACCACATCGCTTTCCTGTCGCGACGATTCGCCCGCTCTTTAAAACAGTGCACCCGTCGCTGGTGATTTCAACCGTCATCCCGCGTGCAGTAGCTGCTGTCAGTGAGAACAGGTTCTTGTTGAGATCTTGCACGTGTAGTGTATTTTCCAGCCGGGCATTAATCCATAACGTGCCATTCCAAACACGCAAGATCACCGTGCCTTGTCCAAGCACCTTTAAGCTTGCACTGTTTTTCGCGCTTTTCACATTGCGTGCCGTCGGTGATGCCGTATAGTCGATAAACGCGTCTTTGTCCTTGCACACGTGCGCCGTTGCGCCGCTGTCCATGATCCAGCAGTCGCTCGTATTTCCTTGAGTTACTGTGAACGCCACATTCGAGTGGTCTTCTTGTCTCTCGCCATTAGCAGCTTTCTTTTTCCTGCAGTCTCGCGCGTAGTGTCCGCGCTTACCACAATTAAAGCACTGAACACTTGACCCTGTCTTCCGCGGACCACCGCTCCTTCTGTTAAAGCTTTTCTTCTCCTGTCGTTTGCCGACATGTAGCGCTGTCTCGTCTTCAATGCGCGTCGAATCCTTCTTGCGCACTTCCTCGGCGATTAGCTTGCTCACCAGATCTTTGAAGCTGAATTGTGTGACGCTCATGCGAAAAGCCTGCACCAGTCCCTCGTATTGCGCCGGGAGACTTCGCAGCAACGTTGCACACGTATCTTCTTCACTTGGTCCACACGAAGCTCCATTCATTTCCAGCACGAGCCGCTCCAGCTCCATAACGTTGGCGCCCATGTCCGATGCCGTAAACTTGAAAGTCGCAAACTTCTCCTTTAGCCACAGCCGACTTGCCATGTCTTGGGTCCGATGAACTCGCGCGAGTGCTCCCCATGCTTCGCGTGCACTACTCGTTGTAATGACATGCATGAGCTGAGTATCGCTCAAGTTTAGCACGATTGCCGCATGCGCCTGCTGCTCCTTCGCCTCGGAGACGCCAGATGTGGCGTTAACAGCTTCGCATAACCCCTTGGAGATGAGGTACATCCTCATCTTGAACGCCCATAACGGATAGTTTGTGCCGTCAAACTATGCCACCTTGGGCGTGGAGTCGTTACTTGGGCTCATAACCTGTTAAAGTTAGCAGAGCGTTGAAGTGAAGATGACTGTTGGTCGAAGCAGCAAAACTAAAAGTGAATTATGTTTGAGTGCCAACTCGATCCTACCGTTGCTACTCATCCTTCCGATCCATTCTTCATGCTACCCGTCCCATCAATGCAGCAAATCCTTTCCCATGTTCCTTTCCCATGTTCTGTTCCCATGTTCCGTTCCTATAACGGGATCTCTGGTGTGGCACACAGCTTTCCGTTGACACACAAAATGGACACAAAATGGGGGACGTCACTGTCTGGCAGGACAGTGCTGGTGAATCCCAAACATCAGGACCCGAAGGTTTAACTTTTGCTGCCGGGTATCGAACCAGTGACCTCTGGGTTATGGCTGCCACACATAACCACTTGAGCTACAGCAAGCTTGGTCTACGTGTAGTACTACTTATACTAACCTCTGACCCATGGACACACTAATCCATCCTAATGTCCATATCACACATGTCGCATCACCTAATGTTAACACTATTAACATAATTCGAGGACGTTTCGGTCTCATCCAGCTCGTTCTCTTGGAGCACGTGATAACTACCGCTGCTAACCTTGAGATCGCCTTTCGAGGCCTGCAGGGGTGACCATATCCTCCTCCCTCCCCGTACAGGCCGGGTCAGCCATGGTTGCGCTGGTCGGCATTTTGGGGCCGGTGGTGGTGGCCCCTCGTGCGTGCCTGGTGGAGTATATACCGGTTGGAGAGGTATGCCAGTTCTAGGGGGTTCTGCCACTGGCGACGGACTGGGGGCAACTGTCAATGCCACCGGCGTCACTGCAGCCTGCGCTGACGCATCCTCCGATTGTTGGACTTGTAGACGTCTCATTGCCATCTGCCTCATTTCGTCTGGACTGCTAAAAGGCTTGACGAGGTCTTCAACAGCTTGAAGATCTGGTTCGATAACTTCTACGCCACCCGGCCCGCGTAATTGCGCATCTGTGAATTGACATCTGCCCGCCGGGTGTCCCAAAGTTCCACACTGCAGACATTGGAGGCGATGGCCCACATCTGGATGCCTGATGATGATCGGTGTTCCAAACCAAAGTAATCGTACTATACCCTGAAGGAATTTCGGGCAGCCCGCTAGATGAAAGGTTACCTTCCACGCTGTTGATGTTCTTGAATTTGGTGTGCATGTGTCCATGTCCTCCAGCTCAAATTCTGTTTGAATCTTCGAGCGCAAGTAAGCTGCTAGGCGTCCAATGTCGTCGAATCTGGTAAGATTATAGAGGATAATCGTATAAGCGGATCTTGGGTACCCCGACCGACCATCTGGACCCCGCTGGTTCAGCCATACCGATCCCCTTACCGGCTGATGGGCGTTCTCCAGCGTATAAACTCGACCTTGAAAAGGCACTTGAACGTCCTGGAGCTTCTTTGCCTTGTCCCGCGAAAAAAAGAAAAAGTGAATCGACCGGGTTGATCGATTGTAATTGATCGTTTTCGTTGATCCCAGCAGGCGATGAAGATCGGGCAAACTGACCCTCAACAGCTCGGCTGATTCCAGAATCTTCTCCGTGATGGCCTTCGTTGTCTGACGACTTAGAGGAATGTCACGCCCACCGCTGATATGGAGAACTAATTGACCCTCCACCTGCGCCTGAACGGTACTGTACAGCCGAAGACGTTCCTTGCTGTCCAGAACCGATCGTAGAAAGTCTGGCATCCGGCGACAGACTATATGCCCTTCGGCAATACCCACAATAATGCGCCATTCGTCATCAGACCCCTCACGTAGCCGTTGGAAGCCCGTGTTACCTAGCCGGGCCACACATATGGCCTTTAGTGTAATCGAGTCTTCCAACGAGAATTATGCCGGGTCAAACATAAAATCTTCATAGGTTATGCTCCCTTTGTTCTCCCCGTCCATTTGGCGAGCCGTATTACCCGCCCGCACGACTTCTGCCCATTGATTGGGGACAGGAGCAGTGGCCCACTTTTGCTGACTGACCAATTTTCTTATGATCTCCTTGAATGCCCACTTCGTCAGGAGGAGATCTTTGCTGATCTGATGAGCCAGTCGTTTCCAGTCGGCGAAACTTCCAGAAGCTGACACATAACAGCGTCGAAAAAGATCGAGCAAGCTATCCGCCTCAGGTCCCTTAAGCTTGGGAAACCTTGTGCGTCCGGCCGGTAACGCGTCGACGCTTACCGGTATCCGAGCATATTCCGCTGTAAATAGGTCCTGGATGGACAGACGCCAGACATCAACGTTGGTTGGGCCTGGTGAGGCTTTCATCGACTCAATTAGAGCCTCAAAAAGCTCCTTAGGAGGTACGTGCTCCACGGCCGGCGTGGATGAAGTTTTCTTTACCCCCTCAGGTAATCGGGGTTGTGATACCGCTGTCTGACGCGTCGACGCTCCGTTGCCGCCGCCAGGCGTTGACGAGTTTAAACCGTGATCGACCGAGGCTCCGACCGTGTCTGGCCCGTGGCTCGATACGGGAACCGCCTGCTGGTCGTCTGCCATGATTGTAACGGGGCACCCTGAAGCTTGTACTGGTGACAGTACAAGCTACTTATTCTGATGACAGAATAAGGCGGTGCCTCGTAACTTCACGTACACTGGTACGTGCAGAGGAAGACGGTAAGAAGAAGCGAGTACTTGGTTAGAGTAAAAAGTACAACTGTATTTAAAATAGTTAATGTCTGCAATAAATCACTATTTATCTTCATCTAACTATGTCTAAATACAAATGTGTAAATCAATTATCTGCTCACCACTCATTGCGTGCGTCTGTCGTGGCGCGTCTTCGTTGGTTGATATAATGGCCTATATCAACCAATTAGGAACAACTCGTAAGTGCTACAGAATATTTGTCCTTATGACAATATTCCGAGAATATAACTCTTATAGTTTAATTCTATTAACAATTTCTTATAAATTGTTATGTAACGATTCACCCCGTTACATCACCCCCCTAACCATCAGTCACTTTAGTGACTGATTGACTAAATGGATACTCGTCCCAAATCATTTGGGACAGGGTTTGCACTTGTTGGTCCGCGTCCACTTTCCAACATTTCATCGCATGGTAAACAAGCCCATGCGATGCGCGAGTAAGGCCGCCGAGAGCGCGTCTGCACGTCTCTGTGCGGACGCCGAAGCAGAAACAACAGCAACTGATGTCTCATCGGTTGCTGAAGCGACCCAGCCTGTGTCAATTGGTGATGCAGGCGCTGGTCATGAAGACACTCGTGTCTTCACAGAGTACGAGCTCGGTGTCTCGTACTCTCCTGATACGGATGACGGAACCGTATCGACGGCGATTGAATCTAAGCCGCCTGCCAAGCGTAGCATGGACGATGCTTTGCGTCGCAGCATCTTTGGTTCATCTGATGAATCAGATGAACCATCGCCGAAGCGTAGGCGCTCGAGGTCGCGAGACTCGGGCGCTAATAGTGGTGTCGGTTCTCCTGTGGACACCACTTCACAGCGAGGTGCCAGTACTTCTGTCGGCACGTCGCAGGAAGAGCGGGACCGCAATGTGTTGCGTCTCGCTCCCGAGAAGAAGGCATGGATGCCTCCTAAATCAGTCATGGATCACTTGTCGGCGACGACGAGTGATCGTTATCGAACACGATTGTTCGATTCGTCAAGGATCCATCACCTTGACCCCAGCGCGAAAAAATATCGCGCTGAACATGAATTCTTCATCGATGCTTTCTTCAGACATCGATGGTACAGTGGGAATCACAAACGTGATGGTCCCTCACTACTTCAGGCGTGGAACGCCTACATCCATAACCTCGAGGATGTAGGTCGTGACGCTTGGAACGACAAACTTATCAAAGCTCGTGATAAGTTTGAAAAGCGAACCCCGACAGGTGCACGCTACAAGCTGCATCGTCGGTCGAGGGAGAAAGGATTACCCTGCCTCTCTTGGGGAGACTCGTGCCCATGTTGTGTGAACAACTCTGCACGAGCACCTAAGGAGTCTTACCTCCTTACTAGCCCGTGGTGGCGCGTACGTGTCTCTACTGAGATATACGAAGGGATTGACAACCTGAAATCCCTTTACGACCGTGCCGGGAAGACTTTCTCCAGCGGTCCTTCTGCGGCACAGGATGTGCCGCGTCGTACTGCTCAACCAGACCCAGTACGTCGATCATCAGTTGGGAGCGGGGCTCCCAAGAATCCCAGGACGGGGGATAGCCGCGCCACCGGACGAGATAACTCGTCCGACGTCCGTTCACGTCGCGGTGGTTCAACAGCTGCTCAACTAGATAGCGCTGGCCACCGCGAGAGTCCTCTAATGGAGGTGGAGGAGGAGGAAAGACGCTCTCCACACGATCATGTGGATCGGTGTGTTCCTGAGAGCTTCTTTGATCGCGTAACGCAAGGGTTACGCGACGATCTCGAACATGAGCGGAATAGGCGTCTCCAAATGGCGGACACTGCCTCGAAGCATCGAGCTGAGTTTGCCTTTGCTCAGCTCGAGAACGAGAGATCTCTGACATCTCTTCGTGACGAGCTAAGGGTAGCTCGTGGGATTGTTGATCGGTCTCGGGCTGAGATAACTGCTCTTCAGACCCTTGTTGATGCTTACCATCGGGAGCACAAGGCTCTCTGAGAGATGCTTGAGCGCAAGGGCGTTCTTCATCGGAAGAAGCAGCGTACTGATCATACGGCTTAAGCCGACCAACGTAAAACGTGGGATGCGTTCGCATCTTACGTGGTAACTCGATCGTGTATGCATTGCCTAGGCGATGCAATACACGAAATGGGCCAATGCACTTGGGTAGTAGTTTACTGCTACCCAAGTTAGTCACTACATGCTTTGGTAGATTAACAGTAGACAGTAGGACTAAGTCACCTTTATTAAATAAAAGAGTGTTTGCCCTTCCATTCTTGTCAGCGTTTTGCTTTTGCTTATCCATCGCTTCGGCGATGGAGTCTTGCACAAAACGGACTACCGTTTCACGAGCCAGTATGAACTCATCTGATGACTCGTTAGCTTCAGTGCGCTATGAGCGCACTGCAGCAACATCAACCTTTTCTTCAGTGAGGGCTTCCGCACTCTCACTGGGATCATCTTCTTCAGTGAGGGCTTCCGCACTCTCACTGGCATCATCTTCTTCGATATCGATGTTATCGATATCGGCATCAAACGCAATGACTTCTTCGTCAAAGCGTGATGAGCGTAAATCAAATCGGTTTTTGCTCGCGCGAGTCCCTCCCCCCTTAAGCCAGAGTCACACTATAGTAAGGTGGGTACACACGGATGGCGCAAGCCATTCACGTAAAACGGTGTATGTGTCGTGGACGCATGCACCGAGTTGTTGATGGCAAACTCTACCATCGGCAAAAACTCACTCCAACTCTTAAAGGAGTGTACGTATCCTCGAAGTATCTCTTCAAGGACACGGTTGGCACGTTCCGTCTGACCATCTGACTCTGGATGATCAGATGTCGACATCTTCAAGCGCGTTCCGAGTGATTTGAACACGGAACGCCAGAAATCAGCAGTGAATCGTGGATCTCTGTCTGATACGAGTTCACGGGGCAACCCATGAAGTCGGAAGATGGTGTCAATAAAGACACAAGCACAGCCACTTGCCGTGATTGTCTCTGGTACAGCCACAAGATGTACCATTTTGCTGAATCTGTCAACAAATACGAGAATACCCGTATTCCCGCGTGCGTCTTTGGGTAACCCGAAGACGAAATCCATTGAGATGGATTCCCAGCACTCAGCCGGAACCGGTAGAGGCTGTAAAGGTGCACGCAGTGAAGGACTTGACTTCACTCGTTGGCAGACTTCGCATGCGCGAACATACTTTCGCACAAACTGATACTGGCGGGGCCAGTAGAAGTCTCGACTTACCGTGAGATAAGTTTTCTCTCGGCCACGATGTCCTCCTATAGGAGCATCGTGATACTCGAACATGATCCGCAAACGCAGATCAGTATCATCTGGAATGACAACACGTGGTGTGTCACCAGAAACGGCTGTATAATACAGTAAGCCGTTACGAGTAGTGTATCGATCTGATGCAGATCGATACGCCGACGACAATTGTTTCAACGATTCTCGAGATGGCTGTGAGAGATGTGTCAACAACTTCACTATCTCACCATCTTGGGCGTATGCCCGCCTCACATCATCATACAACGTTGTAGATGGCACTGAGGACGTCATAACCGCAACAGTGACTGTCTCACTGTTGGGTTTCGCGACTGTTTCAAAGTCGGGACGACGTGAGAGTGCATCAGCGACGACATTAGGTCGTCCTGGTTTGTACTCGACCGTAAAGTTGTATTCTGCAAAGAATGACAACCACCGCGCCATTCGTTGTAAAAGGTGCGGGCTGTTCACTGCCGTGCGTAATGACGCATGGTCAGTGTAAACAATGAAGGGTCTATCTCCTAATAGATAGACTCTGAACTTCGCGAGTGCATACTTCATGGCAAGGAGTTCCTTGTCATGCATTGGATAGTTCCGCTCAGCTGGTTGCAGCTGACGCGACTGATAGCAGACGACGCGTTCAACACCTTCAAGATCGTACTGCATTAATGCACAGCCGATTGCGAAATCGCTGGCATCACAGACCACATGAAATGGCCTGTCCTGATCGACTATTGCTAGGACTGTAGATTGTATCAAGCTCTGCTTGATACCATCAAAAGAGCGCTGACATTCAGCGCTCCATTACCACCTCTCGTTCTTTTTCAACAAACGAGAGAGGTGCACAGTCATCTCGGCGTAATTGCGTGAATACTTTTGCAAATACGCCGCTAGCCCAAGAAATTTTCGAAGACCTTTGACATCAACCGGCACCAGCCAGTCGGTGATCGCCTTGATCTTTTCGGGATCAGGACGTACACCGTTCTTACCAACGATGCACCCAAGAAGTGGTATTTCGCTTGCAGCAAATATACACTTCTTGAGGTTTGCATACAATTGATGCTTTCGCATGATTGTAAGAACCTGTCGGACGTGGTACCTGTGAACCTCAACGTCCGACTTTCCATCCATAGCTCGACTATGGATGAATACTTCATCGAAATAACTCGGCGCGAATTCTCGTACTGGTCTCAACAGATGTGATACACATCTGTTGAACGTGGCAGGGGCATTACTAAGCCCTTGTGGCATTACTAGTCATTCCCAGAGCATGCTGCTAGGCGTTCTAACTGCGGTATAGGGTATATCCCGTTCTCGCATAAGGATTTGATAGAAGCCATCCATCAAATCCATGGACGAAAAGATGGTACTCTTTGACATACCATCAATGATTACGTCCTTCCTCGGTATCGGCGTCTGAGCCGGTACCGTTGCAGCATTCAACTTGTTAAATGCATGGTCTATCCGCCACCCTCCTGTTGCTTTTCGCACACAGAAGATCGGAGAGCTATGTGGGGAAGTTGATTCCCTCACATGGCCCGCTGCTAAACGATCGGCAAAGAACTTGTCGATCGCAAGTACTTGTTCACGGGGCAGTGGCCACTGCTTCATGACACAGTACTTCGAGCCTGGTTTAAGCTCGACCTCGTGTCGAATACCTTTATCCTTCGGTAATTCGCACGGAACAGTTTCATGGAATACATCCTTGAATTCAACCAAATCTTCATAGAGAGGATTTGTCTTGAGCGATTCCCATGATTGGGAGTCATATCGCTCAATTCGTGTCTTTTCATCTAGGACACTCTCGTCCATAGATGAACTACTGAGAACTCTCTCGTTCTCAGTAAACACTGTTGCTGACCTTATGTCGGTTACACACTCGTCGTCAGCGACGAGTACGCAGATCTGCTTGACTTTGCCACTACGCAGATCACACAAGAACCTTTTATGTTCGAGCGTTGGCAACTGAGTGATCTCCGAAGTTAACTTCGGAGGCGCAATCAGATCAAGTGTATAAGCGCCTACACTTGATCCGTTATTGACTATGACATTCAATGTCTCTGTCATTTCCCCGGGACTTATTCCCTCAGGCTTCGAAGGACTTATTCCTTCGGCTTCCCGAGGACTTATTCCCGCGGGTTTCGGGGAACTTATTTCCGCCGTATTTGTATTCTTGGGACTTATTCCCTTTACTTCCTCTAGCTGGGGTTGCGCAACCACAGCGAGATCCTCTACGAAAGACTCTCCAGTCGATCTAGGATTATCGTTTCGCTTAACCTGAGCGATCGATTGTTTCTCTTCTAGATGTTCCCCGCTAGGGATACATCTTTGTCCCAGTCCACCCGACTTATTCGATTGGTGGACCTTCGGCGCAGCCTGTGTTTCCTCACAGCCGCCGGAACTTTGCTCCGAAGTGCAACCGTTTGGTACACTAAGGTTTTGTGCAGTCGTACTAACGACCGTACCACAAGTGAGGCCATCGCACTCACTCGTAGTACATCCAAACACTTGTGGACGCTCCAAAACGTTCATCAGATGGCCATCTGATGAACAAGCGGCAGGCATCGTTACTGTTCGATGTTGCCAGTTTACCCGTGGTTCGTACCTTCTGAGCCACGGTATTCCAAGGATGACGTCAAATTTGTCATCCAAATCCAATACGATAAAGTCATCGTCATATTGGGTATCTTCTAGCGTATAGTGGATCTTCAATGTACGCTTCATGAAGGTTACGGATGCGCCTGTCGCAAGACGTACCGTCATCCTCGTAGGAGGTGTGTCACATTCACTGAATTTAAAGTGACCATCTTCTAGCGATTGGCGTCGCACAAAATTGTTGGACGCCCCACAATCGACTAGAGCTCGAAGGGACAACTTATTCGTCACTTCGAGTTTCAAGGTAATGAGTGAGACCTCATTACTTAGAGCAGCAACGCACAACGTTTGTGTGTTGGGAGCAACCTTCATCAAGAGGCCTGCAAATTCTCTTGACGTTGCTGGACCAGTAGGGTGCTCCGCACCTACTGATCCTGTCCGTTTTTTGACGGTCCATCCCGTTGTTGCGTCTTTGCACCAACTTCGGACCCGCGTCCCTGCCCCTTTCTCATGGTGGGACGGTCACTACGCCCAGTGTTGCGAGACACTGGACGAGGGGCACTACACTCGTAAGCGTAGTGTCCTGTCTTTTGAAATCTGTCGCATCTCTGCAACTTCTTGTAGCCTGTAGAGCGAGCCTTCTCGCTCTCTACATAACAGAGTTCCATCGGCTTTGGACCTCCGTTGTCATTTCGTCTCGGTTGACGATATGATGTCGAGCTGGCGCGAGCCTGTTTCAGACTGAAGTCTTCCTGTTCCGCAATGGAAATGGCTTGTTCTAGTGAATCTAGTTCAAGCCGGAACAGGTGAGTCTTGACGGGACCATCCGCAAGACCCTGCATGAACACCGAAACCAACGTGTGTTCATCCACCGGATTGGAACTTATACAACTCGTGAGATATCGTATATGTTGAGCGTAAGCGTGCACATCACGCTTACCCTGCTTGAGCTTCAAGATTTCGGTTCGAGCTCTGAACTCAGCTCTAGGCGGTTCAAACGTTTGTCTGAGCCGCGACTTGAAGACTTCCAACTACCCAAACGCATATGGGTCGTGCAACTTGAGCCCCAGTGCCCAAGTCTTGGCACGTCCTGCCAGATTTGACTGGGCAAATGCAACTTGCATATCCCCGTCGTCGATGCGACGCGCCCTTATGGCGTCATCCAATTCGACGAACCATCTCAAGAGGGAGTCCTCTTCGACTCCCCTATACTTGGAGATGTCAATCTTCAAGGTTTCGGGTCGACGCGAATGCATCGACCCACCAGCAGCAGCCTGCTGCTGTCTCAACAGTTCAAACTGTTGAGCACCCTGTTCTCTCAACAACTCTGCTTGTTGAGAACCTTGTTGGTGAAGCAAGGCTACTTTCTCGCGTTCTGCGTCAAGTTTATTTTGAATGAACTTGGAGATAGTAGCATGTTGGGCATCTCTATTGAGAGCCTCTAGCATGACGCTAACAGCATGGATGCCCATGGTTGAACCCATTCGTTCAACCGCATCCCATTCGACATTGCTCAAATGGGAGTAGCCGTCACACGTAGCGTGAAAGATTTGGTCATCTTCATCATCCAACATATTCATGTTGGATGTGAACGCGGTCCTTGGACGGACTACGAAGTGCTACCAGGTGTAACGGGGCACCCTGAAGCTTGTACTGGTGACAGTACAAGCTACTTATTCTGATGACAGAATAAGGCGGTGCCTCGTAACTTCACGTACACTGGTACGTGCAGAGGAAGACGGTAAGAAGAAGCGAGTACTTGGTTAAAGTAAAAAGTAGAACTGTATTTAGTATAGTTAATGTCTGCAATAAATCACTATTTATCTTCATCTAACTATGTCTAAATACAAATGTGTAAATCAATTATCTGCTCACCACTCATTGCGTGCGTCTGTCGTGGCGCGTCTTCGTTGGTTGATATAATGGCCTATATCAACCAATTAGGAACTACTTGTAAGTGCTACAGAATATTTGTCCTTATGACAATATTCTGAGAATATAACTCTTATAGTTATATTCTATTAACAATTTCTTATAAATTGTTATGTAACGATTCACCCCGTTACAATGATGGTGTCAACTACGATATATCCACCTGCCGTCTGGGTAACGAGTGGTCTTGTGACGCCAGGAGAGGCAGGGGAATCGTCCTGCCCGCCCTGAACCGCTACCATCCCGCGAGCCCTTCCTTTGTGGCTCTGCCTATCGGGTAGCGCGTCGAATTGGGTGCTGTTCCCCTCCTCCCCATCGGGGGGGGAGGCGCGGAGGTGGCTTGATGGCCGTCGTTCGAGTATCTGGCTGATGCCAGTACTGGTCCTGTTTATACTCCTCCTCCAAATAACGCTGATTGAAGAGTGACAACTATTGATCTGCTGAGCAGTCGTTCAACACATTCAACATGCGTCATATTTACGCAGCATTAGGCAAAGCGAAGGCTCGCTCAGTACGGTTCAAAGGAGATTGTGGTGCATGCAAACGTAGATTTTCAACGATTTTAATGATCTTGGGTCTTTTCTCTCTCATAAAACCTACCATAGGTTATCAGAGCGAACTGGGTGATTTTTACACAAGTTCGCGAAGGAATGCAGCAAGAAGGACACCGATGGTGTCTCCGTCGATCCGATTGGATGCGTTCGCAACATCTGCATGTGCGGTAACAGTTCGAGCGACATCCAAGATAACGTTTCTGAAGTCATGTCGGATCCCTCCTTCGTCAGATATTGTCCTTTCGTCCATTGGTCCAGATGCTCTGTTCCGGATGATGGTGTCTTGCCAACCGTGGACATGCACCATAGTTTGACCGACATCTTGCTCGCATCTTTTTGGTAGCTTGGGGAAGAATGTAGGGCAAATATCGGCGAGACTAGCGGACGCAGCACCCGATTTCTATCTTGTGCATCTGAAGAAGCAAACGTTGACGCACAATCGACCGTTTGTTGCAATGGTCGATAGAACTTCTTTCAACTGAGCTTGAGATGCTATTGCAACAATGCAAAACTCTTGATGCCGGTCCCGATCCGTGCCGATGTTCACAAACTAGCTGCACGTGAAGCCAGAACAAACGGATGTCGCCCGTCGTCGACGTCGGGGCGCAACGTGGCTCAGCAACGTACATTTGAGCTCAACACCTGTTCAATCGAAACGCGCTTCATACCTCGCATTTTCTTTTCCGCGCCGCATGCACACATAGTGTTAGATGACCAGCATGAACGTGGTGGTACACCACCACTTTCTGCTCTCGCGACCTTTGTAGGCGAAACTAATGGCAATGTTTCGAACGCCAACTCTTGAAACTGAATGTGAGCTGAAGTCAGTCTGCCAGCGATGGTGAGCCGCGGTCGTGAAAGAAGTGGACGCTATCGATTAAAGAGAAGCGTAGACGATAGAGGTGACTTGCATACATGATGGATCTAATGTCCAGAGACCTTCATCGAAACGAGGGGCGGCACAGACTTAGATTTGCGGAGCCGAATAGTTATGCGGACAAAACACGCTTCAGAGACCGAGACTTTCTCGAAACGATTGACACGAGTTACATACGAGACTGTAAACAGCGTTTTACCGGATCGAAACGCTTCGCAAACCATCATGACATGATTCATTAGACTTTCCTTTTCTACGCTCGATCCCTTTGTTCTGCCGTAACGGACCATAGTGTGGGAACTGCAGCAGCTCGTAGTCTCATTCCCCGATTAACGCTCGGGCAACCACATCAACCGTCACTTCAAAGCGTCTGATGACTTCACAACGCTTGACCCTGACCGGCCTCCTGGTTTCGACCCTTGCCTCCGCCGACGTCCCAATCTCCGTGCAACACGATGGCACCTATATGCTACCGGAATCTCGCGGCTTGTCATGCTCAGGAAACGGAGCTGCGCCGGCGGGCACGAGCTGTCCGATGGCTGGAGACGTCGCTTCTGCTGACTGCCAACCATACTTGTTATCCTACAACGGATCAGCGTGTGTCGCCCCGACTGATGCGCAGTGCATCATCGTGGTCGACGACACGTGGGGGTGCGCGTTCCCTCATACGGGATACACTTCTGCCGCAGATGCCGAAACGGCGGCGGTGTACAGTGCAGGAGGCGCTGATTACGACCCGACTCAGGACGAGCCGCTCAGTGTAAACTGTGATGTGGCGTCGGATGAAATTGCTGGTGTCACTGCAACAGGATACGAGGGCATCAGCACGACCACCGAAAGCCGCGGCGGCACTGCTGGTGGTACGACGATGGATGGTGCCACTTACGGTAACTATGGTGCTACAACCATGACGACGACGGGCGTCAACCATGAATCGGTTGACTTTGGCGCAACCAGTGAGAACGGAGCGCTACGACCTATACTACCAACTACGGTGAAAGCACCGGCGACCACGGAGCTCCCACCGTTGACAAGAGCTACACGCATGCGGATGGTGACGAAACGACGGATCACTACGGTCAGCACCATCACAGCAAAGACGCCGCGTCTGGACACCACTGGCAACACCATGACAGAACAGATAGTACGTCCGATCACTTCCAGTCTGGTGGTGAAGGATACAGCACGGCTCTAGAACACGTGGACGGCGGGTACGGCTATGAAGCTGAGCCTACTGAGCCTTACGAAGACACCGACATTTCCGTGGGTGGTCCGGGCGGAAAGATACACGTGGCTCACGAAACGACGGGCTCGCACGCGATTCACAAGGCATATGACACTATCGACGACCATGTTGGAGAAGCTTATCAAACAGGAGACGGCTACTCATTTCAACAGAATCACCTAGTTGATGAAGCGTACCCATCTCAATACGCTTACTCGACGGGAGACTCCCACTCGACTGGACACATGCACTCAACGGAGCATGCCTATGGGGATGAGCAGACGCATCCAATTCATCTGACTCATCCGTCTGAGCACGTGTACTCGATTGACCAGCATTCTTACTCAGCTGAGCAGGTTCACCCATCTGATCATGTGTACTTGACTCACCAGACATACTCACCTGAGCAGGCTCTTCCGTCGGAGCATGTGTACTCGACTCACCAGACGTACTCGGCTGAGCAGACCCATCCGATTCAAAATTCTCACTCGACTCACAATGATTACTCAGCTGAGCAGACTCACATGACTGAAAAGAACCACCCGTACAAGCAATCCGATCAAGCTTATGGCGCCCACGACGACTACCTGTCTGCCCCAGCTTACAAGACGGACCAGACGGACGTTTCTCCTGACATCATTCCGGATATCGTAACGGTAGTCCCTGACATCCTGACGATTGTCCCCGACATTTTAACGCTGATCCCAGACACCCTGACGGTGATCCCAGACATCTTGACGGTTGTTCCAGACATCTTGACGGTTGTTCCAGACATCTTGACGATACTCCCAGACATCTTGACGGTTGTCCCCGATACCTTGACGGTCGTCCCGGATGTCTTGACCGTCGTTCCCGACATCCTGACCGTCGTTACTGACATTCTCTTGGTGGTCCCGGATATCCTCTCGGTGGTCCCTGACATTCTCACGCTTGTCCCTGGTCTTTTGAGCGAAAGCGCGGTTACTGAAGATGCCGAAACTGGTGTTTCAGCTCTTCCTGTCGCGTTGCCGGAGGCATCGTTGTGATCACATGCAGAAATGACTGAAGATGATGCTTGACTGACGCAGTAGGTAGCCCAATACATTGCATTCACACAAACTCGCTGGTGGCCTACGGTTCTAATCGCAAATGACATTTGGTTTGCCACATCACGATTTACTTCATTTCGAAATTCACAGCTCAATCTAAGGTTATGGATCCAGCCGATTGCATAGGGCATACGATGTCGTGGGCTTTTACCATCTGTCGCTGTACCTCATGCCTTGCCAAATGAAGGTTACGCAGCGGCACGACAACATCAGCACAACCGTTTGGTCGGACGAGCGTTGCTTTTTCCTGCTTTCTCATCACCGCAATGGTACAATACTTGGCTCAAGCTGTCGGTGGACGGCAACCTTTGGCATTCCGCTACTATGTTCTGAAAACTACAGCTCTGAATCCCGGATCCTTTCGTCCAGGCTCTGCTGAAAACGGACGTATCTTGTTTTCGTCCCTTGTGTAGTAACGCTGATCGATCCTCGACAGTGTCAAAACAGCCACTATGTCTTCCATTAGGAAGACAT
The DNA here is from genome assembly GCA_921007115.2 of Peronospora matthiolae. Lineage (NCBI taxonomy): Eukaryota > Oomycota > Peronosporomycetes > Peronosporales > Peronosporaceae > Peronospora > Peronospora matthiolae. The sequence continues at coordinate 453,729 of CAKLBY020000124.1, read as the reverse complement.
CCTAATGGCTACTACAAGCGAACTGTCTCAAATATTGAAGTGAGGGCCACTGAAGCGTAGTTTGCTGTCGGGGGAGAACCTAGAATCTCGACCAGGCAATGGAAGGAAAGCTCAGAATTGCAAACAGATGTCCAGACCAAAACATGTCAGTGTGTACTGGTAGTCGAATGTAGACAGTGTTTTTTGGAGAATTGTCTCCGTGGGTGTGATTGTTCCACATCGCATGTTGGTTGTTAGAAGAGTGTGACCGACGCATTTGAGAGGAGTCTCTCTGAAACAACCTGATTGAACATGCAAACGTCTGGTCGATGGTGCTGTGTTTCGGTTTGTATCGACACGGCCCTGCGGAGTGGGAGTGTTTGTTACGACGACAACTATTGATCTGCTGAGCAGTCGTTCAGCGCATTCAACGTACGGCATAATTACTCGCTGGATGGCAGGGCGAAAGAATTGTTCAGATCTTTTTAGGAACGATAGGTGTAGCATGCAAACACAGAATTTTGCCATGATTGAAATGATTTCAATTTTATGTATGTTTGCGGTATAAGATCTACTGAGAATTACAAGTGTTATCACAAGACAAAACAGTGTGTGCATCTGCGATAGTTATTCTCTTGCAGGCGGGCATACAAATCTGTAACCCTCTGACTGAGCCCGCACCTTCGGGCACGTGCAAGGAAACTGTTTTACTGTCTTTTTTTGCGTGCAGCTGAGATTTAGGTGAGCAACTTATGAGAGCGTCAACAAAGATGAAACTTTTGCAGAACGTAGCTAAGATGCGGTTTTCCGTCCTTCGGCGTACACTTCCTGAATAGGTTGCACATTTTGACTGTTTCATACTAATGACTCGAACTCAAAAATCTCGACAATTGGCTTAACATTGAAGATTGACGTGTGCTCCAATAAGGCGCGGTCAGTACAGAGCGCTAAGACTTAACGAAGCGCTTCAATGCCGTCCTGTAATGACGTCTTCTGGTGATGTCACCGTTGTGTATGACACTTAAACTTGCGGTAGGTATACGAGTGACATAACTTAATCAAGTGACAGGTATAGGCGCATATCACACTCGGATTCTTTTCCAGAACTTCCAGTCTTGTTACACGGGTTTTGATCCCGTTGTACCACCCTCTCATAAAAACACTTGTAATAAAACTGTTAAAACCAAAATGAGGAAGATGCAATGAACTACCAGTCGTCCAAGGCGTGCTCCTATAGTTCGTTTGCTAGGTTGGACTGTTCATAAATGCATTTTTTAACGATACACCCCACGGCGTAACGATGCCCTTCACACGCAAATCATGTAGTTTGTCGCCTGCAAAGGCGCTTACTCATTTGAGCGCTGCGCAAACGCTTCGCGACGATCCGGCGATGTTGCACTGTGGGCTGTCACATCTCTGGCTGCTATGACAGCGTTCGCGTTTTCTACTGGTCATATCAATTCACTTCAAGCTTTATGGGATGCTTTTGCGACCTCCTAGTATACGACACTATGTTCACTTCACCGTCTTCCATCATTTGGTGACCATCAGTGCGCGTACGTGGTACAAAACTGCTCTATCGATCCCGCGACCAATGCATCATCGCTTATCTCATATCACATAGTATCGCGATGGCTTTCTGCCCTCCGACGCTATGCACTGAATGTTGCATCGGCAAGTTAAACGTAACGACTCTTGCAGCCAGCGATATCTTAAAGAGCGCAGGTTTTTTTGAGCAAAACCTTATCATCTGAACGTTAAACCTACATTTTAAAGATTTTTTCTACAACGTGCCTAAGAATAAAGCTCTAAAACTGAAAAAAAATCGGTCCATCTGTATCGCATGCGCGTCGATCTTAAGGTAGCCATGCATTTAATTACGTCATACTGGTGCCTCCACCATTTCAAAGTTCGTTGTCGGATGATTCTGTTAAGCCGCATATAGTTTGTGCAACCATTGACGCTGATGAGTACATGGCCTCTTCGCAAATGGGAGTCTGAGAGGACTATACTTCGCCGTACCTACCCTATACCTTATGAATAATTTCAATAATTAGGGGCAGCATTAGTGCAAGAAATGAAAGCCGCATCGTGATTTGGCGCGGCAGTGGTCTCAGCGATGGATACCCTAGCTTGAGCGTGATCGTAAGATAACTGTAACGGGGTGAATCGTTACATAACAATTTATAAGAAATTGTTAATAGAATATAACTAAAAGAGTTATATTCTCGGAATATTGTCATAAGGACAAATATTCTGTAGCACTTCCAAGTAGTTCCTAATTGGTTGATATAGGCCATTATATCAACCAACGAAGACGCGCCACGACAGACGCACGCAATGAGTGGTGAGCAGATAATTGATTTACACATTTGTATTTAGACATAGTTAGATGAAGATAAATAGTGATTTATTGCAGACATTAACTATTATAAATACAGTTCTACTTTTTACTTTAACCAAGTACTCGCTTCTTCTTACCGTCTTCCTCTGCACGTACCAGTGTACGTGAAGTTACGAGGCACCGCCTTATTCTGTCATCAGAATAAGTAGCTTGTACTGTCACCAGTACAAGCTTCAGGGTGCCCCGTTACACCTGGTAGCACTTCGTAGTCCGTCCAAGGACCGCGTTCACATCCAACATGAATATGTTGGATGATGAAGATGACCAAATCTTTCACGCTACGTGTGACGGCTACTCCCATTTGAGCAATGTCGAATGGGATGCGGTTGAACGAATGGGTTCAACCATGGGCATCCATGCTGTTAGCGTCATGCTAGAGGCTCTCAATAGAGATGCCCAACATGCTACTATCTCCAAGTTCATTCAAAATAAACTTGACGCAGAACGCGAGAAAGTAGCCTTGCTTCACCAACAAGGTTCTCAACAAGCAGAGTTGTTGAGAGAACAGGGTGCTCAACAGTTTGAACTGTTGAGACAGCAGCAGGCTGCTGCTGGTGGGTCGATGCATTCGCGTCGACCCGAAACCTTGAAGATTGACATCTCCAAGTATAGGGGAGTCGAAGAGGACTCCCTCTTGAGATGGTTCGTCGAATTGGATGACGCCATAAGGGCGCGTCGCATCGACGACGGGGATATGCAAGTTGCATTTGCCCAGTCAAATCTGGCAGGACGTGCCAAGACTTGGGCACTGGGGCTCAAGTTGCACGACCCATATGCGTTTGGGTCGTTGGAAGTCTTCAAGTCGCGGCTCAGACAAACGTTTGAACCGCCTAGAGCTGAGTTCAGAGCTTGAACCGAAATCTTGAAGCTCAAGCAGGGTAAGCGTGATGTGCACGCTTACGCTCAACATATACGATATCTCACGAGTTGTATAAGTTCCAATCCGGTGGATGAACACACGTTGGTTTCGGTGTTCATGCAGGGTCTTGCGGATGGTCCCGTCAAGACTCACCTGTTCCGGCTTGAACTAGATTCACTAGAACAAGCCATTTCCATTGCGGAACAGGAAGACTTCAGTCTGAAACAGGCTCGCGCCAGCTCGACATCATATCGTCAACCGAGACGAAATGACAACGGAGGTCCAAAGCCGATGGAACTCTGTTATGTAGAGAGCGAGAAGGCTCGCTCTACAGGCTACAAGAAGTTGCAGAGATGCAACAGATGTCAAAAGACAGGACACTACGCTTACGAGTGTAGTGCCCCTCGTCCAGTGTCTCGCAACACTGGGCGTAGTGACCGCCCACCCATGAGAAAGGGGCAGGGACGAGGGTCCGCAGTTGGTGCAAAGACGCAACAACGGGATGGACCGTCAAAAAACGGACAGGATCAGTAGGTGCGGAGCACCCTAATGGTCTAGCAACGTCAAGAGAATTTGTAGGCTTCTTGATGAAGGTTGCTCCCAACACACAAACGTTGTGCGTTGCTGCTCTAGGTAATGAGGTCTCACTCATTACCTTGAAACTCGAAGTGACGAATAAGTTGTCCCTTCGAGCTTTAGTCGATTGTGGGGCGTCCAACAATTTTGTGCGACGCCAATCGCTAGAAGATGGTCACTTTAAATTCAGTGAATGTGACACACCTCCTACGAGGATGACGGTACGCCTTGCGACAGGCGCATCCGTAACCGTCATGAAGCGTACATTGAAGATCCACTATACGCTAGAAGATACCCAATATGACGATGACTTTGACGTATTGGATTTGGATGACAAATTTGATGTCATCCTTGGAATACCGTGGCTCAGAAGGTACGAACCACGGGTAAACTGGCAACATCGAACAGTAACGATGCCTGCCGCTTGTTCATCAGATGGCCATCTGATGAACGTTTTGGAGCGTCCACAAGTGTTTGGATGTTCTACGAGTGAGTGCGATGGCCTCACTTGTGGTACGGTCGTTAGTACGACTGCACAAAACCTTATTGTAACAAACGGTTACACTTCGGAGCAAAGTTCCGGCGGCTGTGAGGAAACACAGGCTGCGCCGAAGGTCCACCAATCGAATAAGTCGGGTGGACTGGGACAAAGATGTATCCCTAGCGGGGAACATCCAGAAGAGAAACAATCGATCGCTCAGGTTAAGCGAAACGATAATCCTAGATCGACTGGAGAGTCTTTCGTAGAGGATCTCGCTGTGGTTGCGCAACCCCAGCTAGAGGAAGTAAAGGGAATAAGTCCCAAGATTACAAATACGGCGGAAATAAGTTCCCCGAAACCCGCGGGAATAAGTCCTTGGGAAGCCGAAGGAATAAGTCCTTCGAAGCCTGAGGGAATAAGTCCCCAGGAAATGACAGAGACATTGAATGTTATAGTCAATAACGGATCAAGTGTAGGCGCTTATACACTTGATCTGATTGCGCCTCCGAAGTTAACTTCGGAGATCACTCAGTTGCCAACGCTCGAACATAAAAGGTTCTTGTGTGATCTGCGTAGTGGCAAAGTCAAGCAGATCTGCGTACTCGTCGCTGACGACGAGTGTGTAACCGACATAAGGTCAGCAACAGTTTTTACTGAGAACGAGAGGGTTCTCAGTAGTTCATCTATGGACGAGAGTGTCCTAGATGAAAAGACACGAATTGAGCGATATGACTCCCAATCATGGGAATCGCTCAAGACAAATCCTCTCTATGAAGATTTGGTTGAATTCAAGGATGTATTCCATGAAACTGTTCCGTGCGAATTACCGAAGGATAAAGGTATTCGACACGAGGTCGAGCTTAAACCAGGCTCGAAGTACTGTGTCATGAAGCAGTGGCCACTGCCCCGTGAACAAGTACTTGCGATCGACAAGTTCTTTGCCGATCGTTTAGCAGCGGGCCATGTGAGGGAATCAACTTCCCCACATAGCTCTCCGACCTTCTGTGTGCGAAAAGCAACAGGAGGGTGGCGGATAGACCATGCATTTAACAAGTTGAACGCTGCAACGGTACCGGCTCAGACGCCGATAACGAGGAAGGACGTAATCATTGATGGCATGTCAAAGAGTACCATCTTTTCGTCCATGGATTTGATGGATGGCTTCTATCAAATCCTTATGCGGGAACGGGATATACCCTATACCGCAGTTATCACGCCTAGCGGCATGCTCTAGGAATGGCTAGTAATGCCACAAGGGCTTAGTAATGCCCCTGCCACGTTCAACAGATGTGTATCACATCTGTTGAGACCAGTACGAGAATTCGCGCCGAGTTATTTCGATGACGTATTCATCCATAGTCGAGCTATGGATGGAAAGTCGGACGTTGAGGTTCACAGGTACCACGTCCGACAGGTTCTTACAATCATGCGAAAGCATCAATTGTATGCAAACCTCAAGAAGTGTATATTTGCTGCAAGCGAAATACCACTTCTTGGGTGCATCGTTGGTAAGAACGGTGTACGTCCTGATCCCGAAAAGATCAAGGCGATCACCGACTGGCCGGTGCCGGTTGATGTCAAAGGTCTTCGAAAATTTCTTGGGCTAGCGGCGTATTTGCAAAAGTATTCACGCAATTACGCCGAGATGACTGTGCACCTCTCTCGTTTGTTGAAAAAGAACGAGAGGTGGTAATGGAGCGCTGAATGTCAGCGCTCTTTTGATGGTATCAAGCAGAGCTTGATACAATCCCCAGTTCTAGCAATAGTCGATCAGGACAGGCCATTTCATGTGGTCTGTGATGCCAGCGATTTCGCAATCGGCTGTGCATTAATGCAGTACGATCTTGAAGGTGTTGGACGCGTCGTCTGCTATCAGTCGCGTCAGCTGCAACCAGATGAGCGGAACTATCCAGTGCATGACAAGGAACTCCTTGCCATGAAGTATGCACTCGCGAAGTTCACTGTCTATCTATTAGGAGATAGACCCTTCATTGTTTACACTGACCATGCGTCATTACGCACGGCAGTGAACAGCCCGCACCTTTTACAACGAATGGCGCGGTGGTTGTCATTCTTTGCAGAATACAACTTTACGGTCGAGTACAAACCAGGACGACTTAATGTCGTCGCTGATGCACTCTCACGTCGTCCCGACTTTGAAACAGTCGCGAAACCCAACAGTGAGACAGTCACTGTTGCGGTTATGACGTCCTCAGTGCCATCTACAACGTTGTATGATGATGTGAGGCGGGCAAATGCCCAAGATGGTGAGATTGTGAAGTTGTTGACACATCTCTCACAGCCATCTCGAGAATCGTTGAAACAATTGTAGTCGGCGTATCGATCTGCATCAGATCGATACACTACTCGTAACGGCTTACTGTATTATACAGCCGTTTCTGGCGACACACCACGTGTTGTCATTCCAGATGATACTGATCTGCGTTTGCGGATCATGTTCGAGTATCACGATGCTCCTATAGGAGGACATCGTGGCCGAGAGAAAACTTATCTCACGGTAAGTCGAGACTTCTACTGGCCCCGCCAGTATCAGTTTGTGCGAAAGTATGTTCGCGCATGCGAAGTCTGCCAGCGAGTGAAGTCAAGTCCTTCACTGCGTGCACCTTTACAGCCTCTACCGGTTCCGGCTGAGTGCTGGGAATCCATCTCAATGGATTTTGTCTTCGGGTTACCCAAAGACGGACGCGGGAATACGGGTATTCTCGTATTTGTTGACAGATTCAGCAAAATGGTACATCTTGTGGCTGTACCAGAGACAATCACGGCAAGTGGCTGTGCTTGTGTCTTTATTGACACCATCTTCCGACTTCATGGGTTGCCCCGTGAACTCGTATCAGACAGAGATCCACGATTCACTGCTGATTTCTGGCGTTCCGTGTTCAAATCACTCGGAACGCGCTTGAAGATGTCGACATCTGATCATCCAGAGTCAGATGGTCAGACGGAACGTGCCAACCGTGTCCTTGAAGAGATACTTCGAGGATACGTACACTCCTTTAAGAGTTGGAGTGAGTTTTTGCCGATGGTAGAGTTTGCTATAAATAACTCGGTGCATGCGTCCACGACACATACACCGTTTTACGTGAATGGCTTGCGCCATCCGTGTGTACCCACCTTACTAGAGTGTAACTCTGGTTTAAGGGGGGAGGGACTCGCGCGAGCAAAAACCGATTTGATTTACGCTCATCACGCTTTGACGAAGAAGTCATTGCGTTTGATGCCGATATCGATAACATCGATATCGAAGAAGATGATGCCAGCGAGAGTGCGGAAGCCCTCACTGAAGAAGATGATCCCAGTGAGAGTGCGGAAGCCCTCACTGAAGAAAAGGTTGATGTTGCTGCAGTGCGCTCATAGCGCACTGAAGCTAACGAGTCATCAGATGAGTTCATACTGGCTCGTGAAACGGTAGTCCGTTTTGTGCAAGACTCCATCGCCGAAGCGATGGATAAGCAAAAGCAAAACGCTGACAAGAATGGAAGGGCAAACACTCTTTTATTTAATAAAGGTGACTTAGTCCTACTGTCTACGGTTAATCTACCAAAGCATGTAGTGACTAACTTGGGTAGCAGTAAACTTCTACCCAAGTACATTGGCCCATTTCGCGTATTGCATCGCCTAGGCAATGCATACACGATCGAGTTACCACGTAAGATGCGAACGCATCCCACGTTTTACGTTGGTCGGCTTAAGCCGTATGATCAGTACGCTGCTTCTTCCGATGAAGAACGCCCTTGCGCTCAAGCATCTCGCAGAGAGCCTTGTGCTCCCGATGGTAAGCATCAACAAGGGTCTGAAGAGCAGCTATCTCAGCCCGAGACCGCTCAACATCCCCACGAGCTACCCTTAGCTCGTCACGCAGAGACGTCAAAGCTCTCTCTTTCTCAAGCTGAGCAAAGGCAAACTCAGCTCGATGCTTCGAGGCAGTGTCCGCCAGTTGGAGACGCCTGTCCCACTCATGTTCGAGATCGTCGCGTAACCCTTGCGTTACGCGATCAAAGAAGCTCTCGGGAACACACCGATCCACATGATCGTGTGGAGAGCGTCTTTCCTCCTCCTCCACCTCCATTAGAGGACTCTCGCGGTGGCCAGCGCTATCTAGTTGAGCAGCTGTTGAACCACCGCGACGTGAACGGACGTCGGACGAGTTATATCGTCCGGTGGCGCGGCTATCCCCCGTCCTGGGATTCTTGGGAGCCCCGCTCCCAACTGATGATCGACGTACTGGGTCTGGTTGAGCAGTACGACGCGGCACATCCTGTGCCGCAGAAGGACCGCTGGAGAAAGTCTTCCCGGCACGGTCGTAAAGGGATTTCAGGTTGTCAATCCCTTCGTATATCTCAGTAGAGACACGTACGCGCCACCACGGGCTGGTAAGGAGGTAAGCCTCCTTAGGTGCTCGTGCAGAGTTGTTCACACAACATGGGCACGAGTCTCCCCAAGAGAGGCAGGGTAATCCTTTCTCCCTTGACCGACGATGCAGCTTGTAGCGTGCACCTGTCGGGGTTCGCTTTTCAAACTTATCACGAGCTTTGATAAGTTTGTCGTTCCAAGCGTCACGACCTACATCCTCGAGGTTATGGATGTAGGCGTTCCACGCCTGAAGTAGTGAGGGACCATCACGTTTGTGATTCCCACTGTACCATCGATGTCTAAAGAACGCATCGATGAAAAATTCATGTTCAGCGCGATATTTTTTCGCGCTGGGGTCAAGGTGATGGATCCTTGACGAATCGAACAATCGTGTTCGATAACGATCACTCGTCGTCGCCGACAAGTGATCCATGACTGATTTAGGAGGCATCCATGCCTTTTTCTCGGGAGCGAGACGCAACACATTGCGGTCCCGCTCTTCCTGCGACGTGCCGACAGAAGCACTGGCACCTCGCTGTGAAGTAGTGTCAATAGGAGAACCGACACCACTGTTAGCGCCCGAGTCTCGCGACCTCGAGCGCCTTCGCTTCGGCGATGGTTCATCTGATTCATCAGATGAACCAAAGATGCTGCGACGCAAAGCATCGTCCATGCTACGCTTGGCAGGCGGCTTAGATTCAATCGCCGTCGATACGGTTCCGTCATCCGTATCAGGAGAGTACGAGACACCGAGCTCGTACTCTGTGAAGACATGAGTGTCTTCATGACCAGCGCCTGCGTCACCAAGTGACACAGGCTGGGTCGCTTCAGCAACCGATGAGACATCAGTTGCTGTTGTTTCTGCTTCGGCGTCCACACAGAGACGTGCGGACGCGCTCTCGGCGGCCTTGCTCGCACATCGCATGGGCTTGTTTACCATGCGACGAAATGTTGGGAAGTGGACTCGGACCAACAAGTGCAAACCCTGTCCCAAATGATTTGGGACGAGTATCCATTTAGTCAATCAGTCACTAAAGTGACTGATGGTCAAGGGGGCGATGTGACGGGGTGAATTGTTACATAACAATCTATAAGAAATTGTTAATAGAATATAACTGTAAGAGTTATATTCTCAGAATATTGTCATAAGGACAATATTCTACAGCACTTTCGAGTAGTTCCTAATTGGTTGATATAGGCCATTATATCAACCAACGAAGACACGCCACGACAGACGCACGCAATGAGTGGTGAGCAGATAATTGATTTACACATTTGTATTCAGACATTGTTAGATGAAGATAAATAGTGATTTATTGCAGGCATTAACTATTTTAAATAAAGTTGTACTTTTTACTTTAACCAAGTACTCGCTTCTTCTTACCGTCTTCCTCTGCACGTACGAGTGCACGTAAAGTTACGAGGCACCGCCTTATTCTGTCATCAGAATAAGTAGCTTGTACTGTCACCAGTACAAGCTTCAGGGTGCCCCGTTACAATAACGGTTGGTACCACCCCCCAGATTCTTTAATTTAAGCTGCTTTTGGTAGTCGAGATGGGCTTAGAGAAGCTGGCGTAACAGGTACACGGGTGCGCTTAATCGTAAGTAGCTTCCAATCCAGGCATGTAATAGGGTCATACGAACGGTTGTGATGACCAGATGCATTGGTATGATGTTCACATAAAGAGATCAGTTTCACCGATAGACGTATTATTATATCACACACGCCAAGCGATGATAGTTTACCTTATCCATTACGGGTTGATTACATCTATCGTAATTGGGTCTTCAAAGGAACGGCATAGTTCTGGCGTGGTACACCAGAAGAACCTTCGTGAGGACTATTCGATTAAAAAGCATGGTTTCAAGGTTATATACGCAAGTGAGGTTTATCGTTGCTATGAATCAGCAAATATACTCAATTTCCGATTCAATCAGTTTCAGACATGTGTCTTTATAAGACGTCTCTAGTTGTAAGACTTAAGTGTATGAGGTAAGGCTAAGTACTATTGGGCATTAGCGCCACGTGATTCCTTGGAGTCGTAGTATTCTGAACCAGGAATAGACGCTGAAGAGCTTGTGCATACACTTAGAGTCAAGTCTCACCAAGTCTGCAAGACTTGAGACCCTTTAGGTTAATACCCGTTTAGTTTGACGTACCAGGAGACTGTACGTATCGTTTTACGTCTTCCTCTGACAAAGGAGCAAAGGTAGCTCCTCCACAAGGCACGTCTACCTGTAGCGTGTCAACCGTCTCACAATAGATAAAGCCCTGTGGGTAGCCTCTTCACTGCACTAAAATGCAAAGCTTCCGATTTTTTTCGGTAGTCTGAAACCTTAATTTGAGAAATCGTTGATTCCCTTACATTTTCTACATCGAGGTCTTACAACTTTTGGCATCACCGGTATAGTGTCTTACGATCCGCACAAAGAAAAACAGTAAAACTGATACGCGTATTATTGTTTAAAACTGTAGCGGTAACAAAGCACCACGTCGATTACAAAATGATAGCGTCTGTCACAAAAGGGCTTTCTATAATTATAGTAATTCCAGTTGTGGTAATCTCAGAAGACCCTATACTAGGATTGCTTTGATGAGATGACAAAGTTTGAAGCTGAAATGCGAAGGTTAGATTTATGATTGCAACAGATCATCAGATAAATTTTGAATCCAATGTACACAAATTTAGACACGTGTCTTCCTACATTGTTTATTAGCGAAAGAGGTTAAAGGCTTCAACGTATAGTATCCTTGTGTATCCGTTCCACGTAATTCTTGCACTTCACAAGTTCCTTTGAATAGGGACTAGAAGCTTACAATTGGTTAAGATACTTAAACGCCGAGTTTAATTTCTTTTAAACCGACTTTATAATTCTTAAGTTTATATTCATTTATTATGAAAATCCCCTAAGAGACTCTACAAGATTAAAATTCTTCCTTCGACAAAGGACTTAATGAGATCCGCTACACATGGCGGCACTTGTAGTCAATTTACGCATGAGTCGATCAAAGAATAATCCGCCGTGAAACAAAGAAAAATATATATTAGAGCCAGGAAAATATGCCTGAAAAGCAAAAAGATATTATTCAGAGTAAGACAAGTGATTCATTCCCAAATTTTCACGGTTCAGCTCAAGCCAGTCTTTCCCCCTTTGGGGCCGCCACTTTGGAGGGAATCCTCCCCATCGGGGAGCCGAAGAGGTCTGGAGATTGCCTCGAGCGCGCTGCACTCGCAGTCTAGGTTGTGGGGGCAGTGGACCGACGGGTCGCGCAAGCGGCCAGGAAGGGGAAGGTTACGGAATGGAGGCGTGCCCCGCGCCACGCGTGCTGCTTCGGCGGACGGATAGTCCACGTCCTGGGGGTCGCTCACGCGACCTCGAAGGGGGACACCTTCGTAGTTGGATGAGCCCCTCGGGGAGATACTTCGACGGGTTGGTGTTCCCCACGCCTTGCGGTCACATCGGTGATCGCGCTACACGTCGAGGGGCCGCACAAGCGGCAAACGGAGGCCCACCATCTCGGATGGACCGGCTTCTAAGGCGTTGGGGTACCATCTACAACGCCTACACGTCGTTGGAACAGGTGCCTGATTCCTGGACAGCTACGGTGCAGGAGGCCGCCCCAAGCTCAACAAACTAAAGATCTGTACAGGCAATGTCGATTGGTGGGGGACCGGCTGGGCGTGGCCACGTGGACTCATCACCTTCGACACTTTAACAAGATGGCGAACGCCATGGCAAAGATCGCGATTGATTCAGGACGCAGCACACAGGTTCTCGGTCATGAGGTGGCACTGTTGCCACCCGAATGGGCGGTCGTAGCGACCTGGGGCACTGGCACGACACGCTATGGGATACGGCAAGTTAAGCCGATAGACAGGGGGACGACCCTCGGTAAGCAACCTTAGGTTGTTTTTGCTAACACTATTGGAAGTTAGCACAGCGGCTGGGGATGTGTAGGCCCCTACCGGACGGGCATTTTCGGGTCGTTAGTTTCTCTAAATGACTGTAATGTCTTCAAAAAAAGAGACAAGTGAATCTAAATCGGGCGTCAGGTCCAGAAAAGGTTCGTGCACAGCTTGATGCCTTCGTGCAATTTGAGTCTACTTTAATCGGACAGGTATACAGCTTTAACATCTGCTATGCCTACTCAATTTGTTCTAATACCGTAAGAAGAGCCCAAGGAGCGTCCACTCAGGGTGATTATCAGGACGCTAATTGAAAAGGTGGAAAGAATAACCACTTTAGGGTAATCGAAGTGAAACGCACATAACACCATTCGTTTCTTTAATCGGATCAACAGCGTGCTGCTCTTGCCATCGCAGACTAGTTCGGTCGAGCCAAAAAGTGAGGTTTTACGTGAAACACGACTGTGAAAAAGCTTTTCTCACATGGAATATGCTGAATCATCAAGTGTGCAGAAAATTTCTCCTTGTTTAGTCAGGATTGTCGTGTCCTTTCTTGGATACTATCTTCTTTTTAACAGAACAAAGATTTTTTTCAAGAATCTTCATGAGTTCAAAAGCTGGTAACTGTCTTTCATCGTATCACTTTACCAAACATTATTCTACTTGCCATCTTCTTGGAGGGTCTTCATAATGGCATTTCCGCAACGTAATTGTTCTGGGTCCACACTACATCCTTCGAGACAGCCCAAGAGGCAGCGTCGAGCAGTGATATTAGCTATAACCAGTCCGTTATGGCACCCACAAGGAAAATTTTAATACATCGACAATTTTACATCTAATTGGTCAGTGCCCATGTGCATCAGTATCGCCGAGAAGGAATAATCAGCAGAGATTCAAGCTGTAGAACAAAATATTGCTAACAGCCTATGTTTCAATTATGGAAGCACACAACATCTGTGAATTAATTGCCTTTTACGTAAGGCACGACAGGCTTCTTCGAGGTGCTCCCCCTTCGCTAACTAAAAGCCTGGTAATTTGCGTCTAAATTTGATTCCTTGAAGGCGCGGGGCGCCCTGTTGTGACATTACTCGGTGTTAGAGTTCCCTGGGATAGGTGCAAATCTTATCTTAGAATAGCTTTGTGCACGATTACACGGAGCGGGAATACAATCCAGGCTTCATGGCAGCGTTAGCCAATGTCAAGGACTTCGATAAGCCTGAAACCATTCGGATTTCCCCGAGGCAAGGAGTAATCATTCCAGTTGATGCTTTGATCAACTCGTTGAGCGGTATGCGGAGAAGCTTCAGGTGAAAAAGGGTGCCACGATGTGGTGGAGTCGATCGTATATAATTCGTGATGTTAGCCTTGAATTCTTACTGGCCCAGACATGCCTACTAACGAAGAAAATACTCTGATTAGTGCCTTGTTGCATAGCCTTGTGCTCACCCTGTTTACTCGTTGATGAATCTGGACTGATGTCTTTGTCGCGACCATAAGAGATGTCGAAACCGATCAAATTTTGGGACCTATAATTGATCAATATGTAAATATTTCCATAGCGATCGGTGTGCTCTTGTGTCGATCGAACTTATGATCGATCCGATCTGATCTAAAGAATCTTTGTCTCGTTGCAGTCTATTGATCCTACTTAATCTAATCTCTTTCTTCATTGTACACTTGATCTCACCTACAAATTTATTTAAAACTTCAGATCACTTTTTATAAGATAGGCTGGTCGATCCTAATCTCCCTGTCTTTTCCTCCTTCGCTGCTTACAATCTCAGAAGTCCTACCGTGAGAACTTGGGCTAATTGGGCCAAAAGATTCAGGGTAGATCTTCGCGATGCTGGCCTGACTTTTTAAGATCAGTTTTCGGTTCCTTGAAACGAGTAATCCTTCAGCCGCCATGAAGCCAAATGTACCTTGTCAAGAAAACAGGGACGCGTGTCGTTGCAGCAAGAGTAAAGTACAAGTCTTTTTACAAACAATAGATAAAAAAGATGTAAATTGTCACTGTGCCTCCCCTCTTCTGAGAATAAGTATTCAAACTGATACCAAGTTTAGCCAGGTCGTCATCTTGAACCCTTGTCCAATTTGGTAGTTTTTACTCTAGCAATGACACTCAATGCGCTATTCAGTCTATATTTTATAGATATAGATAAAAAATATTAAGATATTCGTAGTGTATTCGAAAATCGATAATTAATCCAAGGTACATGTTTTGTATCGAAATATCGAGCAAAAACCCGAACGTTAAAATACGCTTTGTGTTGTTGCCTTGGACGCTTTCTGCTGACTCTATCTCGGCGACCTCTTAGATTAATACATCATAAACATTCACTGAAGTACATTCATTATTACCAGGCCGACTCGTCATCTACTTTTTCATCGTTGCGGGGATACATGGACGATTCGGTGCTCAAATCGAATCTCTAAAAGACTTACCATTGCAATATCTAGATCGACGTTCATCATCTTTACGATATTATCCCGATCGAAATTTTGCGTACATAATAAGTCTCCATCATTTACAACTACTTTCAATATCTACTTAGTACTTGCAATTCTTTCTCTTCAATCACTATAACTAGCCTGACCCGTTCAAAAATTGCTATTTCCGAATCAAGCGTACTTGTACGGAAACGTCCATTATCAAGTTATTCGAATCACCGTAGCTGTCTTTACCTGTCCCAGGTTGCCCCATCCGAATGGACCATAAGTGAACTGAATGTCTTTCAAATCATCTCACATAAATTTCCTGCTAGCATCGGTTTTGTTCTTTCAGATATTTTAGTAACATCTTTCTTTCGGTTGAAATTTTTTTCAATTGGGTATGAGAACGTTGACATATTGGACGTTGTATACCTTATCAGCCCTGTCGCATTGTCCTAAAATTTTCGTCGACATCTATGCCGCGTCTTACTTTTAACTGGACCCTAATTAAATAGACCAAGATCCACTCTATGATTTTTCTGGAGTCTAACTCAACCGCTTCCTGAACGATAATAGCTCGTATAGTGAATGGTTCCCATGAAATCATTAAATCATTCGTGAAAGAAACATCCGAATCTTTACTCCAAGTCCCATGTCCGAGTCCTTGGGTCTCTAGCTCCACCAATCCCTTCCAGCTGTTCGGTTTTACCGTTGTCAATAAATCTCGAAACGCTGCCCATATAACTTGATTTCTTAGCATGATTGTAGTCGCCGTCGGATCGGACCCAGCCTCCACAAGGATCGGCTTCGTCTAGATAGCCGCTCACACATAGTGAATTATCAAGTCGATCGCCTTGTTCGTATTCTCAACGTACTCCACCTGGTAACCTTCTTCGATTGCAAGCTGATGCACCTCACCAATATTTTGTGGGGTCAGCGAAATTATTAGATCTATCTTGTGCATGATCGCTTTGCTTCATCCGCGTTAGTAATTTTTCCTCAGGCCTTTCACTTACATCAGCAGTCATGACACCTTATGCGAATCTGTCCTTACTCCTTTGTCAGAGGAAGACGTCTAACGATACGTATAGTCTCCTAGTACGTCAAACTAAACGGGTATTAGCTTAAAGGGTCTCAAGTCTTGCAGACTTGGTGAGACTTGACTCTAAGTGTATACACAAGCACTTCAGCGTCTATTCCTGGTTCAGAATACTACGACTCCAAGGAATCACGTGGCGCTAATGCACAATAGTACTTAGCCTTATCTCATACACTTAAGTCTTACAACTAGAGACGTCTTAGAAAGACACGTGTCTGAAACTGATCGAATCGGAAATTGAATATATTTACTGATTCATAGCAACGATGAACCTCACTTGCGTATTTAACCTTGAAACGATGCTTTTTAATCGAATAGTCCTCACGAAGGTTCTTCTGGTGTACCACGCCAGAACTATGCCGTTCCTTTGAAGACCCAATTACGATAGATGCAATCAACCCGTAATGGATAAGGTTCAGTATCATCGTTTGGCATGTGTGGTATAAAAGTACGCCTGTCGGTGAAACTGATCTCTTTATGTGAACATCATACCAATGCATCTGGTCATCACAACCATTTGTGTAACCCCGTTACATACGCTTTCTGTCCGCCGTACCGTACCTTAGTATGAAAAATCGCACTTCATTCAAGTATTGTGGATACATCAGGAGTGTACGTGTATTTATACACGCCCCCAATGTTAAGTACACATCAGACCATATTTGACTTTTCTACAATCCAGACACGCTAGGGCCCAAAATGTATGATGTTAGGATTTTGGGTTTCTACCAGAGGCTGGGCTCAACGGTTCTAATTTTTTCGATGGCATCGCTGAAACTTACCTTAGGTAACAGAAAAGCTTCAACAAGAACGTGTTAAGTTCGGAGCATGACCGTTCACACAGCTACGATTATTTGGCTTCTTAAAGAAAATATCATGGGGGCGATATAAATTCTTAATCAGATAATTGTGCTAACGTCACCATATTTAAGTACTTCTACAATCCAGTTGGCACCCAAGGCGTCCGCGATGCGATTAAATGAGAAAAAAGCGCAGACAGCTTTGTTGTAAAAAGTCGATAGAGATTGGGTCTAAAAGCTTAGGCGAATCGCCTAAGTACGAGGTGGTTTTGGCTGATTCGCTCGTGGAATAATATCCAGTTATGTGGATGTTTCAGTTGGGAGTCCCAACGGGCTCATCGCCATATATTCCGCATGGGTTCAAACTGTAGAAATGGTTAAAGGCCCCGAGATCGGACGAACGCGATCGTAGGACCGCGATCATAGGGTTGCGATCAGAGGATCGCGATCATAGAATCGCGATCAGGGGAACGCGATCAGTGTACCGCGATCGGAGGACCGTGATCAGGTGACCGCGATAGGAGGACCACGATCAGAGGACCGCGATCAGAGGACTCCGATCTGGCGTAAGCTACGTGATGCAAAAGGATTGCAAATCTGTTTGGCCTGGAGAGACATGAGGCCGTCAATCCTGACATACGGAGCAGGCGTGGTTATACATTGAGGTTCTGTTTGTTTAACATTTAACAATGCTCAATTTTCTTACAATCACTACGTGTCATTCTTCTTCCGGGCCAATCATTTTGGCCTCCCGACGTCAGAGAACTTCGACACCAAGAGAAGGAGGATCACTCCTAGAGCTGTTTGGCCAGAAGTCTCCAAATCACGAGAAATTTTTGGTGTTTCGGAATTTGCTGACAGGCTCTGCCCATTATTGGAACAACTAGTTAAGCCTATCCACCCGCAATGGGTAGAACTTTGTGTCCGAAAGCTCTATGGTTCAATATAGGGGAATACGAAATGTCAGCAAAAAGACATTTTACCACGCGCGTATCGGCCGAGTAAAACCCCGTTGGAATATCTTCACAGGCGGAATGTGGCAGGGGTGCGAGCGAAGATAGATTTAGAGACGGATCGTCTGCAAGGCGACGTGAACATGTAAACAATTTCATTGATGCTTTGGAAGATCGGGTGTTTGTAGAACCACTGACTTTTTTGCGAGTGCATGAAGCTGAAACGATGGAAGAAACTCTACATGCGCATCAACGTACGAGTTTTCGGCATAACAAAGAGCCGACCGATTTGAGCAAGTCTCGATCGCGATCAACTACAGCGTCGGCCCCGGTATGTTTAAAAGCCGCGAGTATAGTTTCTACAGCAGCTAATTTTATAGATAGTTGTCACTTGTAGATTGACAAACCACTGATGAGTCCCCCGGCGGGGGGGGGGCGAAACGCGTCTAGTTCGCGGTAAAATGCAAGTCCTTAACTTAACTTAACTCCAACCTTTTAACAAATTCATGACTCTCCAAAGCTTCACTAAAAGCTCTAAGCGTTGCGCATAAGGTCTTAGTTCTTCAAACGATTTATGCATCACGGCGTTTGAGCCAAATCGTACAATGAATGCGATCCTATCTCGAGTGCAAATCGAGGAAAAGACAGCGTTTAGTCTAGTCAAAGTATGAAAAGTCCACACATAATTTCAGCTAACTATAGGGAACGGTGACACCAATCCCTAGTTTTTAAGGCGCCGTAAACGGACCGGCTTCATGCACTTTACATACTTCAGAACACTGCTGACTACTTTGAAAAGATTAGCGTCGGAAGAAGTTGACTAGTGATCCGAAGGCAAATTAATTGACCACGACTACTCACAGCCCTTAACCATTGCCGAGGCAACCAACTAGCCCAGCCTCTACTCTCGCTTCGTAGTAAAGATCATGAATTCGTTCGGGCATAAGTCCTATACCGATACACCTCGTGAATCCTCTAAACAGCATAGTTCCTCCCCGGGCACGCGCCCCGAGTCTACTGGGAGTCGAAATTTTCCCGCGACGTACCAGATTTATGGTTTGGGGCGTAATCACGGCTTGGCTAATTCTGTTAAGGCTAACGCATTAATCAGTTAGGGTTTGGACGCCTTGTGATTTCATTTTTTAGAACATCTACGGATGCCACGTTGCTATTCCACAGCTTGATAGTTGATTTTGTCATCCCCATGACTAAGATCATGGGCTCAGCCCTGATGAACGAATTCTAGAAATGCTCATGTGTATCATCGAGAGCCGCTTCAAAATTGAACATGGAGATGAACGCTATTTCCACCGCCTCCTCAAAGAATGTGGTGTAGGCATAGAATTTTTCGATCCGAGCGACCCGGCGCGGATGCCATCTAAAAAAAGCTGTTAAAACCGACCGTCTCAGGTAGTAAACCCGACTGCAGGACAGAAAGAAGATTTCTCTACTCTTGAACATAGTCCGATACTTTTTTCCTCACCAGTAGAGTAAGAAGCGCAAGTGCACGCGAAATGCCTGATTTGGCGGTACGAGCACCGAACTAACTTTCTTTTAACCGAATCTCACATAGGAGACCCGGTGTCTACAAATACATCACATGTCAGAGCCCATTCGCTGGATTTGTCGCAAAGTTTAATATTGCCAGGCCAAACCTCTGCTGGTCACCTTGCAGCGCTGCATGCTCATTGTCATCTAGACTTTTGTAGAACAAACAGGTAAACTTTCCCCATATTTCAAGGGTCTATACGTCCATATTGAGCGGGCGAAACGTAGACTCTTCTTCGAGCAAAGGGATGTGTCGAATCGGCATTATTGACGCTAAAGGTTATAAACCTGTACGCCTCGTATTGCCTTGAATTTCTCATAGCCTTCCAGCTGAGAAGTAAGCACTCCCGGGCCTTGGTTTAAAATATGATCAATTGGTTAATCTTAGTTAATGAACCTGATTCCGTTAGTGTAGACGCGTTGCGCTTTCATAGAGATGAGCAAGGCTTTCCAGCTTCTTAAACAGTCAGTGGATTTTAAAATACAGCGTTTGATAGACTACGAATGCTAAAAAGTGTAGCAGAGCCACACAGCTCTTAGTCGAGAACATGTTCGGCATGAAAAGTCACTTAGTTGGAGGGATCAAAGTTCTTAAAAGTTTATGAAGTCGCTAGTTCTTAAAACTGAATAACGAAGGCTCGTAGAGCCTTCGCGACTGTAGATGTTCTAGTCCTGGTGTAGGGGCTAACAAAGATGCCAATTCATTATGCACAAAGCGCTCTACACTACACGCCACAAGAAGGATCTTGCCCCTTGCAACCTTCCGATACATAAATGATAAATTTGTCAACAGCTGATAAGAAATAAAATTCTTTTTTTGTTTTTATCATTACTCAGCCTGATTCAACTATTAGGCGCCAAGGTTAGAGTTATCATCGTTGTATTTGAGGTATCCTAAGAAATTGATGGATAGTAAAGTTATCCGTCGTGAAGCATTTAATCAACCATAACTATAATGATAAGTTGAAAATTCAAGACTACGTATAATGTAAACAAGGTAAAAGCATTTCGAACGGTGAGAGTCGCGTGATTTCGTTACATAGTATCCTTTGAGGCACCCTTATGATTTACGTCACTTCTTATCGTCCATAGCTGGGGTTAAAATTTAATTTTCGAAGAAACGTGGCACATACGTTTCCACATCCGTTTCGCCTCTTCTTAATAATTGTAAAGACTTCTCACAAGATGAGTCCTCCGGTACGCGGAAATTTTAATAAAACTTCTGCTAGAACTCGGGCAAAAGAAGTGTTGTGTTTGCTGGCTAGATACCTACTTCCCTGTCTAGTGCTCGATCCGGTTGTTTTTTAAAAAGATGGCGCAGAAGCAATTTAAAATAATTGGTGTAACTTCTTGACTGCTCCTTTACAGCCAGGAGCATTTCAGTAGGTTTGTGCTCGAGTCTTCCTCCAGCCGCGTCACTATTGGATATAATGTCCATTCTAGAGAGGCCGTAAAGGCCCTGTTTATGATCCAATTCTTGCTAGACTTTGGTCCAGGGCCTTTTTTTTCAGTAGCCCCGGCCCAGTCGCGAAGTATTTCATGTTAAAACTACTAAGCGGACGGGTCAAATATTTTAAACAGCTAATGGCTTGTCGAGTTGGCGCATCCGTAAATAATCAATATGTCGAAGTGCTGGGGAAGCCCAAGAGGAACCTGTGCAACCGAGGTCGAGCCTTAAAGGTGAGGCCTTGCTTCTGCAATTAATATCCGAAAGCCCACCGCTTCTTTAAAGACCAGCGGCAAACTCGGGAATGGGTGATGAACTTATAATTGCTTCCACTATCCCCTTGTTGTAACGTAAAGACACAACCTTGATTTATCACGGCGTCGGTGGTCTATCAAAAGGACGCCATCTCAAGTCAGCGACCGCACATATGCCGACGGAAACAGGGGAGTGTGACGACGTCGCGGTGTTACACTACATTGGATACCCTCATCGACTTCTATGGCCGGCGAGGAAGGGTGAAATAAAGGTCGCTTACCACCTTATGTATGTTGAGGAGTGATGCCTGAATTGGTTTATGGGACTAGGAATTGTCGACACAAATTCTACTAGTCCCGTACGCACCAGACGAATGTGTTTTATGGAACACGCCTCAATCCTATTTAATGCATTTGATAACAGCATTTTGCCGCTGAGATCACGGGTTTTCGACCACTGAACTTTCGACCAGAATCTCCAGATCTCTACCGACAATTCATTGTCACCCAGAGGTTGGTTCTGCAAACGAAACAGCGAATCTTGTCCGTCCCACTAACTATTCGCCCCGTCAAGCAATGCTGCAAAATCTTTTACGAACCACTCAATCTTTACCGTTGCTCCTCTGCTGCTGAGGCTTAACACGCCCCTATTCTTCACTTAAAACTCAGCCCAAAAGTACTGCGCCGGAGGGATACTGACCCTCACAGCAACTCTATTTATAGGAAAATTTAGTGATGATGGTTTTTAAAGAAATTTTTCAACTAAAGCACAACCTGTATATGGGACTAAATGCCATTTTTGGCTCACTTAACGTGATTATTCTTGTTTTGCTGTGATTTAAGTACCAACGAACTATAACTACGCTGTTTCCCTCCGCCTGTCGCGGCTTTATAAGCAGTTTCGAATTGACTACATCGCGCGTGGCGTTAGTGGAACTCACGTGTACTCGTCGGAAATTCATGCAGAGGTTTTCCCTTTTTTATTTACATTGGGATTTTAAGGACGATCTCTATTAGGAAGAAAGAAATTATGATGAAGTTCATAATAAGAACTCTGTGCTCCACAATATTTGCGACCCGAGTTGCCGTGATAAGTCTTCGATTATTTTTTAATTTTAAAGGCTTATGTTCTTGTTCTTTAAGGTACCCGGCTCCGATCCCGCAACTAAAATACCTGTTGGGCCCCTGAACGGCATCAGCTTGATCCTTTCGTAGCACATAACATTGATTGCACGTAAAAGGGATTTTTTTGCTTTCAATCGGTTGGGATGGAAGCCCGCTAGTGCGCCATACGCGTTGACAATGCGTAAAGTGCGCGAAATCTGTTCAAAATTCGTGAGTTATAGCGTGGTCCGTCGACGAACGCTTCATGATGGTGCAATTGACCCTAATTCTCTGACCCTTTAGCCCCTAAAGCTCTGATTTCTAGTGTAAAGATAATTTGAGATACCTACAGCAATATGTATAGTAGCGGCTCAAGCGGACATTCCTACCGAATATTCGACCCATTAAAGTGTCTAATACTTACCCGTTAACACAACACGAGATAAAGTGCCAGTTTGGAAGCATCAAACGAGGTTGAGACTTTGTTCGTCGAACTTAAACAGCCGCAGTGATTCGTACAGGATCCTTAAGGTTTGTCTATACTGCGCCATAAAAATTCCAAAATTACGATTGACCGACTTTTCTCAGCTAAAACCTATCCCTGCACTGCTGGAAGGCGTGCGTTTAGCCATCATTTATATAACAGACTTCGATGTTTTGCGTTTGTTAGCAACATTTGTTTCGAATCGCTTATTGCCTTCAGTAAAGGGTGTTGTAGCCTT
Source organism: Peronospora matthiolae (assembly GCA_921007115.2). Taxonomy (NCBI): domain Eukaryota; phylum Oomycota; class Peronosporomycetes; order Peronosporales; family Peronosporaceae; genus Peronospora; species Peronospora matthiolae. Next base: position 430,787 of record CAKLBY020000124.1, on the reverse strand, counting down.
GTTCTTAGCCCCTTCGTAGTTACATTGTAATTTTTTTGCAATGTATGTTAATTTAAAATTGATTATCCATGGCTTCATCTGAGTCCTCTTATTACGAAGAGGAAGAATAGGGAACTTGAAGAAAAGATGGGCAACTCCTTTTCCTTTAGTAATCGTTACTGATGATGACCACAGCATGGAGTGCTGTGGTATCCTTTCTGAACTTGAACAACTGATAGCACCTTTGTTTTTGTAAAGGAGCTTACTTAGAGTTCATCATAGTCAATAATTAAACGTTTCTATGGCGGTATGGACGCAAGATCTCTATTCTTGGAGGCCAATTATTGAAAAGAAGTGGTGCGATGACTCTGATTCAGAGCGGATGCCCTATTAGACGCGAATCGATCGCTGTCGATTTAATTCATGTGAATGCCGATCCTCAACGGTCTTCCAGGAAACTTGCGTGCTGATATCATTCCCAATTAGCAATACACGTGCTGCAATAAAAGGGACGCTTCATCGTAATCTCATAAGTTTCGTCTGGACGACCCGTGTGGTCATCCCGCATTTTTCCACATGAGCGGACATCTAATAATATTGAGCAATAATCATCGCCCGATACGTCGGCGAAGTTTTGCGATCGTTCGTTTTTGCCACTGCTTATCCCATTTTAAACCACTCTTAAAATGTTGGTGCTTAAAAAAGTATATGTATCCCATGACCGTACTCACGAAGCTTGCCCCACTTCGAGTCCATCATTACCTGAATGACTACGATCGAGACGTGGTAGGGACTATTCGAATGGCTAGAATAAACACGTGATGTTGCTGTGTGAATATGACACCTCACTTTCCCGATAAGTATAGCACCACTTGCCATTGGTCGAAGCGTTTTAGGAGGCGGAGATTGGTAGAGAACGTCCAGAGTCTAGGGGTTTGAAAGGTAAAAAATTTTAAGCCGATTACACTTCTCCTCAATCCAATATGTGCATTGTTGACTCGCTATAAGCTCGCCATCATTTACCGCATGTTCTCGTAATAGCCTGTCATCACTTACTGCCCTCCTCTTCTACGGAAACACGGTTATTAAACTTTCGGAAAGGCTAAGAGATTGTGGGCCTAGATTTCTAGATGCTAGCTACAACACAGATAGTGCTCCCATCAGGACAATTCGAAGCGACGATTAATTACACGCGGAGCACCTAAAGATCTTCGTGATCAGCCCTAATATTTGGTGCATAAATGATGATGATGATAAAATTGTAATACTTAATCTCAACCGCCCGCAGAATCTAATTGCCTTCGTTCCATTCTATTGCGTCTAACGGTAACAGATGAGTGCAGAAGACTGACTCTCGAGGCTTCGACGAGCCCTTTCTCCGGAACAAAATAGGCGCAACATAAATTTTAAGCTGTATTCCCTACAATCCTTATTTCCATCCGCGCTGCCCGTAATTTTCCGCATTGGCCAAGAATGTTTCTTGAATGGACCGTGCCGGCGGCCTTTGACTTTACGGGGTCTGAATCCAGGCTCTCAGCCTCACCTGAAGCGTAGCTTTCTAAAAGCTAAGCTATTTTAAGGTTAAAAATCCTGGTTCGTCTCTCATCGTCAAGATGAACTGCATCTGACGGTCTCAAGGTTACACTTGTGTATTAAAGTGTGATGTCTGCAAGCGTCCTAAAGGCCAATTTCCGATTGGTAGGACCACGACATAAAAAATTGCGTGAGGTTATCTTAGTGCTAAATTAATCTTTCTCCTACTAACGTGCGAGCTTGACGTAGAAAATGTGCTTAGTGCCGCCAGGTTCTAAGTCTATAGGACGTGAAATAATCTGTTTTGTATCTGGCATTGTCGCAGAAGACATGGATATAGGCCCGTATTTGTGGCCGGTACCGCTTAATCGGACAAGGATCCCCTGCTAGGGCTGCTATCTCATATTCATTTAGTAGGGTGCGGTGAATGTGGTGACTTAGCTGGAGCATTTCTTTGGATTGCAGATTTTAGCGGGTTCCGTCTCCACAGACCCGAGCTTGCAAGTTGCCCTTATTAATCGAGCTGCCGACGGTGGTACGACCGTTATATAATCTGCATTGCATATACTAAGAAGTCAGCGATCAGACAAGGCTTGCAGTGGCTGATTTTTTCATCACACTTGTGCCAAATCGACTCTTCGATGCTCAATCGCCGGATCCAACCCATACACGCCTCAACGACCATCTCGTCTATAATCCGCAGATAAAGCCTGTTAAACTGAAGTGCCTGAAGGTCCAGATAAAATGGTTAGAGGCTAGTCAGGCCGTGTGTCGCTACTCTTTTGCGGAGCTATCAGCGGTGGGCAAAGGAATCTGCTTGGAACTTGGCCATTGGAGTTCCAGCTGCTCTCACTCTGAATTATGCCCATCTTGATATGTACGATCGTGGTGTTAAATTGTTGTGGGCAGGCGAAGGTCTATTGTGAAGTTATTATATATGTGGTCCTTAGTTCGCAAACTTGCTTCGCTAATTTTAAGCCACTCATTTCTTATACTTAGACAAACTCTATCAGTCCCACTGATTTATCTGGACCAATGAACACCCTTCGATCTTCTTTAGATTTTTTAAAAGGTTTAAAAAGCTTTATTTGTGACGTCATCTAGCAAGGTCAGGCTGTGCTTCTTTCTTAGCAAGTCCTTCTTGATTCTCCAAAACACATCCACGAATATAAAAGCAGTATACGGTTCTAGCTTGATACGTAGTCACCTTTATTTACACCCGTGGCCTAAGGTGCTGATTCTACACGAGCTTATTTCCATCTTGTGTGGCGGACTAATACGGCCGTATAGTTTTTGCAATATGACTATTCCGGGCGAAGTGAAACGGGGCACCCTGAAGCTTGTACTGTCATCAGTACAAGCTACTTGTTCTGACGACAGAATGAGGCGGTGCCGCGTAACTTCACGTACACTCGTACGTGCAGAGGAAGACGGTAAGAAGAAGCGAGTACTTGGTTAGAGTAAAAAGTAGAACTGTATTTATAATAGTTAATGTCTGCAATAAATCACTATTTATCTTCATCTAACTATGTCTAAATACAAATGTGTAAATCAGTTATCTGCTCACCACTCATTGCGTGCGTCTGTCGTGGCGCGTCTTCGTTGGTTGATATAACGGCCTCTATCAACCAATTAGGAACTATTCGTAAGTGCTGTAGAATATTGTCCTTATGACAATATTCTGAGAATATAACTCTTACAGTTATATTCTATTAACAATTTCTTATAAATTGTTATGTAACGATTCACCCCGTTACATCACCCCCCCCTTAACCATCAGTCACTTTAGTGACTGATTGACTAAATGGATACTCGTCCCCAATCATTTGGGACAGGTTTTGCACTTGTTGGTCCGCGTCCACTTCCCAACATATCATCGCATGGTTAACAAGCCCATGCGATGCGCGAGCAAGGCCGCCGAGAGCGCGTCTACACGTCTCTGTTCGGACGCCGAAGCAGAAACAACAGCAACTGACGTCTCATCGGTTGCTGAAGCGACCCAGCCTTTGTCACTTGGTGATGCAGGCGCTTGCCATGAAGACACTCGTGTCTTCACAGAGTACGAGCTCGGTGTCTCGTACTCTCCTGATACGGAAGACGGATCCGTATCGGCGGCGATCGAATCTAAGCCGCCGGCCAAGCGTGGCATGGATGATGCTATGCATCGTAGCATCTTTGGTTCATCTGATTCATCAGATGAACCACCGCCGAAGCGAAGGCGCTCGAGGTCGCGAGACTCGGGCGCTAACAGTGGTGTCGGTTCTCCTATTGACACCACTTCACAGCGAGGTGCCAGTACTTCTGTCGGCACGTCGCAGGAAGAGCGGGACCGCAATGTGTTGCGTCTCGCTCCTGAAAAGAAGGCATGGATGCCTCCTAAATCCGTCATGGATCACTTGTCGGCGACGACGAGTGATCGTTATCGAACACGATTGTTCGATTCGTCAAGGGTCCATCACCTTGACCCCAGCGCGAAAGACTATCGCGCTGAACATGAATTCTTCATCGATGCGTTCTTTAGACATCGATGGTACAGTGGGAATCACAAACGTGGTGGTCCCTCACTGCTTCAAGCGTGGAACGCCTACATCCATAACCTTGAGGATTTAGGTCGTGACGCTTGGAACGACAAACTCATCAAAGCTCGTGATAAGTTTGAAAAGCGAACTCCGACAGGTGCACGCTACAAGCTGCATCGTCTGTCAAATGAGAAAGGATTACCCTGCCTCTCTTGGGGAGACTCGTGCCCATGTTGTGTGAACAACTCTGCACGAGCACCTAAGGAGGCTTACCTCCTTACCAGCCCGTGGTGGCGCGTACGTGTCTCTACTGAGATGTACGAAGGGATTGACAACCTGAAATCCCTTTACGACCGTGCCGGGAAGACTTTCTCCAGCGGTCCTTCTACGGCACAGGATGTGCCGCGTCGTACTGCTCTACCAGACCCAGTACGTCGATCATCAGTTGGGAGCGGGGCTCCCAAGAATCCCAGGACGGGGTATAGCCGCGCCACCGGACGAGATAACTCGTCCGACGTCCGTTCACGTCGCGGTGGTTCAACAGCTGCTCAACTAGATAGCGCTGGCCACCGCGAGAGTCCTCTAATGGAGGTGGAGGAGGAGGAAAGACGCTCTCCACACGATCATGTGGATCGGTGTGTTCCCGAGAGCTTCTTTGATCGCGTAACGCAAGGGTTACGCGACGATCTCGAACATGAGCGGGATAGGCGTCTCCAAATGGCGGACACTGCCTTGAAGCATCGAGCTGAGTTTGACTTTGCTCAGCTTGAGAAAGAGAGAGCTTTGACTTCTCTGCGTGACGAGCTAAGGGTAGCTCGTGGGGATGTTGAGCGGTCTCGGGCTGAGATAACTGCTCTTCAGACCCTTGTCGATGGCCACCATCGGGAGCACAAGGCTCTCTGCGAGATGCTTGAGCGCAAGGGCGTTCTTCATCGGAAGAAGCAGCGTACTGATCGTACGGCTTAAGCCGACCAACGTAAAACGTGGGATGCGCTCGCATCTTACGTGGAAGTTCGATCGTGTATGCATTGCCTAGGCGATGCAATACGCGAAATGGGCCAATGTACTTGGGTAGAAGTTTACTGCTACCCAAGTTAGTCACTACATGCTTTGGTAGATTAACCGTAGACAGTAGGACTAAGTCACCTTTATTAAATAAAAGAGTGTTGGCACTTCCATTCTTGTCAGCGTTTTGCTTTTGCTTATCCACAGCTTCGGCGATGGAGTCTTGCACAAAACGGACTACCGTTTCACGAGCCAGTATGAACTCATCTGATGACTCGTTAGCTTCAGTGCGCTGTGAGCGCACTGCAGCAACATCAACCTTTTCTTCAGTGAGGGCTTCCGCACTCTCACTGGGATCGTCTTCTTCAGTGAGGGCTTCCGCACTCTCACTGGGATCGTCTTCTTCAGTGAGGGCTTCCGCACTCTCGCTGGCATCATCTTCTTCGATATCGATGTTATCGATATCGGCATCAAACGCAATGACTTCTTCGTCAGAGCGTGATGAGCGTGAACCAAATCGGTTTTTGCTCGCGCGAGTCCCCCCCCCTTAAACCAGAGTTAAACTCTAGTAAGGTGGGTACACGCGGATGGCGCAAGCCATTCACGTAAAACGGTGTATGTGTCGTGGACGCATGCACCGAGTTGTTAATGGCAAACTCTACCATTGGCAAAAAACTCACTCCAACTCTTAAAGGGGTGTACGTATCCTCGAAGTATCTCTTCAAGGACACGATTGGCACGTTCCGTCTGACCATCTGACTCTGGATGATCAGATGTTGACATCTTCAAGCGCGTTCCGAGTGATTTGAACACGGAACGCCAGAAATCAGCAGTGAATCGTGGATCTCTGTCTGATACGAGTTCACGGGGCAACCCATGAAGTCGGAAGATGGTGTCAATAAAGACACAAGCACAGCCACTTGCCGTGATTGTCTCTGGTACAGCCACAAGGTGTACCATTTTGCTGAATCTGTCAACAAATACGAGAATACCCGTATTCCCGCGTCCGTCTTTGGGTAACCCGAAGACAAAATCCATTGAGATGGATTCCCAGCACTCAGCCGGAACCGGTAGAGGCTGTAAAGGTGCACGCAGTGAAGGACTTGACTTCACTCGTTGGCAGACTTCGCATGCGCGAACATACTTTCGCACAAACTGATACTGGCGGGGCCAGTAGAAGTCTCGACTTACCGTGAGATAAGTTTTCTCTCGGCCACGATGTCCTCCTATAGGAGCATCGTGATACTCGAACATGATCCGCAAACGCAGATCAGTACCATCTGGAATGACAACACGTGGTGTGTCACCAGAAACGGCTGTATAATACAGTAAGCCGTTACGAGTAGTGTATCGATCTGATGCAGATCGATACGCCGACGACAATTGTTTCAACGATTCTCGAGATGGCTGTGAGAGATGTGTCAACAACTTCACAATCTCACCATCTTGGGCATTTGCCCGCCTCACATCATCATACAACGTTGTAGATGGCACTGAGGACGTCATAACCGCAACAGCGACTGTCTCACTGTTGGGTTTCGCGACTGTTTCAAAGTCGGGACGACGTGAGAGTGCATCAGTGACGACATTAGGTCGTCCTGGTTTGTACTCGAACGTAAAGTTGCATTCTGCAAAGAATGACAACCACCGCGCCATTCGTTGTAAAAGGTGCGGGCTGTTCACTGCCGTGCGTAATGACGCATGGTCAGTGTAAACAATGAAGGGTCTATCTCCTAATAGATAGACTCTGAACTTCGCGAGTGCATACTTCATGGCAAGGCGTTCCTTGTCATGCATTGGATAGTTCCGCTCAGCTGGTTGAAGCGGACGCGACTGATAGCAGACGACGCGTTCAACGCCTTCAAGATCGTACTGCATTAATGCACAGCCGATTGAGAAATCGCTGGCATCACAGACCACATGAAATGGCCTGTCCTGATCGACTATTGCTAGAACTGGGGATTGTATCAAGCTCTGCTTGATACCATCAAAAGAGCGCTGACATTCAGCGTTCCATAACCATCTCTCGTTCTTTTTCAACAAACGAGAGAGGTGCACAGTCATCTCGGCGTAATTGCGTGAATGCTTATGCAAATACGCCGCTAGCCCAAGAAATTTTCGAAGACCTTTGACATCAACCGGCACCGGCCAGTCGGTGATCGCCTTGATCTTTTCGGGATCAGGACGTACACCGTTCTTACCAACGATGCACCCAAGAAGTGGTATTTCGCTTGCAGCAAATATACACTTCTTGAGGTTTGCATACAATTGATGCTTTCGCATGATTGTAAGAACCTGTCGGACGTGGTACCTGTGAACCTCAACGTCCGACTTTCCATCCATAGCTCGACTATGGATGAATACGTCATCGAAATAACTCGGCGCGAATTCTCGTACTGGTCTCAACAGATGTGATACACATCTGTTGAACGTGGCAGGGGCATTACTAAGCCCTTGTGGCATTACTAGCCATTCCCAGAGCATGCCGCTAGGCGTGCTAACTGCAGTATAGGTATATCCCGTAGGTATATCCCGTTCTCGCATAAGGATCTGATAGAAGCCATCCATCAAATCCATGGACGAAAATATGGTACTCTTTGACATGCCATCAATGATTACGTCCTTCCTCGGTATCGTCGTCTGAGCCGGTACCGTTGCAGCGTTCAATTTGTTGAACGCGTGCACTATCCGCCACCCTCCTGTTGCTTTTCGCACACAGAAGGTCGGAGAGCTATGTGGGGAAGTTGATTCCCTCACATGGCCCGCTGCTAAACGATCGGCAAAGAACTTGTCGATCGCAAGTACTTGTTCACGGGGCAGTGGCCACTGCTTCATGACACAGTACTTCGAGCCTGGTTTAAGCTCGACCTCGTGTCGAATACCTTTATCCTTCGGTAATTCGCACGGAACAGTTTCAGGGAATACATCCTTGAATTCAACCAAATCTTCATAGAGAGGATTTGTCTTGAGCGATTCCCATGATTGGGAGTCATATCGCTCAATTCGTGTCTTTTCATCTAGGACACTCTCGTCCATAGATGAACTACTGAGAACTCTCTCGTTCTCAGTAAACACTGTTGCTGACCTTATGTCGGTTACACACTCGTAGTCAGCGACGAGTATGCAGATCTGCTTGACTTTGCCACTACGCAGATCACGCAAGAACCTTTTATGTTCGAGCGTTGGCAACTGAGTGATCTCCGAAGTTAAATTCGGAGGCGCAATCAGATCAAGTGTATAAGCGCCTACACTTGATCCGTTATTGACTATAACATTCAATGTCTCTGTCATTTCCTGGGGACTTATTCCCTCAGGCTTCGAAGGACTTATTCCTTCGGCTTCCCAAGGACTTATTCCCGCGGGTTTCGGGGAACTTATTTCCGCCGTATTTGTAATCTTGGGACTTATTCCCTTTACTTCCTCTAGCTGGGGTTGCGCAACCACAGCGAGATCCTCTACGAAAGACTCTCCAGTCGATCTAGGATTATCGATTCGCTTAACCTGAGCGATCGATGGTTTCTCATCTAGATGTTACCTGCTAACGATACATCTTTGTCCTGGTCCACTCGACTTATTCGAGTGGTGGACCTTCGGCGCAGCCTGTGCTTCCTCACAGCCGTCGGAACTTTGCTCCGAAGTGTAACCGTTTGTTACAATAAGGTTTTGTGCAGTCGTACTAACGACCGTACCACAAGTGAGGCCATCGCACCTACTCGTAGAACATCCAAATACTTGTGGACGCTCCAAAACGTTCATCAGATAGCCATCTGATGAACAAGCGGCAGGCATCGTTACTGTTCGATGTTGCCAGTTTACCCGTGGTTCGTACCTTCTGAGCCACGGTATTCCAAGGATGACATCAAATTTTTCATCCAAATCCAATACGTCAAAGTCATCATCATATTGGGTATCTTCTAGCGTATAGTGGATCTTCAATGTACGCTTCATGACGGTTACGGATGCGCCTGTCGCAAGGCGTACCGTCATCCTCGTAGGAGGTGTGTCACATTCACTGAATTTAAAGTGACCATCTTCTAGCGATTGGCGTCGCACAAAATTGTTGGACGCCCCACAATCGACTAAAGCTCAAAGGGACAACTTATTCGTCACTTCGAGTTTCAAGGTAATGAGTGAGACCTCATTACCTAGAGCAGCAACGCACAACGTTTGTGTGTTGGGAGCAACCTTCATCAAGAAGCCTACAAATTTTCTTGACGTTGCTAGACCATTAGGGTGCTCCGCACCTACTGATCCTGTCCGTTTTTTGACGGTCCATCCCGTTGTTGCGTCTTTGCACCAACTGCGGACCCTCGTCCCTGCCCCTTTCTCATGGGTGGGCGGTCACTACGCCCAGTGTCGCGAGACACTGGACGAGGGACACTACACTCGTAAGCGTAGTGTCCTGTCTTTTGACATCTGTTGCATCTCTGCAACTTCTTGTAGCCTGTAGAGCGAGCCTTCTCGCTCTCTACATAACAGAGTTCCATCGGCTCTGGACCTCCGTTGTCATATCGTCTCGGTTGACGATATGATGTCGAGCTGGCGCGAGCCTGTCTCAGACTGATGTCTTCCTGCTCCGCAATGGAAATGGCTTGTTCTAGTGAATCTAGTTCAAGCCGGAACAGGTGAGTCTTGACGGAACCATCCGCAAGACCCTGCATGAAAACCGAAACCAACGTGTGTTCATCCACCGGATTGGAACTTATACAACTCGTGAGATGTCGTATATGTTGCGCGTAAGCGTGCACATCACGCTTACCCTGCTTGAGCTTCAAGATTTCGGTTCAAGCTCTGAGCTCAGCTCTAGGCGGTTCAAACGTTTGTCTGAGCCGCGACTTGAAGACTTCCAACGACCCAAACACATATGGGTCGTGCAACTTGAGCCCCAAAGTCCAAGTCTTGGCACGTCCTGCCAGATTTGATTGGGCAAATGCAACTTGTATATCCCCATCGTCGATGCGACGCGCCCTATATGGCGTCGTCTAATTCGACGAACCATCTCAAGAAGAAGTCCTCTTCGACTCCCCTATACTTGGAGATGTCAATCTTCAAGGTCTCGGGTCGACGCGAATGCATCGACCCACCAGCAGCAGCCTGCTGCTGTCTCAACAGTTCAAACTGTTGAGCACCCTGTTCTCTCAACAACTCTGCTTGTTGAGAACCTTGTTGGTGAAGCAAGGCTACTTTCTCGCGTTCTGCGTCAAGTTTATTTTGAATGAACTTGGAGATAGTAGCATGTTGGGCATCTCTATTGAGAGCCTCTAGCATGACGCTAACAGCATGGATGCCCATGGTTGAACCCATTCGTTCAACCGCATCCCATTCGACATTGCTCAAATGGGAGTAGCCGTCACACGTAGCGTGAAAGATTTGGTCATCTTCATCATCCAACATATTCATGTTGGATGTGAACGTGGTCCTTAGACGGACTACGAAGTGCTACCAGGTGTAACGGGGCACCCTGAAGCTTGTACTGGTGACAGTACAAGCTACTTATTCTGATAACAAAATAAGGCGGTGCCTCGTAACTTCACGTACACTCGTACGTGCAGAGAAATACGGTAAGAAGAAGTGAGTACTTGGTTAAAGTAAAAAGTACAACTGTATTTATCATAGTTAATGTCTGCAATAAATCACTATTTATCCTCATCTAACAATGTCTGAAGACAAATGTGTAAATCAATTATCTGCTCACCACTCATTGCGTGCGCCTGTCGTGGCGTGTCTTCGTTGGTTGATATAATGGCCTATATCAACCAATTAGGAACTACTCGAAAGTGCTGTAGAATATTGTCCTTATGACAATATTCTGAGAATATAACTCTTACAGTTATATTCTATTAACAATTTCTTATAGATTGTTAAGTAACGATTCACCCCGTTACATACGCCGTGTCATTTTGCTGCTAGAATGCGCTGGAGGCTCCTTATCATCTTCCTATAGGATAGAATAGTGCTCGGAACCCATGGTAACTCGTAAAAGAGACGCGGTGGCGCTTTAAAACGTTTGCTGTTGTCTTGTGACAGGGAAGAAAAGCCACGGTTGCGGTGCAATAGGTTTTATGCGATAATTCAGATGCTCCCAAACTTTTGCTCTGCCTGTGTGGCGCCGCTATATTACTTAGGTTATAAAAGAAAAGAGAGCTTGCTGTAACCATTCGTGCCACTTCTGCGGGCTTGAATAGTGTTCGGGTGCTTGGCTCGTTTGAGTAGCTCTCCGCTGGATTTAAAGCGTTCCCGTTATGGCCTTGGGATGCGCGAAACTGAAGAAAGGTGTGACAAGGATATCAAGCTCTTGCTTGTCCTCTTTAGATTCAAAAATAGTACCAGGGCTCTATGATTGAGCATCAATTAAACCGCTCCGGACAAGTTTATGCCTGAAGTTGCCGTATTGTAGGCTCTGCAATGGGTGCCGACAATTTAAGGATTGCTATCGTAGGGACACCAAATTAGATAAGACGCACAACGCCTATCAAAAAGGTCAGCTATCCAGCGAGCTTAAAAGCCACGCTCCAGATAGTTGACGTCCGCAAATCCGAAGCATCGGTGTCCATGTCGTCCACGTAAAAGTCTCTCGGGATTTTCGCATTCGAATACGTCGAGATGTTGCCTATTTTGCTAAAGCGCGTCATGTTGGTCAATCGAATTTTGTATCCCACTTACCGCCCAGGACCGGATCCATTATGCCCTTTCTGCCATATCCAGGCTGTGAGCATCATGCAGCCAAGACATTCGTCCAACATTGGGCCCACCACCTCCTTATAGCTGTCCTTTGAGTTTTTTGTAAAAATTGTCACGTATCACCTTAATCACTTAGTAGTGGATAAAGGTCTTCGTTTGACTGAAAAGAAGGTGCAGGGTTTGCGGAACAATCGGCGCCAGTTCGGCCGACTCCAGAATGCAATCAGTGGTGGTCATTTTTGTCTTTCGGCTGACTCGGATGCTGGGGGTACGGTATGAGTGCAAAACGATCAGCCTTCGACTTGCAACTACGTTTTTGTAAAGATACACCCTTTCTGCTTTCAAGGACATCTTTGAAAATATATGACAAGCGCCAGCACGCCAGGGTCCTTCGGCCATCCCCGCGATGACCAAAATCGTGGTGTGCATGCTCTACCTTACCTTTTTCGGCCTACTCCGAGCTCCCGTGACCGCACATTGAGTTGTGATTCGGGAAACACCCCTTTTCTAAGGATTTTAAAAAAAACATAAACTCCTCGTAACGGATCCTCTCAACGCAGTCGTGTGGCGGTTCTGCACTCAAAATGCCGCACCCGTTTAAACCACCGTAGCTGAACAGATGTAAATCGTTAAATACCCCACTTGTGGCAGTTTCCTGAATAGCAGACAACCTGCTGGATCCCTACTTCTTCCTATTTACGTGGATGATTTTTTCCGCTAGAAAAATATTCGGTGCGAAAAGTAAGCCTGCTTAAACGTTTTAGTCAAAGCGCTCGCTGCAGCTGCATGCAGCGTGGGAAGGCGCCTTCTCTCCGCTAGAAACCCCTCCGACCGTACTAGCATCGCTTGGTAAAAAATCCAAAATTGGGTGCCAAATAGTTTGCACTGTACGCTTCCACGTGTCCAGCTTCGAGGATATTGATTCATCTCTGCTTCTTAAGCTAATAATACATCTTCCAATGTGACTCAGGATAGCAAAGACTCCCAATTGTGCTTTCGGCTTCGCCATGACTGACGGCGCAGTTGGAGATACTCTATTATCTCTGATTTTGCCATTTGCGCCCGATATGCACGCGACGGCTAAATCGCTGGGGCCCGAGCCAGATCCTGCCGGCCTCACGGGCGGATGCACACCGGTGAAGTTCGCTGTAAAAGTTGCCGTCATCCATTAGTGTGGCAAAGCGGTCACAAGGAAATGTCTATTGGGACGTGGATCGGCGATCGCACGGGTCGCACGTTTCAGTTGAGCCAAGAATGCTATGATGGGTGGATGCGGCTGAGACGGGTAGCTGGCAATAGCTTACCCAAACCCCGAGCGGTCAGGTTCGTTCAGCCTGGGACGAGGCTATAGGGTGGTCACACCCGTTTAGGTTACGCAATCCGTCTTGATACATGGCAAGACGAGACCCTCGATCTCACTGGAAGACCGCGATCCTAACTCAGGATCGCAAGTCCGATCTCAGGTGCAACCCGGTATTAGGATCACGATCCGCTAGAAGTATCACAAGGGCATCTTGGGTGGGCCACAAGAAGATACAGCTGCTGATATAATGGGTGTGGACAACACAAATGCGAGGGGACGATATTCTGGACAGGAGACGCATGGCATCTGGTTGGGATATGCGGATAGACATAGGTGTAGTGTTTAAGTTGGTCGGTTAACATAAAAAAGAGCTCAAATTACTTCACAAGGCACACGTTATCTCTTCCGGGTAGGATCTTTGGCCCCCCGTCGAATGAAGAGTCGCTACACGTCTACGCAAGTGTTATACCTGGATTGTTTTGGCCAGGTGTATTCAAGAAATCTCAGGCAACATCAACTGCGATCGGACGCAGCAATACACGTAAAGGCAAGGCGCAAGATCGCGAGACGGCTCAACTGGTCAGAAGATTCGCGGATCAAGCAATCGCATAGTGGATAAGGCGATCTCGTTGAGATCATGGTAACTAATATCAGTAACCACAAGTACCCCGTGATCGCGTGAAGATTTTCGCACGATCAACCCCATCCCTAACACGGTCAAGTTTTCCTTCGGCACGAGGCTATCTGGAAGATTGCAACCCGCCATACCGACGGGTACACAAAGTGAGGAAGGCAACACACATGGAATAGGAGTACCCCTTCGTTAGTCGGTCGTCCGGGCGCCAGTGGAGAGTTGGGATCGACTTAGGAAATGAGCGATAGCCACTCCACCACTTTAGCGTTACGTAAACCCCGCCTATAGGTGCTGGTTGATGACATTCTTTCAATGGCGTCTTGAACCTCACGGCATAGACGCCAGCCGTACGGGAAAAGGCCTATTGCTAAGCCCCCATACATCCCAAAATTGATTTGATTGTATTTATAGGTTTGAGGCTGTTGTTATGTGCAAATGCTGAGGTAAAAATGTTTAAGGCCCTAAGTTTACTACCATGAGCTATTTCTAAGCGTTTATGTAACGCTCTTCCATGGAACTCCTTCGAAACTATTATGAAGCTCCTTAATCGTTTATCTCATGAATCATCATTCTAACAACCTTTAATTTACCTTTACAGCGGTGTAATATCAACACTCCCACTCACCGCTACTGCTCGATGACCTTGCACTGCATACTGTTCGCATCGCGTTGTAACTTGATTGTCTCGGATCCTAGAGCCTTGGTCAGTGTGTCGGTCAACTGATGTTTGGTCCAAAGACACTAGCGCAATCGTTTCGGCTTCGATCGTCTCTCTGCTGAAGTGATGACGGATTTCCACATGCTTTAGTCCGAGCATGGTAACCAGCATTCTGAGCCAAAGCGATTGCGCCTTGACTTTCCATCCGGATTGTAGTAGCGTTCCTTTGTACCATTCTCATGTCCATTAGCCTTGCACGCGTCCACAACACTTCCTTAACACATAAATTATTATCCTGTAACTCAGATTCCGTAGAGCTGAGCGCTACCGTCCTCTATAGCGTTGACTTAAACACTACTGGCACGTTCCCAATTATCACCAGAACATCAGAGACGGAACAACTGTCGCCAACATTCGTACCCCACTATGCGTCCGAGTACGCTTTGAGCTAACATTATCTATTCCACCTTATAAGATAATTACGTGCTGGCATGTTGATTTCAGGTAAGTTAGCACACGCACTGTAGCATTCCAGTGTTGATTTCCGGGGTTTTCCAAAAAAAGAGAGAGATGAGTAATCACGAACGCTAGGACCGGGCAAGTACATGTCGTGATGTTCAGTAGGCAGTCGATCAGAGAACGAAACGGTTTTGATTGCATTGCGTTCCACTGTAAATTCGTTCCTGGTGACTGCGACTTCGACAACCTGAGGCCAGCTACACAGGATTGTCGACATGCATTGCATTCTCCTGTCCGAAACCTTTTACCACGTCTTCAATGTACCGTGTCTGCTTGATCATGATCATCCCAGCCGTTGCGTTATGTTCGATCTCCATCCAAAGGTAAAATTTGCTGGCCCGAGCTCCTTCATTGTGAATGCGTTCTTCACCGCGTCCTTCACGTCCTTGACCTCTTGGCTTGTCTCAACTGCAATGATCATGTCGTCCAATCAGGCACACTTACACGAAACCGTTCCAAGTACGCTTCACATAGACACACTCATCCGCACCACAGCTCTAGAAACCACTCTGCAAGAAGACACGATAAATTATCTTGTCTTGAGCACTTGTTGCCTTCTTTGAACCATAGACAGTCTTCTCCCATTTGCACAGTGTACCCTTAGCGTTCATAACACCAAATGTATCTTCCGCGTAGACAAGTTCCACCAATCCACTGTTCAGGAACGCTGTATTCGCGTCAAGCTGCTCCATCACGTTCTTGTATGCCGCGCACACAGACAGCACAAATCGAGTCGAGTTCATGTTTGCCACCGGTAAGTTGATTTCGGTGAACCTATTCCGAAATTTGCTTCAACCTTGAGCTACCAGCCGAGCCTTGTAGCGGACCGCTCGACCATTCTTGTCACGATTCTTGGCAAACACCCAACGGAAAATGATCGAATGGGTAGCCGTTCTACGTGGAACGGGAGTCCACGTATGGTTCCGACCATGCTAGAGGAGTTTCGCGTCCATAGCCTTACGCCATTCAGCTGCTTCGTCACTAGCTACAGCTTCTGCATACGTGTTCAGTGTGTCTGGAACACCGTCGATACTCGCAGCACATACCAGAACAGCCTCCGCAAGATATCCTTCTTCGTTAATCCTTGCACGCTTCGGTAAAGGAGGTCCATTACTCCATTCAGACAGACGTTCGTCTTATGCGCCCACACCGTTCATCTTTAGAGCACTGGATCTCTCGAACGCCTCGGGCGTGCCACCTCGGGGTAGAATACCGCGCGATCTATGTTTTACGTTGGTGGCGGTGGATGAATTGCAGCCAGTTCCAGCACAGTGTTAGCCGTTTTAGATGGAGGTTGTTTTGGCTACAGAGAGTCCTCTTCAGGTTCCACGACGTCTATCTTTACATCCGGAACAGGTTCCTCGGCAGGTTCCATGGGTTCATCCACAATCGGCTGAAGTTCATCAGGTTTAGGAACGGTCCTGTCATCACGCTCCATAGTTATTCGAGTAACCATTCAAAGCTGCGATGACTATGCGTCGTACATACCGCATACCTCACGCTCGTTCAGCTTGGTCGAACGTGACGTCTTGACCTTTGCATCGTCTAAGTCATATGAACGGTATCCTT
The DNA here is from genome assembly GCA_921007115.2 of Peronospora matthiolae. Lineage (NCBI taxonomy): Eukaryota > Oomycota > Peronosporomycetes > Peronosporales > Peronosporaceae > Peronospora > Peronospora matthiolae. The sequence continues at coordinate 414,387 of CAKLBY020000124.1, read as the reverse complement.
TTACGTTCTTAGCATACCCGAGCAACACATTTAGGAATTCCTTTAACTCGAGCTTCGTTCTCTTCGCATCGTCAATGGTAACCCTGCAATTTGAACACGCGTAAGTGTTCCATGCGGGGCTTCACCTTGAAACTGAAGTGTCGAGTCCACGTGTGCCGTGTTGCTGGAACCGATGATTCAGCACAATGCTGTACTTGCAGCTTCAGACCACCATTCTGTCGACACACCCTTATAGTGTAACATGCTTTGTGCATTGTCCATGATGGTACGTTTCATACATTCCGCCACTCCATTCAGTTGAGGGCTTTACGGAGCGGTTCGTTTGTGCATGATAACGTTCCTGCGACACGTCTCATCTATAGTCTTGTCTACGTACTCCGTTCCATTGGCTCATTACAGACACTTCAAACGTTTCCCCAATCAGTTTCCGTAAAACGCTTGGAATTCCTTAGTTTGCCGGCCACTTCACTCTTTTCCGCAGGGAGTACGCTACTACACACCGTGAGTAGTCGTCCACGAGGGTCAGTACATGCTTCTCGCCATATTTTGAGAGCGTAATTATCGAGACCTTCACATCCGCGTGGACAAGTTTCAACACGTGCGATGTCTTCGTCGCAGATCTTGACGAGAACGATGAAACGACCTGCTTACCTTTATGCATCCGCCACACATCCGTTTAATGCCTTGCTTCACCACAGGTATGCCGTTCGTGGATCGCTGGGTCTTGATTAGTGCATCCTTGATTAAGTGTCCCATGCGAGCGTGCCAAAGCTTTCACTTACTGTCGGCTTCTGAGCCCTCTACAAACCATGCTTCCTCTTGGTTCCAGTCGAGCAGGAACGCCTTGCCCACCTTGTCTATCATAGTAATGGCACCGCTTGCACCACGGATGATGCACGAGAAACGTCAGAACACAACACTCAAGACACATTCAGCTAGTCTCTCAACGGACAGGGGTCGTCTGTCGAGTCCTGGCGTTCACGCGACATACATCATTTTGACGCGTCTGCAGTCGAGACTGGTCAACTTGACCGTTTCTCTTCTGTAAACGCGTAACTTCTTGCCAACCGCAATAATCACTTCGACAACAGCGTTCAAGGTCTCTTAATTGAATCGGTCAGAACGATGCGGGGTCATGTGCGATGTAGCCTCACTGTCAGTCAACCAGTCGTTCTGGCTTTCCTCGCCGACGAAAAAACCAGCTCGTTTCCTGCTTCGCCTCTCTAACACGGACAGGCCGCATCAAGTGACCGACATAATCACATCCAAAGCACTTGCCCTTGAAACCACCACCCTTATTGTGTGGCACGTTCCCTATTCGACTGTGTCCTCGGCCGCCTTTATACCTACAGCGTTTCGGCACGGAACGCTTTCTTCATGCTGTTTTCATCTTCTCAAGCCGCTCGTACTCCTTAAAAGGTTCTCCTTTACTTCAATCAGTGACGTGTCCTAATTCTTCTCCACAATAGATGCAATCATCTCGTACTCAATAAAAATACTGCTTAACAGCACAACAAACTGTCGTGCCTCGTCAACGGGTTCTCCAAGTGTCTAGAATCCGACGAAAAGCTCGTCGAACGCTTCCAATGCTTGGCCATCGCCGTTCCGCTCTCCATCTTGAAGTTGTGCAGACGTCTTGTCATGGTAATTCGTATGTGAAACGTGGAACAATTAAAGAAGTCCCGTAGCTTCCCCCAGGCATGCATGCACTTGAAGCAAATCGAATTTCTGTCTGATCCTGTAGTTACACCCCTTGAGCGATGATCCCGAGTGCTTTCGCTTCGCTAACGAGCCACGCCTCTGTAATCTCGTTCTCGGGCTTTTAATTCTCCACATGCACCAAAAGACCAATTCGGGCCAAGTTCATGCGCATGTAGTGCCCGCTGTGATGGTAGTTCCCACTCCCTAGGAGGACTTCGGCGCGTTTGGAGGTCATGTCTTAAACGTTACGGTCGGTAGCGTTGCGTCTGTTAACCTGTTGGATTGAGGGTGTTTTTGGAGGCAAATGCCGAAGTGAATATCATTAAGGTCCCCAGTACACTACCGTGATTTATCTCTAAGCCTGAATGTAACGCTTTTCCATGGCAACCATCTGAAGCTACCATGAAACTACTTGCTTATTTATCTCATGAATGATCCTTACAACATGAAACGTACCTGTTCAGCGCTTTATATCTACAGTTGTGGATTCGGAACTGTGGACAAGTCGATGGACGGCAGCCACAATGCAAAAAAAATTGCATTTGGTCAATCGTCAATGTATTCACTCCTACATATTGCCCAAAAATGGAAGTGCTCTTTTTCTCTCTCAAGGGCAATACTAAAGGCCCTAATGAAATGGTTTTAGACGCTAAGAACTTCAGCTGCACGCTCAAAAATTACACGGACCGATTAAATCTAGGTTGGTGAAATAATCATGACTATGCGACACTCCGACGGCTATTCATCAGTGTAGAGAATGGTGGGTTTGATTGCAGAAGCTCTGTCCAAGCTTGAGATGAGAGAAGTGAAACTGAATATTAGCGGAATAATCACACATGCTTCTGCACAATGCCCGAAGGTACGTCACACACTCCCACGCACAGTCAATTCGTAATATTACTTCAAGCGTCATTGGGCAGCCCTGTGATCACAACGGGGTAACAGCGTGTCTTAATCCTGGAACGGTAGTTAGGTTAGAGTGGTCGCGACGTGCATCCTGCTCGACACGGATGCCAGAATCTCGCTTTTTAATTACTGGCTGACTTTATTTAAGCTGCTCCTAGAAAAACGCACTCACCATCAACTGGTAGTGGTTATAGTAAGTTGAGGGCAACAAAACTGATGCTATAAAAAGACCAGTTCACGATGGATCTGCGAGAATGATTGCTGGATTCGTACCGTCACGCCAAGCAGGCACTAACATTTCCCTATCGGCAGCATCTCGCACGCCTTTTGAGTAGGCTCCACGACGCTTTGGTGCCACATTCAATGATAGCAGATACATATGGACCAACGGTACGCTGGTGCGGGTACAAGGTGCACGATGTCGACTTAAGCGCAAGAACCTGGATCGTGACCAACTTATGGGGCTACACCAACCGAATTGATTATCAACAAAATTTAATGATCGCGCTTTCACCACATTCAGTGATAAAACTATTACTGGCATCGGGTTGTCTCCTACGGCCCAACTTGATCTCAAGAGCTAGCCATAGATATGTCGATCGGGTGGTGGTTAATAATGTAGAAAGCAAAGTACACCTCTGAATGCTCTTATTTACATCTTGATGGCATTATTCGCAATACGCCTACTCAGGTGCTCAGCACATTGACATCAACCATCACAGAGGCTATAATTATGTTTGACTTTAAAAGTGCAAACATGGAAAATTCTAAGAGCCATACGATCTTGGTAATGGTTTCTTTTGAGATAACGCCACCACTATCAACCGATCCTGACACGCTAATACAAAGTTTGGTTTGATGCTGGCACGGTGCCTCCTTCCTTTCGGAATCGATTGTGCACTGGCTTCAATTAAAGAAACGCTTGTGCTCAACCAATCGATCATGAGCCTCATTTTGCTGCTTCACACGGACGACCAATTCACACCGAAACATTCGCCCACCGGCTGAGGAGATGGTACCGGCCCTCTCGACACAGCTCAGACCAGCTGGTCTTTGGAAATTTAAGCTTTCGGCTGGTTTTAAGCACAAATTTTAATAGAAGAGCAAATCTCATTTTTAAGGACTACAGATGTCCAAAGGTCCCAAACCCAGGACGATAGTTTAATCAAGTCTAAATTATTATAATTTTTACATGGGTTGGGTATACAAACTAGCATAGTGTTAGCCACATTATACTCAACTGCAACATAGGATAAGAAACTGCCTGATCACTAATGAGTCTTCCTATTTTTTAGACAACTGTCGCGAGTGGTCGAAAAACGCTCTATTTTTACCTACGGTTCGTTCGCTTCTCAATTTGCGCTCACGAGCCGATGTGCCCATTTTGGGTTGGGCACATTTCGTGCGAGCTAGGGCCCGGTCGCATACACCCGAAGAGCTCGTGAACGGGGGACTCCGTTATTACATCACCTCTCATGAGCAGCGGTAGCAGGTAATCATGCTGTTGATGTCGACTGTGCTGTCTAACGATCGTATGCTTTGTCTGTGTGTATGTGTTGCAATGCGTTTCAAGTGATGTCGAGTGGTACCAAGTGATGTCGAGTGATGTCGAGTGGTTTTAAGTGATGTCTAGTGATGTCAAGTGGCGTCGAGCGGCGTCGAGTGATGTTGAGTTGTATCGAGTAGAGTCGAGTGTGCTGGTCATGTTGAGTATGCAGTTAAACGATGTAAACATGCATGCATCGTGGTGTATCGAGCTAGCAAGATTTTGTTAGGTGTATCAAGCGATAATGTATTGAGTAATTTATCTTTTTAAACTCGTGGAACATTACTCTTTTCCTATTAGATTGTTTGTGAAAGTCGATACATAGTCAATTCTGCAAGTCAAACTTGAAACGTACGGCAAATGAAAATGATAACCTGTTATATGATCTACATCCAAAGACATTGTCGAACCTGTTTGAAAATATGCATTCGATAGATGAGATGTTGCAAAGAGCTACACACTGCACCTTCAATTCAGTACAAATGTTGTGGATCTTTTTGCGTGACACCGGAATAGTGTGGTTTTAGGAACCACGGTACTTTTAGTCACTTGTAGCAGTAGAATTAAGGAGCTTAACATGTTGCCCAAGTCAATTGGATGTGCAACAAATGCATCATTTTTTTTCGTCAGCAGCACTTTAATGGCGGCGACATGTTGAACTGTTGTGTCCCGCTTTCGTGCACGACCTCCTCATGTACGTAGCTCCAGGTTTTGTATCCCCCGAGCTGCCAATACGTCTTTTTTGTCGATGCCCAGCTTGCTTGTAGCACGGTGGTGGGTAAATTAAAACTGAAGGGGTGTTTGTGCTGACAATAACTTTAATAGTCCTCAGCTCGAAGCCTTGCTTGAAGCTCTTCACAAGTTACGAAGTATGAAAAGCTGAAGTTACGTCGATCGTGGACCCAATAGCATGCAACACTGCAACGATGTGGCGGCAAGGCAATCCCATTTGAATAATTGTTGAACCTGACTCGTGATATGCTTCAGTCTCAACCCGCCGAAATTTTACATAGCCTTGCTTTGAAGCGAACCATGCCCCAGGAGCTAATCGTGATACTTCACAATTGTCCGCAGCCTTTTGTTCTTTTTTCTGTAGCGCTCGTGCACGAGGAGTCACTGTAAGCTCTTAAGCTGTCCATTTCACGATCTGATCTTGACGCATACTAAACTTGTCCAGCCGTCTTTGTCAAAAATCGTATTGCCTCCAGCGGTGTAGCATCACGAATACCATTGACGAGAATCGTGTTGTTATCACTCTCAACAAAATTGGTAGTGCGCCTACCAAAAAGTGGACACGGTGTTTTCGGTGGCATGTTGTTATCGTGGGGGTGGTTTTTGGAGAGACTGTTCGTTTCGTCACTAGTAACATCACTCTAAATCGTGCTTGCCCCGCGATCATCAGCACGCATCGGAATATTAGCAAAGACTTTCCTGTAAATCCGGTCGATATCGTAAGTGTACGTGGCCACATCGACTCCAAAATATGACTGGATTGCCATGAGAGCTTCATTGCAGTAAACCTTTGTATCTGCAGACTGAAGTTTTCACACTGCATTCTAAAATTCGCTTCCTGAACAGCCGAAGTTGCGCTTGACATTACGCAATAAACGTATTGTACAGAAACGAATTTGAACGCTGATACTCGTTCTTATCCACCCTTTTTTGACGACTTCTTGTACTTTTTCCACGATTACACATGACAGCGACATTCATAAAACTAATTCTAGCATAAATACACTAAATCAAAAACCACGCAATGTCGCCCTTGTTTTCCATGTGAAAACATGCGGTTGCAAGCTTTACGTTTATTCCGTTAACGTCTCGTCCCATCAGGGAAATTATAACGCCATTTCACTTTCCGTGACGGGAATAGGTGTCATCAAATCCAGCCATTGGTACATTGAAATAGTGGCTGCGGACGGCAACTCCCAATGCCACAAAAAATCGAAAAAATCGATTGAGTTGGTCAACGTCAAGTGCAAGTGCTGTCAGGATTGATGCGCCTCAACTCCACCAAGTGTGAGGCAAGGAGCGGGAAAGCTGATTTTCATTTACCTTCCATGTCATCAATCACCGCATCCTTGGCTCTGTAAATCTTGTTCCGATATTGCTGCAGATTAGTGCCATCACGAGCTCGTACTAGCGCCACAATTGACTTACGCTTAATGCCCTTGTCACCTCGAACAGCGTGCATCGAAAGTTGAGAGTAGTTGAATCTGCCGAGATGATGGTTTGCTAATCGCCTTGCATACAGCGGAGTGGCTGTCAATGAACGTAGAAACATAATACTCGAAAGATCCACGCGTCCATTCTCGCTTCGTCACACATACTTTCCACGGGTACCCAGCTTGTGGGCATACGTATGTCTTGCTTCTTCCACTTCTCTTTTTCACATTGCACTGTCAACTTGTATAGAAACAGTAACTCTTTATGTATGCGGTTGCAGCTACGCCAGTTCGAAGGGTTTTACCATAGGTCAGGTCAGTAGTACCGTGATTAGCGTCAATTCAGTTTGCTGCAGTCACTCGAGACATCTTAAAGACTTCTTTCAGTCCACTTCTTGCGCTTCCCCTTAAACGCTCGAACTAACCAATCAAAGTAAAGAGTATGAGGTAGTGAGCTAAACTTTTAATTAAATGATTAATGCTTTTGAGACCAGTACTAATTTCTGAATACATTATACGCTTGCATCACACTTGTCTTAATGTTACACCCTAGTCAGTCAAACAAACTCCTCGTACTGCAACATATCCACACGGACAGAGCACACAACTGTTAAGCTGAAAACTCAACATCACTTGGTACCACTCGACGCCGCTCGACGCCACTTGACATCACTTGACATCACTCGACATCACTTGAAACCACTCGACGCCACTTGACATCACTAGACATTACTTAAAACCACTCGACGCCGCTCGACGCCACTTGGCATCACTCGACATCACTCGACATCACTTGGTACCACTCGAAATCACTCGACATCACTCGACATCACTTGGTACCACTCGAAATCACTCGACATCACTTGAAACGCATTGCAACACATACACACAGACAAAGCATACGATCGTTAGACAGCACAGTCGACATCAACAGCATGATTACCTGCTACCGCTGCTCATGAGAGGTGATGTAATAACGGAGTCCCCCGTTCACGAGCTCTTCGGGTGTATGCGACCGGGCCCTAGCTCGCACGAAATGTGCCCAACCCAAAATGGGCACATCAGCTCGTGAGCGCAAATTGAGAAGCGAACGAACCGTAGGTAAAAATAGAGCGTTTTTCGACCACTCGCGACAGTTGTCTAAAAAATAGGAAGACTCATTAGTGATCAGGCAGTTTCTTATCCTATGTTGCAGTTGAGTATAATGTGGCTAACACTATGCTAGTTTGTATACCCAACCCATGTAAAAATTATAATAATTTAGACTTGATTAAACTATCGTCCTGGGTTTGGGACCTTTGGACATCTGTAGTCCTTAATAATGAGATTTTCTTCCTTTAAAAATCTTTCAACTGTGAATAAAAGCGTGCTACGGGGTTAGCCCGTTACATGAATTGATACGAATGCATCAATTTTTGATGCAATCGAAATCATAATATATCATCGACCTGGCTCGAGAAGATGAGATACTGGCAGTATATCACCCCCGAGGATATTATTCTGGGGTGCTTTACTTATGTTTGATGCAGTCACTACATTAATAGATTAATCACTAATCGCTACTGGACGCGCGCGATGGGTGGTGAGCAAGAAGTTCACATATGAGATCGTAAACTAGCATAGTTAGATCAAGAAAGATGGCTAACAAAGAAGCTTAACTAAATTGAACACAGATCTGCTTTTAGCCTAAATAGAGTTCTTAGTTCTATCTACTTCTCTGCGCTTCATCACGCTACGTGTGCTTGACTTCGGGAGCACGCAGCCTTGTGTTCAGTCAACACAAAGGTCATACCAGTCATCTGGTAAGAGCGTGCCCCGTTACAAAGCGGCTACGACTTAGGAACAACTAAGATCGACAACGCCGACCACGCTGACAGGTGAGATCGCAAGAACGGGTTAAAGTCTCAAGGGAAGTCCTGACAGGTGAGATCACAAGAACGGGTTAAAGTCTCAAGGAGCGTCCTGCACCAGAGCGGTACAAGTGCGCAAATGTTGATCGAGTCGAATAGCAAGACCAACTTAGATACATGCACAAGATGTAAAGGTGGATATCTTCGTCTTAATTTTGCCAGACGCTTGTAGCGGATAAAGATCTTTCTTAAAAGATACAAGCACGTTTAAGCGATCGAACGTCTACCAGAGTTAATTCGCATGTATCATACATGATAAAGCACTAACAATGCATTGTCGTGTAAAGGCTACTGAGCAGATGTCATTAATGCCAGTCTAAGCCCCAAGCGAGATCGACATCTCGTAGGACGTTGTAAGAGCTCAAACCACCTAGACGGCAGGAATCGAAGCACGAGTTTACAAATACTCTTCCTGACAGTATAAACCTTTCCGCAACTGAACAAGTCTGGTCGAAATCAAAGACCGCCGTTCGCATCCGCCTTTTAAAGGTGACGACTTCTCCACATAATCCAAAATAGCAGAGTATGACCGCCGTCTGTTTCTACAATATTTAATAAGATAGATTACGTCATCTAAATGTTCTTTGAATCGACCCCAGTGGCCGAGTGGTAGACCGCTGCATCTGGCAATGGGAGGTACTCGGATCGATTCCCGGTGGGGGTTCAATTACAGGGCGCCAGAGATAGGCCGGTATAGTAGACGAGCAACCACGCAGAAGTGGCCGCCCTGCCAACCCGCGCAAGGCGTGGATAGTTGGGTGGGCTGATGGCCTACTGGCCGAAAAGCCCCATAGTGTTATGAGGGATGCGGGTCCAGTAAGGAGTTCAAACTGAGTAGGAGTACTCGCAATTTACCCCAGGGTGATCTGAAGGACCGCGCGGCATGAAGCTCTAAGTGTACTTTGAAAGAATCTAAATGTTTACTTTTGTGTTTATGACTGAATGGTCTCTACGACAGGGCGTGTGACGATGTCGCGCATGTTGAACGAGCATGCGACCGTCAAGAAATGGGTGCCTATAATGAAAAAATTTAGAGAAAACCGTGCTGGCCGTGTTGGTATATCGTATTTAATGCTTGCCGAACCTTCTCGCACGTGAGAGATCAGTCCTCTATTGAGTTGATTCAAAAAAATTAAACGGCCACTCGATACTGTCTGCCACTTGAAGTTAAGGGTGCACTCCACCTATGTAAGCAGCTTGGATCTCTGTTTGCGAAAGTAACGACAAATTTTTGTCGTAGGTATTCTGTAGGCCAATCACCAGAGTAAGTCGAGACCTAAACCATAACTTTCTTTAGCAGCTTTGGCAGACGGGTCTATCTTGTAGGGGTGTATTCAGCATATTATTGTAATGTTGGCAAAAAAGATTTTAATTACCACTTATGGATGGTCAGATTTTACCTTTGAGGTCTGACATATACTAGAGATGATGCTCGTAGATGGGATGTGTTAAAAGGCTCATGATCAGGACACAAAAGTAGAGTTGCACGCCCTTATTACCAATAATAAGCTAACAGTGGCGCCTGATACATTTTAGTAGTGGCTAACAGTGGTGCCCGCCTGGTCTTCACATAAATGGAGGTTTACTGGACACAACATTGCATAGACCTGAATCAAGTAAGGAGTGCTTGGAGGGTTATTGACTATTTTTCACTGCTTAGCGTGCAGGATGCACCTTTCAGAGAGTTTGAAAAGATCAATTCGGCAATCATCCTTCTCCTACTCGACAACAGAGATGACACTCTCCATAATAGAAGTGCACAGAAACGAAGTCGCCAAGCCTCCTCAAAACGTTTTAGGTGCTCGAAACGATGTTGCTAGTATTATCAAATGTCGTGTTGAAGTCGCACTGATCCAGGACCTGCTGCAAACACATCTCACGTCCATATGCAGTTCGAAGCTCTGAAATCTCATTCTCGATAAGCTCGATACTTTGCTAGCTCCAGTGGGAGGACTAGCGATCCCTTTTTTGCGAATAATGACAGCGAAATCGCGACCGCGAAGTTTGACGAGCTGATGAGGCGTATCAGGCATCAGGAAACTGGCAGCATCATTCCGTAAGTCACGTTCTGCTACAATACTTGCAAGGCTGGCAAGCCTTTACTATGATCGCGATGACAAAGCTGCATCGGCCCGCCAATCCGAATTTATCATCGCTGAGCTTAATCAGGGAACTTCTTATCATTTCACATCACATCAAATTTCAGGTCGAGCGTATCCTACCTTTTAACAAGCAACCAGTTAAGCGCTAAACCAAGACGCGTAAGTAAAGGTTACTTCAATACGATTTCGCGTTGCAGAGAAACGAGCTTTATCAAGCCTATGAGCTTCTGAACGTGATGGTCATCTAGTTGACGAACTTCACGATTTGACCACCCGCCACTGGAGTGGTGGTGATCAAGGTGGCCAATTCTCAAAGAGATACGATCTTACTGGCAATCGCTGTTGCCGACACAAAGCTGCAACCTGTACCAAATTTTAGATGGTGTAAGTCACCACAAATGGAAAGTACCGAATAAATGTACTGTAAACGTCGGTTTTCATTGAGTGTCCGTAACTTTCTTGGCCAACATTTACATAGTTTTAATAGGTTTAGTTGCCTTCGTAAGTTTGAGATGAGACCGTTCTGAAGAGATTCGCCCTTATCTTCCGCTGTATGCTTGAAGATGATTTTAGAGCAATATCAAGTTGGTGCCCGCCACACCGAATTCAAAAGCAACCAGTCCATGAGACTCACTAAAAAGAAATTGGAGACACTTAGAGCTCTGTCGGTAATCTTTCGTTGACAGTCTGACGAGATGAAAAAAAATCCCGCCGATTAGGACAGACGAAATCTAGTGTTCTTTCAAAGATGCAGATACATCTCATCTCTTGTAAAGTGCCAAACATTGAATTGGCAAGAAACTAGAAATTACAATTTGCGCCACACGGGAATGGCCGAATGCGGATGGACAAATACGAGGTGGATTTTTGTGTGGGTTGGTAAGTCTGAAGCCAAAGAAAACGTTTATCCTGAGGCCAGCTTTTTTAAGATTTTCACAAAATCAGCGCCCAGATAAACCGAAGGTAACTTGTGATCTTGCCGTCATGTGCGATCCCAATTGTAGCTAAACCCGTTATCTTCTTCGTCATGTAAAGAAACTGAGCCGCTCTTCTATATAAGGCTCATCCTTCGATGTATATGATGCTGGGGAAAGCTGTATGGTCTTCTTGATGAAGATGCGATAGCATTCATATGAAGGTCCAAGCCCTGCTCGTTACATTCGGTACCATTAACGTCCTCTAAGATGGTGAGAGCTCAAGTATCGATTGTCTTGTCGTTCGCTTCATTAGGATAAATTATATGTCACCAAGTAAAACTTCGACGATGCTCTTTTTTACAGAGTGATGCACATGTGCTTGAGATCCGCCAAAGTGGGATCGTACGGTATTTCAGTGCAAATCAATAGCGCTCACGTCACAGAGAGTAGCCTTCTTCTCACTTGACAGGGCACAATATGTCTACCAGTTCTGAGATTGTTTTGTTATCTTGTGCTTTTGGTAGAAAAAATAGCGCAAAAAGTACGTTTTAAATACTGGATGCTGCTTGTAGCTTTATGTTTGGCGCCAACCTTGTCGTCGCAACCAAATGCACAGAGAATAGGCACATTATTGACACGACGACCTTGTTATACGTATCGCACTCGCAAGACGTTCAGGTCGAGAACGATAATCCAGGCGTTGCTCGAGGATGTTTACGCTTAGGAGGCATTGGTTGGGCCAATCGAACGTCCGAATGTAATGACAATCTGTGTCAATTCGTATGGATATGGGGTGAAGCAGAAACAATTGCGTGACCAGGGTGGGTCGATGGAAAGAGGTCCAGTTTTTCCTTACACAGAAGGAAAAAAAAATATTCCATAAAAACCTTACAACTCTTGAGCAATTGATACGAGTACGTTTAGTGCATCCACCTACAACCCTACGTGCACAATAACACAATTCCGCATTTTTATGTGATTATGTGCCAAAACCTGCGCTCGAGAAAGGCTTTTTGTCACAGATTCACCCATGGACTTAAAAAATGGCGCCTTGCAAAATTGAATAGTGGATTCTAGTGTCGTAAGGTGTTAAAGCGCCATTATTAAACATCCCTTCTCATAATTGGCGTGCTAACTGCGACGGCAATGTCATTGAAAGATGCTGCAACAGCGTGCTCTTGCTGCTCCAGAATTCGCTGCACGCGTAATTATGACATAGCTTGAGCAAAAAGATCTTCTTGAAGCATTTATCATAATTTGGATGTATAAACTATTGCATTTAATGTTCCGCGACGTCGACGATATGAAAAGCGCGGGCAGCAAGATTCTGATGCAATAGCCTTCTCGTGAAGAGGTGCTAGCGTAAGTTTTAGTAGCACTGTTTTGTCGCGTCTTCACAGTAAATTTCCATCAGTAGACGAAAAGGAGTTTTCAAATATTTCTTTCGTGCAAAGAATCTTTTCGTGGCGTAAAGTTTTTCATTTCACTGTAGATGATTTTTTACAGTGTACATGCGCATTCTTTTTAAAATACACCGCTACAAATGTAGCTTTTTTACTTACAATTTTTTACGTAGTCATGTAGAAAAACTTACAACCTCTTGCAGCCGTCTACATCAATCTGAAACACACTCTACAGGTGATTTGTAAAAATGTGAAGCATCTGTGTGTAAGGTATTGCACAAGAACTTAGCAGGGCAACTGGAAAAATAGAATTCCCATCAGCTAAACATATGCTTCCAAATGCGACTGCATTTCTTACAATAATGGGTGAAGTAGTCAGTGCGGAACATGAAAGCCCATTATCTGTTTTCGAGAAAATAGGGGTGCTATAGTGTATGCGTGCAAAAACGTTCAAATAAATGTATTCCAATATGATTGCTTACAAAAAGTAATTAAATGTGTGTATTATAAAAAATTATTAGTCTCGCAAATATTATACATGGTATCAGTCGATGATGCATCTTTGCTATACCAGTATAGCGTTATACATATGTTCCTTAAAACGTTGACAGGCAAGATGGTCAAGACTAGTGTGTTGCCGTTGAGTATGGTTACCGAATTATAAGTATTGTTGATAAATGAATGTTGTATTATACGTATTGTAACTGATCAGTTTACCTCAGTTCAGAATTTTACTTCTAGAGAGAGGAATCCAGCTGAGCTTAGGCCAGGGAGATTTCTATTATTGCAGTGCACATTCTTTTCCTTATGCAGAAACAAAAAAATTCACTAAATTTTGCATCAGTTATTTGTGCGTTAGAGTTACGTGTAAATTCCGGTAAAGGATCACAAGAATCAATTTGCAAACTGACCGTATTGACTTGGTGTTCAAGCCGCCTTACTCGACTGACTTTTTTCACAAGAACAAATTTTAGCAAACCGTCTCGATGTGCAGTAAAAATAAGCCTAAAAATCATACAAGAGCAACGAAGTTCTTTTAGACACGCAACGCAGAATTAATTCCCGGTAATAGTCTAAAAATGCGCACTCCAGTATTTTTGGTTGTGATATGTTTATTGCAATCTAAGATGAGGATCTAGCTGCATCATTGATAGCCCCCCTCCTTGCACGTGCAATACCCTGGCTATTGTACACTGACCTTCATGGAACTAAATCTTTTTTTTTCGTTTTTGCTTGTCATGCATTCATTTATTTTCCTCTTTATCAATGGAGACGAGCAATGCTAAAGTTTGATGTATGTCCTCACCATCAAAATGTGATAATGATGCTTCTAGTTTATAAATTCATTAGTGTTGAACACAAGCATAGTCGATAAGCTAGAGAAATCTATGCCTTTAAGGGCTACTGGGATCATCTAATTTAAAAGATGGTGGGTATTGCTGCATATCGTCTATGTACGGGGCAATAGTACTTATTTTGAAAGTTCTTAAACTTCTCAACCATTGTACTTTTTGTCTGCTTTTGGTCTACAGTCATTCCTCGGATAAACTTGTATCCCTCATACTCTATATAAATAGCCTTCTCAGTTTCCGCTTCATCACGATCGTTCTAAGGCCGCTGATGCATTACTTAGAACCCATGTTCATCGAAATTTAAGGAGTTTACAACGAAAATAATTAACACGAGAATCCTTCTGAGCACCAAACAATGTTTCCGTACGCAAATGCACAATTAAAGGGTTCTTAATGTCTGAGTGAAACGAATAAGAACAGACAAAATCCAGGGTGATCTTAGTGGTGAAAGCTAGAACTATGGCCACCTGAAGTACCATCCACATTAGCTGTTATGGCAAAAGATATCTGTGTCTCAATGAAAAGGAATGCACATTTTGAATAAACTGAGAAATTGCAAATTTAAAACCAACTCTAGAAATTAAATCAACTCTGACCTTTATTTCGTGAGACCCTTATAATTATTTTTGTCCAACTGTCTTCATTAGATACGCCGTGCAATTAACCTAAATTATGTATTGTATTGTCAAACATCACCCTTAGTCAGGATTTCTTGAATTTCGCACGGTAATTTCGTCCATGTTTAAAATTTCTTCGGGCTCCTAGTGAGCAAACGACCAGAAGCCTAGAAAAAACTGCGTCAGGCGCTTTTTATTATTTGGTGAAACTCTCTTGTCAAAACTATTGATATTGTGAAGCTGGTTCGCTACTGGAAGTGCTGCTTATGCCTAGTAGAAATTGGTTATGTCCTCTGGTAGTCTAAGGCGTTCTGACATATCTTAATCTTTGTTAAACTTCATTCATTTTTGGTCGGCGAAACGTTGCTTGTTTGGCATTCAAGCTACCAAGCTGCAATATTTCGTTCAGCTTTAAATTCTGAGAGACGTGGAGGCGTTTGTAGGAGCGTTCGATACTTTCACAGTTTCTAGATCCGTGCGCTTCTTGAGTAAGTGTGAGACAAAATTGCTGGGCGATCAGAACATCAAACTTATGGAAAGCCTAAGTTGCCGAATTACTTAAAAATTTTCCTAGCAGCTCTAAAGGCTTTGTGCACTGGTGATGTGTTCTAAGTACATGGTAACCTAAGAAAAAAAGGAGAACCGCTACTTACTGATTTTTCCTATTTGATAAATATCAAATCGGAATTTTACGTAGCTTGTAACTTGGCTAATTCACAAAATTTGTCTCCGCCCAGACTATGAGTTGTTCGCGGGGTCATTGTGTATGTTTTTGTTGTTGATCCCATTTCGAAGTACATTCATTTCGAGATATTTAATGTCTAAACAAGACCGCGTGAGTCACTGCACGTGTGGTAATAGTTAAATACAAACGGCACACATGCCCATTTTACATGACCCTCACACCTCAATAACGTTTCTTGTAACGAGGCGCTCTTTGTTTGGGGTGCCGCGAAACTTCACGTACACCAGTACGTGAAAAGGAAGCTAATCTACTCACCAACTAAGCTGAGTAAAGGGTGAAAAAAGAACTGTATTCAATGTAGTTGAGCTATCAATACAACCTCAGTATTCATCCAAATGTATCAATTTACACAGTCGTATGACAACAACCAGCTCACCACTCATTGCGCGCGTCTAGCAGCGATTGGTGTCAATCTATGGTTGATATGTATTTAATCAACGAATCTTGGAGCAGCGAATGAATAATATCCAAAAGGGGATAATCCTTCGATATTATCCATCTCGGATGATATCGGTAAAATACTGTCATGCTAGACAATATTCCTATTGACACCGTTTGGTGTCAGTTTCATGTAGCGGGCTACCCCGTAACATCACCCCCCCCTTAACCATCAATCATCCGTTGATTAGATTAGAATTGGTTGAGAAAAATTGACCACCGTTGGATCACTCTGGGAAAGGGAGCACTTGTCGGTCAAATTTCATTCATTTGCCAATTCAACGCATTATTACGAAATCACGCGAGCTGCTACTGCAGCAGCAAGAAGAGCGTCTGCACGCATGCGTGCGGCCGCGGAAAGTGCCTCTCACGCCTCAGCAGCAGGCGATTTGTCGCCTGTTGTTGTAAATTATCCACGTGGTTAGTCACCACGTGCGACAGGTGCATCCGCTGTGTCGCTGCAGCGGGTACCTCGGGTCATAATTAAGACGAGTCTGAGATAGAGCTCATCTATTCTGGCGAGTCGGATGATGCATCCGACTCAAAGGAGACTCCTCACGCCTCGAGATCACCCGGGGCGGACACTGCAAGATCCAGGATGACTGGATCTGGTCAACGCGGCAGCATCTTGACCGAGATCTTCAGATCGAGAGATTCTTCCGATGGGTCTCTGCCTTACGCAAGTCCATCCAACGATAAGACTGTTGGAGATGGTGATGATGCACCTATACATCACCACGAGCGAAGTATCTCAAGGGATCGGGGTAACACTGGTGCCAGTGCTCATGCTGGCATTAATCAAGATGCCAGGGACCGAAATGTCCTGCGCCACGCTCCTCAAGTGAAGTCGCCTGGACGCCGCCATCCAGATAGTTGGACCGGTTGGCCGGCACGACTACCGAACGGGATCAAATCCCGCTGTTCGATTGCAGAAAGATTTGCCCACCTGATTCCAGCACGGAAACTATCCGTGCTGAGGAAGAGTTCTTCACCGATGCGTTCTTAAAAAATAGATGGTACAATGTTATCCGTGTACGAGACGGCAAAGCCTTGGTGCAGGTATGTAATGCCCTCATCCACAACATCAAGTTTATTGGCCGTGAAGCATGGTTCGGTAAACTTGATGCAGCTCGCATCAGGTTTAAGAAAAGCAACCCAGTCGGGGCGCGATACAAGTTGCTTCGGCTTTCAAGAGAGGCAGGATTGCCCTGTCTCTCGTGGGGTGATTCGTGTCCAGGTTGCCTGGACAACTCAAACCGTACTCGTAGGGAGGCCTCCCTACCCTAATGATCCCTACTGGAGGGCGCGCATCTCTTCCGAGATGGTCGAAGGGATTGACACCTTGCTATCCCTGTACTCGCGTTCGGGGAGGTCATTTTCCGACGACCATTCTTCGAACGCAGCGGGTGGGTCTCGACGTACTGCTCTACGAGACCAAGGACATCAACAATCAGCTGGGCACGAGGCTTCTAGCTGTCCCACGCCGGTGGATCGCCACGCCAGCGGACGAAGTAGATCGTCCGGACGCCGATCACGTCGCGGTAATTCAAGATACGCTCCACCAGAAAGCGTTGGCCACCGCCAGAAACCACCAAAGGATGTGGTGGCGGCGGGAACAACTGATCCGGCTCGAGGGTCGAATCAGCTTGATGTTCAAGAGCTGAACCGTGTAACGGAACAGTTGTAAGATGACCTTGCTGATAAACGGACTCAGCGTTATGAGCTCCATGATCTTGTTAATGATATTTACAATTCCTTAGCGCACGACCGTTTGGACGATCGTGCCGCGTTTACGTTCGCGCAACTTGAGAACGATTGTTCGACTCGTTTTCTTCGTGACGAGCTGGCTGCAGCTCTTCAAGACACCTCTCAAATTCTTGAACAGGTCGCTTCGCTCGTCGATCATACTGGCTCGTTAAAAGGGGACCACTCGAGGGTGGTCTCGGCTCTCGACCGTGGAGGTTTTCTTCGGATTTCGAAACGGGATAGGCCTGATTGTACGGGCAGAGACGTCCTATGTAAAATGTAGGAAGCGTACGCATTCTTCGGGGCTGTTCAATCGTGTATGCGTTGCTTATTCGGCTTACACATGAAATGGACTGATGTGCTTGAACTGTAATTTACTGCTGCCCACGTTTGTCATTGCGTGTTTCGGTAGATTTACTGTAGACAGTAAAACTAAGTCTCCTTCATAAAAAAAGAACATTTGCTCTTTCATACTTCTCTGCCTATCTCTTCTGTCTGTCTAAAGCGTCTGCAATAGAGGCTTGAGCGAAGCGTACAACCGCTTCGCGAGTCAGCAGGGTTTCCTCTTCTGGTTCATCCTAGTCAACAGCAGTGCTCATCATCGTCGATGTCGATGCGATCGACATCGGCATCCATCACGTCGACATCATTGTCGACGGGTGATGAGGAAGAACCTTATCGTTTTCAGACGAGCGAGTAAACCCCTTCAACTAATGCTACACTTTAAGAAGGCGAGTAAACGTGGATGGCGCAGGCCATACGAAGAACGGTGTGTGTGTTGTCGACGCTTGCACTTGCACCGAGTTTTTGATAGCGAATACCGCCATTGGCAAGAACTCACTCCAACTTGTAAACGAGTAGACATACCCTCGAAGTATTTCTTCGAGGACGCGGTTGACGCGTTCCGTCTGACCATCTGTTTCTGTAATGGGGTCAGAAATCGGCATATTCAAACGTGTTCCAAGTGAACGGAACACGGATTGTTAGGCTTCCGCTGTGAAGCGGGGTCCCTATCAGAAACGAGTTTACGGGATAACCCGTGAAGTCGGAAGATAGTATTGATGAAGACACGCGCACAGCGCTGGGATGTGCTTGACTGTGGTATAGCAACAAGATGTACCGTCTTGATGAACCGATCAACAAACACAAGAATACCAGTATTCTTTGAGCGTCTTTGGAAACGCTAAGATGAGGTCCTTTAAAACGGAATGCCAACACTTTATCGGAATAGTTAGAGGCTGCAAGGGTGCACGGGATGAAGGACTCGGCTACACCCGTTGACAAACTTCGCAAGCGCGAATGTATTTTCGCACAAAAACATACTGGGAGGGCCATTAGAAGTGACGACTTACCGTGAGGTAAGTCTTTTCTCTATCGCGATGCCCACTTGTTGGGGCATCGTGACACACATGCATGATGCGCAACCGCAAAGCATCATGAGCTGGAACGACGACACGAGGCGTGTCACCGGTGACTGCTGTATTAGTACCCCAGTCCATCACGAACAGAATACCGTTCGGTTGAAGAGCAATACTGAGACGTTAAGCTTTTCAAAGCTTGACTGCACGGATTGAGTACGTAATCCATCAATCGCAGAAGGGACTCTTCTTCTACGTATGCTTTGCGCTCATCGTCAAACAGATTCGACGACGGAACACTCACTAATAGTGTTGCGACAGTATGATCACCCCTACTATTGGGTTGAGCAGTCGGCTCGAAATCGGGCTGACGCTAAAGAGCATCAGCGACGATAAAAAGCCGTCCTGGTTTATACTGGACGGAGAAGTTGTACTTCGCTATAAAAGACAACCACCTCGTCATTCGTAGCAACAATTATGGACTATCTACGGCCGTTTGTAACGACGCATGGTCGGTAAAAACGATGAAGGGCCTATCTCCTTGAAGATATATCTAGTCAGTGCATATTTCCGGGCAAGGTGTTCCTTGTCATGTACCGGGTAATTGCGCTCAGCTGGTTGTAGCTGAGCGTAATTGAAAAAAAGAGGACGCGCTCAACGCCGTCTAAGTCGTACTGCATTAACGCGCAGCCGATTGCAAAATCGCTGGCGTCACAGATCACATGGAATGGTCTGTCTTGGTCTGCAACCGCTAACACAGGCGATTGTACCAAGCTTTTCTTGATGCCTTCAAAAGAGTGCTGACACTTAGCGCTCCATGACCACCTCTCGTTTTTCTTTAGCAGACGAGAGAGATGTACAGTCATCTCGGCATAGTTGCGCGAGTATTTGTGCAAATACGCTGCCAAGCCAAGGAACTTTCGAAGTCCCTTACCGTCGACTGGCATAGGCCAGTCGATAGTCGCCTTGATGTTTTCTGGATCAGGGCGTACACCGTTTTAGCCACGATGCAGCAAAGAAGTAATATTTTGCTCGCTGCGAATATACACTTCTTGAGGTTCGCAAACATCTTAAGCTTTCGCATTAAAGTAAGAACCCTCCGGTCGTAGATTCTATGGACCTCTACGTCCTTCTTTCCATCCATAGCCCGGCTATAAATGAAGACATCGTCGAAGTAAATCGGTGCAAAATCGCGCGCCGATCGCAACAGGTTCGTAACACATTTATTAAACGTTGCGAAGGCGTTACTTAGCCCCTCTGGCATCACTAGCCACTCCCAGAGCATACCACTGGGGGTGCTCACTGCTGTGTAAGGGATACTCCGTTCACGCATGAGGATCTGATAGAATCCATCCATCTAATCCGTGGACAAAAAGATGGTACTTTTTGCCATACCATCTATGGTGACGTCCTTTCTTGGGATTGGCGTTTGAGCCGGTACCGCTGCAGCGTTCAGTTTGTTGAACGCGTGCACTATCCGCCACCCTCCTGTGGCCTTTCCCACACAGAAGGTCGGAGAGATGTGTGGGCAAGTTGATTTCCTCACATGACCAGCCGCTTAACTATCGGCAAAAGATTTGTAGATCGCTGTGACCTGTTCACGAGGCCGTGGCCACTGCTTCATGACACAGAATTTCGAACCAGGTTTCAGTTCGATCTCACGCCGGGTGCCTTTGTCCTTGGGCAGCTCGCATGGCACGGATTCCGGGAAAACACCCCTGAATCTAACCAAATCCTTATAAAAAGGATTTGTCTTTAAAGATTTCTAAGATTGAGACGTGTATCGCTCAATCCGGGTCTTCTTATCGAGAGTACTCTCAGCCATCGATGAGCTACTGAAAACACGTTCGTTCTCAGCAAAAACTTGTGCCGACCGAATATCGGCGACGTACCTGTCCTCTGTGACGAGCACGCAGATCTGCTCGATCTTGTCACTACGCAGATCTCGCAAGAATCTTTCAGATTCTGGCGGTGGCAACTTTACTACCTCCGAATCAGACTTCGGGGCCGTAACCAGATCAAGTGTATCCCCGACCACACTTGATCCGTCATTCAATAAGACATTCACTGTCTCGGTGATATCCTGGGAAAACGCATCCACAGGTGGTTAGGGAACCACACCCTCAACGTAAATATCTCGGGAGTTATCACTCTCAGGAACGCTGGAGGTTTCTATCAAAACGTGTGCCGACTTTGGGTGTACTTCCACAGTCACGTCCTCTTCGATCGACTCTTTTTAAGTCGATCGGGCTTTCTCTTCGATCGACTCTCTGATAGTCGATTTTGCTTTAACGTATTGTTCATCCTGAACAACACTAATTTTTCTTTTCGGATGCACCCAACTCGGTGTGCAACCGTGGTCCATCCTCTCGATCTCTTTAATTGGTAAACGTTCGGCGCAGCATGTGTCTCTACACAGGTAACGGAAGCTGGTTCCACAAGGTAGTGGCTTCTATATTGTGATCTTTTGCAGTCATACTAACGACCGTACTACAAGTGAGGCCATCGCAATCACTTGTAGTACATGCACACGCTTGTGGATGCTCCAAGACGTTCATCAGACCGAGGATGACATCAAAATTTTCATCCAAATCTGGTACGATAAAGTCATCATCTTATTGTTTTCCTTCTAGCGTGTAGTGGATTCCCACTACACGTGTGTTCACTATTACGGATGCGCCTGTAGCAAGGCACGCCGTCATCCTCGTTGGAGGGATTTCTCGCTCAACATAGTTGAGCCTTCTATACCTTAGCGACTGGCGTCGAAAAAAACTGTTCGACGCCCCACAGTCATTAGGGCGCGAAGTGACCTACCTCTTGCCACTTCGATCTTCAAAGTAATGAGAGATACCTCATCACTAGGGGCAGTAGCACACAGCGACTGTGTGTTGGGAGCAATCTTCGTCAAGATTCCTGCAAATTCTCTTGACGTTGCTGGATCAGCAGGGTTCTCACCCCTTTTGACCCTACCGTTTTTGACGGTCCGACGTGCTGTTGCAGCTTAGCGACATGGTCGGACCCGCGCCTTGGACTATTCCTCTGCCAACGGCGGTCATCATGTCCTGCCTTTGGACGTGATGCGGTGCTTGGGATACCACTCATGAGCGTAGTGTCCAATCTTCTGACAGCGATGGCATCTTGCCGTTTGCTTGTGACTCAGAAAGCGAGAGATCCTTCTCTCGATGTAACAGAGGTCCATAGGTTCGGGACCTCCTGTTACCTGTCGTCTCGTTGGACGATAGTTTGACGAGTTAGCCTGAGACTGTCTCGTGCTAAAGTCTACTTGTTCCGCATGCGCCATCGCCTTTTACAGCGCATGGAAGTCCTCTTGGAACATGTAGGTCTTCACCGGCCTATCCACAAGGCCGTAGATGAACACGTTGATGAGCGTGTGCTCATCAACAGGGTTCTCCGTAACGCTACTCGCAAGGTAGCGTAGGTGCTGTGCGTAAGTATGGCCATCACGCTTTCCTTGCTTTAGCCTCAAGAGTGCAGAGCGTGCTCTGTACTCGGCTCTCGGCGGCTATAACGTCTCTTTAAGCCGAGACTTAAGGATCTCTAACGACTCAAACACGTTCGGGTCATGAAGCTTAAGCCCTCAGGCCCAAGTCTTTGCTCGTCCTGTCAAATTTGACAGGGCGAAGGTGACTTGCATCTCGTCACCCTCGATGTGACGGGCCCTGATGGCGTCGTCTAACTCGACAAAATTTCTCACAAGGAAATCTTCATCGGTTCCCTTATACCTTAAAATGTCAATTTTAAGGTTTCAGGTCGACGCATGTGCGTCGGTCCGCCCATCGACTGATGAGATCCTTGATGCTGTAGCAAGGCTATCTTCTGTCGTTCGACGGCAAGTTCCTCTTGTAGGAACTTGTTGATAGCAGCACGTTTCTGGTCTCTGCGTAGAGACTCCAATAAACCACTCATGGCGGGTTCGCCCATGATCACACTCATGCGGCCAACTACCTCCCATGCTGAGTCACTCAGATGGGAGTAGCCTTCACGAGTGACGTTAAAGCTGTCGCCTTCTACGTCCAACATGCTCGTGTTAAACGGACTACAAAGTGCTACCGAGTGTAACGGGCACCCTTCATTTACGGTGCCACGAAACTTCACGTACACTAGTATGTGCAGAGGAAGGTAATCTACTTGAATGACTCGTTTGAAAAAGGGTAAAAAGAGAACTGTATTTGATAAAGTCAAGCTATCAATACAGCTTTGAAATTTATCTAACTATTTTGAACTACACCGTCGTATGACGACAATCTGCTCACCACTCATTGCGCGCGTCTAGTAGCGATTGGTGTCATTCTATGGTTGATATGTATTTAATCAACGAATCTTGGAGCAGCGAATGAATAATATCCAAAAGGGGATAATCCTTCGATATTATCCATCTCGGATGATCGGTAAAATATTGTCATGCTAGACAATATTCCTATTGACACCGTTTGGTGTCAATTTCACGTGGCGGGCTACCCCGTTGCATTTCTGCCTTATAGTAGATAATTAAATTTAAGGAAGGTGCTTGTGGTGCGAACCTCATGCCCCCTGACTCATACATGTTGATTCGAGTACAAAATCAGCTGAACGCTTTCTCGCGACAACATCACGACATGCTCCGCAGTGTCTTAGCTCAACTATTTATGCATCGGAAGCTTCGATGTATGCGGCGGTCTGCGCATATTTATATCATTTCGCAAGCTAGAGTAGCATCTTAAGGCATCATGATAGTACGTGGTTAAAAAGGAGATAGTGACATAGGGGAGTTGTGGTTTGCGTGCTTACATCAACTGTAGTGGCTCAACGTGAACTGCTTGAAAAGGGGTATTATCAAGTGTAATTTCAGAGCCATACCAGCCAATTGAACGACAAGAATTTGTATGGTACGGCACACGGATAGTTAATGAGAGGGCGTGCGCATACATCTACGATTGAGTCTAGCCAGCGCCCGTTATTTAATTTTTAAATGTCTTTTCATTGGCAGGTATGTCTCCGTTTGCTGTTTTTCTTTCTAGATTTATCTAAAAAAGTTCTGCTCTTAATAATAATTTTACTTAATTTTTTAGGGATGCATTACTGAATTTTATAAGCTCTTTTTATTTAATATTCCAAACTACAATAGACCATAATTGTTTTATTAGGATAGGATTTCAAATAAATTAGTTATTGTTTGATAGTTTAAATATCGAAATCATTAATTAAATATTTTTAAAAGGTAAAATAACAATTTTCTTCTAAGTTTTTGAAAAACATTTAAAACTATAAAAAGGATTTAATGGATTTTAAGATTTATCTTAATTCAAAATTTTGTATATTTCAAAAAAGGTAATAAATTCATTTGCTTATGATACACAATTACCAAATCCTGCCAGCCTAATGTATCAAGTATTTGAGCAAGTAGAGATTTAAATAGCTTGCAGCTAGCCCTTTTTAATTAAATAATTGAGAGCAGAATCCTTCAAGAATTGAAATTGGCGGCTGAAATCAAGAGATACCCGGCCGATACAACTAATTCATGCACAGAAACAAAATTTGTCTCTAAGACATTACGTGCGTATTCAAACGACTTGGGAACCAGGTGTGCTGTTTGCATGTTATAAAACTGCTAGCCAATTGTCGTGTGTTTACACTACTCGTTAATTTTAGTTATGATCTTATAATTCGTTTACAAAAAATTGAGACGTGGGTGACCGTGCTCGCTCACACCGCTCACAACAAAGTGCAGCCGAAGGCATATATTCTAAGGTATGATTGGGTGGCAAGCTCTGGAGCTCGCCCTTCAATATAGGTATTCCAATCTCTATGGAAGGAATCAAGGTCTGAATAATAGCGTACCTACGTCTGAAGTTTGAAGCGAGATAAGGGGTTGTAGTGTATGCGGTATAATGAGAGTGCTAATGGTTAAAGTGTGCTGCATATCGTTCTGATAAAAGGCCGCTGATGTAACGGGGCACCCTGAAGCTTGTACTGGTGACAGTACAAGCTACTTATTCTGATGACAGAATAAGGCGGTGCCTCGTAACTTCATGCACACTCGTACGTGCAGAGGA
This sequence comes from Peronospora matthiolae, assembly GCA_921007115.2. NCBI lineage: Eukaryota > Oomycota > Peronosporomycetes > Peronosporales > Peronosporaceae > Peronospora > Peronospora matthiolae. Next base: position 389,428 of record CAKLBY020000124.1, on the reverse strand, counting down.
AGACGGTAAGAAGAAGCGAGTACTTGGTTAAAGTAAAAAGTACAACTGTATTTATTATAGTTAATGTCTGCAATAAATCACTATTTATCTTCATCTAACTATGTCTGAGTACAAATGTGTAAATCAGTTATCTGCTCACCACTCATTGCGTGCGTCTGTCGTGGCGCGTCTTCGTTGGTTGATATAATGGCCTATATCAACCAATTAGGAACTATTCGTAAGTGCTACAGAATATTTGTACTTATGACAATATTCTGATAATATAACTCTTATAGTTATATTCAATTAACAATTTCTTTTAAATTGTTATGTAACGATTCACCCCGTTACATCACCCCCCCTTAACCATCAGTCACTTTAGTGACTGATTGACTGAATGGATACTCGTCCCAAATCATTTGGGACAGGTTTTGCACTTGTTGGTCCGCGTCCACTTTCCAACATCTCATCGCATGGTAAACAAGCCCATGCGATGCGCGAGCAAGGCCGCCGAGAGCGCGTCTACACGTCTCTGTTCGGACGCCGAAGCAGAAACAACAGCAACTGATGTCCCATCGGTTGCTGAATCGACTCAGCCTGTGTCACTTGGTGATGCAGGCGCTTGCCATGAAGACACTCGTGTCTTCACAGAGTACGAGCTCGGTGTCTCGTACTCTCCTGATACGGAAGACGGATCCGTATCGACGGCGATCGAATCCAAGCCGCCTGCCAAGTGTGGCATGGACGATGCTTTGCGTCGCAGCATCTTTGTTTCATCTGACGAATCAGATGAACCATCGCCGAAGCGAAGGCGCTCGAGGTCGCGAGACTCGGGCGCTAACAGTGATGTCGGTTCTCCTGTTGACACCACTTCGCAGCGAGGTACCAGTACTTCTGTATTCACGTCACAGGAAGATCGGGACCGCAGCGTGTTGCGTCTCGCTCCCGAAAAGAAAGCATGGCTGCCTCCAAAATCCGTCATGGATCACTTGTCGGCGACGACGAGTGATCGTTATCGAACACGGTTGTTCGATTCGTCAAGGATCCATCACCTTGACCCCAGTGCGAAAAACTATCGCGCTGAGAATGAGTTCTTCATCGATGCTTTCTTTAGACATCGATGGTACAGTGGGAATCACAAACGTGATGGTCCCTTACTGCTTCAGGCGTGGAACGCCTACATCCATAACCTTGAGGATGTAGGTCGTGACGCTTGGAACGACAAACTTATCAAAGCTCGTGATAAGTTTGAAAAGCGAACCCCGACAGGTGCACGCTACAAGCTGCATCGTCTGTCAAGGGAGAAAGGATTACCCTGCCTCTCTTGGGGAGACTCGTGCCCATGTTGTGTGAACAACTCTGCACGAGCACCTAAGGAGGCTTACCTCCTTACCAGTCCGTGGTGGCGCGTACGTGTCTCTACTGAGATGTACGAAGGGATTGACAACCTGAAATCCCTTTACGACCGTGCCGGGAAGACTTTCTCCGGCGGTCCTTCTGCGGCACAGGATGTGCCGCGTCGTACTGCTCAACCAGACCCAGTACGTCAACCATCAGTTGGGAGCGGGGCTCCCAAGTATCCCAGGACGGGAAATAGCCGCGCCAGATAACTCGTCCGACGTCCGTTCACGTCGCGGTGGTTCAACAGCTGCTCAACTAGATAGCGCTGGCCACCGCGAGAGTCCTCTAATGGAGGTGGAGGAGGAGGAAAGACGCTCTCCACACGATCATGCGGGTCGGTGTGTTCCCGAGAGCTTCTTTGATCGCGTAACGCAAGGGTTACGCGACGATCTCGAACATGAGCGGGATAGGCGTCTCCAAATGGCGGACACTGCCTCGAAGCATCTAGCTGAGTTTGCCTTTGCTCAGCTTGAGAACGAGAGAGCTCTGACATCTCTTCGGGACGAGCTAAGGGTAGCTCGTGGGATTGCTGATCGGTCTCGGGATGAGATAGCTGCTCTTCAGACCCTTGTTGATGCCCACCATCGGGAGCACAAGGCTCTCTGCGAGATGCTTGAGTGCAAGGGCGTTCTTCATCGGAAGAAACAGCGTAATGATGGTACGGCTTAAGCCGACCAACGTAAAACGTGGGATGCGTTCGCATCTTACGTGGTAGCTCGATCGTGTATGCATTGCCTAGGCGGTGCAATACACGAAATGGGCCAATGTACTTGGGTAGTAGTTTACTGCTACTCAAGTTAGTCACTACATGCTTTGGTAGATTAACCGTAGACAGTAGGACTAAGTCACCTTTATTAAATAAAAGAGTGTTTGCCCTTCCATTCTTGTCAGCGTTTTGCTTTTGCTTATCCACAGCTTCGGCGATGGAGTCTTGCACAAAACGGACTACCGTTTCACGAGCCAGTATGAACTCATCTGATGACTCGTTAGCTTCAGTGCGCTGTGAGCGCACTGCAGCAACATCAACCTTTTCTTCAGTGAGGGCTTCCGCACTCTCACTGGGATCGTCTTCTTCAGTGAGGGCTTCCGCACTCTCGCTGGCATCATCTTCTTCGATATCGATGTTATCGATATCGGCATCAAACGCAATGACTTCTTCGTCAGAGCGTGATGAGCGTGAACCAAATCGGTTTTTGCTCGCGCGAGTCCCTCCCCCCCTTAAACCAGAGTTACACTCTAGTAAGGTGGGTACACGCGGATGGCGCAAGCCATTCACGTAAAACGGTGTATGTGTCGTGGACGCATGCACCGAGTTGTTAATGGCAAACTCTACCATTGGCAAAAAACTCACTCCAACTCTTAAAGGGGTGTACGTATCCTCGAAGTATCTCTTCAAGGACACGATTGGCACGTTCTGTCTGACCATCTGACTCTGGATGATCAGATGTTGACATCTTCAAGCGCGTTCCGAGTGATTTGAACACGGAACGCCAGAAATCAGCAGTGAATCGTGGATCTCTGTCTGATACGAGTTCACGGGGCAACCCATGAAGTCGGAAGATGGTGTCAATAAAGACACAAGCACAGCCACTTGCCGTGATTGTCTCTGGTACAGCCACAAGGTGTACCATTTTGCTGAATCTGTCAACAAATACGAGAATACCCGTATTCCAGCGTGCGTCTTTGGGTAACCCGAAGACGAAATCCATTGAGATGGATTCCCAGCACTCAGCCGGAACCGGTAGAGGCTGTAAAGGTGCACGCAGTGAAGGACTTGACTTCACTCGTTGGCAGACTTCGCATGCGCGAATATACTTTCGCACAAACTGATACTGGCGGGTCCAGTAAAAGTCTCGACTTACCGTGAGATATGTTTTCTCTCGGCCACGATGTCCTCCTATAGGAGCATCGTGATACTCGAACATGATCCGCAAACGCAGATCAGTATCATCTGGAATGACAACATTTGGTGTGTCACCAGAAACGGCTGTATTATACAGTAAGACCCGTTACGAGTAGTGTATCGATCTGATGCAGATCGATACGCCGACGACAATCGTTTCAACGATTCTCGAGATGGTTGGGAGAGATGTGTCAACAACTTCACTATCTCACCATCTTGGGCGTATGCCCGCCTCACTTCATCATACAACGTTGTAGATGGGACTGAGGACGTCATAACCGCAACAGTGACTGTCTCACTGTTGGGTTTCGCGACTGTTTCAAAGTCGGGACGACGTGAGAGTGCATCCGCGACGACATTAAGTCGTCCTGGTTTGTACTCGACCGTAAAGTTGTATTCCGCAAAGAATGACAACCACCGTGCCATTCGTTGTGAAAGGTGCGGGCTGTTCACTGCCGTGCGTAATGACGCATGGTCAGTGTAAACAATGAAGGGTCTATCTCCTAATAGATAGACTCTGAACTTCGCGAGTGCATACTTCATGGCAAGGAGTTCCTTGTCATGCACTGGATAGTTCCGCTCAGCTGGTTGCAGCTGACGCGACTGATAGCAGACGACGCGTTCAACGCCTTCAAGATCGTACTGCATTAATGCACAGCCGATTGCGAAATCGCTGGCATCACAGACCACATGAAATGGCCTGTCCTGATCGGCTATTGCTAGGACTGGGGATTGTATCAAGCAGAGCTTGATACCATCAAAGGAGCGCTGACATTCAGCGTTCCATAACCACCTCTCGTTCTTTTTCAACAAACGAGAGAGGTGCACAGTCATCTCGGCGTAATTGCGTGAATGCTTATGCAAATACGCCGCTAGCCCAAGAAATTTTCGAAGACCTTTGACATCAACCGGCACAGGCCAGTCGGTGATCGCCTTGATCTTTTCGGGATCAGGACGTACACCGTTCTTACCAACGATGCACCCAAGAAGTGGTATTTCGCTTGCAGCAAATATACACTTCTTGAGATTAGCATACAATTGATGCTTTCGCATGATTGTAAGAACCTGTCGGACGTGGTACCTGTGAACCTCAACGTCCGACTTTCCATCCATAGCTCGACTATGGATGAATACGTCATCGAAATAACTCGGCGCGAATTCTCGTACTGGTCTCAACAGATGTGATACACATCTTTTGAACGTGGCAGGGGCATTACTAAGCCCTTGTGGCATTACTAGCCATTCCCAGAGCATGCCGCTAGGCGTGCTAACTGCGGTATAGGGTATATCCCGTTCCCGCATAAGGATCTGATAGAAGCCATCCATCAAATCCATGGACGAAAATATGGTACTCTTTGACATGCCATCAATGATTACGTCCTTCCTCGGTATCGGCGTCTGAGCCGGTACCGTTGCAGCATTCAACTTGTTAAATGCATGGTCTATCCGCCACCCTCCTGTTGCTTTTCGCACACAGAAGGTCGGAGAGCTATGTGGGGAAGTTGATTCCCTCACATGGCCCGCTGCTAAACGATCGGCAAAGAACTTGTCGATCGCAAGTACTTGTTCACGGGGCAGTGGCCACTGCTTCATGACACAGTACTTCGAGCCTGGTTTAAGCTCGACCTCGTGTCGAATACCTTTATCCTTCGGTAATTCGCACGGAACAGTTTCATGGAATACATCCTTGAATTCAACCAAATCTTCATAGAGAGGATTCGTCTTGAGCGATTCCCATGATTGGGAGTCATATCGCTCAATTCGTGTCTTTTCATCTAGGACACTCTCGTCCATAGATGAACTACTGAGAACCCTCTCGTTCTCAGTAAACACTGTTGCTGACCTTATGTCGGTTACACACTCGTCGTCAGCGACGAGTACGCAGATCTGCTTGACTTTGCCACTACGCAGATCACGCAAGAACCTTTTATGTTCGAGCGTTGGCAACTGGGTGATCTCCAAAGTTAACTTCGGAGGCGCAATCAGATCAAGTGTATAAGCGCCTACACTTGATCCGTTATTGACTATGACATTCAATGTCTCTGTCATTTCCCCGGGACTTATTCCCTCAGGCTTCGAAGGACTTATTCCTTCGGCTTCCCAAGGACTTATTCCCGCGGGTTTCGGGGAACTTATTTCCGCCGTATTTGTAATCTTGGGACTTATTCCCTTTACTTCCTCTAGCTGGGGTTGCGCAACCACAGCGAGATCCTCTACGAAAGACTCTCCAGTCGATCTAGGATTATCGTTTCGCTTAACCTGAGCGATCGATTGTTTCTCTTCTAGATGTTCCCCGCTAGGGATACATCGTTGTCCCAGTCCACCCGACTTATTCGATTGGTGGACCTTCGGCGCAGCCTGTGTTTCCTCACAGCCGCCGGAACTTTGCTCCGAAGTGTAATTGTTTGGTACACTAAGGTTTTATGCAGTCGTACTAACGACCGTACCACAAGTGAGGCCATCGCACTCACTCGTAGTACATCCAAACACTTGTGGACGCTCCAAAACGTTCATCAGATAGCCATCTGATGAACAAGCGGCAGGCATCGTTACTGTTCGATGTTGCCAGTTTACCCGTGGTTCGTACCTTCTGAGCCACGGTATTCCAAGGATGACGTCAAATTTGTCATCCAAATCCAATACGATAAAGTCATCGTCATATCGGGTATCTTCTAGCGTATAGTGGATCTTCACTATACGCTTCATGACGGTTACGGATGCGCCTGTTGCAAGACGTACCGTCATCCTCGTAGGAGGTGTGTCACATTCACTGAATTTAAAGTGACCATCTTCTAGCGATTGGCGTCGCACAAAATTGTTGGACGCCCCACAATCGACTAAAGCTCAAAGGGACAACTTATTCGTCACTTCGAGTTTCAAGGTAATGAGTGAGACCTCATTACCTAGAGCAGCAACGCACAACGTTTGTGTGTTGGGAGCAACCTTCATCAAGAAGCCTACAAATTTTCTTGACGTTGCTAGACCATTAGGGTGCTCCGCACCTACTGATCCTGTCCGTTTTTTGACGGTCCATCCCGTTGTTGCGTCTTTGCACCAACTGCGGACCCTCGTCCCTGCCCCTTTCTCATGGGTGGGCGGTCACTACGCCCAGTGTCGCGAGACACTGGACGAGGGGCACTACACTCGTAAGCGTAGTGTCCTGTCTTTTGACATCTGTTGCATCTCTGCAACTTCTTGTAGCCTGTAGAGCGAGCCTTCTCGCTCTCTACATAACAGAGTTCCATCGGCTCTGGACCTCCGTTGTCATATCGTCTCGGTTGACGATATGATGTCGAGCTGGCGCGAGCCTGTCTCAGACTGAAGTCTTCCTGCTCCGCAATTGAAATGGCTTGTTCTAGTGAATCTAGTTCAAGCCGGAACAGGTGAGTCTTGACGGGACCATCCGCAAGACCCTGCATGAACACCGAAACCAACGTGTGTTCATCCACCGGATTGGAACTTATACAACTCGTGAGATGTCGTATATGTTGCGCGTAAGCGTGCACATCACGCTTACCCTGCTTGAGCTTCAAGAGTTCGGTTCGAGCTCTGAACTCAGCTCTAGGCGGTTCAAACGTTTGTCTGAACCGCGACTTGAAGACTTCCAACGACCCAAACGCGTATGGGTCGTGCAGCTTGAGCCCCAGTGCCCAAGTCTTGGCACGTCCTGCCAGATTTGACTGGGCAAATGCAACTTGCATATCCCCGTCGTCGATGCGACGCGCCCTTATGGCGTCATCCAATTCGACGAACCATCTCAAGAGGGAGTCCTTTTCGACTCCCCTATACTTGGAGATGTCAATCTTCAAGGTCTCGGGTCGGCGGGAGCGCATCGACCCACCAGCACCAGCCTTCTGCTGTCTCAACAGTTCAAACTGTTGAACACCCTGTTCTCTCAATAACTCTGATTGTTGAGAACCTTGTTGGTGAAGCAAGGCTACTTTCTTGCGTTCTGCGTCAAGTTCATTTTGAATGAACTTGGCGATAGTAGCATGTTGGGCATCTCTATTGAGAGCCTCTAGCATGACGCTAACAGCATGGATGCCCATGGTCGAACCCATTCGTTCAACCGCATCCCATTCGACATTGCTCAAATGGGAGTAGCCGTCACGCGTAGCGTGAAAGCTTTGGTCATCTTCAGCATCCAACATATTCATGTTGGATGTGAACGTGGTCCTTGGACGGACTACGAAGTGCTACCAGGTGTAACGGGGCACCCTGAAGCTTGTACTGGTGACAGTACAAGCTACTTATTCTGATGACAGAATAAGGCGGTGCCTCGTAACTTCACGTACACTCGTACGTGCAGAGGAAGACGGTAAGAAGAAGCGAGTACTTGGTTAGAGTAAAAAGTACAACTGTATTTAGTATAGTTAATGTCTGCAATAAATCACTATTTATCTTCATCTAACTATGTCTGAGTACAAATGTGTAAATCAGTTATCTGCTCACCACTCATTGCGTGCGTCTGTCGTGGCGCGTCTTCGTTGGTTGATATAATGGCCTATATCAACCAATTAGGAACTACTCGTAAGTGCTACAGAATATTTGTCCTTATGACAATATTCTGAGAATATAACTCTTATAGTTATATTCAATTAACAATTTCTTTTAAATTGTTATGTAACGATTCACCCCGTTACAGCTGATAAGTCTTCGTTCTCTCGAATGAGCCTTCGTTCTCGCGAATGAGCCTTTGGTCCATACATTAAAGGAGTCAATGGGGTCGAAACCCCTAAAATTGCTGTATTGAAACTTTCAGAAATAACGTCCATCGATCTCACATAATCTGCTTTATCGTACCGCTTACCTCCATTTAAAAAAAAACTCAAAGTCCTTGACTGAATCACAGATAATTTGTTTTTTTTTTTTGCTGAAAACGCTTGTCACGCGCTTGACAAAATGAAACTGCCTGAAGCTATGTTACAAAATGAGACGGAAGCAAAGGGTGAAAACAGCAAGGAAAGTGAGGTGAGAGCACTAAATCTGAAATGCTTATGCAACGCTGAATACAACAGGCGATTAATTAAAAGGGTGATATTGCAGCACTTGAGCACAACTTGAGGGTGAGCAGCAACAACTGCAATTTGCTGTCTAGGTCGTCTTTATAGACTTAAATGTGGAAGATGATCTGAATACGTTTGTACCATATACGTAGCGCCGTTGACGGAGCTTTCGGGTTGGTCCTTTAATTGGTGAGAGAGGTGATGTGTAGGGCGGGATGTATTCACCTTAATGCAAGCCGGTGCGCGCTTGCATTTGTAAGTGCTCTCACCCGTCGTGAGGAGCTACAATATGTGGATATGAGGATGTGACTGAATCATTCTCGACCAAGAAATTCAATTTTTAGAAGTGTTGTAGCAAATCAACAATCTGACAATCTAGGAGGTTTCAAATTCGATTTGTTTGTGCATACATGAATGAAGGCTCATTAGCGAAAACTAAAGACTCATTAGCGACTCCCATAATAAATTATTGAAAAGAAAAGAATAAGAAAAAGAAAAGCAGGAATGATCCTGGTTGGTAGCGCCGTGAACTACATAGTGAGTCCCTGGACAAAGGGGAGCAAGCTCTGGAGCGCGCCCTTTGAATGCGAACCCGAAGTGTCACTATTAGCGACTGTGCGCAAGGTTAAATGGCGAGTTTTCATTAGTACTCACATGTTTGTGTCTGTCTGACTTTTTGTGTGTCAATAACGCGGCTAGTCGTGCTTTTCACGTACTAAGTGTGATCTAGTCTGTCCTCATCATTGGTATATCAGTTTATTTAAATTGACTTTTCGTCCAGGTCGCTATCGTGATGCTCGTACAGGATTGGCCTCAATCGATTTTAGGTAAATTCGATCACATGAGTAATGCTGATATACTTGTGATGAATACAGTCTCGATCACACTTTGTACGTGAAAAGTACAACTCGCCACGTTATCTACACACACAAAGACAGACAGACACACAAATACACAAGTGCCATTTAAGAGTTCGATATTTAGCCTTGCACACACTCACTGAATAGATTCACCCTTCGGGCTCGCAATTAAGTAATTCATATCAAAAGCTCTTCATGTTTACTTTTTATGAAAGGTTTGAGACTTTCGTTGCCCCTGAGTGTCTAGCATTTGCTCGTTGGACATCTGTGTCTGTCTGTAATTACTTCTAAGCCAATCACGTGCAGGCGCTGATTCGTGAATAAATGTTACCTACTTCACAGTTGCGATCAGTGACTAAATCGAACGTTGATGCCGATAACGACTATAAAACAATAAAAAGGAAAAAAAATAAAAACTGCCTTGCACTCAGTGCTACTTGTAAGGTACATTTATCGTTATACACAGACAGATACGAAAGAGAAATAAGTTTCACTACACTTTTATAAACAGATACGAAGGAGGGGACAGGCTACATCGCACGTACAAAAGATGTGTAGTGTACATTAAGCGTAACTGCCGGACACAACAAGCGACAAATTTCATCGCTTTGATGCGGCGTGTAAGGCACAATTAGCCTAATAGACGGACAGACAGACAGACAGAAGGTTTTGAGTCGTTCGTCATTCACTGTGCGTCCAGACAGTGGTAGATTTGAGTCTATGGGCTCGCAACACAAGGGATCTGAGTAAGAGATCTAGGATCTCGATTACGTGTTATACGGAACGCGATTCGATATATATTATTGCCGTGAGTAAACTAGACGAAAGGGACCCAGCGGAAGATGTCGAAGAGCTCCGCCGTATCAGCTAGCACCAACTTCGTGAAGTCCTTATCAGACAGTTGCAGCACCCAGATCAGTTTCAACGAAACGAAATGAATCCGTTCATGTGCTATCGGATACAAAACCGTGACCGCTTTGATGAAAACCGTAGCCTGACGGGGTCTTTCCCCGCTTCTAAAGCCATCCCGTCACATTATGTTGCGAGCCATGTCTACCTCAAGAATCGTTTCACGAGGAACTCTACTGACCTACATGTCGTTTCGAGAAAGACCCACGATAAAGCCCATTTCTTCACGAACAATGCAATCACGTGCACCGCTACAAGTCGAGTCCGATACGAAACTTTGATCTACATGAGCACTCGTTTTATCGTATTCCTCATTTCATTCTCCAATTCCTCGTGAACAGTTCACTACCTTTCTCCAACGCGAACAATGACCACACGCAGCTTGACCCTTGCCGGCCTTCTGGCGGCGGCTCGTGCATCCGCCCACATGTCAGTTTTCGTGCAGCACGACGCCATGTATCTACTGCCAGCATCTCGTGGCCTACCATGCTCGAATGATGGCGGAACGAGCTGTCCAAAGGCCGGAGACATCGCGTCGGCTGGCTGTCAGCCATACCTGCTGTCCTACAATGGATTGGTGTGCGTTGCTCCTGTCGACGCTCAGTGCGTTGAGGTGGTCGACGATACGTGGGCGTGCACGTTTCCTCAGACGGCGTCCACTTCTGTCAACGAGGCTAACACCATCGCAGCGTACAGTGACGACGATGGTGACGATGACGAGGCACTTAGTAAGGTGCTCCGTGTTCTTTGCGATGTCACTTCGGGTAAAGGTACCTATCAGACAACGGCATACGACTGCGAAAGGATCGCGAGTGCTACAGCATACCCTAGTAACTATGCAGCTGCTAAAGACAGCGGTACAGCTAGTATGTACGATCATAGTACAACCCAGGCGATTCAAAATGGGGGTACACCGGTGGCTCTGTGACTCCGACCTATGAGTTTCCAGTAGGTGGCTTCTCAGCTGACGAGGTTTATCCGGCTGACATAGACGACTTGATCGAAGACGTCGACTCAATTGATGAGACCTACCCTACTCACCATGTCAACGATGGCTTCCAACCCTATATTCCATCAATTCGACCTGATGCTTACGATCTCAAGGGAGGACTGCCCCTGGTCGACCCGATACAAATGATCCCTGATGCTTTCACAGGTGTACCTGATTCGTATTTGACAGTGATTCCTGACATTTTGACACGGATCCCCGATGTCCTGACGGTGGTCCCCGATATTTTGACACGGATCCCCGATGTCCTGACGGCGATCCCTGATATATTGCCTGTCATTCCTGATATTCCCATCCCCACGGTGGTCACGGACATAGTGCCGGTAGTTTCAGACATCCTCACGGCTGCGCCCGACATCTTTACGCTGGCACCTACCATTCCGGTGATACCGATCGTTGCGCCAGCGCCTTTGGCACCAATTACCTTCCCACGCTTCCCGAGACGCATGAGGTCCTTGAGTGAATAGCTGCAATCAGAGGGACGCAGAGATCAAAAGTTAGCTGCCATGAGACTGCCTTCCGAAAATGCAGTAGAAGAAGAAAACATGACAGCTTGTCTCGTCTAAAGTTAATTCCAATAGCAAACGATGTTTGGCTTGAACAGTACAATCACAGTGTTTATCTCATTCAAATCCACCCACGCACTATTTGCACCAAAGTCAAATTTGCGGATGAAGCCAAGCTGCGTCGTGGCCTTCTCATCGATTTGAAGCACTTGTGTATTCACTTTACAGCCTTTTTTGGTTCGCAGACAAAAGTCCTCACATGTAGCTACAAATTCGTTAGTCAGCTGCTTGTACATGCTCGTTGTGGCCGTAGCTCTTTTTTTTTTGTTAGAAACGAGTTAGTCCGATGTGCATTTTGTCTTGCTACGTGAGCAAGAAGCAGGTCGCCCCCTACAAGGAGATTGATTGAGCTGCTGTACACAGTAGTTATGTACACAGTAGTTAGCCTAGGCGATGTGCCATTTGTATACCCGGAGTCGTTGGGTCAACGAAGCTAATGTAATGTGCTTCGAAACAAGGAATCGTTATTTATCCGCTATCCTGTCAAATTTGTCTAACCACTGATTACAAACATAGTATTAAAATTGGGAACATACTGCTGCTTCTAATTAGCTCCAAAATATTATACGTATTAAATTGATGTGGGCAGGCGAAGGCAAATTGTGAAGCGAATATATTTATGGTCCTTAGTTCGCAAACTTGCTTCGCTACCTCTAAGCCACTCATTTCCTATACTTAGACAAACTATATCAGTCCCACTGATTTAGCTAGACCAATGAACACCCTTCGATCTTCTCAAGATCTTCTAGAAGGTTCACTGGTTTATCTAGACCAATCAACACCCTTTGATCTTCTCAAGATCTTTCAGAAGGTTTAAGAAGCTCTCCTTGTGACGTCTCCCAATGACGTCAGGCTGTGATTCTTCTCAGCCAGCCCTTCTCGATTCTTCAAGACATATCCATGAACTTAAAAAGCAGTAGACGGTGCTATCTTCTGCTCCCACTCACCGCTACAGCTTAGTAATCTTGGGTCCAGTGCTGCTTGCTTGTATCGAATATTTCAGTCGCTTCGTCCCCAGAGCCTTCGTCAGCATGTCGACCAACTGGTCCATCGTGGAGATGTACTTAACCACGATGATGTCATGGGTCACAATCTCCCGGATGAAGTGGTGACAAATGATAACGTGCTTGGTTCTGGCATTGTATCCGGCATTACTGGCAAGCCCAATTGCTCCTTGATTGCCTTAGCAGACCCACGTTGCTCCCACTTGCTCATGACCTAGATCCTTGAGCAGCGCACGAACCTACAACACTTTCTGTGTACATATAAAGCCATGTACTCTTCCTCTGCAGAGCTTAGAGCCACCGTGCGTTGATGCTTGGACTTGAATATGTCTGGTGCGCCACCGATGATCACCATTATCCTTGACACTGAGCGCCGATCATCGATGTGGCTACCCGAGTCCGCGTCCGTGTATGCTGTAGCTGTAACTTCTCTAGCGCTGCCGTCATAGGTTAACCCGTAGTCTCTTGTCGTCTTAAGATACCGGAGAATATGAGCGCCTGTCTCCAAATGTTGCTGACCTGGATTCTCCAAAAACATGATAATTGCGTGGTGATATGTATCACATCTGGGCGCGTACATGTCGTGATGTAGAGCAAATATTCGATCAGTGACCTGTACGGCTTCGACTGCATTTTTGATCTCTCGACATCAGTCGTTGGTGATCGCATCTTTAACAGCTTTATACCGGACTCACATGGGTTGACCACTGCCTTTGCGTCCTCTTGGGTTCGACGGCTGACAACATCATAGATGTATCGAGTCTGTCGGATCATCAGCTTAATGCAGTTGTGGTCATGATCGATCTCCATGCCAAGAAAAAATCTAGCCTTGCCTTGCTCCTTCATCCGAAATGAGCTCTTGAGTGCTGTCTTGACCTCTTGGATCCCACTGCTGGTTTTGGCGGCGATGATCATGTCGTCGACGTAGAGACACACATAGGCGTAGTTGTCATCTAGACTCTTGATATAGACAGACTGACCTGCTCCGCTGCTACGAAATCCTATTTTAAGAATGCAGCATGGATTGTCTTGTTCCACGCACTTGCAGTCTGCTTGAGACCGCAATTTGCCTTATCCAACTTGCACATCATCTGCTCAGCATTAGCTATGCCATTCGGCACTTCCATGTGCACCTCTTCTTTGAGATCACTGATCAAGAACGCCGTGTCTGCACCCAGCTGCTCAGTCACATACCACTTTGTCATCACCATAGCTAGCACGACCCTGATCGATTTCACGTTTGCCACGGGAGATTACTTCTCGACGAAGTCGACACCGAATTTCTGATTAATCCCCTTTGCGACAAGTCGAGCTTTGTAGCGCACCACTAGTCCGCGCTCGTTTCGCTTCTAGGCGAATATCCAACTGCAACTGATTGGTCAAATTTCTTGTCGTTTTGGTGCAAGTGTCCAGTACCCGTTATCCGCGTACGCCTTGAGCTCCGCTTACATCGCATAAATCCACTTGCAAATGTCGTTGATTCTTAACGCTTGACTTTGTTTTTATGGAGCGTCGTCCACCTCACCAACACATACAGATTAGGCCAATACAGCCTCTGGAAAAAGACCTTCGTCATCAATGATTGCACGCTTTGGAAAAGGTGGTCCATCGCTACCTTCTAACTTGTCTCTTCACTGCTATTCCCAATCTCCAGTAGCAGCATTCTGTCTCGTGAGCGTCTTGAACGATTTATATCCGGATGAAACACCAACCAGTTTTCCTAAAAGCTTGTCTCGCACTTGATATTCCGTTTTCTCATCGCCTCTATGTTCTTGAGTTTCTGGATCGAGTACATGAGGTAAGAAGATACCTGTTTTGTATGGAGCCGATTCCATCTTGTCCATCTCGACATGAGGAAACGTTTCTTCGACATCTTCCATCGTCTCGCCTCAATCAGACGGACTACCCGCCGAAATCACTGCTTCTTCAGTATCCATAATATGCTTGACGACAGGCTCTTTCTCTGGTACCACCTTGTCGTACATGCCTTCTACTTCCCGCTCGTACGGCTTTACGGAGCGCGATATGACAACCATCCAATTTTCCGGATTAAACACCCTGTATCATTTGATGTTCTCCGCATACCCGAGGAACATACACCGGTAGCTATTTGGTTCGAGTTTCGTCCTCTTTTCGTCGTCAATGTAAACATACTCTTGCGATCCAAACACACGCAAATTCTCAACACTCGGCTTCATCTTGAAACCGACCTAGAACGGTGTGACTTCCGAATCCGCAGAGTTTGTGGACCTGTTCATCAACTACACAGCCTTACTAACCGCCTCTGCCCACCACTGCGTGCCGACACCCTTGTAGTAGCATGCTTTTTTGCCTTCTCCATGATCGTGCGATTCATGCGTTCCGTAACGCCGTTCTGTTGCGGGCTATATGGTACTGTCCGCTGGAGCATGATACCATTACGGTCACATAAAATGGCAATCCTCTTGTTGACAAACTCCGTCCCGTTATTAGACCGTATACATTTCAAGTGCTTGCCCCATCGATTTTCGTAAAATGATTTGAACTCGCTAAGTCTTGCGGCCATCTCGCTCTTTTGTTTCATCAAGTACGCTGTCACGAATCCTGAGTAATCGTCTGCGAATGTCAATACGAATCGTGCACCACCCTTTCAGACCGTCTCCATCGGTCTTATCATGTCCGTGTGTACCAATTTTAACACACGTGATGTCCTTGTTAGCGACTGAGACGGGAATGTATCGACTTCTGCTTGACCTTTATGTATCCACTGAACAACTTGTAACGGGGCACCCTGAAGCTTGTACTGGTGACGGTACAAGCTACTTATTCTGATGACAGAATAAGGCGGTGCCTCGTAACTTCACGTACACTCGTACGTGCAGAGGAAGACGGTAAGAAGAAGCGAGTACTTGGTTAAAGTAAAAAGTACAACTGTATTTATTATAGTTAATGTCTGCAATAAATCACTATTTATCTTCATCTAACTATGTCTGAGTACAAATGTGTAAATCAGTTATCTGCTCACCACTCATTGCGTGCGTCTGTCGTGGCGCGTCTTCGTTGGTTGATATAATGGCCTATATCAACCAATTAGGAACTACTCGTAAGTGCTACAGAATATTTGTCCTTATGACAATATTCTGAGAATATAACTCTTATAGTTATATTCAATTAACAATTTCTTTTAAATTGTTATGTAACGATTCACCCCGTTACATCACCCCCCCCTTAACCATCAGTCACTTTAGTGACTGATTGACTAAAAGGATACTCGTCCCAAATCATTTGGGACAGGGTTTGCACTTGTTGGTCCATGTCCACTTCCCAACATATCATCGCATGGTTAACAAGCCCATGCGATGCGCGAGCAAGGCCGCCGAGAGCACGTCCGCACGTCTCTGTGCGGACGCCGAAGCAGAAACCACAGCAACTGATGCCTCATCGGTTGCTGAAGCGACCCAGCCTGTGTCACTTGGTGATGCAGACGCTGGTCATGAAGACACTCATGTCTTCACAGAGTACGAGCTCGGTGTCTCGTACTCTCCTGATACGGAAGACGGATCCGTATCGACGGCGATCGAATCCAAGCCGCCTACCAAGCGTGGCATGGACGATGCTTTGCGTCGTAGCATCTTTGTTTCATCTGACGAATCAGATGAACCATCGCCGAAGCGAAGGCGCTCGAGGTCGCGAGACTCGGGCGCTAACAGTGATGTCGGTTCTCCTGTTGACACCACTTCGCAGCGAGGTACCAGTACTTCTGTCGGCACGTCACAGGAAGATCGGGACCGCAGCGTGTTGCGTCTCGCTCCCGAAAAGAAAGCATGGCTGCCTCCAAAGTCAGTCATGGATCGCTTGTCGACGACTGCAAGTGATCGCTATCGAACACGATTGTTCGATTCATCAAGGGTCCATCACCTTGACCCCAGTGCGAAAGACTATCGCGCTGAGAACGAATTCTTCATCGATGCTTTCTTTAGACATCGATGGTACAGTGGGAATCACAAGCGTGATGGTCCCTCACTACTTCAAGCGTGGAACGCCTACATCCATAACCTTGAGGATGTAGGTCGTGACGTTTGGAACGACAAACTTATCAAAGCTCGTGATAAGTTTGAAAAGCGAACCCCGACAGGTGCACGCTACAAGCTGCATCGTCTGTCAAGATAGAAGGGATTACCCTGCCTCTCTTGGGGAGACTCGTGCCCATGTTGTGTGAGCAACTCTGCACGAGCACCTAAGGAGGCTTACCTCCCTAATAGCCCGTGGTGGCGCGTACGTGTCTCTATTGAGATGTACGAAGGGATTGACAACTTGAAATTACTTTACGACCGTGCCGTGAAGACTTTCTCCGGCGGTCCTTCTGCGGCACAGGATGTGCCGCGTCGTACTGCTCAACCAGGCCCAGTACGTCAACCATCAATTGGGAGCGGGGCTCCCAAGTATCCCAGGACGTGAAATGGCCGCGCCAGATAACTCGTCCGACGTCCGTTCACGTCGCGGTGGTTCAACAGCTGCTCAACTAGATAGCGCTGGCCACCGCGAGAGTCCTCTAATGGAGGTGGAGGAGGAGGAAAGACGCTCTCCACACGATCATGCGGGTCGGTGTGTTCCCGAGAGCTTCTTTGATCGCGTAACGCAAGGGTTACGCGACGATCTCGAACATGAGCGGGATAGGCGTCTCCAAATGGCGGACACTGCCTCGAAGCATCGAGCTGAGTTTGCCTTTGCTCAGCTTGAGAACGAGAGAGCTCTGACATCTCTTCGGGACGAGCTAAGGGTAGCTCGTGGGATTGCTGATCGTTCTCGGGATGAGATAACCGCTCTTCAGACCCTTGTTGATGCCCACCATCGGGAGCACAAGGCTCTCTGTGAGATGCTTAAGCGCAAAGGCGTTCTTCATCGGAAGAAACAGCGTAATGATGATACGGCTTAATCCGACCAACGTAAAACGTGGGATGCGTTCGCATCTTACGTGGCAACTAGATCGTGTATGCATTGCCGAGGCGATGCAATACACGAAATGGGCCGATGTACTTGGGTAGTAGTTTACTGCTACCCAAGTTAGTCACTACATGCTTTGGTAGATTAACCGTAGACAGTAGGACTAAGTCACCTTTATTAAATAAAAGAGTGTTTGCCCTTCCATTCTTGTCAGCGTTTTGCTTTTGCTTATCCACCGCTTCGGCGATGGAGTCTTGCACAAAACGGACTACCGTTTCACGAGCCAGTATGAACTCATCTGATGACTCGTTAGCTTCAGTGTGCTGTGAGCGCACTGCAGCAACATCAACCTTTTCTTCAGTGAGGGCTTCCGCACTCTCACTGGGATCGTCTTCTTCAGTGAGGGCTTCCGCACTCTCGCTGGCATCATCTTCTTCGATATCGATGTTATCGATATCGGCATCAAACGCAATGACTTCTTCGTCAGAGCGTGATGAGCGTGAACCAAATCGGTTTTTGCTCGCGCGAGTCCCTCCCCCCCTTAAACCAGAGTTACACTCTAGTAAGGTGGGTACACGCGGATGGCGCAAGCCATTCACGTAAAACGGTGTATGTGTCGTGGACGCATGCACCGAGTTGTTAATGGCAAACTCTACCATCGGCAAAAACTCACTCCAACTCTTAAAGGAGTGTACGTATCCTCGAAGTATCTCTTCAAGGACACGATTGGCACGTTCCGTCTGACCATCTGACTCTGGATGATCAGATGTTGACATCTTCAAGCGCGTTCCGAGTGATTTGAACACGGAACGCCAGAAATCAGCAGCAAAGCGTGGATCTCTGTCTGATACGAGTTCACGGAGCAACCCATGAAGTCGGAAGATGGTGTCGATAAAGACACAAGCACAGCCACTTGCCGTGATTGTCTCTGGTACAGCCACAAGGTGTACCATTTTGCTGAATCTGTCAACAAATACGAGAATACCCGTATTCCAGCGTGCGTCTTTGGGTAACCCGAAGACGAAATCCATTGAGATGGATTCCCAGCACTCAGCCGGAACCGGTAGAGGCTGTAAAGGTGCACGCAGTGAAGGACTTGACTTCACTCGTTGGCAGACTTCGCATGCGCGAATATACTTTCGCACAAACTGATACTGGCGGGTCCAGTAAAAGTCTCGACTTACCGTGAGATATGTTTTCTCTCGGCCACGATGTCCTCCTATAGGAGCATCGTGATACTCGAACATGATCCGCAAACGCAGATCAGTATCATCTGGAATGACAACATTTGGTGTGTCACCAGAAACGGCTGTATTATACAAAGACCCGTTACGAGTAGTGTATCGATCTGATGCAGATCGATACGCAGGCGACAATCGTTTCAACGATTCTCGAGATGGTTGGGAGAGATGTGTCAACAACTTCACTATCTCACCATCTTGGGCGTATGCCCGCCTCACTTCATCATACAACGTTGTAGATGGGACTGAGGACGTCATAACCGCAACAGTGACTGTCTCACTGTTGGGTTTCGCGACTGTTTCAAAGTCGGGACGACGTGAGAGTGCATCCGCGACGACATTAAGTCGTCCTGGTTTGTACTCGACCGTAAAGTTGTATTCCGCAAAGAATGACAACCACCGTGCCATTCGTTGTGAAAGGTGCGGGCTGTTCACTGCCGTGCGTAATGACGCATGGTCAGTGTAAACAATGAAGGGTCTATCTCCTAATAGATAGACTCTGAACTTCGCGAGTGCATACTTCATGGCAAGGAGTTCCTTGTCATGCACTGGATAGTTCCGCTCAGCTGGTTGCAGCTGACGCGACTGATAGCAGACGACGCGTTCAACGCCTTCAAGATCGTACTGCATTAATGCACAGCCAATTGCGAAATCGCTGGCATCACAGACCACATGAAATGGCCTGTCCTGATCGGCTATTGCTAGGACTGGGGATTGTATCAAGCAGAGCTTGATACCATCAAAAGAGCACTGACATTCAGCGTTCCATAACCATCTCTCGTTCTTTTTCAACAAACGAGAGAGGTGCACAGTCATCTCGGCGTAATTGCGTGAATGCTTATGCAAATACGCCGCTAGCCCAAGAAATTTTCGAAGACCTTTGACATCAACCGGCACAGGCCAGTCGGTGATCGCCTTGATCTTTTCGGGATCAGGACGTACACCGTTCTTACCAACGATGCACCCAAGAAGTGGTATTTCGCTTGCAGCAAATATACACTTCTTGAGATTAGCATACAATTGATGCTTTCGCATGATTGTAAGAACCTGTCGGACGTGGTACCTGTGAACCTCAACGTCCGACTTTCCATCCATAGCTCGACTATGGATGAATACGTCATCGAAATAACTCGGCGCGAATTCTCGTACTGGTCTCAACAGATGTGATACACATCTTTTGAACGTGGCAGGGGCATTACTAAGCCCTTGTGGCATTACTAGCCATTCCCAGAGCATGCCGCTAGGCGTGCTAACTGCGGTATAGGGTATATCCCGTTCCCGCATAAGGATCTGATAGAAGCCATCCATCAAATCCATGGACGAAAATATGGTACTCTTTGACATGCCATCAATGATTACGTCCTTCCTCGGTATCGGCGTCTGAGCCGGTACCGTTGCAGCGTTCAATTTGTTGAACGCGTGCACTATCCGCCACCCTCCTGTTGCTTTTCGCACACAGAAGGTCGGAGAGCTATGTGGGGAAGTTGATTCCCTCACATGGCCCGCAGCTAAACGATCGGCAAAGAACTTGTCGATCGCAAGTACTTGTTCACGAGGCAGTGGCCACTGCTTCATGACACAGTACTTCGAGCCTGGTTTAAGCTCGACCTCGTGTCGAATACCTTTATCCTTCGGTAATTCGCACGGAACAGTTTCATGGAATACATTCTTGAATTCAACCAAATCTTCATAGAGAGGATTTTTCTTGAGCGATTCCCATGATTGGGAGTCATATCGCTTAACTCGTGTCTTTTCATCTAGGACACTCTCGTCCATAGATGAACTACTGAGAACTCTCTCGTTCTCAGTAAACACTGTTGCTGACCTTATGTCGGTTACACACTCGTAGTCAGCGACGAGTACGCAGATCTGCTTGACTTTGCCACTACGCAGATCACGCAAGAACCTTTTATGTTCGAGCGTTGGCAACTGAGTGATCTCCGAAGTTAACTTCGGAGGCGCAATCAGATCAAGTGTATAAGCGCCTACACTTGATCCGTTATTGACTATGACATTCAATGTCTCTGTCATTTCCTGGGGACTTATTCCCTCAGGCTTCGAAGGACTTATTCCTTCGGCTTCCCAGGGACTTATTCCCGCGGGTTTCGGGGAACTTATTTCCGCCGTATTTGTAATCTTGGGACTTATTCCCTTAACTTCCTCTAGCTGGGGTTGCGCAACCACAGCGAGATCCTCTACGAAAGACTCTCCAGTCGATCTAGGATTATCGTTTCGCTTAACCTGAGCGATCGATTGTTTCTCTTCTAGATGTTCCCCTCTAGGGATACATCTTTGTCCCAGTCCACCCGACTTATTCGAGTGGTGGACCTTCGGCGCAGCCTGTGTTTCCTCACAGCCGCCGGAACTTTGCTCCGAAGTGTAATTGTTTGGTACACTAAGGTTTTATGCAGTCGTACTAACGACCGTACCACAAGTGAGGCCATCGCACTCACTCGTAGTACATCCACACGCTTGTGGACGCTCCAAAACGTTCATCAGATGACAATCTGATGAACAAGCGGCAGGCATCGTTACTGTTCGATGTTGCCAGTTTACCCGTGGTTCGTACCTTCTGAGCCACGGTATTCCAAGGATGACATCAAATTTGTCATCCAAATCCAATACGTCAAAGTCATCATCATATTGGGTATCTTCTAGTGTATAGTGGATCTTCAATGTACGCTTCATGACGGTTACGGATGCGCCTGTCGCAAGGCGTACCGTCATCCTCGTAGGAGGTGTGTCACATTCACTGAATTTAAAGTGACCATCTTCTAGCGATTGGCGTCGCACAAAATTGTTGGACGCCCCACAATCGACTAAAGCTCAAAGGGACAACTTATTCGTCACTTCGAGTTTCAAGGTAATGAGTGAGACCTCATTACCTAGAGCAGCAACGCACAACGTTTGTGTGTTGGGAGCAACCTTCATCAAGAAGCCTACAAATTTTCTTGACGTTGCTAGACCATTAGGGTGCTCCGCACCTACTGATCCTGTCCGTTTTTTGACGGTCCATCCCGTTGTTGCGTCTTTGCACCAACTGCGGACCCTCGTCCCTGCCCCTTTCTCATGGGTGGGCGGTCACTACGCCCAGTGTCGCGAGACACTGGACGAGGGGCACTACACTCGTAAGCGTAGTGTCCTGTCTTTTGACATCTGTTGCATCTCTGCAACTTCTTGTAGCCTGTAGAGCGAGCCTTCTCGCTCTCTACATAACAGAGTTCCATCGGCTCTGGACCTCCGTTGTCATATCGTCTCGGTTGACGATATGATGTCGAGCTGGCGCGAGCCTGTCTCAGACTGAAGTCTTCCTGCTCCGCAATTGAAATGGCTTGTTCTAGTGAATCTAGTTCAAGCCGGAACAGGTGAGTCTTGACGGGACCATCCGCAAGACCCTGCATGAACACCGAAACCAACGTGTGTTCATCCACCGGATTGGAACTTATACAACTCGTGAGATGTCGTATATGTTGAGCGTAAGCGTGCACATCACGCTTACCCTGCTTGAGCTTCAAGAGTTCGGTTCGAGCTCTGAACTCAGCTCTAGGCGGTTCAAACGTTTGTCTGAACCGCGACTTGAAGACTTCCAACGACCCAAACGCGTATGGGTCGTGCAGCTTGAGCCCCAGTGCCCAAGTCTTGGCACGTCCTGCCAGATTTGACTGGGCAAATGCAACTTGCATATCCCCGTCGTCGATGCGACGCGCCCTTATGGCGTCATCCAATTCGACGAACCATCTCAAGAGGGAGTCCTCTTCGACTCCTCTATACTTGGAGATGTCAATCTTCAAGGTTTCGGGTCGACGCGAATGCATCGACCCACCAGCAGCAACCTGCTGCTGTCTCAACAGTTCAAACTATTGAGCACCCTGTTCTCTCAATAACTCTGCTTGTTGAGAACCTTGTTGGTGAAGCAAGGCTACTTTCTCGCGTTCTGCGTCAAGTTCATTTTGAATGAACTTGGCGATAGTAGCATGTTGGGCATCTCTATTGAGAGCCTCTAGCATGACGCTAACAGCATGGATGCCCATGGTTGAACCTATCCGTTCAACCGCATCCCATTCGACATCGCTCAAATGGGAGAAGCCGTCACGCGTAGCGTGAAAGCTTTGGTCATCTTCATCATCCAACATATTCATGTTGGATGTGAACGTGGTCCTTGGACGGACTACGAAGTGCTACCAGGTGTAACGGGGCACCCTGAAGCTTGTACTGGTGACAGTACAAGCTACTTATTCTGATGACAGAATAAGGCGGTGCCTCGTAACTTCACGTACACTCGTACGTGCAGAGGAAGACGGTAAGAAGAAGCGAGTACTTGGTTAGAGTAAAAAGTACAACTGTATTTAGTATAGTTAATGTCTGCAATAAATCACTATTTATCTTCATCTAACTATGTCTGAATACAAATATGTAAATCAGTTATCTGCTCACCACTCATTGCGTGCGTCTGTCGTGGCGCGTCTTCGTTGGTTGATATAATGGCCTATATCAACCAATTAGGAACTATTCGTAAGTGCTACAAGATATTTGTCCTTATGACAATATTCTGAGAATATAACTCTTATAGTTATATTCAATTAACAATTTCTTTTAAATTGTTATGTAACGATTCACCTAGTTACACAACTTCTCGACGTGCTGCTCTACCGCCGGCATACCGCTCGTAGCGCGCTGTGTCTTGTCCGTAACAGCCGTTCCGGGTGTCCCAAGCGAGCGTGTCAAAGCTCCCAATCACTTTCAGTCCCTGCGAATTCCACAAGCCGGGCTTCTTCTTGCTCGCAATTCAGAAAGTACGCCTTGCCAACCTTCTTGCGGCTTGCAATCGCGCGCTTGGCTCTCCAAATGATGCAGGATGAGCTTTAAAACTCCATTCTCATGCCTCGTTTCGCCAGCTTGCCAACTGACAACAATCGTCTATCCTGGTATGTACAGGACCTCGACCATCTTGATCCGTAGGCCGTTCAGACCTATTAGCTTTATTGTTCCCACTCCAGCTACCTTCAGCGTTTGCCATCCGCGATAGAGACTTGTTGACCAGTCTTTAACTCCTTGTTCTCAAATGTATCGCTTCGATGTGGTGTCATGGGCGATGTAGCCCCACCGTCGATGAGCCATTCTTCGCATCGCAACTCACCAGCAGCAAAAACAGCACCTTCTTTCTCGGCATTGCTACTCTTCAGTCAGTCCCGCTTGTAATTTTCGACTTGGCGACACTTAAAGCACATGCCTTTGATTCCAGCGTGGTTTTTTTCGTAGATAGTTTCCCTTGCGGCCGCTTCCTAGGCCTCCCTTGAACCGTCTACCGTTTCTGCCTACCGGAAACACCGTCTCCGTCGTCTCATTCCTTTGCGATTGTTCACCCTCCTTTAGCAGTTCTTCCTTGACATTAATGAGTGTGATGTCCTTAGAATTCTCCACAATTGACAAGATGAGCTCATACTCCGTCGGTAGACTGCTAAGCAGCTTTCCTCGCTGCCGAGAGTCATCGAACGGCGTTTCAAATGTCTGAAGAACGACAACAAGTTCGTCAAAAGCATCCAACCGCTTCGACATGGCCGAACCATTCTCCATCTTAAACTCATGTCGACAACGGGTCATCTCGACATGATTGTGGAGCGTGCCGCAGTTGTAGAAGTTCCGCAAGATTACCGCGCGTGCAAAGCTTTTGTTGCCGATCGTATCTTGGTCTGGTGTCAAAGCTCTATGCCTTGATAGATGATGCCCAATGCCTTAGCGCCTTTTCCAGCCAGGCTTCAGTCATCTCTTCCTCTTTCTTGATGACTTGGACGTGCACGAGCAGCCCCTTGCGCGCCAACGTCATGCGCATGTGATACTCCCGGTGGTAGAAGTTTTCACTACCCAGGAGGACCTCACATCGCTTGCTTGTCATGGTGGTCGTGGCGACTGGTGGTCTTGAAGCTCTCTGCGACTGCTAATTTGTTAATTTTCTTGTGGGTAGGTGAAGGCAAATTGTGAAGCGAATATATTTATGGTCCTTAGTTCGCAAACTTGCTTCGCTACCTCTAATCCACTCATGTCATATACTTAGACAAACTATATCAGTCCCATTGATTTATCTGGACCAATGAACACCCTTCGATCTTCTTAGGATCTTCTAAAAGGTTTAGGAACCTTTTCTCGTGACGTCTCCCAATGACATCAAAATGTGCTTCTTCTCAGCCAGTCCTCCTCGATTCTTCGAAAAATATCCATGAACATTTATTTAAATTGGTAGAATGAA
Source organism: Peronospora matthiolae (assembly GCA_921007115.2). Lineage (NCBI taxonomy): Eukaryota > Oomycota > Peronosporomycetes > Peronosporales > Peronosporaceae > Peronospora > Peronospora matthiolae. The sequence goes on along the minus strand of CAKLBY020000124.1, from coordinate 364,383 downwards.
GGTTGCTTTCTAATTAGCTATAAGATTTAATACGGTAGTAATAATTGATTTCTTGAGAAGAATTTGAGCATTAGCGTACCCTCTAATTGCTGTTAGATAGGGGAGCAAGCTTTAAAAGATCGCTTTATGACATAAGCAATTCAGTCCAAGGAATCGAAGTAAGTTTTGTGCATCCACGTTCCATTATAGTTGGGTGACGACCAAGGATTGGGTTGTGCGTCGTGCATTACAAAATGAAAGTACAGAATGATCGTTGTGCGTAAATATACTCGCTGATGTCGTTGATGTTCTAAAGAGACAAAAATGAGAAACGAAGGACGGAAGATGATTATGTTTGGTACCACAGTCAACCAAAAAGTGCAGCCGACGACAAATTATTTAAATATGATAAAGAAAATGAAATTGCGGTAGCCTCGTCTGCTACAAGGCGAATAAAGGTACCGAAGCCCACTTACTATTAAGTATCGTAGGAAGTAAGATAAAAACCGCTTCACATATACGGGTAGCCGGAGGTGCGAGACTTTCGCCGCCATTTCAGTGTCGACCATTTGCTTGTCAGTCGTCTATCCGCCCTTGGTCACCCTTGGTCACTTTTGAGTTAATCATGTGCGGGCATTAGTGCGTGGGTGTGACTAACCTAATGATAGAGCTGCACCTGTGATGCATTTCAACCTACATTCTGGAGGTCATGCTACATCGCATTTGGTTCGACGTGCAAGGCACAATTAGCCTAATAGACGGACGGACAGACAGACAGAAGGTTTTGAGTCGTTCGTCATTCACTGTGCGTCCAGACAGTGGTAGATTTGAGTCTATGGGCTCGCAACACAAGGGATCTGAGTAAGAGATCTAGGATCTCGATTACGTGTTATACGGAACGCGATTCGATATAGATTATTGCCGTGAGTAAACTAGACGAAAGGGACCCAGCGGAAGATGTCGAAGAGCTCCGCCGTATCAGCTAGCACCAACTTCGTGAAGTCCTTATCAGACAGTTGCAGCACCCAGATCAGTTTCAACGAAACGAAATGAATCCGTTCATGTGCTATCGGATACAAAACCGTGACCGCTTTGATGAAAACCGTAGCCTGACGGGGTCTTTCCCCGCTTCTAAAGCCATCCCGTCACATTATGTTGCGAGCCATGTCTACCTCAAGAATCGTTTCACGAGGAACTCTACTGACCTACATGTCGTTTCGAGAAAGACCCACGATAAAGCCCATTTCTTCACGAACAATGCAATCACGTGCACCGCTACAAGTCGAGTCCGATACGAAACTTTGATCTACATGAGCACTCGTTTTATCGTATTCCTCATTTCATTCTCCAATTCCTCGTGAACAGTTCACTACCTTTCTCCAACGCGAACAATGACCACACGCAGCTTGACCCTTGCCGGCCTTCTGGCGGCGGCTCGTGCATCCGCCCACATGTCAGTTTTCGTGCAGCACGACGCCATGTATCTACTGCCAGCATCTCGTGGCCTACCATGCTCGAATGATGGCGGAACGAGCTGTCCAAAGGCCGGAGACATCGCGTCGGCTGGCTGTCAGCCATACCTGCTGTCCTACAATGGATTGGTGTGCGTTGCTCCTGTCGACGCTCAGTGCGTTGAGGTGGTCGACGATACGTGGGCGTGCACGTTTCCTCAGACGGCGTCCACTTCTGTCAACGAGGCTAACACCATCGCAGCGTACAGTGACGACGATGGTGACGATGACGAGGCACTTAGTAAGGTGCTCCGTGTTCTTTGCGATGTCACTTCGGGTAAAGGTACCTATCAGACAACGGCATACGACTGCGAAAGGATCGCGAGTGCTACAGCATACCCTAGTAACTATGCAGCTGCTAAAGACAGCGGTACAGCTAGTATGTACGATCATAGTACAACCCAGGCGATTCAAAATGGGGGGGTACACCGGTGGCTCTGTGACTCCGACCTATGAGTTTCCAGTAGGTGGCTTCTCAGCTGACGAGGTTTATCCGGCTGACATAGACGACTTGATCGAAGACGTCGACTCAATTGATGAGACCTACCCTACTCACCATGTCAACGATGGCTTCCAACCCTATATTCCATCAATTCGACCTGATGCTTACGATCTCAAGGGAGGACTGCCCCTGGTCGACCCGATACAAATGATCCCTGATGCTTTCACAGGTGTACCTGATTCGTATTTGACAGTGATTCCTGACATTTTGACACGGATCCCCGATGTCCTGACGGTGGTCCCCGATATTTTGACACGGATCCCCGATGTCCTGACGGCGATCCCTGATATATTGCCTGTCATTCCTGATATTCCCATCCCCACGGTGGTCACGGACATAGTGCCGGTAGTTTCAGACATCCTCACGGCTGCGCCCGACATCTTTACGCTGGCACCTACCATTCCGGTGATACCGATCGTTGCGCCAGCGCCTTTGGCACCAATTACCTTCCCACGCTTCCCGAGACGCATGAGGTCCTTGAGTGAATAGCTGCAATCAGAGGGACGCAGAGATCAAAAGTTAGCTGCCATGAGACTGCCTTCCGAAAATGCAGTAGAAGAAGAAAACATGACAGCTTGTCTCGTCTAAAGTTAATTCCAATAGCAAACGATGTTTGGCTTGAACAGTACAATCACAGTGTTTATCTCATTCAAATCCACCCACGCACTATTTGCACCAAAGTCAAATTTGCGGATGAAGCCAAGCTGCGTCGTGGCCTTCTCATCGATTTGAAGCACTTGTGTATTCACTTTACAGCCTTTTTTGGTTCGCAGACAAAAGTCCTCACATGTAGCTACAAATTCGTTAGTCAGCTGCTTGTACATGCTCGTTGTGGCCGTAGCTCTTTTTTTTGTTAGAAACGAGTTAGTCCGATGTGCATTTTGTCTTGCTACGTGAGCAAGAAGCAGGTCGCCCCCTACAAGGAGATTGATTGAGCTGCTGTACACAGTAGTTATGTACACAGTAGTTAGCCTAGGCGATGTGCCATTTGTATACCCGGAGTCGTTGGGTCAACGAAGCTAATGTAATGTGCTTCGAAACAAGGAATCGTTATTTATCCGCTATCCTGTCAAATTTGTCTAACCACTGATTACAAACATAGTATTAAAATTGGGAACATACTGCTGCTTCTAATTAGCTCCAAAATATTATACGTATTAAATTGATGTGGGCAGGCGAAGGCAAATTGTGAAGCGAATATATTTATGGTCCTTAGTTCGCAAACTTGCTTCGCTACCTCTAAGCCACTCATTTCCTATACTTAGACAAACTATATCAGTCCCACTGATTTAGCTAGACCAATGAACACCCTTCGATCTTCTCAAGATCTTCTAGAAGGTTCACTGGTTTATCTAGACCAATCAACACCCTTTGATCTTCTCAAGATCTTTCAGAAGGTTTAAGAAGCTCTCCTTGTGACGTCTCCCAATGACGTCAGGCTGTGATTCTTCTCAGCCAGCCCTTCTCGATTCTTCAAGACATATCCATGAACTTAAAAAGCAGTAGACGGTGCTATCTTCTGCTCCCACTCACCGCTACAGCTTAGTAATCTTGGGTCCAGTGCTGCTTGCTTGTATCGAATATTTCAGTCGCTTCGTCCCCAGAGCCTTCGTCAGCATGTCGACCAACTGGTCCATTGTGGAGATGTACTTAACCACGATGATGTCATGGGTCACAATCTCCCGGATGAAGTGGTGACAAATGATAACGTGCTTGGTTCTGGCATTGTAGCCGGCATTACTGGCAAGCCCAATTGCTCCTTGATTGCCTTAGCAGACCCACGTTGCTCCCACTTGCTCATGACCTAGATCCTTGAGCAGCGCACGAACCTACAACACTTTCTGTGTACATATAAAGCCATGTACTCTTCCTCTGCAGAGCTTAGAGCCACCGTGCGTTGATGCTTGGACTTGAATATGTCTGGTGCGCCACCGATGATCACCATTATCCTTGACACTGAGCGCCGATCATCGATGTGGCTACCCGAGTCCGCGTCCGTGTATGCTGTAGCTGTAACTTCTCTAGCGCTGCCGTCATAGGTTAACCCGTAGTCTCTTGTCGTCTTAAGATACCGGAGAATATGAGCGCCTGTCTCCAAATGTTGCTGACCTGGATTCTCCAAAAAACATGATAATTGCGTGGTGATATGTATCACATCTGGGCGCGTACATGTCGTGATGTAGAGCAAATATTCGATCAGTGACCTGTACGGCTTCGACTGCATTTTTGATCTCTCGACATCAGTCGTTGGTGATCGCATCTTTAACAGCTTTATACCGGACTCACATGGGTTGACCACTGCCTTTGCGTCCTCTTGGGTTCGACGGCTGACAACATCATAGATGTATCGAGTCTGTCGGATCATCAGCTTAATGCAGTTGTGGTCATGATCGATCTCCATGCCAAGAAAAAATCTAGCCTTGCCTTGCTCCTTCATCCGAAATGAGCTCTTGAGTGCTGTCTTGACCTCTTGGATCCCACTGCTGGTTTTGGCGGCGATGATCATGTCGTCGACGTAGAGACACACATAGGCGTAGTTGTCATCTAGACTCTTGATATAGACAGACTGACCTGCTCCGCTGCTACGAAATCCTATTTTAAGAATGCAGCATGGATTGTCTTGTTCCACGCACTTGCAGTCTGCTTGAGACCGCAATTTGCCTTATCCAACTTGCACATCATCTGCTCAGCATTAGCTATGCCATTCGGCACTTCCATGTGCACCTCTTCTTTGAGATCACTGATCAAGAACGCCGTGTCTGCACCCAGCTGCTCAGTCACATACCACTTTGTCATCACCATAGCTAGCACGACCCTGATCGATTTCACGTTTGCCACGGGAGATTACTTCTCGACGAAGTCGACACCGAATTTCTGATTAATCCCCTTTGCGACAAGTCGAGCTTTGTAGCGCACCACTAGTCCGCGCTCGTTTCGCTTCTAGGCGAATATCCAACTGCAACTGATTGGTCAAATTTCTTGTCGTTTTGGTGCAAGTGTCCAGTACCCGTTATCCGCGTACGCCTTGAGCTCCGCTTACATCGCATAAATCCACTTGCAAATGTCGTTGATTCTTAACGCTTGACTTTGTTTTTATGGAGCGTCGTCCACCTCACCAACACATACAGATTAGGCCAATACAGCCTCTGGAAAAAGACCTTCGTCATCAATGATTGCACGCTTTGGAAAAGGTGGTCCATCGCTACCTTCTAACTTGTCTCTTCACTGCTATTCCCAATCTCCAGTAGCAGCATTCTGTCTCGTGAGCGTCTTGAACGATTTATATCCGGATGAAACACCAACCAGTTTTCCTAAAAAGCTTGTCTCGCACTTGATATTCCGTTTTCTCATCGCCTCTATGTTCTTGAGTTTCTGGATCGAGTACATGAGGTAAGAAGATACCTGTTTTGTATGGAGCCGATTCCATCTTGTCCATCTCGACATGAGGAAACGTTTCTTCGACATCTTCCATCGTCTCGCCTCAATCAGACGGACTACCCGCCGAAATCACTGCTTCTTCAGTATCCATAATATGCTTGACGACAGGCTCTTTCTCTGGTACCACCTTGTCGTACATGCCTTCTACTTCCCGCTCGTACGGCTTTACGGAGCGCGATATGACAACCATCCAATTTTCCGGATTAAACACCCTGTATCATTTGATGTTCTCCGCATACCCGAGGAACATACACCGGTAGCTATTTGGTTCGAGTTTCGTCCTCTTTTCGTCGTCAATGTAAACATACTCTTGCGATCCAAACACACGCAAATTCTCAACACTCGGCTTCATCTTGAAACCGACCTAGAACGGTGTGACTTCCGAATCCGCAGAGTTTGTGGACCTGTTCATCAACTACACAGCCTTACTAACCGCCTCTGCCCACCACTGCGTGCCGACACCCTTGTAGTAGCATGCTTTTTTGCCTTCTCCATGATCGTGCGATTCATGCGTTCCGTAACGCCGTTCTGTTGCGGGCTATATGGTACTGTCCGCTGGAGCATGATACCATTACGGTCACATAAAATGGCAATCCTCTTGTTGACAAACTCCGTCCCGTTATTAGACCGTATACATTTCAAGTGCTTGCCCCATCGATTTTCGTAAAATGATTTGAACTCGCTAAGTCTTGCGGCCATCTCGCTCTTTTGTTTCATCAAGTACGCTGTCACGAATCCTGAGTAATCGTCTGCGAATGTCAATACGAATCGTGCACCACCCTTTCAGACCGTCTCCATCGGTCTTATCATGTCCGTGTGTACCAATTTTAACACACGTGATGTCCTTGTTAGCGACTGAGACGGGAATGTATCGACTTCTGCTTGACCTTTATGTATCCACTGAACAACTTGTAACGGGGGCACCCTGAAGCTTGTACTGGTGACGGTACAAGCTACTTATTCTGATGACAGAATAAGGCGGTGCCTCGTAACTTCACGTACACTCGTACGTGCAGAGGAAGACGGTAAGAAGAAGCGAGTACTTGGTTAAAGTAAAAAGTACAACTGTATTTATTATAATTAATGTCTGCAATAAATCACTATTTATCTTCATCTAACTATGTCTAAATACAAATGTGTAAATCAGTTATCTGCTCACCACTCATTGCGTGCGTCTGTCGTGGCGCGTCTTCGTTGGTTGATATAATGGCCTATATCAACCAATCAGGAACTACTCGTAAGTGCTACAGAATATTTGTCCTTATGACAATATTCTGATAATATAACTCTTATAGTTATATTCAATTAACAATTTCTTTTAAATTGTTATGTAACGATTCACCCCGTTACATCACCCCCCCCTTAACCATCAGTCACTTTAGTAACTGATTGACTAAATGGATACTCGTCCCAAATCATTTGGGACGGGGTTTGCACTTGTTGGTCCGCGTCCACTTTCCAACATCTCATCGCATGGTAAACAAGCCCATGCGATGCGCGAGCAAGGCCGCCGAGAGCGCGTCTGCACGTCTCTGTGCGGATGCCGAAGCAGAAACCACAGCAACTGATGCCTCATCGGTTGCTGAAGCGACCCAGCCTGTGTCACTTGGTGATGCAGACGCTGGTCATGAAGACACTCATGTCTTCACAGAGTACGAGCTCGGTGTCTCGTACTCTCCTGATACGGAAGACGGATCCGTATCGACGGCGATCGAATCCAAGCCGCCTACCAAGCGTGGCATGGACGATGCTTTGCGTCGTAGCATCTTTGTTTCATCTGACGAATCAGATGAACCATCGCCGAAGCGAAGGCGCTCGAGGTCGCGAGACTCGGGCGCTAACAGTGATGTCGGTTCTCCTGTTGACACCACTTCGCAGCGAGGTACCAGTACTTCTGTCGGCACGCCACAGGAAGATCGGGACCGCAGCGTGTTGCGTCTCGCTCCCGAAAAGAAAGCATGGCTGCCTCCAAAGTCAGTCATGGATCGCTTGTCGACGACTGCAAGTGATCGCTATCGAACACGATTGTTCGATTCATCAAGGGTCCATCACCTTGACCCCAGTGCGAAAGACTATCGCGCTGAGAACGAATTCTTCATCGATGCTTTCTTTAGACATCGATGGTACAGTGGGAATCACAAGCGTGATGGTCCCTCACTACTTCAAGCGTGGAACGCCTACATCCATAACCTTGAGGATGTAGGTCGTGACGTTGGAACGACAAACTTATCAAAGCTCGTGATAAGTTTGAAAAGCGAACCCCGACAGGTGCACGCTACAAGCTGCATCGTCTGTCAAGATAGAAGGGATTACCCTGCCTCTCTTGGGGAGACTCGTGCCCATGTTGTGTGAGCAACTCTGCACGAGCACCTAAGGAGGCTTACCTCCCTAATAGCCCGTGGTGGCGCGTACGTGTCTCTATTGAGATGTACGAAGGGATTGACAACTTGAAATTACTTTACGACCGTGCCGTGAAGACTTTCTCCGGCGGTCCTTCTGCGGCACAGGATGTGCCGCGTCGTACTGCTCAACCAGGCCCAGTACGTCAATCATCAGTTGGGAGCGGGGCTCCCAAGTATCCCAGGACGTGAAATGGCCGCGCCAGATAACTCGTCCGACGTCCGTTCACGTCGCGGTGGTTCAACAGCTGCTCAACTAGATAGCGCTGGCCACCGCGAGAGTCCTCTAATGGAGGTGGAGGAGGAGGAAAGACGCTCTCCACACGATCATGCGGGTCGGTGTGTTCCCGAGAGCTTCTTTGATCGCGTAGCGCAAGGGTTACGCGACGATCTCGAACATGAGCGGGATAGGCGTCTCCAAATGGCGGACACTGCCTCGAAGCATCGAGCTGAGTTGCCTTTGCTCAGCTTGAGAACGAGAGAGCTCTGACATCTCTTCGGGACGAGCTAAGGGTAGCTCGTGGGATTGCTGATCGTTCTCGGGATGAGATAACCGCTCTTCAGACCCTTGTCGATGCCCACCATCGGGAGCACAAGGCTCTCTGTGAGATGCTTAAGCGCAAAGGCGTTCTTCATCGGAAGAAACAGCGTAATGATGATACGGCTTAATCCGACCAACGTAAAATGTGGGATGCGTTCGCATCTTACGTGGCAACTAGATCGTGTATGCATTGCCTAGGCGGTGCAATACACGAAATGGGCCAATGTACTTGGGTAGTAGTTTACTGCTACCCAAGTTAGTCACTACATGTTTTGGTAGATTAACCGTAGACAGTAGGACTAAGTCACCTTTATTAAATAAAAGAGTGTTTGCCCTTCCATTCTTGTCAGCGTTTTGCTTTTGCTTATCCATCGCTTCGGCGATGGAGTCTTGCACAAAACGGACTACCGTTTCACGAGCCAGTATGAACTCATCTGATGACTCGTTAGCTTCAGTGTGCTGTGAGCGCACTGCAGCAACATCAACCTTTTCTTCAGTGAGGGCTTCCGCACTCTCACTGGGATCGTCTTCTTCAGTGAGGGCTTCCGCACTCTCGCTGGCATCATCTTCTTCGATATCGATGTTATCGATATCGGCATCAAACGCAATGACTTCTTCGTCAGAGCGTGATGAGCGTGAACCAAATCGGTTTTTGCTCGCGCGAGTCCCTCCCCCCCTTAAACCAGAGTTACACTCTAGTAAGGTGGGTACACGCGGATGGCGCAAGCCATTCACGTAAAACGGTGTATGTGTCGTGGACGCATGCACCGAGTTGTTAATGGCAAACTCTACCATTGGCAAAAAACTCACTCCAACTCTTAAAGGGGTGTACGTATCCTCGAAGTATCTCTTCAAGGACACGATTGGCACGTTCTGTCTGACCATCTGACTCTGGATGATCAGATGTTGACATCTTCAAGCGCGTTCCGAGTGATTTGAACACGGAACGCCAGAAATCAGCAGTGAATCGTGGATCTCTGTCTGATACGAGTTCACGGGGCAACCCATGAAGTCGGAAGATGGTGTCGATAAAGACACAAGCACAGCCACTTGCCGTGATTGTCTCTGGTACAGCCACAAGGTGTACCATTTTGCTGAATCTGTCAACAAATACGAGAATACCCGTATTCCAGCGTGCGTCTTTGGGTAACCCGAAGACGAAATCCATTGAGATGGATTCCCAGCACTCAGCCGGAACCGGTAGAGGCTGTAAAGGTGCACGCAGTGAAGGACTTGACTTCACTCGTTGGCAGACTTCGCATGCGCGAATATACTTTCGCACAAACTGATACTGGCGGGTCCAGTAAAAGTCTCGACTTACCGTGAGATATGTTTTCTCTCGGCCACGATGTCCTCCTATAGGAGCATCGTGATACTCGAACATGATCCGCAAACGCAGATCAGTATCATCTGGAATGACAACATTTGGTGTGTCACCAGAAACGGCTGTATTATACAACGACCCGTTACGAGTAGTGTATCGATCTGATGCAGATCGATACGCAGGCGACAATCGTTTCAACGATTCTCGAGATGGTTGGGAGAGATGTGACAACAACTTCACTATCTCACCATCTTGGGCGTATGCCCGCCTCACTTCATCATACAACGTTGTAGATGGGACTGAGGACGTCATAACCGCAACAGTGACTGTCTCACTGTTGGGTTTCGCGACTGTTTCAAAGTCGGGACGACGTGAGAGTGCATCCGCGACGACATTAAGTCGTCCTGGTTTGTACTCGACCGTAAAGTTGTATTCCGCAAAGAATGACAACCACCGTGCCATTCGTTGTGAAAGGTGCGGGCTGTTCACTGCCGTGCGTAATGACGCATGGTCAGTGTAAACAATGAAGGGTCTATCTCCTAATAGATAGACTCTGAACTTCGCGAGTGCATACTTCATGGCAAGGAGTTCCTTGTCATGCACTGGATAGTTCCGCTCAGCTGGTTGCAGCTGACGCGACTGATAGCAGACGACGCGTTCAACGCCTTCAAGATCGTACTGCATTAATGCACAGCCAATTGCGAAATCGCTGGCATCACAGACCACATGAAATGGCCTGTCCTGATCGGCTATTGCTAGGACTGGGGATTGTATCAAGCAGAGCTTGATACCATCTAAAAGAGCACTGACATTCAGCGTTCCATAACCATCTCTCGTTCTTTTTCAACAAACGAGAGAGGTGCACAGTCATCTCGGCGTAATTGCGTGAATGCTTATGCAAATACGCCGCTAGCCCAAGAAATTTTCGAAGACCTTTGACATCAACCGGCACAGGCCAGTCGGTGATCGCCTTGATCTTTTCGGGATCAGGACGTACACCGTTCTTACCAACGATGCACCCAAGAAGTGGTATTTCGCTTGCAGCAAATATACACTTCTTGAGATTAGCATACAATTGATGCTTTCGCATGATTGTAAGAACCTGTCGGACGTGGTACCTGTGAACCTCAACGTCCGACTTTCCATCCATAGCTCGACTATGGATGAATACGTCATCGAAATAACTCGGCGCGAATTCTCGTACTGGTCTCAACAGATGTGATACACATCTTTTGAACGTGGCAGGGGCATTACTAAGCCCTTGTGGCATTACTAGCCATTCCCAGAGCATGCCGCTAGGCGTGCTAACTGCGGTATAGGGTATATCCCGTTCCCGCATAAGGATCTGATAGAAGCCATCCATCAAATCCATGGACGAAAATATGGTACTCTTTGACATGCCATCAATGATTACGTCCTTCCTCGGTATCGGCGTCTGAGCCGGTACCGTTGCAGCGTTCAATTTGTTGAACGCGTGCACTATCCGCCACCCTCCTGTTGCTTTTCGCACACAGAAGGTCGGAGAGCTATGTGGGGAAGTTGATTCCCTCACATGGCCCGCAGCTAAACGATCGGCAAAGAACTTGTCGATCGCAAGTACTTGTTCACGAGGCAGTGGCCACTGCTTCATGACACAGTACTTCGAGCCTGGTTTAAGCTCGACCTCGTGTCGAATACCTTTATCCTTCGGTAATTCGCACGGAACAGTTTCAGGGAATACATTCTTGAATTCAACCAAATCTTCATAGAGAGGATTTTTCTTGAGCGATTCCCATGATTGGGAGTCATATCGCTTAACTCGTGTCTTTTCATCTAGGACACTCTCGTCCATAGATGAACTACTGAGAACTCTCTCGTTCTCAGTAAACACTGTTGCTGACCTTATGTCGGTTACACACTCGTAGTCAGCGACGAGTACGCAGATCTGCTTGACTTTGCCACTACGCAGATCACGCAAGAACCTTTTATGTTCGAGCGTTGGCAACTGAGTGATCTCCGAAGTTAACTTCGGAGGCGCAATCCAGATCAAGTGTAGTAAGCGCCTACACTTGATCCGTTATTGACTATGACATTCAATGTCTCTGTCATTTCCTGGGGACTTATTCCCTCAGGCTTCGAAGGACTTATTCCTTCGGCTTCCCAGGGACTTATTCCCGCGGGTTTCGGGGAACTTATTTCCGCCGTATTTGTAATCTTGGGACTTATTCCCTTAACTTCCTCTAGCTGGGGTTGCGCAACCACAGCGAGATCCTCTACGAAAGACTCTCCAGTCGATCTAGGATTATCGTTTCGCTTAACCTGAGCGATCGATTGTTTCTCTTCTAGATGTTCCCCTCTAGGGATACATCTTTGTCCCAGTCCACCCGACTTATTCGAGTGGTGGACCTTCGGCGCAGCCTGTGTTTCCTCACAGCCGCCGGAACTTTGCTCCGAAGTGTAATTGTTTGGTACACTAAGGTTTTATGCAGTCGTACTAACGACCGTACCACAAGTGAGGCCATCGCACTCACTCGTAGTACATCCACACGCTTGTGGACGCTCCAAAAACGTTCATCAGATGACAATCTGATGAACAAGCGGCAGGCATCGTTACTGTTCGATGTTGCCAGTTTACCCGTGGTTCGTACCTTCTGAGCCACGGTATTCCAAGGATGACATCAAATTTGTCATCCAAATCCAATACGTCAAAGTCATCATCATATTGGGTATCTTCTAGTGTATAGTGGATCTTCAATGTACGCTTCATGACGGTTACGGATGCGCCTGTCGCAAGGCGTACCGTCATCCTCGTAGGAGGTGTGTCACATTCACTGAATTTAAAGTGACCATCTTCTAGCGATTGGCGTCGCACAAAATTGTTGGACGCCCCACAATCGACTAAAGCTCAAAGGGACAACTTATTCGTCACTTCGAGTTTCAAGGTAATGAGTGAGACCTCATTACCTAGAGCAGCAACGCACAACGTTTGTGTGTTGGGAGCAACCTTCATCAAGAAGCCTACAAATTTTCTTGACGTTGCTAGACCATTAGGGTGCTCCGCACCTACTGATCCTGTCCGTTTTTTGACGGTCCATCCCGTTGTTGCGTCTTTGCACCAACTGCGGACCCTCGTCCCTGCCCCTTTCTCATGGGTGGGCGGCCACTACGCCCAGTGTCGCGAGACACTGGACGAGGGACACTACACTCGTAAGCGTAGTGTCCTGTCTTTTGACATCTGTTGCATCTCTGCAAATTCTTGTAGCCTGTAGAGCGAGCCTTCTCGCTCTCTACATAACAGAGTTCCATCGGCTCTGGACCTCCGTTGTCATATCGTCTCGGTTGACGATATGATGTCGAGCTGGCGCGAGCCTGTCTCAGACTGAAGTCTTCCTGCTCCGCAATTGAAATGGCTTGTTCTAGTGAATCTAGTTCAAGCCGGAACAGGTGAGTCTTGACGGGACCATCCGCAAGACCCTGCATGAACACCGAAACCAACGTGTGTTCATCCACCGGATTGGAACTTATACAACTCGTGAGATGTCGTATATTTTGAGCGTAAGCGTGCACATCACGCTTACCCTGCTTGAGCTTCAAGAGTTCGGTTCGAGCTCTGAACTCAGCTCTAGGCGGTTCAAACGTTTGTCTGAACCGCGACTTGAAGACTTCCAACGACCCAAACACATATGGGTCGTGCAACTTGAGCCCCAAAGTCCAAGTCTTGGCACGTCCTGCCAGATTTGACTGGGCAAATGCAACTTGCATATCCCCATCGTCGATGCGACGCGCCTTTATGGCGTCATCCAATTCGACGAACCATCTCAAGAGGGAGTCCTCTTCGACCCCCCTATACTTTGAGATGTCAATCTTCAAGGTCTCGGGTCGACGCGAGTGCATCGACCCACCAGCAGCAGCCTGCTGCTGTCTCAAAAGTTCAAACTGTTGAGCACCCTGTTCTCTCAACAACTCTGCTTGTTGAGAACCTTGTTGGTGAAGCAAGGCTACTTTCTCGCGTTCAGCGTCAAGTTCATTTTGAATGAACTTGGCGATAGTAGCATGTTGGGCATCTCTATTGAGAGCCTCTAGCATGACGCTAACAGCATGGATGCCCATGGTTGAACCTATCCGTTCAACCGCATCCCATTCGACATCGCTCAAATGGGAGAAGCCGTCACGCGTAGCGTGAAAGCTTTGGTCATCTTCATCATCCAACATATTCATGTTGGATGTGAACGTGGTCCTTGGACGGACTACGAAGTGCTACCAGGTGTAACGGGGCACCCTGAAGCTTGTACTGGTGACAGTACAAGCTACTTATTCTGATGACAGAATAAGGCGGTGCCTCGTAACTTCACGTACACTCGTACGTGCAGGGGAAGACGGTAAGAAGAAGCGAGTACTTGGTTAAAGTAAAAAGTACAACTGTATTTAGTATAGTTAATGTCTGCAATAAATCAATATTTATCTTCATCTAACTATGTCTGAATACAAATATGTATATCAATTATCTGCTCACCACTCATTGCGTGCGTCTGTCGTGGCGCGTCTTCGTTGGTTGATATAATGGCCTATATCAACCAATTAGGAGCTATTCGTAAGTGCTACAAGATATTTGTCCTTATGACAATATTCTGAGAATATAACTCTTATAGTTATATTCTATTAACAATTTCTTATAAATTGTTATGTAACGATTCACCTAGTTACACAACTTCTCGACGTGCTGCTCTACCGCCGGCATACCGCTCGTAGCGCGCTGTGTCTTGTCCGTAACAGCCGTTCCGGGTGTCCCAAGCGAGCGTGTCAAAGCTCCCAATCACTTTCAGTCCCTGCGAATTCCACAAGCCGGGCTTCTTCTTGCTCGCAATTCAGAAAGTACGCCTTGCCAACCTTCTTGCGGCTTGCAATCGCGCGCTTGGCTCTCCAAATGATGCAGGATGAGCTTTAAAACTCCATTCTCATGCCTCGTTTCGCCAGCTTGCCAACTGACAACAATCGTCTATCCTGGTATGTACAGGACCTCGACCATCTTGATCCGTAGGCCGTTCAGACCTATTAGCTTTATTGTTCCCACTCCAGCTACCTTCAGCGTTTGCCATCCGCGATAGAGACTTGTTGACCAGTCTTTAACTCCTTGTTCTCAAATGTATCGCTTCGATGTGGTGTCATGGGCGATGTAGCCCCACCGTCGATGAGCCATTCTTCGCATCGCAACTCACCAGCAGCAAAAACAGCACCTTCTTTCTCGGCATTGCTACTCTTCAGTCAGTCCCGCTTGTAATTTTCGACTTGGCGACACTTAAAGCACATGCCTTTGATTCCAGCGTGGTTTTTTTCGTAGATAGTTTCCCTTGCGGCCGCTTCCTAGGCCTCCCTTGAACCGTCTACCGTTTCTGCCTACCGGAAACACCGTCTCCGTCGTCTCATTCCTTTGCGATTGTTCACCCTCCTTTAGCAGTTCTTCCTTGACATTAATGAGTGTGATGTCCTTAGAATTCTCCACAATTGACAAGATGAGCTCATACTCCGTCGGTAGACTGCTAAGCAGCTTTCCTCGCTGCCGAGAGTCATCGAACGGCGTTTCAAATGTCTGAAGGACGACAACAAGTTCGTCAAAAGCATCCAACCGCTTCGACATGGCCGAACCATTCTCCATCTTAAACTCATGTCGACAACGGGTCATCTCGACATGATTGTGGAGCGTGCCGCAGTTGTAGAAGTTCCGCAAGATTACCGCGCGTGCAAAGCTTTTGTTGCCGATCGTATCTTGGTCTGGTGTCAAAGCTCTATGCCTTGATAGATGATGCCCAATGCCTTAGCGCCTTTTCCAGCCAGGCTTCAGTCATCTCTTCCTCTTTCTTGATGACTTGGACGTGCACGAGCAGCCCCTTGCGCGCCAACGTCATGCGCATGTGATACTCCCGGTGGTAGAAGTTTTCACTACCCAGGAGGACCTCACATCGCTTGCTTGTCATGGTGGTCGTGGCGACTGGTGGTCTTGAAGCTCTCTGCGACTGCTAATTTGTTAATTTTCTTGTGGGTAGGTGAAGGCAAATTGTGAAGCGAATATATTTATGGTCCTTAGTTCGCAAACTTGCTTCGCTACCTCTAATCCACTCATGTCATATACTTAGACAAACTATATCAGTCCCATTGATTTATCTGGACCAATGAACACCCTTCGATCTTCTTAGGATCTTCTAAAAGGTTTAGGAACCTTTTCTCGTGATGTAACGGGGTGAATCGTTACATAACAATTTATAAGAAATTGTTAATAGAATATAACTATAAGAGTTATATTCTCAGAATATTGTCATAAGGACAATATTCTGTAGCACTTCCAAGTAGTTCCTAATTGGTTGATATAGGCCATTATATCAACCAACGAAGACGCGCCACGACAGACGCACGCAATGAGTGGTGAGCAGATAACTGATTTACACATTTGTATTTAGACATAGTTAGATGAAGATAAATAGTGATTTATTGCAGACATTAACTATTATAAATACAGTTCTACTTTTTACTCTAACCAAGTACTCGCTTCTTCTTACCGTCTTCCTCTGCACGTACGAGTGTACGTGAAGTTACGAGGCACCGCCTTATTCTGTCATCAGAATAAGTAGCTTGTACTGTCACCAGTACAAGCTTCAGGGTGCCCCGTTACACCTGGTAGCACTTCGTAGTCCGTCCAAGGACCGCGTTCACATCCAACATGAATATGTTGGATGATGAAGATGACCAAAGCTTTCACGCTACGCGTGACGGCTACTCCCATTTGAGCGATGTCGAATGGGATGCGGTTGAACGAATGGGTTCGACCATGGGCATCCATGCTGTTAGCGTCATGCTAGAGGCTCTCAATAGAGATGCCCAACATGCTACTATCGCCAAGTTCATTCAAAATGAACTTGACGCAGAACGCGAGAAAGTAGCCTTGCTTCACCAACAAGGTTCTCAACAAGCAGAGTTGTTGAGAGAACAAGGTGCTCAACAGTTTGAACTGTTGAGACAGCAGCAGGCTGCTGCTGGCGGGTCGATGCACTCGCGTCGGCCCGAGACTTTGAAGATTGACATCTCAAAGTATAGGGGGGTCGAAGAGGACTCCCTCTTGAGATGGTTCGTCGAATTGGATGACGCCATAAAGGCTCGTCGCATCGACGACGGGGATATGCAAGTTGCATTTGCCCAGTCAAATCTGGCAGGACGTGCCAAGACTTGGGCACTGGGGCTCAAGCTGCACGACCCATACGCGTTTGGGTCGTTGGAAGTCTTCAAGTCGCGGTTCAGACAAACGTTTGAACCGCCTAGAGCTGAGTTCAGAGCTCGAACCGAACTCTTGAAGCTCAAGCAGGGTAAGCGTGATGTGCACGCTTACGCTCAACATATACGACATCTCACGAGTTGTATAAGTTCCAATCCGGTGGATGAACACACGTTGGTTTCGGTGTTCATGCAGGGTCTTGCGGATGGTCCCGTCAAGACTCACCTGTTCCGGCTTGAACTAGATTCACTAGAACAAGCCATTTCAATTGCGGAGCAGGAAGACTTCAGTCTGAGACAGGCTCGCGCCAGCTCGACATCATATCGTCAACCGAGACGATATGACAACGGAGGTCCAGAGCCGATGGAACTATGTTATGTAGAGAGCGAGAAGGCTCGCTCTACAGGCTACAAGAAGTTGCAGAGATGCAACAGATGTCAAAAGACAGGACACTACGCTTACGAGTGTAGTGCCCCTCGTCCAGTGTCTCGCGACACTGGGCGTAGTGACCGTCCACCCATGAGAAAGGGGCAGGGACGAGGGTCCGCAGTTGGTGCAAAGACGCAACAACGGGATGGACCGTCAAAAAACGGACAGGGATCAGTAGGTGCGGAGCACCCTACTGATCCAGCAACGTCAAGAGAATTTGTAGGCCTCTTGATGAAGGTTGCTCCCAACACACAGACATTGTGCGTTGCTGCTCTAGGTAATGAGATCTCACTCATTACCTTGAAACTCGAAGTGACGAATAAGTTGTCCCTTCGAGCTCTAGTCGATTGTGGGGCGTCCAACAATTTTGTGCGACGCCAATCGCTAGAAGATGGTCACTTTAAATTCAGTGAATGTGACACACCTCCTACGAGGATGACGGTACGCCTTGCGACAGGCGCATCCGTAACCAATCATGAAGCGTATAGTGAAGATTCACTATACGCTAGAAGATACCCAATACGACGATGACTTTGACGTATTGGATTTGGATGACAAATTTGATGTCATCCTTGGAATACCGTGGCTCAGAAGGTACGAACCACGGGTAAACTGGCAACATCGGACAGTAACGATGCCTGCCGCTTGTTCATCAGATGGCCATCTGATGAACGTTTTGGAGAGTCCACAAGCGTGTGGATGTACTACGAGTGAGTGCGATGGCCTCACTTGTGGTACGGTCGTTAGTACGACTGCATAAAACCTTAGTGTACCAAACGGTTACACTTCGAGCAAAGTTCCGGCGGCTGTGAGGAAACACAGGCTGCGCCGAAGGTCCACCACTCGAATAAGTCGGGTGGACTGGGACAAAGATGTATCCCTAGAGGGGAACATCTAGAAGAGAAACAATCGATCGCTCAGGTTAAGCGAAACGATAATCCTAGATCGACTGGAGAGTCTTTCGTAGAGGATCTCGCTGTGGTTGCGCAACCCCAGCTAGAGGAAGTAAAGGGAATAAGTCCCAAGATTACAAATACGGCGGAAATAAGTTCCCCGAAACCCGCGGGAATAAGTCCCCGGGAAGACGAAGGAATAAGTCCTTCGAAGCCTGAGGGAATAAGTCCCCAGGAAATGACAGAGACATTGAATGTCATAGTCAATAACGGATCATGTGTAGGCGCTTATACACTTGATCTGATTGCGCCTCCGAAGTTAACTTCGGAGATCACTCAGTTGCCAACGCTCGAACATAAAAGGTTCTTGCGTGATCTGCGTAGTGGCAAAGTCAAGCAGATCTGCATACTCGTCGCTGAAGACGAGTATGTAACCGACATAAGGTCAGCAACAGTGTTTACTGAGAACGAGAGAGTTCTCAGTAGTTCATCTATGGACGAGAGTGTCCTAGATGAAAAGACACGAATTGAGCGATATGAGTCCCAATCATGGGAATCGCTCAAGGAAAATCCTCTCTATGAAGATTTGGTTGAATTCAAGAATGTATTCCCTGAAACTGTTCCGTGCGAATTACCGAAGGATAAAGGTATTCGACACGAGGTCGAGCTTAAACCAGGCTCGAAGTACTGTGTCATGAAGCAGTGGCCACTGCCTCGTGAACAAGTACTTGCGATCGACAAGTTCTTTGCCGATCGTTTAGCTGCGGGCCATGTGAGGGAATCAACTTCCCCACATAGCTCTCCGACCTTCTGTGTGCGAAAAGCAACAGGAGGGTGGCGGATAGTGCACGCGTTCAACAAATTGAACGCTGCAACGGTACCGGCTCAGACGCCGATACCGAGGAAGGACGTAATCATTGATGGCATGTCAAAGAGTACCATATTTTCGTCCATGGATTTGATGGATGGCTTCTATCAGATCCTTATGCGGGAACGGGATATACCCTATACCGCAGTTAGCACGCCTAGCGGCATGCTCTGGGAATGGCTAGTAATGCCACAAGGGCTTAGTAATGCCCCTGCCACGTTCAAAAGATGTGTATCACATCTGTTGAGACCAGTACGAGAATTCGCGCCGAGTTATTTCGATGACGTATTCATCCATAGTCGAGCTATGGATGGAAAGTCGGACGTTGAGGTTCACAGGT
Source organism: Peronospora matthiolae (assembly GCA_921007115.2). NCBI lineage: Eukaryota > Oomycota > Peronosporomycetes > Peronosporales > Peronosporaceae > Peronospora > Peronospora matthiolae. The sequence goes on along the minus strand of CAKLBY020000124.1, from coordinate 344,919 downwards.
ACCACGTCCGACAGGTTCTTACAATCATGCGAAAGCATCAATTGTATGCTAATCTCAAGAAGTGTATATTTGCTGCAAGCGAAATACCACTTCTTGGGTGCATCGTTGGTAAGAACGGTGTACGTCCTGATCCCGAAAAGATCAAGGCGATCACCGGCTGGCCTGTGCCGGTTGATGTCAAAGGTCTTCGAAAATTTCTTGGGCTAGCGGCGTATTTGCATAAGCATTCACGCAATTACGCCGAGATGACTGTGCACCTCTCTCGTTTGTTGAAAAAGAACGAGAGATGGTTATGGAACGCTGAATGTCAGTGCTCTTTTGATGGTATCAAGCTCTGCTTGATACAATCCCCAGTCCTAGCAATAGCCGATCAGGACAGGCCATTTCATGTGGTCTGTGATGCCAGCGATTTCGCAATTGGCTGTGCATTAATGCAGTACGACCTTGAAGGCGTTGAACGCGTCGTCTGCTATCAGTCGCGTCAGCTGCAACCAGCTGAGCGGAACTATCCAGTGCATGACAAGGAACTCCTTGCCATGAAGTATGCACTCGCGAAGTTCAGAGTCGATCTATTAGGAGATAGACCCTTCATTGTTTACACTGACCATGCGTCATTACGCACGGCAGTGAACAGCCCGCACCTTTCACAACGAATGGCACGGTGGTTGTCATTCTTTGCGGAATACAACTTTACGGTCGAGTACAAACCAGGACGACTTAATGTCGTCGCGGATGCACTCTCACGTCGTCCCGACTTTGAAACAGTCGCGAAACCCAACAGTGAGACAGTCACTGTTGCGGTTATGACGTCCTCAGTTCCATCTACAACGTTGTATGATGATGTGAGGCGGGCATACGCCCAAGATGGTGAGATAGTGAAGTTGTTGTCACATCTCTCCCAACCATCTCGAGAATCGTTGAAACGATTGTCGTCCGCGTATCGATCTGCATCAGATCGATACACTACTCGTAACGGTTTACTGTACTATACAGCCGTTTCTGGTGACACACCACGTGTTGTCATTCCAGATGATACTGATCTGCGTTTGCGGATCATGTTCGAGTATCACGATGCTCCTATAGGAGGACATCGTGGCCGAGAGAAAACATATCTCACGGTAAGTCGAGACTTTTACTGGCCCCGCCAGTATCAGTTTGTGCGAAAGTATGTTCGCGCATGCGAAGTCTGCCAACGAGTGAAGTCAAGTCCTTCACTGCGTGCACCTTTACAGCCTCTACCGGTTCCGGCTGAGTGCTGGGAATCCATCTCAATGGATTTCGTCTTCGGGTTACCCAAAGACGCACGCGGGAATACGGGTATTCTCGTATTTGTTGACAGATTCAGCAAAATGATACACCTTGTGGCTGTACCAGAGACAATCACGGCAAGTGGCTGTGCTTGTGTCTTTATCGACACCATCTTCCGACTTCATGGGTTGCCCCGTGAACTCGTATCAGACAGAGATCCACGATTCACTGCTGATTTCTGGCGTTCCGTGTTCAAATCACTCGGAACGCGCTTGAAGATGTCAACATCTGATCATCCAGAGTCAGATGGTCAGACGGAACGTGCCAATCGTGTCCTTGAAGAGATACTTCGAGGATACGTACACTCCTTTAAGAGTTGGAGTGAGTTTTTGCCGATGGTAGAGTTTGCCATTAACAGCTCGGTGCATGCGTCCACGACACATACACCGTTTTACGTGAATGGCTTGCGCCATCCGCGTGTACCCACCTTACTAGAGTGTAACTCTGGTTTAAGGGGGGGAGGGACTCGCGCGAGCAAAAACCGATTTGGTTCACGCTCATCACGCTCTGACGAAGAAGTCATTGCGTTTGATGCCGATATCGATAACATCGATATCGAAGAAGATGATGCCAGTGAGAGTGCGGAAGCCCTCACTGAAGACAATGATCCCAGTGAGAGTGCGGAAGCCCTCACTGAAGAAAAGGTTGTTGTCGCTGCAGTGCGCTCACAGCACACTGAAGCTAACGAGTCATCAGATGAGTTCATACTGGCTCGTGAAACGGTAGTCCGTTTTGTGCAAGACTCCATCGCCGAAGCGATGGATAAGCAAAAGCAAAACGCTGACAAGAATGGAAGGGCAAACACTCTTTTATTTAATAAAGGTGACTTAGTCCTACTGTCTACGGTTAATCTACCAAAACATGTAGTGACTAACTTGGGTAGCAGTAAACTACTACCCAAGTACATTGGCCCATTTCGTGTATTGCACCGCCTAGGCAATGCATACACGATCGAGCTACCACGTAAGATGCGAACGCATCCCACGTTTTACGTTGGTCGGCTTAAGCCGTACCATCATTACGCTGTTTCTTCCGATGAAGAACGCCCTTGCGCTCAAGCATCTCGCAGAGAGCCTTGTGCTCCCGATGGTGGGCATCAACAAGGGTCTGAAGAGCAGCTATCTCATCCCGAGACCGATCAGCAATCCCACGAGCTACCCTTAGCTCGTCCCGAAGAGATGTCAGAGCTCTCTCGTTCTCAAGCTGAGCAAAGGCAAACTCAGCTAGATGCTTCGAGGCAGTGTCCGCCATTTGGAGACGCCTATTCCGCTCATGTTCGAGATCGTCGCGTAACCCTTGCGTTACGCGATCAAAGAAGCTCTCGGGAACACACCGATCCACATGATCGTGTGGAGAGCGTCTTTCCTCCTCCTCCACCTCCATTAGAGGACTCTCGCGGTGGCCAGCGCTATCTAGTAGAGCAGCTGTTGAACCACCGCGACGTGAACGGACGTCGGACGAGTTACCTCGTCCGGTGGCGCGGCTATCCCCCGTCCTGGGATTCTTGGGAGCCCCGCTCCCAATTGATGGTTGACGTACTGGGTCTGGTCGAGCAGTACGACGCGGCACATCCTGTGCCGCAGAAGGACCGCCGGAGAAAGTCTTCCCGGCACGGTCGTAAAGGGATTTCAGGTTGTCAATCCCTTCGTACATCTCAGTAGAGACACGTACGCGCCACCACGGGCTGGTAAGGAGGTAAGCCTCCTTAGGTGCTCGTGCAGAGTTGCTCACACAACATGGGCACGAGTCTCCCCAAGAGAGGCAGGGTAATCCTTTCTCCCTTGACAGACGATGCAGCTTATAGCGTGCACCTGTCGGGGTTCGCTTTTCAAACTTATCACGAGCTTTGATAAGTTTGTCGTTCCAAGCGTCACGACCTACATCCTCGAGATTATGGATGTAGGCGTTCCACGCCTGAAGTAGTGAGGGACCATCACGTTTGTGATTCCCACTGTACCATCGATGTCTGAAGAAAGCATCGATGAAGAACTCATGTTCAGCGCGATAGTCTTTCGCGCTGGGGTCAAGGTGATGGACCCTTGATGAATCGAACAATCGTGTTCGATAGCGATCACTTGCAGTCGTCGACAAGCGATCCATGACTGACTTTGGAGGCAGCCATGCTTTCTTTTCGGGAGCGAGACGCAACACGCTGCGGTCCCGATCTTCCTGTGACGTGCCGACAGAAGTACTGGTACCTCGCTGCGAAGTGGTGTCAACAGGAGAAACGACACCACTATTAGCGCCCGAGTCTCGCGACCTCGAGCGCCTTCGCTTCGGCGATGGTTCATCTGACTCATCAGATGAACCAAAGATGCTGCGACGCAAAGCATCGTCCATGCCACGCTTGGCAGGCGGCTTGGATTCAATTGCCGTCGATACGGATCCGTCATCCGTATCAGGAGAGTACGAGACACCGAGCTCGTACTCTGTGAAGACATGAGTGTCTTCATGACCAGCGCCTGCATCACCAGGTGATACAGGCTGAGTCGATTCAGCAACCGATGGGACATCAGTTGCTGTAGTTTCTGCTTCGGCATCCGCACAGAGACGTGCAGACGCGCTCTCGGCGGCCTTGCTCGCGCATCGCATGGGCTTGTTTACCATGCGATGAGATGTTGGAAAGTGGACGCGGACCAACAAGTGCAAACCCCGTCCCAAATGATTTGGGACGAGTATCCATTTAGTCAATCAGTTACTAAAGTGACTGATGGTTAAGGGGGGGTGATGTAACGGGGTGAATCGTTACATAACAATTTAAAAGAAATTGTTAATTGAATATAACTATAAGAGTTATATTCTCAGAATATTGTCATAAGGACAATATTCTGTAGCACTTCCAAGTAGTTCCTAATTGGTTGATATAGGCCATTATATCAACCAACGAAGACGCGCCACGACAGACGCACGCAATGAGTGGTGAGCAGATAACTGATTTACACATTTGTATTTAGACATAGTTAGATGAAGATAAATAGTGATTTATTGCAGACATTAACTATTATAAATACAGTTCTACTTTTTACTCTAACCGAGTACTCGCTTCTTCTTACCGTCTTCCTCTGCACGTACGAGTGTACGTGAAGTTACGAGGCACCGCCTTATTCTGTCATCAGAATAAGTAGCTTGTACTGTCACCAGTACAAGCTTCAGGGTGCCCCGTTACACGTGACGTCTCCCAATGACATCAAAATGTGCTTCTTCTCAGCCAGTCCTCCTCGATTCTTCGAAAAATATCCATGAACATTTATTTAAATTGGTAGAATGAAGGTTGCTTTCTAATTAGCTATAAGATTTAATACGGTAGTAATAATTGATTTCTTGAGAAGAATTTGAGCATTAGCGTACCCTCTAATTGCTGTTAGATAGGGGAGCAAGCTTTAAAAGATCGCTTTATGACATAAGCAATTCAGTCCAAGGAATCGAAGTAAGTTTTGTGCATCCACGTTCCATTATAGTTGGGTGACGACCAAGGATTGGGTTGTGCGTCGTGCATTACAAAATGAAAGTACAGAATGATCGTTGTGTGTAAATATACTCGCTGATGTCGTTGATGTTCTAAAGAGACAAAAATGAGAAACGAAGGACGGAAGATGATTATGTTTGGTACCACAGTCAACCAAAAAGTGCAGCCGACGACAAATTATTTAAATATGATAAAGAAAATGAAATTGCGGTAGCCTCGTCTGCTACAAGGCGAATAAAGGTACCGAAGCCCACTTACTATTAAGTATCGTAGGAAGTAAGATAAAAACCGCTTCACATATACGGGTAGCCGGAGGTGCGAGACTTTCGCCGCCATTTCAGTGTCGACCATTTGCTTGTCAGTCGTCTATCCGCCCTTGGTCACCCTTGGTCACTTTTGAGTTAATCATGTGCGGGCATTAGTGCGTGGGTGTGACTAACCTAATGATAGAGCTGCACCTGTGATGCATTTCAACCTACATTCTGGAGGTCATGCTACATCGCATTTGGTTCGACGTGCAAGGCACAATTAGCCTAATAGACGGACGGACAGACAGACAGAAGGTTTTGAGTCGTTCGTCATTCACTGTGCGTCCAGACAGTGGTAGATTTGAGTCTATGGGCTCGCAACACAAGGGATCTGAGTAAGAGATCTAGGATCTCGATTACGTGTTATACGGAACGCGATTCGATATAGATTATTGCCGTGAGTAAACTAGACGAAAGGGACCCAGCGGAAGATGTCGAAGAGCTCCGCCGTATCAGCTAGCACCAACTTCGTGAAGTCCTTATCAGACAGTTGCAGCACCCAGATCAGTTTCAACGAAACGAAATGAATCCGTTCATGTGCTATCGGATACAAAACCGTGACCGCTTTGATGAAAACCGTAGCCTGACGGGGTCTTTCCCCGCTTCTAAAGCCATCCCGTCACATTATGTTGCGAGCCATGTCTACCTCAAGAATCGTTTCACGAGGAACTCTACTGACCTACATGTCGTTTCGAGAAAGACCCACGATAAAGCCCATTTCTTCACGAACAATGCAATCACGTGCACCGCTACAAGTCGAGTCCGATACGAAACTTTGATCTACATGAGCACTCGTTTTATCGTATTCCTCATTTCATTCTCCAATTCCTGGTGAACAGTTCACTACCTTTCTCCAACGCGAACAATGACCACACGCAGCTTGACCCTTGCCGGCCTTCTGGCGGCGGCTCGTGCATCCGCCCACATGTCAGTTTTCGTGCAGCACGACGCCATGTATCTACTGCCAGCATCTCGTGGCCTACCATGCTCGAATGATGGCGGAACGAGCTGTCCAAAGGCCGGAGACATCGCGTCGGCTGGCTGTCAGCCATACCTGCTGTCCTACAATGGATTGGTGTGCGTTGCTCCTGTCGACGCTCAGTGCGTTGAGGTGGTCGACGATACGTGGGCGTGCACGTTTCCTCAGACGGCGTCCACTTCTGTCAACGAGGCTAACACCATCGCAGCGTACAGTGACGACGATGGTGACGATGACGAGGCACTTAGTAAGGTGCTCCGTGTTCTTTGCGATGTCACTTCGGGTAAAGGTACCTATCAGACAACGGCATACGACTGCGAAAGGATCGCGAGTGCTACAGCATACCCTAGTAACTATGCAGCTGCTAAAGACAGCGGTACAGCTAGTATGTACGATCATAGTACAACCCAGGCGATTCAAAATGGGGGGTACACCGGTGGCTCTGTGACTCCGACCTATGAGTTTCCAGTAGGTGGCTTCTCAGCTGACGAGGTTTATCCGGCTGACATAGACGACTTGATCGAAGACGTCGACTCAATTGATGAGACCTACCCTACTCACCATGTCAACGATGGCTTCCAACCCTATATTCCATCAATTCGACCTGATGCTTACGATCTCAAGGGAGGACTGCCCCTGGTCGACCCGATACAAATGATCCCTGATGCTTTCACAGGTGTACCTGATTCGTATTTGACAGTGATTCCTGACATTTTGACACGGATCCCCGATGTCCTGACGGTGGTCCCCGATATTTTGACACGGATCCCCGATGTCCTGACGGCGATCCCTGATATATTGCCTGTCATTCCTGATATTCCCATCCCCACGGTGGTCACGGACATAGTGCCGGTAGTTTCAGACATCCTCACGGCTGCGCCCGACATCTTTACGCTGGCACCTACCATTCCGGTGATACCGATCGTTGCGCCAGCGCCTTTGGCACCAATTACCTTCCCACGCTTCCCGAGACGCATGAGGTCCTTGAGTGAATAGCTGCAATCAGAGGGACGCAGAGATCAAAAGTTAGCTGCCATGAGACTGCCTTCCGAAAATGCAGTAGAAGAAGAAAACATGACAGCTTGTCTCGTCTAAAGCTAATTCCAATAGTAAACGATGTTTGGCTTGAACAGTACAATCACGGTGTTCATCTCATTCAAATCCACCCACGCACTATTTGCACCAAAGTCAAATTTGCGGATAAATCCAAGCTGCATCGTGGCCTTCTCATCGATTTGAAGCACTTGTGTATTCACTTTACAGCCTTTTTTGGTTCGCAGACAAAAGTCCTCACATGTAGCTACAAATTCGTTAGTCGGCTGCTTGCACATGCTCGTTGCGGCCGTAGCTCTTTTTTTTGTTAGAAACGAGTTAGTCCGATGTGCATTTTGTCTTGCTACGTGAGCAAGAAGCAGGTCGCCCCCTACAAGGAGATTGATTGAGCTGCTGTACACAGTAGTTATGTACACAGTAGTTAGCCTAGGCGATGTGCCATTTGTATACCCGGAGTCGTTGGGTCAACGAAGCTAATGTAATGTGCTTCGAAACAAGGAATCGTTATTTATCCGCTATCCTGTCAAATTTGTCTAACCACTGATTACAGACATAGTATTAAATTTGGTAGATGTTGCTTCCGTCGGTCACAAAAAGTTTTTACTTATCAATGAATTTTGATCTCTCAAAAAGAATTTGAGTGCTATTTCCCCCCCCCTGATCACTGCACAAAATAGATAGGAAGTGGCGAGGAATAAGACAGAGAAGCAAGTAAAAGGCGCTAAAAAAAATTTTTGAACAAGGTAGTTCAGATGCCTAACAAGATGAGTGGAATGATTGCGTGGACAGCGAATAACGGAAACGCACGGGAATTCATTGAAAAGGAATATTGGAGTTGACCATGGACACCGCTATGGTGAGGTAAGCCGCCGCGCGGTGGCAAACCACCTTTTCCGACAATATGAATGCCCAATAGGTCGACACGTCCACCACCGCAGTAAGCTCGAAATCGTGGAACGGGCCTGATCGAAGTCAAGATGTTTAGGACTTGGTTTCCGCTAATAGCATGACGTGACGAATGTAAATTTGCTAATTGTGACATTGTGACCCATCCTTCTTGACACCAAAGGAAAGATCGGAGCGATGTTGACGCTATAGAAGTTCAGGCGTGTGCCCAAGCCAAATGAGATTGAAGCAGCCGATCATACTTGCGCTTACCAGTTACACTGGGTATTATTGCGACCCGAAGGGGTAAGGCTATTGCTGACTGCGCGCAAAGTAAATGCCGAACGTTGAAATCCTATTTTCTATCTATGTGTGTCTGCAAATGACGGCGTTACCGAGCAGAACCATCCGCCATTTCCCTTTTCTCATGTACGTATCTTACGGACATCAACAAAATCAACGAGTACCTCTGACATACAACGATCTATCTGCCCTTTCATTTGTTAATACACGATGCACACCCCTTTCCGTAGCCGTTAATCACCCGCAATGGAATGTGATCATAAAGAACTCAATCTAGTCTCTTGGATTGAATTACTCAAATCAAAGGGCGGGCTCCTGAGCTTGCCCCCTGTCTCATTCATATCACAGCGCCGAAGAAAGTGTTCGCAGAGGCTAAAGCTACAGAAAACGACGGGCTAGTCACTATTATCTCTTACTGTTCCCTGATCATAAGCCATTCAAGGATTGTCGTTACTCGATTTTCACAAAGTCAAGTAAGAACGTCGCAATCATTCGTATCGTTATCTCTCCGTATTGAAAGAGATAATTCATGACCGTCTATTAACACATAATTATGCACAAGATGTCTAAAAACGTCTAAGCCAGGACAAAAGCTCCGGAACCGGCAGCATGTCGTGGCTGTCTTCTGTAGATATCGACCCGTCTCGAGATTCGAGAGTCAAGAGGTCAATACAGGTATGCATGATAGCCCCGGCAACAGCTTTGTCGGGACCGCGATGTTCGCGTTTCGCTAACGCTCTAAGATGTCGAATTCAAGCGCTTAAAAATGCGCGGCGCTGTGAAGAGCCGTCGACTGCTCTCCTCGAAAAACCGCGTCGTTCTGCTCACTCCTTAAGTGGGTCAGACAAACGCTGCTCATAATAAACCAAAGACGCTCCCAAACCGAGACACCCGCCTCCCAGTCCTCCAAGAGCAAATGATGGATCCGAAGACGCTGCCTGACCGGTAACACCGGCGCTTGACGATATACACTTCCGAGGAAGCTGCGCGCTTCAAACGGTCACCCAGCCCGTTCACCTGTACAATGACTCATAAGTTTATTCCATTATCTCTACGTATTGAACTGTGGGCCGTTTTTGTGAAGGTACTTGTTGTAACTGCAGTCGGGAAGCTGATTTAAATGAGGGCGACGACTGGTGCAGCATTCAAATGCGCCTGTCCCCACCTTGCCTGTGTAGCAACTGCGAAGATCACCGATATGAATTCATTTTGAAACAGCAGTCAAGCGTACGAAGCGTCACTCTGATTTCCAACACGCACCGCAGCGGATGCTGCTATGACTTAATTACGAACGGTAGTAGTTGAGATCGACGAAAGTATTTCAAAATGGCATTTTACTCGGTCAGCTTCGCAGTGACAAAACAATATAGTCTGTTCACACCCAGGTAATAATCGAGTCGCGGAAACGCACCGAACAGTTGCACCGACTACGGGTCGTTTCGAGAATCGATTAACTGTATCTCGTGACGAGTCGCACCGATCTCATACGTCGGACCCACTAGAAATCTCATTTTCGGACTTTCGTGCGACAGCACACTCGACATGTTGAGCTTCGTGACGACCGCTGCGGTACTCGTGGGCTTGACTGTGGCAAAGGTGGATGTGAATCCAGGCAAAGAAACCTCCTTCTCTACCCTCTCGTGGAACAAGTGGACTAAATCGACCAAGTTGAACCCAAGGGTGCAACATATCCCACTTGATCGGGACCAGAGCCATTTACGACCGCCTCCAGCCGATATCCCCGCCACTTTCGACATTTTTATCGGCTCATCCGCTTATCGAGATGGCTATCGCTGTGGCAAGACACTCTTTACTGCGTTCAAGCGGGCTACTAATCCGGAGCGACTACACTTTGGCATTCTGGAACAGATCTACGAAGGAGATCCCACTTGTTTGGATGAGTACTGCAAACTGGCGGCAGAAGAGTGGTCGGAAGATGAGAGTTGCAGATACCATGATCTGGTGACAGTCGATACACGAGACGCTGCAGAATCTGCTGGGTGCACCACAGCACGTCACCTCCAGCAAAAGCTCATTGGGGATCAAGAGTTCTGTCTCCAGGTCGACGCCCACACCATATTCACAAACCGATGGGACGAGAACATCGTTGCAGACTGGGGCTCCATTAACAATGAGATGGCCATCATGACGATCTACCCGCACCACCCGCATGACTTTATGATCAAGGAAAATGGGGACAATGCGATCTACAACTCGATTCCTCATCTCTGTACGACGATGAAAGGGGAGACCAGCAATTTAACTCGTATCGTTGGAGCTAGTATGATCAGCGACTCGTGGACACCTCAAATGGCAGCTCTCTGGGGAGGTGGCTACTCGTTTAGCAAGTGTCACGCAGAGCTCAAGGTACTGGTTGACTCGCACACGCCATGGCTTTGGGATGGTGAGGAGTTTTTGCGCTCGGCAAATTATTGGACGAACGGCTACGACTTGTACTCTCCAAGCAGACTTGGACACGTCTTGTATCACAACTACTCAGCAAAGCCCGCAAGTTTCTGGAAGGCACCAGTGGATCCCGTGAAGAAGGGCATGGACGCGGCGATGGCTCGTAATCGCGTACGTCTTCGCTTAGGGATGCCCTTCAAGGGAGTTGTCGACACGTTTGAGTTTGACAAGTATGGCTTTGGCAAGGTGCGGTCGTTTGCGCGGTATCTTAAGTTTGCCAACATCTCTTTTGATGGCTGGATGAACGAGACGAATTCTTGTGGGCAACTGCACTGGGTTCCGTACGAAAATGCCACAGAAGTCGAAATGACGGTTGGCCACGGCTGGAAGCTGCACAGCCAAGATGAAAACAAAAGGATTGCAGAATCAACGATGAGGAAGGCGCGAGAGGCTGATAACTTCGATGTCGAATTGCACAAGCTACGAGGCGTACTCACTCTGATCGAAAACGCAGCGTATATCACGAGCGAGAATGCGCAAACTCTGGAAGCCAAGCTACGTCAAGAGGTCCACGAGTTCGGCTCGACATACGGTCTGCCGGCTGTTTTTTTCGTAATTGCCATTATTGCCACGGTGTTCGTGGCACTTTCTAGCAATATCCGGTCGAACGCGATTCGTCGACGAGTGTGCTTGTGCTTGAAAAACGTGGGGGGCCGAAATTTAGATTGACTCTGCATTATGGTGGCTTTGACGGTAATACATAGCGGGTTTATTGATTACTCAAATTAGTTGGATGCATTCTTAATTGCATGTAAAAGGGCCTTGTATGCGCCTCTAGTGGCGGTGTTACGATATTAATGAAGGTTGCGTGCAATCAGAGCTCCGATCACGATAGATGTCATTTCGAAATGGCCCGCCGCAGCAAAACACTCTATCGACCCGATACATTGAGCAAAAAACATTTGTTGTCTTGGACCTGGTCGATGGTGCTAAATTTGGAAGGAGATACGGCTGCAACTGACTTGCTTTAAACGGCAAAACTCTATCAGCAGTGGTGCGAAGAACACTGTGCTAGTCCCTAACATTTTCGAGGTCTGCGTTGGAACGCTCACATTCCGAGACGCTGCAGTGGCTTCACTTGGGGGTCAACAAGATACCAAAAAATCTCGTCAATTGTGGTTCTCTCTGGAACCCTGGGTAAGCGCCGACGTTCCAATTACATGATTGCCATTTCGGTCCCCTGTACGACCAACCCAATGTCGGTAAAGTGTGACGCAAAAGTCTCAGTTGTACCGCCCGGGTAGAAGCATAAACCCCCGACATCAATAATTGCCCTGGACTACCTGGCCACCAGAGATCCCAGTAAGTAGTGGCCATCCAGTTAAGGATGTGTTGGGCCCCGCCAAACAGGACAGACGTCGGTCGTTAGAAATACTACATGTACCCACTACGCGTACAAAAAAGGATTTGTCAAGTAGTAAGTGGATATTGACAGGTTGAAAGGCGTGTAGCAAGACAGCCAATAGTGAATCTTTTGAGTTACACCAATAGCCGATGGAGGTTAGGACCGCATTCAATGGTTGTATGACCAGTGGCTAAGCCCGCGAAGAGCGACTACAAGAAAAATATGGCTAAAAAGACACAATATGGTCATTGGAGCAGGGCATAGATCCATGACAAGTTTCTGCAAATATGGACTGCCTGTACAGGTGACTCGTCCTTGACAACGTACCATGATGAATGACACTTGCATGTGGATAATAGAACACGCCTTGACTCCTGTTTATTAAGGCCTTTTGCGCTCGATTGACAATTAGACGCACACTACGACTTCTGCTCTTGTAGTCACATTGGCAACGTTCTTTGAGCAATTGCTCTCATTCATATGCTACTTTTTTGGGCTTCTCTCGACCCCGCGGTCTCAAATGACGTGAATATGAGGCTTATGCCGATCGATATGCGTCGCGATGGGATGGGATTTATGGGAGTTGTTGACGCTTTCGAGTCGGGTAAGAACCGGCTCAGTACTTTTCGATCATTTCATCAATACATGTCGATTGTAACACAACCCCGACGAGCCAATAATTGTCACCGTCCCTGTGAGCAGCTTCAACCACTGGTGTCGTACTCGCACGAACACAAGCAGTAGTTGACACTACCTAGTATAGCGACTGGGCGACTGTATCATGATCAAGAAATATTAGCAAGTCTCTCATGCGGTCAATAGAATTCCTGAGCAGGACGCACAAGATACGACCAAAAAATTAGTAAATGAACGTGTGCAACCATGCAATAGGTTTGAATGTCGCGGTCTACCACTCGAGAAAACTATTAAATGCTTTTAATGTCATCCTTTCCAATTTGGTTGTCACCTAGTAGCCTAGCGTGCGCGTTACTTGCTGTGGTGATGATGACGGTTTCTTACGGATATCACATAACTACAAGCCGAAGGCTATGCAGCAATGCCGATTCTTAGATCATCACGCGGAGCCACGAAGCGGACGATTGTTATACGTGCCGCCATGACCGCTCGAGCGGTATTTAATTCTTACGCACGCCTAAGGCAATCGTCGTTCTGGAGACTGATGAGAGCATAAGAAATCAATTTCTGGCGGAAAGTTTGGAACGTAAAGATCACAGCGCGTTCCACATTATGAGAATATGTGGCTCAAGCAGTGAGTATGTGCGAGCTGCCACGCGAAAACGATGGAATGGTAGTCTTTTTATGTTTTACTCATAATGGAACAACAGTCTTCCCTCTGCTAAGTTATAGACTTGGTGGAAGGCAAATCCTATAACGTATCAGAGGTTATTCCATAGCAGAGGTATGCTGCGGAAAAATTATTAATTTAATTAATTAAAGAATCAAAAACGCAACAAACCTCCAGGCTTCCAAAACCTGTCTGTCACGTGTCACGTGCCCTATGAAGATTTTGTGATTTTGGTTGCCCCACCAGTCTCTGGTGATTTTGCTATCTCTAATTAAGAAGTTCCACCAACTGTACCTCGCTCGCTCACAACAGATGTCGCAGATACGTCTTACCAACGAGCAGAAGCTGCGCATCTGCAAGCACCAGGATGCTAACCCGCGCATCACCCAGACTGCCCTGGCGGCTTGGACAAAGGACGCCTTTGACCTCCAGAAGGCACTTTCCCAGGCAGCGATCAGCAAAATCATCAAAAAAAGGAAGGAGCTTGAGGCAATGGACACCACTGACCTCAGCGCTAAGCGTCCTCGGACTGTCCAGCACCCAGCTGTGGAGGAGGCCGTCGCCTTCTGGGTCTTGCAGTGCCAGCACCGTGGGGTCTCTCTCACTGGATATCTCATACGGGCCAAGGCTCAGACCTTTGCGGGATCAATGGGCGTCTCGGAGGAAAACATCAGCTTTTCGCATGGGTGGCTCCACAAATTCCAGCAACGCCACAAACTGCGAGCTGTCCGCATTCATGGCGAGAGTGGCTCAGCAGATATGGGCGCTCTAGAGGAGGCTCTTCCACACCTCAAGGCCGTGGTTGCTGGTTATGCGCCACGTGACGTGTACAACATGGACGACACTGGTAGGTCTGAGAATACAGTACAGTACTGTACTCATTGTACAGTACAGAAGCATCTCAAAGGCTCACTTTCTGTTCAGGTTTGTTATACAGTATGACGCCCGACAAAACGATCGCCCGGCAAGAGGTCGAAGGGTTTAAAAAAGACAAGGTACATTATTGCTCTCCTCTTGGTTTCCTGTGTTTCTCTGACACTAACAACTATTCTAGACGCGCATCACAGTTGCTCTCACGGCAAACGCTGATGGACCCGACAAACTCCCGCCGTTCTTCATTGGACACGCCAAAAAGCCGCGGTGTTTTGAGCACAAGACAGCTGAGCGACTGGGCTTTCTCAACCGCAACAACAAGAAAGCCTGGATGACTGGCATACTCTTCCAGGAATGGCTGGGAGACGTCGACAAAAGTATGAAGGTAATTTGGGGCATGCCTTGAACATCATCGTTGTGGTACAGTAAAGGAGGTTTGACTAACGCGTTGACCACAGCAAAAGGATAGAAAAATCCTGCTTCTCATGGACAACGCCCCTTCACACATTATTGCTGACCTGGAACTCACCAACATCACGGTCCAGGTTCTTCCTCCTAATACCACTTTAAAGGTCCAACCCATGGATGCTGGGATTATTGCCGCATTCAAGAGGCACTACCGCCGGCTGCATCTGCAGAATGCCTTGGACCGTGACGAGCGCGGAGAAACCAACCTTTACAAGGTTGATCAGCTCACGGCCATGCGTTGGTCGCTGGCTGCGTGGAGCGAGATTTCCAGTGCCACAATCGCCAACTGCTTCCGTCATACGGGACTCATGGACGGTCCGGCTCTGCCGACTGGTGGGGGTGAAAACGAAGCCGGCACTGTTGGCCAGCAGGCCCAGCAGGAGGCAGCAGCTGCTGCAGTAGAGGAGCAGCGCGTGGAACAGGATATTGTTTCGGCGCTGGAAAGGCTCCCACTCCGCAATCTTATGTCGATCGCTTCTCTTCTCAATCCGGCTGAGGAGGAGGAGACGGCGCATGCGGAGCTGACCGATGCCGAAATCATCAAGCTTGTTGAGGATCCGTATGGGGAGGAGGAAGGTGCTGCTGAGGTGGAGGAGGAGGTGGAAAAGCATTCGAAGGCTGAAAAGCTTGCCAGCCTTAGTCTATCCATCGCCCTTCTCGACCTTTCTCAGGAGTCCCATCGTATAGCTCACCGGACCCTTCGCCAAGTCCAAGTTAATCTCCGTAGTGCGAGCACCACTCAGGCCACACTTGATTCCTGGATGAAGTAGTTCCCTCTCCTCTTTCCACTCCTTTCTTGCAGTGAATAACAAAAAAAAGATTCTGCGTACAATATTTCTGCTCACGGCGGACAAAAATATTCCCTCTGATAAGTTGTATTTGGCCCTCAGGCTATTCCGTATAACTTATTCCGAAGTCACCATAGAACGAGGTCGGTGGAGACCAAATCCTATAACTTACCGGAGGTTATTCCGTAGCCGGAGATAACTTAGCAGAGGGAAGACTGTATCTATTCTACACTTTATCCTCTCTTGAATAAACCTACTTGCAATTTAACAAGCGCCACTCATTGACACTGGTAGTATCGGTCACAAGCCTTCATATCGGTCACAATTCTACAGCGCATTACAACCTGTCGCGAGCAACTGTTTAATGGGCCTCATTTGGTCACGTCGACCATCCGTCAGCATATATTGATAAGACTAATCTACTAACCTTGGGTGCCTTTGGTGCATCAATTTCATTTTAATTTGCTCGGTCTACAAATAAAATTGTGTCACATAATGCACGACTCAGCTTACTTGTAGAATGCGGAAGCTCATGATCATCGACTGCGTTGCCCAGCGCGATTGTAGCACTGAAAAGCCGATGCTCGTAACTTAGTCAGGCACGACGAAAGCGCCAA
Organism: Peronospora matthiolae; assembly: GCA_921007115.2. Lineage (NCBI taxonomy): Eukaryota > Oomycota > Peronosporomycetes > Peronosporales > Peronosporaceae > Peronospora > Peronospora matthiolae. Next base: position 328,754 of record CAKLBY020000124.1, on the reverse strand, counting down.
TCTGCAGCTGACAAAACCCCCTTTAATCACTCACTACACTTACAGCGCTTCCTGTTTCGAGCGACGAATTAGCGCACGGTAATACCAGCAACGACTGATCCTACCATTACATTCTCGTCTTCCTGCGGTTGACATTAGACTCGCATCACAATAATTCCTGCCAGACAGCGACAAAGACCTAGCTCTACGAAGTCACGAGTATCTAACGATAGAAGCAATTTGACGAGCTTTAGATTGAATACCAGGACCCCATGCCAACCGGTTACAAGCGCTACAAGTTGCATGCCGAGCAAAAGTTCTCTTTTTTTAGTCGACAAGGCAATGTAGCACGAAGATAAAACGAACAAATTGATGGTTTGGCGCGGAGCTTTTGTTGACTAGGTACACATATGTATGTATTTTTGGATGCGTGTCTTTTATATATTGGTAATCGGGTGTGACACACTTTCGTGAGAACACAAGGTAAGCATAACATGAGGTATAGCAGTCATTCGTTCAACTAATTACCAGAAGATTAGCAGATAGTGATTGTTGGAAGCTATTGTTTATGACAGGTCGTGAAGGTTAAAGGCAATAATACCCCGTCACACGGTAAGTAACAACCGTACCTGATCGGCTAACAGACTTGACAAGCATGCATGAGATATAGCAGTCATTCGTTCAACTGATTACCAGAAGATTAGCATATAGTGATTGTTGGAAGCTATTGTTTTTGACAGGTCGTGGAGGTTAAGGGCAATGATACCCTGTCACACGGTACGTAACAACCGTACTTGATCGGCTAACAGACTTGACATCTTGACAGATGGGATGAGGCGACGATATCGCCACGTCCGACCACCAGAATGTTACACCATGTGAAGACAAGGCGACGAGATTACCACGTCGTCTTGTTGATGTCGTAATAGATGGGACGGAGCGGGATAGACGTGAACTATAGACGGTATACTTGCAGTCCATTTCGCATGCATGTGTAGGTATTGACGAACGAGGAAACTTAAAACTTAAGACAAATCACTTTTACCTCTACATATTCTGCAACAAGTGCAGCAACACTCGTACCAACTCCTAATAGTGATAAGGACGTAGGGACAACAATGTTTCTCGTGCGACAGAAACACATTATAGATATAGGACTTAGAAATTAATAAGTTAGCATAAAAATTAAGGACCTCAAACAATAAATCACTCCGGTATTTGCCTCTAAACTCAACAGATTATCAGCCGCAACGCTTTACCTTTTTCGTCTCCAGCTATGAAGGTAATTATGCCCGCAAAGATATCAGAAGTCATCCGGGAAGTGACAATTATTTCCACTAGGAAATCGCTATGTGTATGGCTCTGGCGCGGAAGGGACTTCTGGTACATTTAAACATGTGGAGGACCCGTCGGAGATAAGTAAGGATGGTTGCTCAACGATATGAAGGCTCAAAGGCTTCTTATCCAAAGGGTTGCATTAAAGCACCACAATAACAATTGAATGGCAACCTCAGCTCTTCTTGCGTGGAATACGCTAAAGGAGTTTCAAAATCCGGCGACGCTACACAACCGTGTGTCTATGACTCGTCGTCTCCGTGTTTTTAAAATAGAAGCTGGCATGACAATGTCCGAGCACCTCGACAGTTTTGATGAATTGATTGTGGGGCCGTAGACAAAGATCTTACCTCTGATGAAGCTCGACAATTAGTAATTCTGCTAAGCAGTCTCCCGGAGCAGTAAGAGTTGATCTCCTCCACAGTGAAAATGTTAAAGACACCACGCTAATAGAGGTTTAGGAGAGACTGCTGAAGGTATTTGGACGACTAAAGAAGAAGAAAAGTCAAAAGCGTACACTGACGGTACCCATGGAAGCAAGTTTTGAACTCGAAAAACGCAAACTCCAAATAGACATGGTCAAAGGGTACGGTTCAGGTAGATTATATGTAACGGGATTACACGTAGTTGGGTACCTGGTGCCCTGTGTCTTAGACACACGAATGATATCCCACTGAAAGATATACAGGATATCTTATCGGTTTATAGGGTCTAACTGGTGTCAGCCACTGGAAAGGAGATATCTCAGTTGTACTAATTTAGGTTAAGTTATATTATAGGTGTAAAAGTGAATAAATTTCAAGACCCTTTTAATCTTCAGGACACGTGCCTTGCGAGGCGTCTTTGGTCGTTGATCACTGATCACTAGTAGTTAATAGCACCTCCCTGAGGTAGCTAATTACTCTCAAGCATTAAGTGCTGTCGATTAACTGAAGCGTTTGGTCCCCAAAAACAAGTACCAAAAGTTATAGACTTGTTGACTCATTGAGTCTATTTCTTAAAAGCTGATTTTCTCGTTGGACGCTAAGCCTTCCTTTGACTTAAAGAGCTGTGTAGATACATTTCCATTTTTTAGCACTGGTAGGTAATTTGCGCCTGAGTCATTAAATACTGATCTTCTGTGAGGATGGAAAAGCCTACTTTCCTCTCTGAGGCCCAAAAGGTCGCGCTTGATAAGCTGAACGCATCTATGGTTCAAAGTAGGTGGATTCCTTGATTCACAATCCCCTGAAGTGCTTAATGCACGTGTTGAAGGCTTCATGCAGTATTAATCGACCCTTCTAGGGCAGGTCTATGACCAAGTAGCGTCGGCTATGCCTACACGCTATATTTCTGTACCAGACGAAGAGGCTAGGCCTTTATCACTTATGGTGGAGCTTAAAAACTACCCCGGTAAGGAGAGTAAAAACCTCATCCACCGAATTTTTGAGATTGAGATGGAAATGAGATCAGGCCTGATCAAGCTTGACCATCAACAGTTCTCGCAGGCTATCTCGAAGCTCGATTTAAGAGCTACAGAATGGGCCTTGACGTGTAGCACGTCGATTGACTTAGCATTCCCAACATGTGAGTCGCTTGAGTTACAATTGGTACACGTGTTTTCAACCTTTAAACAAGCTAATCGCGCGCTTTCAGGCTTTTATCGAACCACATGGATAAGAATGAGAAAACAAATTCATTACAAAAGCTGAAAACTCTCATGGCTGCTATGCAGTCTGTATTCTGGCCTGAGGCATTCCATGTGGCTTCCTTCATGGAGGGGTCTCCGTACTGGCAATGCCGGAACCGGAGTCTTTCGGGCTAATACCATTAACAACATTCTAAGAGGCTGTAAGAAATTCTCTTAATGCTGATCACAGCTTTTAGTCGGCTAGACTTGGTTGGAATAGTTACAACCTTAGCTCTGCAAGAGTAAACATTACGACTACTCCGCCCGTTAAAGGACTGAACTGATGAATCTCACAATAAGAAGATGAAGGTGAAGTTGATCTTCACTTTGCTTATCAGCAATGAGTTGTAGAACGTTGTATACTTGCGGAAGTTTTAAAAACTTGCGGCCTGGTTGCCCTTTGCGTAAACAACGTCAGACTACGAGCCTACACTCCACCCCAAGCCAGAATCTGGGCATTGCACGGGGAAATACCGACGCCCCGTAGGCGCGGGGCGCCCTACTGTGGAAGAATTGAATTCTGTCACACATTTAGGAGGTAAAGATAAAGAGAGCATAGCCCCAAAGAGATCCGTACCTATTGGTATGGAGCGTGGGTACAAGTTTGGCTTGTTAGTCGCCGAGGCGAAAATTAAGGGCTTAGAGAGGCCTTGGTCGATATTGATCGACCATGGGGTGTCTTGCAATTATAATCGACTTTGTTCCCTTGAGAGAAGTCAGCTTTATGCTGAGGTGCTTGCAGAGCATGAAAAAAATTCAATCATGATTCCTTTAGCGACTGAAAGTCGTGTCACTGTATCTTAATTTCCGCTTAACTTAAGAATCAACTTTATGGGCTAATTTAGGATGGAAGTTTATCTTTTCTTTGATTTGGACTCAATATACCATTGTATTCTAGGTATGGTTTGGCATGAACGCCATGAGCCACGTACTTATTGGTGGTCAAGACCTTAGGCGTTACGGGCAATATTCCTCGCGAAGTGTTGGAGAGTCGTAAACCCACCTTTGCTAGTAGGCAACAAGTGCACTATTACTGTGAGACTACGATAAAAAAATTGGTGTGCTAGACATTAGTCTGTCTGAGCTAACTAGCTTCAATTATAAAACATGATTTTCAAGCCTAGCTCGTTGAGTATAAGTTATACGGTAAGTAGTCCATTAAGTGCTACACGTCGCAATAGCGAGTCACTGCACGCTGAAAGCGTGGTTTGCCTAGTCCCTAATTATTAAAGATGTGATTTTTTAGTGTGTGTGGTGGCACGTTAAAATGCACCAAAAGCGGTCGGCCCTAAATGCACCACGATCAATAGTGTCTACGAACCTGTTGGTGAAACGTCATTAAGGTTTGGGCTAGGCCGGTAAACTTTTGCGTGGAGAACCACGTTTGAATCCACTGGGTCAAGTGTTTGAGTTAAGTAACACTGCACCGAATGTCGATCAAGACATAGCCATTCGGATAGAGCGTCCAACTACTAATGGTGATCATGCAAAGACTATTGTCTCGACCCCAGAGGGGTGTAAGGTCTTCAAAAGACGACTTGTACTCCAGGTGGGAGCTTTTAGCGCCAGCCGTTTGAGGTGTCACATATTGACAATAGTGATACACTATATACACTTGTCAACGGAGTGACTGGCCAGGTTGACACTGTGATCCTGGATACCCTTCCATCTTTAAATGCTCTTCATAATCTGGACAAAATGTATGATGGAAAGTTTAGCCAGACCTTGAAGGAGCAGATTTTTCCAAATTAGTGGTCATTAGACCCGACACCTCATTGAACTAGTTCTTATCAATGGATGAGTAGGTCCTATTGGATAATAAGGCGGCACACAGTGCCCAGAGTAGATATTCGACCCTGAAAGATACTTTAAATCATTCTATCTTTTGATAAAGGAATTTAAAGATGTGGTGCGTCAAAACCCCTATCTTTTTTACCTGCCGATAGAGATGTACGCAATGAAATTAACCAATTTCCAGAATTAAATACTGCGCAACACGGCAGTGGTCTTTACCTAAGGAGCTGTGGGACATCATTGAATATTTCTCAATACAAAGCACGCGCCTGGAATGGTTAGTGACCGTAAATAGTTCCATTCCACACCTACATTTTTAACAAGTCAAGAGGTAAGTGACGCATTTTTGATGCTTAAGAATAAAGCTTAATGCTGCCACTATCCCGACTCAGATACTAATCACCAGAAATGACGTTCTTCGGAAAATATGGCGGGATGTAGATTGTACAGTACGCTCGACTAAGTCGATAGTTGATACCACCTGCTTATACATCAAGCGATATTCCTCTATCAGCGGTTAGTACCTCGGGCGGTATGCTCCGGGAGTGGCTCGTTATGCCGCAAGGGGTGTCAATTGTCCCAGCTACTGTTAATCGTCTGGTGACGCAATTGTTCAAACCTCATCGAGGTTATGCACAACCGTACTTTGACGACATCTTTGTCCACAGTCATGCAAAGAATGGTCGATCAGATGCGCATAACCACATTGATCATTTACGACTTGTGCTCGAGTGCATGTGCACGAATATATTGTACTTTAATTCATCTAAGTGCATCTTGGTGCAAAATAGATTCCCTTTGTAGGGTGCTTCGTTGGGAAGCGAGTCTTTTGAGTGGACCCCGCTAAGGTAAGGGCCACAGTTGATTGGCCGGTTCCTAAGAGCCAAAATGACTTGCGTAAGTGGCTTGGCCTTAACAATTACTTGCATAAGTATAGTGTGAATTAAATAAATATGTCTCAGCCTTTATCCAATCTCATTTAGAAGGATATGGACTGGTGTTAAAGTAATACCGAATATGATGCTTTAAAAAGTTATGGAATCGCTCCTTCATGCGCGTATAATGGTCTTGCCCGATTTTTTTTGACCTTTCAGTGTCGTCTGTGATGCATCTAACTTTGCCATTGGCAGTGCTATGTCGCAAACAGATGTCGATGGACGCGAACGCGTCATTTCACTCGGATGTCGACATCTCAAAGCTGCAGAAAAGAACTATCCAGTTCATGACGAAGAGCTACTTGCTATGAAGTACGCTTTAGGTGAATACAGAGTATGTATGCTTGGCTCAAAGCCAATTGTGATCGAAACAGATCGTGCTTCATTGCGCACTGCGACACAGTTGCCGCATCTATCTCAGAGAATGGCTCGTTGGCTATCATTCTAATCCGATGTAACTTCGAAGAGAGGTATAAGCAAGGAAAGCAAAAAGATTTTGCTGATGCGCTATCGCGACGACCAGACTATGAGCTTGCTCATGTTACGACACTGTCCGCTTCAGTCCCTGACTTAATCCGTACGGCTTGTGTCAAGAATGAACAATGTGTAGGTTTTCTATGGGCTCTTAGGAGAGAGGGGTTTAAAGACTCGGACATAACATTGTCGGCACGTTTACGTGTAAAGCTACATCGGAATTCTATCCATTGTGTCCATTGCACTATCTTAAAGATATCGAGAGATACCTTCGTATCGCCGTCCCTCACGATGAAAAGTTGAACTATTTAATCCTTCATAAGGCATGTGATACCGCTTTAAGGAATCATCACAGTCGTGAAAAGACCTATTTTTCAGTGAGCCAGGCTTATTGAAGGTGCAAACTATACAAGTGAGTGAGCAACTATGTGCGTACGGGTGAAACTTTCTACGGGTTAAACTTCAGCACATGCGGCCGCGCCGCTAGCTAGTCTGCATGTACCCGCTTGGTGTTAGGAGTCCATGAGTGCGGACTTTGTGCTTGCCGCACCAAAAAATTCAATAGGCAAAACTGTCATTGTGGACTTTGTTGTCCGATCGAGCAAAAAAATTGTATAGTGGCAGTGCTGTAATTTACTGGTACCGACATTACAGCAAAGCTGTTTAACGACTTTGTGTTTCGACAACATGATTTGCCCTCGGCAAGTGTCTCTGATAGAGATCCCCGCTTCAATATGAGTTATACCAAGTCCTTTTTTAAGGGGCCCAGACGCCAGTTAAACTTGTCCGTAGCGTATCATCCGCAGACAGATTGTCACATTGAGCGTGTAAATCACGTCATTTATGACATTTTGCACAGTGTTTGCGCTGATAAGACAATCGTTGGGGCTATGTGCTCTCTGTGGTCGAATTTTCGCAAAACAACGATGTTCAAACCATAGCTGGTTAAACTCCATTCGACTTAAACGGCCTTTACCGATCCTTGCGCTTACTTAAAGCTACCACGATGGGTTCAAGACTTGGTGAAGGAGAGGTTGCCAGTCGGATCGTTCATATCATCCCTGTTAATGTTGAAAAACAGTTAGTTGAGTTCCACGCAGCGCGATTTAATTCCTTTTTTATTTGCGTGACGCAATGGCTGACAGCCAAGACCAATATGAACAAGAATCAGATGCTAAAAACAGAAGTTGTATCGAACCTTATCAGATCGGAGACCAAGTAGTGCTCGATGCTAAAAACTTACCAACAAATGTAGCGGTCACCGTCTTTAAGACAGTGTTGCGTCCGCGTTTACAGTGGAACATCCACGGTAGTTTCTAAGAACTAACTTGCACATACGCATAGCCTTTCACGAAAATTGCGCACAAATCCTGTGTTCTACATTTTATTGCTTTTGCCGTTTCGGGATCCTTCCCACTTGAATATATAGGTGCTTACACTACGGAAGTTGGTTTTGCCATCGGTTGCGAAATCCAAATATGGAGGTCAAGCTGGACCTCCATTCGCGTGTTACCCGACTTCGGAGCCCGAACGCGAGCTTGCGTCGCGTCGAGTGCACTCTGGGTCATACCCATTGTATCACGGAGACCATTCAGCTCGAGAAGGCCCTTCTCACTCTATTCCTTCAATTTACCTACCTCCAAAGACGCTGGAAAATTACCAAGGGAGATGTCATCTTCATGAGAAGGCCCTTCTCATTCCATTCCTTCAATTTACCTACCTTTAAAGACGCTGGATAAAATTACCAAGGGATATGTCAGCTTCATGGCCAAAACTAATATCTGGTTAGGTGGCGTCGGGCCCCGAAGTCGGAGAACTCATGGGGTATGAGATTTCTCTTCGGAAATATGCTGCTACGCCGTGGATGTATTTGAACATCGTTGCTACTGTCATCTCGAGACCGACCAGCACTCGCGTCTACCATAGGAGCTAAAGCATAGCGCGTGCCCTTGCGCGATTGGAATCTACCCTTAATCTTGGGATATATTTACCTAAGATTGCGTTCTAAAAGCACGTCGCCCACGTTGATATTAGCTCTCATAGCGTACATACTGCTAAGGCGACGAGTGCGGTGCACCATAAAATAAAGTCGTTGTCTTCTTCATCCCTTGTTTTGCCTGTGAACAAGAGAATCGATGAACTTATTATCAAGGAGCCGGTGCACTCGTGCTTGCATCTCAAGGAGTGCCTTTTACTGACCTTGCCTTGTCAAATATGGCTCCAGGTACCTCTTACATAGTGCCTGGTCACTTGCCCTTTCCTCCATGGAAGTAGCTACAGGACCAATGATCCACAAAATCAACTTTTGTTAGTCGTTTGACATAGACATTTCTCCAAACTGAGTGCGTTGAACACATAATCACGCTGATTAGCAAGGGAAGTGACCATATTTGCATGGCTTCGAGCACTTTAATCTCGTTGAGCAGTTAAATATTGATGATCATCGAGCGTGTTGGTGATGATCTTATCATCTAAACCGGGTATTGAATGCGGCGCCAATGGTGCATCTGTAAAATTACGTTCACAGGACAGACGTAACATAGTAGGAGGCTGTACTTCTGCAATTACTGTATCGGAAATGGTCTTCGCATCACCCGGGACACGGGTATCTTTATCATAGTCCATTACCTCCTATATTTCGAGGTACGCACGAAATGTCTGTGACTAGTAAGGCGATGAAGACATGGCGTTTAAGCTTGCGTCACCGTAAGATTAGCTGCAAGCCCACTGACCTCGTTGAGGGAAAAAGTTGACTGACGTTCATGAAAACGTCAGTCTGGTAAAGAAGGTTGTAACGATTATACATTGTAGGTTAATCTTATTCTGTGTCTTAGACACATGGGATGTTATCTCAATGCAAGAGACATGAAACATCTCATCGGTTTATATGGAATGACGGGTGTCAGCCACAAGATGGTAAAGAATTCGAAGATACTAATAAATGACATGAGTGCCTAGATTAGATAATAGTATGATTTAGATATCTTATAGCGCTAACCTTAAAAAAGGGTCAGTTAACCTTTTGATCCTGTTAGATGACACGTGCCTTGCGAGATGTCTTTGATCGTTGATCGCTAAAGTCAGCACCACTTCCCTGAAGTAGCTAATCTTGAGTACTAGGTGCTGTAGTTTCAATAAACCATTGGGTCTTCTGGAACAGGGACCTAAATCTTAGCGCTTATTGGCTCATGGAGTCTAGATATTTGGACTACAATCGCTCTTTGAGCCCTAAGTCTTCCTCAAACTTAAGGAGCTGTATAGCTCAGATACAGAAGCGTCCAGACGCCATGATTGGGCGGGTATTGTAACGGGGCACCAGAGCAACACACTGGACAATCAGTGTGGAGCTACTCATACCGACAGCAAGTGTAAGTGGTGCCTTTTAACCTCTTTAATATACGCAGAGGAAGGGAACGCAACAAGGAAACCGACTGGTCGCTGGTAAAAAAACAGTGTTAAACCTTACTTAGTGATTATCATCAACCTAAATTTTGTTCCCAACCGTATTATTTTTTTCCACAAAAATGTATTCTGAAGTCTAGCTCACCACTCATTGCACGTATTCATCGTTGATTGGACCGCTAGAGATGGCTGATATGATGACCAATATCAGTTAATCGGTGAGCGTTTCTGAATCGTACCCCTTTGGTAATATTGAGGTACGTCGTCAACCTTTACGATGGTATTCTAATTAACAAAAATCAATGTTTAATTGCATGCGACTGGCTCACCAAAGTACAGGTATGGTTATCTGGCTTTACAATCCTGCACGGAAGATGCAGAAGGTCTAGTGAGTAACTCTGCTAATCTCAGACACGGAAACACGGAGATTTTGCATCGAACGAAGTTTATTTTGCGGAAGGTCGTGGCAACATGCGTTATGCAAACCTCTGTGGTCGTAGGTCCAGCTTATTCGTTGAGGTGTTATATGGTATTAACACCTCTTGCTGCTCGATCTTGCGACTAAGCCAATCTAAGGGAGAGTATCAGGGCCTCGTCATGTAGGACCAGCTTCCTAATGTCTGACGTGTGAAGCTTTATGTTTCAAGGATTTATGGCGACGCAAGAGCTCCATTCAGTGACGCCAACTACGACATAAACCTAAGCATGGTCATCTAATTCTCGTTGAATTAGATGCAAATGAAAGAGATGTAAGACATTATCGTATCCTCGTCAAGTGCAACTTGTGTCGTTCAGGCAACCGATCTAAAGTTTCTTGTAATATTTGAACATTCAAGACAGTCATTTTTTGTTTTCATGAATAGCACAAGTTAGTAATAATCCACCAAGCCCAAATGCCATTTTTTGCGTAAGTGCAATAATCACATGCATAACCTGGAAATGCTTGCGTTAATGTTATATCGCCAAGGAGCTAACATATTTCTTTTTTACATGTGGATCCACATCTATGAAATTAAGGTGTTTGGAAAGTTGGCTAAAGAAGTATCGCAAAATGCAATGAGCGTCGACAGAGTTTAGCAACATTTAAATAAAAATTGATATTACTCTCATGTTATTTCGAAGGATTCACATTGCAACATTGTTAATACCACTATGTTGGAAAGCGAGAAAGCCTGGTTGAATGCGCGCCAGAAGTGTTTCGCTCCCTCCCCGCCGCCGGGGCCTCATCAGTGGCTATTCCAATCAAGAAGTGAGATATATCGGTACCGTGTGCTTACCAACATCAAGAAACTACTAAAAATTTTGTAGCCCACACAGTCACCCATCGTAACCTGAAAGATGTGTCGTTGACGCGGAAGAGAGTGTCCGCAATGACAATGCCGCTTCCAACATGCTTGTTATACAAGCTATTTTGAAACGAGAAAAGACCACTTGTACATGCTACTTGGTACAAAAATAAAAAATATAAACATAAAAATATTTATTATGATTCAAAAAGGTACGTGTGTCACGCGCTGTGCGGTCTTATCATTTCATAAACGATCTACGCATTTGCTGCTATTAACCATATCTATTGGAAAGGTATAAATATAAGCAACTTTAAAAACAAAAAGTCTGAAGAAGCTGATTCAAACCGTGATTCCGATCCGATTGCTTCCATCAATAAGCCCCCCCCCCTCTCCATTATTTAGTAGGATAGGGGAGCAAGTGTTGGAGCTCTAGCGGAGCTACTTAGCGCTCCTTAGCATAGAAAGTTTTAGTCTTAAATAGTCTCTTAGTTAAAACAACTATCTTGACGTACAGTCGTTCAACCCTTTGAGCTTTACAATCCCAGTTCCAAATGGGATTAAAATTCACAGAATTACACACTAACTATAGACTACTGATTGAAGAAGAGTCAACGCTTTGACAAGGCTAATGCTCTATACAGCAAAATACGCCTTGACTAGGCACTTGTGTCCAACGATTCAAAGGGAAGCCGAACTTTATTTTTACTTTAACTAAGGTAATAAAACTCTGATATCTCGACTGACTGACTTCTACATTGCGATTCTATGACAGAATTCTGATCCCTTATCCTTACTCGATAAGGTGCGAAATTACTGATAGTACGTGGTGCCAAGACTGTGCCACTCAGATCCATTAATCTTTACTTGGTATGGACACACAACAAAACCGGTTTAAATAACCGCATCTAGCTCCGTTACAGGAGGTCTCTCTTTACCATAAGTACTTAAGTGCAGGGAAATATGAAAAGTTCTGCATGTTTTTACGTTCCATTTCTCGTATTAAGTGGCTTAAAAACAAATCGTGTTATGTGTGGTAAAATCTAAATTGCCAGGAGATGTTTTGTTGTAAAGGCACTTGGTGATGTTGTTGATATTTAACATAGATTAATGTAAGACGATGTACATGGAGGATGACTCTGCTAGGTCACTCCGTCAACCGCACAATGCGGTCGACAACATATAATTTTGGAAATTTGTAGGTGCACACTTACCCTCTAATATCTACACACCCAGTGGGATTGTTTAAAATAATAATTGAGCCTTGCTTACTGTAAATACAACTCATATATAAAATATTCAACTCATGTAGGGAGGTTTAACGTATAGTTCGCGATTGGGTCATTGTACCGGCGACCTGTTTTGGTCAATCAAAAATGATGTTGCTATTCTCAATCTGTCACTCACATATAAGTTAAATAATTTTAGTATGTCTTGATCAGCGTATTCACATCGAATTTTTAATCGCATCGGCTGTAATGACGATTGATGTAGAGCGATGATCTGCGAAGGCTAAAGTAATAAAGTGAATCAGGATCCTAAAAAAACAAGTAACTTGCCCAAAAAACCAATGGCTAGCCTACAAGCGTGAGGAAGGATAATCAAATCATGGAACACACAGCATTCTGCTCAAATAGAAATAGTTTTTTTGATAATAAAAGGTACAGAAACTGATCTAACATAAAGACCTGAATTAGTAGCTGGGTGAGGCATACTAGTACAAGCGTGAAGAGTCGTACCCCCCCCCCAACAAGAATATTAGCAATCAAGTTAGAATTATTTCCTGCACAACGAAAGAAAGTAGCAGTAACACGATCAGCGATAAAACAGTAGATGAGGATTATGCAGTCTAAGAGCCCTAGCAAGATTGAAAGACATGGTCGACCGATTACTGGCCGCTGCCGATCGCGGTTCCAGCTGTACATGCTGAGTGAACTCATCAGAAGCTATGACTACATCACGGTTGTACACCTTTGACAGAAGTCATGGTCCACTCTTCGTTTTTCGTAGGAAAGCTAACAAACACGTAAGCACTGCCCACTCGTTCAGTTTGTCTTTGTCTAAGATCCGTACCTTAAGGTGACCGGATGCGATCGTGTCTTCTCTGTGCGCATCACATACACACCTTCCTTATGCGTACAGAATACCCCCATTTATCCAACCTTTCAATATCAATCACAAATCCATTCTTTGATGCACAAGCGTTAGCAGCTTTCTTTGCGAGCACTAGAACGTAATAAAGTTCTACTGAAGGAGAATTAGATGTAGCTCAAATAGAGTTAATCATTCTGGTATTTATGGGATGCATTTCTAAGTCAGGTGTGTATAGAACCTATAACTTGAATGCGGTACAGCTTTGGATATTAGAAAAGCTGTGTAGAATGAAATAATGTTTAGGTGGCTGTTCACAAGCTTGTAGGCTGTCCACTGTATTTGCAGCTATCCCCTAATTTTAAGGCTATCCCTTGATTTAGGCTATCCCCTTTTTTAGCGATTTGTATGATTATATCAGGATATTTTCAATCTAAATGGGTACGCTTCATTAGTTTACTGAGCATTTCTCTAATGGCTAGTATGGGTTCCCCACTACTTGGATAAACGCAAATAAGGAAGCGTTAGACAGCTACCCCCAACTTTAATGAACACATAAAAAAAGCATTGAAAAACTAAGGCTCGATTTATGTGCTTAAGACACGGCTGCCACTGTTGCAAGTTGTTGCTTAGTACCGTTGCAGTTTTACGATCAGTAAATGACTCTCAGTAGCGCACGTCTTCTGTGACTCTCTCGAGGTTATCGCGACATTCGTCGCCAACTTTGCCGTCTTATTTTGCGTGCAGCAGTGAGATTAAGGTATTAAAAGGGAAACAGAGAGCCGTGATTAATGACGCTCAGTAACGAACTCTGTATTCTGGCTCTTTCATGATGTTGATGTTATTGCGGAGCAACCGGCGCTTGTTTAAGGCGTACGTATGCATTCCGTATCGTTTACGTTTTTTCTATCGAGGAGAAAAACTGTAAGAGATCCCCTCACCGAGAAGTCGTTTAAAATTGCCTGTTACTCGTCATCCCTTGATGTTGGTTACCTTAGAGCAGGCTGCACTAATATTACTGGCGTCGTTGTTGTCATCATTGTAAGTAACATTTTTGCTGACGACGTCGTTGTTATCCACATTTTTGCAAAGCTGTGATGTGTACTAAAACTTATTTTTGGCCGTGATTACAAGTTCGCTGGATCTGATCGCCGGGAACACACCACCACGATGATAATGTAGCCATTCTTTTTAAAAATAGACGTGGTGATTAAATTGAGCAAGTATATACTCATGAAAAAGTGCAGCTTGCCTCTCAAGAGGGTGCCCGCGTCAAATTATCCTCTCCATCTGAGCTTAGTCGCCTTTTCTATCATTGTGCTATCTTAACTTTCGCTTTGTAGATCATTGCCTGCCGGCAACTGCACTACAGTAAATACGATCAAAATTTCGAAATGGAGAAGCTTCATCGAACTCTAAATGTTATCGTCAGAATTAGGTTGTACAGACAGCCTAAGATTGTAATTTAATTTTTTGATGGCCAAAATAAGTCGTCGGTACGTTTATGTCTCGCAGCCGGTACGTTTAACCGTTCCTTAAGTTAAAGTCAAAAGCACTACAACTTCAACAATGACCAGGACTTCTCTCGCAAACTTTAAAGCTGGTATAATATTGTACTTTGATGGCTTAATGATAACTGTGATCATTAAAATGCAGCGGGACAGCAGATCGATTTTAACATTCGATAATACTCACTCAAACTAGCTGCAGCAATGACGGAATCATCTCGTAAGGACACGAAGCGAGCAGTTAAATTCCGTATAAAGTATTCCGAGCGGTACCTTAGAGCGATAAAGTTGATTAGAGCAAGTGCGTCTGCATTACTGGGCGGTCGCTGCATTTGAGCTAAACATGATTAAGTGTCAAACATCGTTTGATTGAAGTCAAAAATTCAGGAGTCACTCTTTCCACGCTAAAACGAAAAGCAGAAGAACTACATTAGCGACGTCATCGTCGAGCGGCATGCTACCATATTCTTTGTCAGTATAAGACACTGATTATTTCCATTTTGAGTTCTTGCCTTTTGCAAGCCATACTGATCTCAGACAATGGCAGCATTTTATTCATGAAGTCTTATGACGCCGCCGTCCTATAATCTGCTTTTACGTCAGGTGTAGACATTGAAGGCTAAAAATCGGGGCAGATTGCGTTGCCATCGAGCTAATCGAATCAGCTAAAAGCAAAAGTCGTAGTCAAAAATACCGAAGTCGATGATAGGAAAGGAAGTGTAGCAGATTTGTTCTGCCAAATTACTGAATATTCGTATAATTTATGCCCACAGGACCCCGTGAAGAACATTTTGTGCTGCTGCACGAGCGTTTTCACAGCGTTCTCTTTAAACGTATATCCAACAAGTAAGTCTACGATGTAAAAGCAGCTTGCAGGCGAAGAAACAGCGTAATCGCAAAAGCGGATTGAAAATCACAGGTCACGTATTTGTGGCCTGAGATAAAATACAGACATGCGCACGGTGAATCATAGGGACGTCGTTAGCACAGTTTTCGATAGCCATCGTTTGTATTAAATTGTTTGGGGTACGCACTTAAAACACTACCCAGCCTTCTGAGGGGGGATTACTCGACAACCCACCACAGCCTCCCATGTGGTGCACGCATCGAATTTGCATTTCGATGTTGATTGTGCAGTGTTACAATACACAAATCTTTTGATTCACCACACTGGTTCTTTACCTTGATATGTAACTCTGTAGGCTTCTTATGCATAAATGTTACGAATTGCGGCAAATTTTTAATTTGATAAGGTCTACTGGTCGTGTAGGTATCAAACAATGGGTGTGTAACTATATTTTCGCTGCCTCTGAGTGTCTAGCATCTGCTTGATTGCCCTATCTATGCCCTTTTTTACTTTCTAGCTAATCATGCGCAAGTGTGAACATTACAAACTTTCCAGTCGCAGTTGGTGACTTAATCAAATAGTGACACAAATGGATAGGACACAGACTATGTCGCACTTAGTTAGACGCGTAATATACACCAAGCTTTATTTACACACAGGGACAGAAACACGAATAAGCACGATTAAAGAAACGTTGCATTTAAACTCCGTTCAATCACTAATAGATTCACCCTTAGGGCTCGCACATATTTAATCACCTT
Organism: Peronospora matthiolae; assembly: GCA_921007115.2. Lineage (NCBI taxonomy): Eukaryota > Oomycota > Peronosporomycetes > Peronosporales > Peronosporaceae > Peronospora > Peronospora matthiolae. The sequence goes on along the minus strand of CAKLBY020000124.1, from coordinate 312,673 downwards.
AAAAAATGGCATCTTCTTAGTGGCCATGTACATAACTGAATGTTTAATTCAGGAAGAAAAAGAATGCCCAAAAACCAAATAGAGACTGACTTAGGTAGACGACCCCTCTGCTGTATACGTGGGCACTTCTTGGATAAAAATAGTACAAATCTCACTGAACTATTGACCTCTGTATACTGATAAAAACCTTTCACTTCTGATAAACAGTGCATTGTTTCTTATTAAACCGCAGAGTGAGCGCCGGCGCGTCCATATAACAATATTGTGGTTGTTCCTCTCGCACTTTTTGAGGCAGATCCATTTTAATAATGGCTTACAAGGTGGTGTTGTATTTGTTTCGTCGCAGATTTGAGTGCTGCACCGGCGGCCTTACAAAGGCTTAATTTTGGCCCCATCAGTTGAACAGAAAAATGACACTAGTGTTTACATTTGACTGCTTCACTATCTATACTCTCCTTTATAAAAACTGGTGTAGACATTTTGGCGCGGTTGGCTATGTTACGCTTTTTCAGCGTCTCCAGGTAGGCATAAGAGCGAGGATAATTCACGATTCACGATGATGTCCTGTGAACTAGGATCTCCCTATGCGCTATAGGAATTGAATTGAAAATGCAAAAACTGTGCGCTTGAAGATGAAATAATCGCATATAGCATATTTCTTGGGACCACCGAATCGTCGAAAGCACATGATGATAACGCTACCTGCGTTGCCACTGCTGATTCATTCATCGAGGTTATGACATTCAATGGCACCACGAGCGATATATGTAAAGGTGTAGCAATAAGTGCTATATGAATTAAGTGGATTTTAAAGACCAAAATAGACACATCCACCCACGCCTATAGGTGTTAGCGTGGCGGTGCATGTCAACGCAAAGAAAGTATACTACTTTTTTAATTTACAACGCTGCATACAATGATTCGTTCCTACGGTGATGTAAGCGTCTTTACCAAAATTATGAATCATTTAAATGTCCAGCAAAAGAAATGTGCATTTTTAAAAACTCTTTAGGAGTGCTTTGCCATCTTCTACATACTCGTAAGATGACAAGATGACAGGTCATGTCAAGTAGTAGTTCCACTCTTGCACGTCTTCTGTGGACCTGTTTGGGTGGTTTAAAAGTTTTGCCAGCACTCCTTGAGACACCACGACTACGTCGATTGCTGTAGCCACATGAGAGACCACTTCCTCGAGGATCATGCATTTATTCTTGAGCAACAAATTTATTAGGTCTTGATATTGTAGGTCAATTTCGTCGAGAAATATCTTTTGCTGATGTAATTGCAGCGCATTTAGCCGTTCTTGCAACCTGTCATTTTTTATCAGTAATTTGATCAGGGCTCTCTGTATAGTGAACAAATTTATCGAACTCAGAGATAGCTGGTTTTCCGCGAAATCTATTGAAGTAGAGCATTTAAAATCTTTTTCTATGGCTTATTAGTACACCAGTGTATTTAAGTTCTTAGTCTCCAAATTAACCCATTGACCAGTAAGAAAAAGACTGCGTGTGCATAGAAGATACCCGTGGTTGTGGTGTAGACACTTTGACAAGTTGATGCAGCATTTAAACTTGCTTTGCTACATGCAATTTGCTCATGGGCAATTGTAGCGCCTGATGTTTATTGTTTGACGAAATCATCCCATTCTACACCGATCTTTAATATCTGCGTTAGCAATCGATATCATGCCAGAAGCTCTCTTATTTATGCATGTTGCTGATCGAATGCGAGGCTCAGACGCCTAATTACGTTCTAAGATTCGACTGAGCTGTCAAGCCCTCAACCTGAGCCGAGGATACGCAGTTTAAGCACAGATGTTATTGTCCACACTACAACAAATCTCTCTTAATGTGTCGCTAACCACGCATATTTCGCATTAACTTGCAGTCCTTAGCACTTTGAGAACGCTGTAACGTAGTATCCACCGAATTTTAAACCCTTTTCCTACAAGTTTTGCAATAATATTCACCTATATTTCATAAAGATGTCCTAATGTTCCACAAACCCAAAGTGCTTCCGGCATTTGCATGCTAGTCCTTTTGATTTTGACATGTGCATAACACGCTTTTCCTATGATAAGAGTTGCAGCAAAACAGCACAACAGAGCAAACTCGCAGTCTGTATCAATTACTCTATGCCAGCGATTAAAAAAAAAAATCGAAATATCTAGCTTAGAGCTCACGAATAATTTACTTTCCGTCTTTTAACTCATGAAGTAAATGCAGCCAATGAGAATAAGTTGGTTGCTATTCTACCAGCCATATTAAGAAGAGTCAGGCGAAAACAAGAAGTCGTTTTAGTAGGTGTTGTCGATCACAAAACAATAAAAAATCTTGAAAACACTGTAAACACTGTGTAGATTCAAAAGAGAGATAAATTATTTGAACTTTTGACATTAAGTTGGTACGCATGCAAGACATTCTTGCATGGAGGTTATCAAGAGGCATCACAATGGGAGTGTTTCCATAATGTTCATAAATTTGAACAAGTGCATTTTGTATACAGATGTCCTCAATTATCAACGGACAGTCTGCATCCTGCTTCCTTCGGGCAGGAAATTATTTTCGGTGCACGAACACTTCTTTTCACGGCCGAAATAGTTGCTTTCTGATTTGCTGAAAGCTTTTTTAAGGAAGCAAGGAATGTGGCATCCTTGCAGGCTTCACAATTGCGGCTTCCATAAACTTTAAGACGCTCCCTGCAGATATCGGAGGGGCGCCTCTACGGCGATTCGCGTCAAATGGTGACATAAAATGTGTGTTCGTTTCTGTGTGGAAAAGTTTTGCGCTTCCATTTTCCATCAGTCATGTGTTCTCGAGCATTTTCACACTTTCGTCCATGGTCACACGTACCGGACCTTTCGTCCAACATTCTCTAATGATTTTGACCTCAATCGCCGACTTGTATGTCATTAAACACTACCATGAGCAATAATTGCACTCTCTAAAACCCGTAAGGCCTCAAACGCCGTGATCGAATCCGGTGGCTCAAACATCTGCGTATTATGTATCGAGATGTTTACAACGCAGGTCAAATCATTATGACACAAGTGCAGCAATTTCATAATCGTCATCAAGAGTTCATGGCTCGAATCGATGCCTTATCGGTACACCGTCATCATCCACCTTTTGCTCTCACATTTAAACTTTTCAGGGTCACGCACCTTTTTTACAGTGTGTATCTGGGATACAACTGAAGCAAGATATCAGGTTGGAGGCCATGCCAAATTAGGTCAAGATTGCAACAATTTCTAAACACCTACGTTAGGTGTGTTGAGATAAGGAGATTAGTGAAGAGGTTGTTACATTCTATGTTGCACTGTAATTGGCTCTATTTCTTACCCTACCTAGGGAGCATCGGCCTGGTAAGACAAACAATCATCGTTTTCCAACGGGTTTCCACGGCAGTAAGTAGGACGTGTCTACGTAGTCAGTCCTTCTTAATTTTGTCTTCACACTTGGTGCACTGTAACGCAGTATCCAGTTACATGATATTGACACCAAACGGTGTCGATCGGGAGATTGTCTAGCATGACAATATTCTGTCAAAATTATTCAAGATGGATAATTTTGAAGGAATATCACCCCCTTTGTAGGATAATATTCACGCGCTGTACAAAGATTGGTTGATCAAAGACTTATCAACCGTAGAAATACTACCAATCGCTGCTAGACGCGCGTAATGAGTGGTAAGCAGGTTGTCGTCGTACGTCCATGTAGTTTAATGTAGTTTAAAAAAGATTAAAGTTACATTGATAGCTTAACGACAATAAGTACAGTTCTCTTTTCGCCCTTTACTCAACATGATTGTTGAGTAGATTGGCTTCCTCTGTAAGTACTAGTGCACGTGATGTTTCGTGGCACCCCAAACAAATGGTGCCCCATTACACCTGGTAGCACTTCGTAGTCCGTCCAACGACTACTTAGTGTCCGTCCAACAAGAACATGTTGGACGTAGAAGTCCACATTTTTCACGTCATACGTGAAGGCTACTCCCATATGAGTGACTCAGAATGGGAGATAGTCGACCGCATGCGTATGCTCATGGGCGAACACACCATCAGTGCCATGTTGGGGTCTTTAAATCGGGATCAGCACTCTGTTGCCATCAACAAGTTTCTACAAGAAGAACTTGCCGTCGAAAAACAAAAGATAGCCTTGCTACAGCAGTAAGGCTTTCATCAGTCGATGGGCGTGCCGAAGCACATAGGTCGAACCGAAACCTCGAAGATACACATCTCAGGCTACAAGGGAACCGATGAAGATTCCATTTTGAAATGATTTGTCGAGTTGTACGACGCCATCAGGGCCCGTCACATCGAGGGTGACGAGATGCAAGTCACCTTCGCCCTGTCAAATATGACAGGATGAGCAAAGACTTGGGCATGAGGCATTAAGCTTCACGACCCAAACGTATTAGAGTCGTTAGAGATCTTGAAGTCTCGGCTCAAAGAGACGTTTGAGCCGCCGAGAGCCGAGTACAGAGCACGCTCTGAACTCTTGAGGCTAAAGCAATGTAAGCGTGACGTGCACACTTACGCACAGCACCTGCGCTATCTTGCGAGTAGCGTTACGGAACACCCTGTTGATGAGCACACGCTCATCAACGTATTAATCTACGGCCTTGTAGATGGACCGGTGAAGACCTACACGTTCCGAGAGGACTTCCATAAGCTGGAAAGGGCGATAGCGTATGTGGAACAAGTAGACTTTAGCACGAGATAGTCTCAAGATAACACGTTAAACTATCGTCCGACGGGACGACAGGAACAGGAGGTCCCGAACCAACGGACCTCTGTTACATCGAGAGCGAGAACTCTCGCTTTCTGAGTCACAAGCGAACGGCAGGATGCCATCGCTGTCAAAAGATTGGACACTACGCTCATGAGTGTAGTGTCCCAAGCACCTCATCACGTCCAAAGACAGGACATGATCGCCGCCGTTGGCCGAAGAAAGGTCCAAGGCGCGGGTCCGACCATGTCGCTAAGCTGCAACAGCACGTCGGACCGTCAAAAACAGTCAGGGTCAGTAGGGGCAGAGCACCCTGCTGATCCAGCAACGTCAAGAGAATTTGCAGGACTCTTGACGAAGATTGCTCCCAACAAACAGTCGCTGTGTGTTACGGCCCCTAGTGCTGAGGTATCCCTCATCACTTTGAAGATCAAAGTGGCAAGAGGAAGGTCACTTCGCGCCCTAGTTAACTGTGAAACGTCGAGCGGTTTTATCCGACGCCAGTTACTAGGGGCTGGTAGGCTCAACTACATTGAGCGAGAGTTACCTCCAGCGAGGATGACGGTGTGCCTTGCTACAGGCGCATCCGTAACGGTGAACAACCGTGTAGTAGGAATCCACTCCACGCTAGATGGAAAGCAGTACGATGATGACTTCATTGTACTAGATTTGGATAATAAATTTGATGTCATCCTCGGTCTGCTATGGCTTAAAAAGTACCAGCCAAGGATTTGCTGGCAGCATCGATCCGTGAAGATGCCTGCCGTTTGTTCGTCAGATGGCCATCTGATGAATGTGTTGGTGCGTTCTCAAGCGATTGGATGTACTACGAGTGAGTGCGATGGCCTCACTTATGGAACGGTCGTTAGTACGATTGCACAAGATCACAATGTAGAAGGCCACTACACTGTAGAACCAGCTTCCGGCACCTGTGTAGAGACACAGGCTGCGCCGAAGGTTCACTAGTCGAAGAGATCGAGTGGACTGGAACACGGATGCACACCAAGAAGGGTGCATCCGAGAAGAGAGAGTAGTGTTGTGCAGGATGAACAATACGTTGGAGCCAGATCGACTATAAGAGTTTCACCGTAAAGCAAGCCCGATCGACTGAAAGAGAGTCGATCGAAGAGGACGTGACCGTGGTAGTACACCCACAGTCAGTACACGTATTGGAAAAAAATCCAGCGTTCCTGAGAGTAGTAACTCTTGAGAGAGTTATGTTGAGGGTGTAGATCCCCAACCACCTGCGGATGCATTTTCCAGGAAATTAACGAGACAGTGAATGGCTTGGTGAATGATGGATCAAGTGTAGGCGCTTTTGCACTTGATCTGGTAACATTTAAAAAGTCATCTTCGGAGGTTGTCAAGTTGCCAACGCTAGAATCTAAACGATTCTTGCGAGATCACGTAGTGACAAGATCAAGCAGATCTCCATTCTCGTCTCATAGGACGAGCACGTCGCCGATTTTCGGTCGGCACAAGTGTTTGCTGAGAACGAACGGGTTCTCAGTAGCTCATCGATGGACGAGAGTGTCCTCGATGAGAAGACATAATTTGAGCGATACACGTCTCATTCTGATTTGCTTTGACGACAAATCCTTTGTGTAAGGATTTGTTAATTTCAGGGATGACTTCCCTCATTCCGTGTTATGCGAGCTGCGTAAGGATAAATGCACTCGGCATGAGATTGAACTGAAACCCGGTTCGAAATACTGTGTCATGAAGCAGTGGCCACTGCCTCGTGAACAGGTAACAGCGATCGACAACTTCTTTACCGATCGTTTAGCGGCTGTTCATGTGAGCGAATCAACATACCCACATAGCTCTCCGACCTTCTGGTTGCGAAAGGCCACAGGAGGGTGGCGGATAGAGCACGCGTTCAACTAATTGAACTCTGCAACAGTACCGGCCTAGACGTCTAAACCAATGAAGGACGTCATCATAGATGGTATGACAAAAAGTACCATCTTTTCGTCCATGTATCTGATGGATGGATTCTATCAGATCCTCATGCGTGAACGGAACATCCCGTACACATCAGTGAGCACCCCTAGTGGTATGCTCTGGGAGTGGCTAGTGATGCCACAGGGGCTAAGTAATGCCCCTGCAACGTTCAACATATCTGCTACGCATCTGTTGCGATCAATGCGATATTTCGCACCGAGTTACTTTGACAGTATCGTCGTCCATAGCCGGGCTATGGATCGAAAGACGTTTGTGGAGGTTCACAGAATCCACGTCCGGAAGGTTCTTACACTAATCTGAGAGCATAGGTTATTCGCGAACCTCAAGAAGTTAATCTTCGCAGCGAACGAGATGACACTTCTTGGCTGCATCGTGGGTAAAAACGGTGTACGCCCTGATCCGGAAAAGATCAAGGCGATCAGTAACTGGCCTGCGCCAGTCGACGTCAACAGACTTCGAAAGTTCCTTGTCTTGGCAGCGCATTTGCACAAGTACTTGCACAACTATGCCGAGATGACTGTAAATCTCTCTTGCCTACTATAGAAAATGAGGGGTGTTCATGGAGCGCTGAGTGTCAGAACTCTTTTAAAGACATCAAGAAAAGCTTGGTACAATCGCCTGTGTTAGCAGTTGCAGACCAGGACAGACCATTCCATGTGGTCTATGACGCCAGCGATTTTGCAATCGGCTGCGCGTTAATGCAGTACGACTCAGACGGCGTTGAGAGCGTCGTCTGATATCAATCGCGTCAGCTGCAACTAGCTGAGCGTAATTACCCGGAACATGACCAGAAACTCCTTGCCATGAAAAATGCACTGAATAAGTTCCGGGTACATCTCTTAGGAAATAGGCCCTGCATCATTTATACCGACCATGCGTCATTACGCACGGCCGTAGATAGTCCATCCTGTCGCAACGTATGGCGAAATGATGTCTTTCTTGGCGGAGTACAATTTCTCCGTCGAGTAAAAACCAGGACGACCGAATATCGTCGCTGATGCTCTATCGCGCCAGCCCGATTTATGGCTGACTGCTCAACTTAACAGTAGGGATGATCCCACTGTTGCAACACTATCAGAGAGTGTTCCGTCGTCGAATCTGCTCGACGACGTGCGGAAAGCATGCGAAGAAGATGAGTCTCTTCTGCAGTTGATGGATCTCGTGTCTAATTCATGCAGTCAACTTTGAAAAGCTTGACGTCTCAGTAATGCTCTTAAACCTAACAGCATTCGGTTCGTGATGGACACCTGTACTATACAGCAGTTACCGGAGACACCCCTCGCGTCGTCGTTCCCGCTCATAATAATTTGCGATTGCGCATCATGTATGAGTGTCACGATGCCCCACCAAGTGGGCATCGCGGTAGAGAAAAGACTTTCCTTACGATGAGACGTGGCTTCTACTGACCTCGCCAGTGCGATTTTGTGCGGAAATACATTCGCGCTTGCGAAGTTTGCCAGCGGGTTAAGCCTAGTCCTTCATCCAGAGCACCCCTGCAGTCTCTACCTATTCCGGCAAGGTGCTGGCAGTCCGTATCGATGGACTTCGTCTTTTTGGGTTTCCCAAAGACGCTCACAAGATCACTGGCACTCTTGTGATTGTTGATAGGTTCTGCAAAAAAGTACATCTTGTTGCTGTACCGGAGTCAATCACAGCTCAGTGCTGTGTTCGTGTCTTTATCGATACTGTCTATCGACTTAACGTTTAACCCCGTGAACTCGTATCTAATAGGTACCCCCGCTTCACAGCGTAGTTCTGGCAATCCGTGTTCCGTTCACTTGGAGCACGTTCGAAGATGCCGACTTCTGACCATCCCTAAACAGATGGTCAGACGGAACGCGTCAATTGCGTCCACGAAGAGATACTTCGAGGGTATGTCCGCTCGTTTACAAGCTGGAGTGAGTTCTTGCCGATGGCGGAATTTGCCATCAACAACTCGGTGCATGCGTCGACAAGGCATACACCGTTCTTCGTGAATGGCCTACGCCATCCACATCTAACCGCCTTCTTAGAGTGTGACTCTAGTTTAAAGATGGGGGGAACTCGCTCGAACAAAAACCGATCTGGTTCTTGCTCATCACACGTCGACAATGGTGTCGACGTGATGGATACCGATGTCGATGCAATCGATATCGATGATGATGATGACGACGATGCTGGTAAATTTAGCATCGCCAATTACTGCCACCTTAAAGACGATAACGCCCTCATTGGTGAAGACAACGTTCTTTCAGCAGTGCACACGAAGCGCACTGCTGTTGACAGGTATAAGTTAGCAACGGAATTTCTGCTGACTCGCGAAGCGGTTGTCCGCTTCGTTCAAGACTCTATTGCAGATGCCCTAGACAAGAAGAAAAGAAATGCAGACAAACATGGAAGAGCAAGTGTTTTTTCATTTAATGAGGGAGACTTAGTACTACTGTCTGCAGTAAATCCACCGAAACACGCAGTGGCAAACGTAAGCAGCAGTAAAACACTGCCCAAGTGTATTGGTCCATTTCGTGTGTTGCGCCGAATGGGCAACGCATACACGATTGAACTGCCCCGTAAGATGCGCACGCATCCTACGTTTTACTTTGGACATCTCCGCCCGTACTATCAGTACGAGCCCGTTTCGAGATGCGAGAAATCCTCCGCGGTCGAGAGCCGAGACCACCTTCGGGTGGTCCGGTTTCAACGAGCCAGTCTGGTATACTAGAGAAACGACGTGCTTACGCAGTTGAGTGATGTCCTGACGAGCTGGAGCCAGCTTGTCATGATTAGAACGAGTCGAACGTTTGTTCTCAAGCTGCGAACGCAAGTGCGGCAGAATATTTTAAGCTGTCGTGCGCTAAGTAATTGTAATTAATTCTTACAAGATCATCAAGATCATAACTCCGAGTCCGTTCATGAGCCTTGTCATCTTGCGACTATTCCGTTACACGGTTCAGATCCTGAACATCAAGCTGATCCGACCCTCAAGCCGTATTAGGTGTTCCCGCCACCACCACATCCTTTAGTGGATTCTGGCGATGGTCAACGCTCTCTAAAGGAGCGTATCGTGAACCACTGCGACGTGAATGGCATCCGGACGAGTTACCTCGTCCGCTGGCGTGGCTATCCACTGGCCTGGGACAGCTGGGAGTCTCGTGCTCAGCTGATCGCTGATTTCTCGGTCTCGTCGAGCAATATGCCAAGACCCACCTGCTGCGTTTGACGAAAGGACTTCGGAAAACGACCTCTACGAACGCGAGTACAGGGATTGCAAAGTCTCAATTCCCTCGGCCATCCCAGTAGAGATGCGCGCCCTCCAGTAGTGATCATTAGGCTAGGAAGGCCTCCCTAAGGGCACGAATCGAGTTGTCCTGGCAACTTGGACACGAATCACCCCACGAGAGACAGGTTAATACTGCCTCTCGTGACAGCCGGTGCTACTTGTATTGCACCCCGACTGGTTTACTATTCTCAAACCTGATGCGAGCTGCATCAGGTTTACCAAGCCAGGCCTCACGGCAAATGCACTCGATGTTATGGATGAAGGCGTTTCATCCCTGCGCCAAGGCTTTGCTGTCTCGAACAGCTGTCGTTGTACCCCCGATGCTTTAAGAACACATCGGTGAAGAACTCTTCATCAGCACGTAAAGTTTCCTTGTTGGAGTTAGGAGGGCAAAGCCTCCTACAGTCGAACAACGGGATTCGATCCCGTTTGGTAATCATGACTGCCAACCGGTCCAACGCTTTGGATGAAGGCATCCAAGGAGACTCGACTTAAGGAGCATGGCGCAGGACATTTCGGTCCCTGGCCTCTTGATTGGTGTCAGCATGAGGCATGACACCAGTGGCTGCTTGATCCCTCGATTACTTCGCTCGTGGTGATGCTCAGAAGCATCACCACCATCACTTCGCGTCCTATCGTTGGATGGACTGGCGTGAGGCGAGCGGTCGTCGGAATAATCGCTCAATTCAAAGATCTCGAGCATGAGGCCATCATGCTTGCCAGAGCCAGACAACCTGGCCCTTAAAGTGTCCGCCTCAGATAATCCGGAGTCGTGTGGTGTCGCCTTTGAGTCGGATGCACCATCCGACTCGCCAGAGATGATGAGATCTATCTTAGACTCATCTGCATGGCAGTTCGCCCCACCCGCTGCAGTCGCAGCGGATGTACCCGTCGCACGTGCTGACTCACCACGTGGATTGTTAAGAGCAACAGGCGACGAATTACCTGCTGCTGAGGCGGGAGATGAACTGTCTTTGGCTGCGCGCGTGCGGGCAGCCTCTTTTCTCGCTGCTGCAGTAGCAGATGAGTGGAGTTTGACCAACAAGTGCTCCCTTTCCGAGAGAATGATCCAACGGTGATTACATTGTCCCAGTCAATTTTATAAAATCAACGGATGATTGATGTTCAAGGAAATGATGTAATGGAGCAGCCTGTTACATGATATTGACATCAAACGGTGTCGATAGGGAGATTGTCTAGCATGACAATGTCCTACCAATATTATCCAAGATGGATAATTTTGAAGGAATGTTATCCCCTTTGTAGGATAATATTCACGCGCTGTTCAAAGATTGGTTGATCAAAGACTTATCAACCGTAGAAATACTACCAATCGCTGCTAGACGCGCGTAATGAGTGGTGAGCAGGTTGTCGTCGTACGTCCATGTAGTTTAATATAGATAAATAAAGATTAAAGTTACATTGATAGCTTAACGACATTAAGTACAGTTCTCTTTTCACCCTTTACTCAACATGATTGTTGAGTAGATTGGCTTCCTCTGTACGTACTAGTGCACGTGTAGTTTCGTGGCACCCCAAACAAATGGTGCCCTGATACATGCACAGTTTACTCTATTATCGATGAATTCGTGTTGTCATGGCAGTTTGTTTTATCCATGGTATAGTCTTTGTATATTTGATCTTCTAGCATTTAACTTATAAGAATGCGTCGGATATCTGATGTGTACATTTATTTCTTTTGCGCTTGTCAGAGCATCTCTAGTTTTACTCGAGTGGACTACCCGATCAGAATACTTATGTTCTAAAGTTTCACACCGAGGTGCACCATTTCAAAACTTTCTACGCCGCTTTTATTGTTGCCACGCCTGTCAACAGTATCCAACGCAGTTTGGTAGGTATTAATTGAGGTATAATAATCGTATAAGGTTGCAGGCTTCCAGAATACATATAGAAATACGTGCGAGAATTAGGTGTAGTTTTGCTGGCAACTTAGCATGTGTAGATTTTGACGATAAATTTACAAAGACACCAACCTAGACTGGTAAGTCGAAAATACCAAGTGTGTTTCCTTCAAAAGAAATCTTTCTGAACGATGTGGTGGAAACGTAAATACTTCCTATTTATCTTTAAAAAGAGGTGTTGCACGGTTAGGGTAGCCCAGTATGGATTCTCTTAAAAGCATAGTCTTATGAGAGCAAAGATGTGCTTACCTAAGCACAATGTATAAAGTTCGAATATCATCGCCATGTATTGGAATAATCGCTACAATGTCTGGGTTTATTTCCGTACAACCAAACACATGGCCGATCAAACAAGGTGGCTTTGACGTGCTTAATTCAATACTCCCACATGCACTAATTACAGGATGGCGAAATAGTCACGCTCCATTTTCGGTACATCTAATTCGTTACAAAAATAAAAAGCTCTCGTATGATATCGTAACACCCCTATTCGCGGATTTACAATGCTAAAGCAAAAAATGGCCATTGCCGTGACGCTTGCTCCACCCCAAAACACACGTGCTAGACTTAGGAGAAAACAGCGAAAGAGTGACGTTAAACTAGTGCGCGCGTTTAGTGCTTTTCGACAATATGGGCGCCCGAATGCCGATTAGAGGGAACACAAGGTAGGTAGATTCTTTATAACACGGTTTCTATTATACAAATAATATAAATTAACCGAAAGACCTTCGATATAGTCACGCTGTCTTTCAGCTGACGGCGCCATTCTTTCCACCTTTGGCGCATAATCAGGGTCTTTACAGGTAAAATATAGTACATTAATTACACTAGCTGCCATCAAATACCCAAAAACACGAAGAAAGAGCGATATGTACCTTAGAATTAGACTGCACATAGTCATTTGCACCAATACATACATCAAGGCGCTGGCTCCCGTCGATCATTACAGTCTGTGAACAAAAGCTCGCGTTCTTATCCTCGGTTGACGCCACTTACAGGATTCGCAGCTGTTTATAATACGTTGTCCACACATAACACACTGCCGATTAACTAGTCGACAATCATAAACATTGATCTCATTTCCTTTTACCATATTTAGAGTGGTGTGGCAGTATGAGAAGGAGGGCTTTCTAATTTAATAGGAGGTGGGTTTGCTTAAAAGAGGGTGTGGCTGTACCGGCTTCCTCATTAAGGGGTTAAAATCAGTTGCATGATAAAACGTGTAAAAGTAACACATCTTCATTGAAAAGCAAAGATAAGGGAGCGTTCCCCCCCCCCTCGCAAAAACCATCCACCCCCTCAAACTTACGATGCTCTGATTTATCAGTAAAAAAATGCAGCAAACATTATGTCCCTGATTGGTCAGGCAAGGAATGTCAGCGAGCAATTTTTACCTACAGCTGGTACAAATGAATGCTCACCTTCCTCCTGCAGCCATCCGATTTCCTACAACTCCAAAGAAAAGAACACCCTTACACCTCTCGAACACTGGCACGCGCTTCTCTTGCTGAAGCTCAAGCTAATTTTAAGGCCCTGCAACGTCACAGGGATATGCTTTAGTTACTGTTTATACAAATAAGGTTGGCAAGAGGAATGAAGGCGTGTGACAACTGCATAACGCTTCGAAATCGTACCGCACAAAAGCATTGTCACGCTTTAATAAGCATGTAGTACTGGTAAGAGAAGATACAGGAATGAATCAATGACGTGTGCATCTGTCAGAACAAACCAGAGCACTACGCTCACTGATTGTGAACGTAGCAACTATGCAATTCTTTGGCTTGAACATGAGTCAGTCTGCAATGGAGAGTGCCAAGCGAGCTTGTAGACTTTCCTCTTCTGGCAAGACTAAAAACGACACTTGATAAATTGCTCTGAGACGGGAAAGCAGAGCAACGGTTCAGCGATAATTCTGGGATTGCTCGTTGCATTTTTTTGTTGGTCAACCAGAGCTTCATAAGTGTGAGGGGTGGATAGTTTACGCCTCCCAAAGATAATTGCTGATGTAAATATGACGGAGCTTTGCAAGCATTGATGCCAGTCGTAATATCATCCGTACAGTTCTTAAGCGTCGCAGTGTGTATTACAACTGGCGAGAGTACATCAAACGACACAAAATCTACTGACCGCCTTAATTGGCATTACAACCATAATTTCGTGTAACAAGATCGAGCACAGAGCGAGTCATGATTGCAAAAACCCATGAGCAGCATTGTTCTTGATCTGTTGAAGATAACATCAGTACGAAGCAATTTACAATAACTCCTTGCCTTGTACTATGATGTGGAGTCTACTACGAGTTATGTTGTGATAACTACTTGTTAATCTCTACTTGGAGAGAATTGGCTTCATTATATCAGTCAAGACCCTTCTCGTACATTGCAAACGCATCAGGTCCGTTCGTACTCACTCGTGCTGGACGTTTTAACACCGTACTACGGTCAGAGCATTCTGGTTACATGTGGTCTGGTATGGTTGGTTTGCATCGCGACGCCGAAAAGGCAGTTTGCAGGTCCCGATGAGTCGTTGCATGGTGTATAAAGCTCAGAAAAATAGGTTGGAAACCACTGGCACATGAGCACAAAATACCATGTGCGATCGAAGAACAGCTTCGCCGCTCCTAACGCAATGCTGCAACTTCTCTACTTCTACGCCTTAGTAGTCCTACACTTCGTAATCGGCCTGAGTAAAACCTCGCGACTAAAATTCATGTGAACATCACGTTATAGTATCTAGGACGACACTCAAGTGCTGCGGACCTCCGGCCTCGAAAGCCATCGACCTCGGCTTCACACAAATAAAAATCACCCCGTTTCACGCCAAAGAGCAATGGCAAGAAAGAAAAAACATTGTGTGAGCAGGTAGGACCTATTGAGACACGATCTGACTCTTATTGTACGAAAGCGTGGTGGTGAATCCGCAATTAACGTACCTACTCCCAGATCCGACATAGATGACACGTGCTCTCAGAGACAGCGTAGGTAAGCATCACACCAAATGTTTAATAAAATGCCCTTTTGTGCGAGGCATCCCGAGATAAGCTGAGAGCTTGAAAATGCTAGGGTTCCGAACCGGAAGGCATATACCCACTTAAGTTCAAGCGCTAGCAAAACATCGATGGCAGTAGCTCATAGATTTGATCAGGCGGACCCACAATACCCTACACGACGTTGTACATTCGATATTTGGTGTCCAATTGCATTATGAATAACGATCTTGGTTCTCGACTTGCGGCCAGGCGACCGAGTGCAGAGACGCTACAAACTAACAATCGTGATGCTGATGCTTGGTGTTCGTTATAAGGAGGAGCCATCGTTTGAGAGATATGAATGTTAAAACAAATCTTTGCAGGAAGAAATACTTGGCACATGAAGGCTCTTCTTGTCATTTTTATCAAAAATTTCCAGCATACGTAAATGTGCATTAACAACTTCACTTGTTTAGCCGTCTGTCTCAAGTACACGTAGATTAACAGCTTCACTTGTTTAGCCGTCAGTCCCAACACATATAACATAACCTTTTCAGTACAACGAACTCATCGAGTTTACTAACACAACATAGGAAAGTGTAATCTCGGAATATGCGGCCACGTCTTGACATAGTTGTACCGGCTCCAAAAACATATAGAAGCCTAAGGCCACGCATTCGCCTGTTAAATTTGGGCCCAACAAATTGGCGCTCTCCACTTACGCAGTCATACATGTAGCACAAACACACGCCGTATGCAATTACCGTCACTTCGGGAAAATCATACACACCCGCAAAATAGAGTCCGAGCCACACACGCCCACGGACTGACCTCTCCAGATACAGGACTTCCCGCGACGCAGCCAGTGCCTTTGTTGAGATGTGACGGATGACGAAAGCAGCGATTGCTTCCTGCATCAGGCTTGCCAGCCACCATTCCACTCGTAAGACCACATGCAGCAGCTGGAGAAGGAAAATACATCTGCTTTGGTCTTTTCAGCTTGCGATACCGCGACTCCAGTCGTGACGCCCCATTCGGCGCGTCATTAGCATAAGAAGTTAAATTTGAGTGCTTGGCTCGGTCTTCATCGCCCTCATCATAGTCATCTTCACTGACCGACCTAGAGTTGCCTTGTCCGGTCCAATCGGTAGTTGCTGTATCTCCGAAAGCTTCGCTCACTGTTACCGAAGTAGAGAACGTGTTGCGTTCCTCAGTTATCCGATTCGTGGACTTCTTGATAGCTCCTCCAAATGGCATTTCGTAGCCCGGAGCAGCTGTTCCACCAGGTTTATACTGCTCGTTAATGCTACGAAGACCTAGCCAACGACAAATCTCGTTGCACCGATGACTTTCAAGAAACTTTTCCATACCAAAAGTTCCAAGATTTCCAACACCAAATCCACGACCATCTGCCGAATGAATTTGCGGATCGGTGTAGCTATCGGCAACTCCTTGAATATCTACAATCATCAATTGAAAGTCCGAAGCCACAAAGGAGAAGTGCGAAAATGCCTGCGGCGTATTCCGTTCCCGTTCTTCCGTCGAGCTGGTTTCTCGACCTACGTAGCCATTGTTGTTGCTGTATTTCACATACGCTCCTGGCAGAAATTCTTCCACGGAGCACACAAGAGTTCCTCGTTCCCGATCTCTCAATTTTAGCAGCCACGATCTCGCATAACAAACTTTAAGCGGTGGTTCATGTTCATTGTACAGTGCGGCATAATGAGCGCAGACAGCTTGCATCTCAACATCGCTCAAATACGTGCTTGGCTCTGCAGCACAATGACTCACTTTTGCAACATACAGCCTTGGCGGACCTCCATCCACGCCATGTTCCTACAGCAGCATTTTAACAAAAAAAAAGTAAGTGACGAACAAGTCTGCAAAAAGAAAAACATACATGCAACCATCGTCCGACCTGTATATAATAGGCATTTCGAAGTTTTCCCGTGGCAAAGGGCACCAAGTCCAACTTGACCCTCACTGGAGTTGAGTGCCACTCTAATGTATCGACATCGAAACTCAATTTGTCGGCCCGTTCTTTTCGAATCCGAGAAAAATCCGGAGGACCATGTGGCACCACCGTCTTGAGCAGAGGTTGCAGTGGTAAAGGCAGTAACTTGCCATTCCCCGCGGCGTCTCTTCTCGACTTGGGTGAAGGCGATTTTTTTCTTGCCATAGATGTGCCGGTCATGTCATTAATGATCTGCGTCTTTCGTTCTTGGTACTCGTCAGCAGTCAAGTGGCCGCAATCTAATAGAAGTTTCAGTGTATTTAGTTTCTCAAAAGGACTTTGGCGGTGCTGGGACGACGACGAGGGGTATGCGACCGCTACGGCCACGACTGCAGCATCTGAACTGGTATAATGGGCGTCTATAGCTACGGGTTTGGAGACTCGTCGACGCCCCATGGCAGTAGTGATTTTCATATTACGTAATGGAGCTGACACCGAACGTGTATACAGAACAAAAATCAGGGTTTGACCACATCAATACAATCGGTAGGAAAAGATGAGGATCTTTCTGATTACCGGTTCTTGGTGAGGCGGTCATGGGGAAACGAGTGAAAACGAATTGCGTGGGAGCTGAAACAAGCGGCGCATTCTCCGAGCAATTTTTTGCGAATATTAGGGTGTGAAATCGGAATATTTGGGATTATCTGACGAATGGGATATCCAGAAAAAAAATGTTTTTCAGCTACTTGAATCAGTTTAAGTGATAATGATTTATGAAAGATCGAGTTAATGTCGTCGACCGCGTCGCGACGTGACGTGACAGTTTAATGATTGCGTCGGTCTGTTGTGTTGACCTTGTTGACTACTACTCGCTGTCGCTGTGTTCACGAATAGCGCCAATCTCCACTAATTTACGGGCGAGCTGCAACAACAATATGAAAGCAAATACTCATAAATGTTTCGCACCAAAGAGACTGAGCAAATAAGATAATAACAATACTCACGGCAGCAGTAGGAAAGTTATCGCCAGATGGGGCATGGCGGTTCGTAGGACCACCAATTTTCAACACTTCAGCATTGTCGTCATTGTTCATAAGTCCGTCAAAACCAATGACGCGAGTTGGAAAGGCCACGCCGTCTTTGAAGCACACGACAGTTGGCAGGACTCGGATCATCAATTTCTCCGCAAAAAACGGGGCCTTCTCCGCGTTCAACTTTAAAAACTTGCACTCGATGCAACGACGAGCTAATCGTGTCAAATGCAAGTCCATGATCTTGCAGCGTTCGAAGTCGCGATGATAGAAATGCACAGCCACCAACGGGCTGCCCGTCACTTCTTTTAGAAACTCATCCTGCGTAATCTCACGGTATTCTCCGTGACCTTTCGCTATCAACGCCTGACTTTCCAGAAACTCGAGCTTCAGCTGCTTCAACCTTGCCTCGCGTATTCTATGTAAACACACCACAAAAGTCAAAAAGAATTATCAGTAATTACTACAAATAACCACGTCCACAATTTCTCGCTAGAAAGACCGTTCGAGCTCCGGATCGTCAGTTAACTCGTTCAGCATCGTCTCATCGTCCGAATCAAGATCGTCCATTTCGTGGTGCATTCCCACATAAGTGCGATCCTCCTTCTGCTGCACGACTTTGGCTGCAAGTGCCTCGTTGACGCGACGCACTTGATGCGCTTCTTCTCGATTGTCTTGCTTCTTTTGTTGTTCACGAGCTTTTTCTTGTCGTTGATTGTTCACTTTTAATTCCTCCATCGCATTTTGCATCCGATCCGAAGCTTCCACATGAGCCGCTGAGTCGAAGAGCCCCGAGGTGTTGGCCATAGAAAATTTGGCAGCCATTATGACTCGATGGCAAGGGGTGGTGGGAACGAGCGTAACCACTTGATTTGGTCGAATGAGAGGGGAGAGTTGTTTAGGAGACGAGTGACGCTATAATTGAGCGTGTTTCGTGATGATGACTCTATTTCCACCAGTAAAAGGGAGAACAGTGGAAGGACGTACTTTCGGTGGCAATTATCAAGTTAAGTGGTTGCAGTAATCCGAGCTCGATCTGCCACATAATTGTTGGTCTTGTGAGTTTTTCAGATAAAGACACGGCAGTGGATACGAATGACGCGCACGTCTCGACAATGATCTAGAAAGCAGTGAATGCACTTCGCTAAACGGTAACACCAACGAAGCTAAGAGTGTGGTGGCAAACAACATTAAGTGGCTCCAAGCGAAGAAAAGGTGACGAGGATTGTACTTGGCGTCGGAGTTACATATTCATTCTTGTACAGACGGAGCGAACGCCTGCGTCGAGAAGCAAGGAACAAGCACGACTATGGCGTCTTTATAACAATAGGAGACGTGTCTGCAAGATTTTCGGAGACTACGCTGTCACACAGAGCTGCAATTTAAATGGAAGTGGTAAAGGCGGTTTGATGTGCTGAAAATCCTAAAGCTCAATAATGATCAGACCATGCAAAAGGCTCAAATGAAGGGCACAGATGACGAACAGTTGCTCGCTTTTGGGAAGGCCATGGCTTTACGCAATGCATCAAAATCTTGCTGGCACGGCACACCACACACTGCGCTCCTCACGACTCAAGCAGTTTCAGCAAACGAAACTCGTGCACAAATTGGCGATTTTTGCAGAAATTTGGCCACGTGTGTTGCACCTAGCCAGCGAATCGGAATATCGGAAACGAGCGGCTGCTACTTCTAATGAACTCTTCTTAGCAATGACAAACCAGTGACTGCCTGATTCGATGCGTAGGACAAGCTGTTCTAACAAGTGAGATTGTCCGAATGACATTCCGCACGCGATTTGTACCGCCAGAGCTGCTTACTTTGCTTTTTGTCGACTTATAGCCGCTGACGAATGATTACAAAGCCGTCGTCAGGCCGATTAACTACTGATGCATCCGCGTGTTTTAGTGACAGTTTGTCGAGCCGGTCTAGTCTCACGTAGTGTACCTGATAGCGGCAAACGTTACGGGCGGGCACTGATCTTGTTCGATGTGGTGAAAGCAGTCGTTTTGTCGGACATACACTTTCCTCAGAATCTGGGCTTCTTTAATGGTCAAATGTTGGGCAACAGTCATGAGACGAAGTCATGAGCGGTGAAACGGGGTTCATTTTGTCTGTGGAACACACGGCCCTAATGTGCCCTCACCCTTAGAGCATGCATGCAGTTCAAAGAACTTGCTATTTCAATGAAATACTAGGGCCGAGATGCTTTATTTCGTCATTTGAGGCAACCCGATCTCCGTTGTCCAGTGTTTGTACTAAATTTCTCTGACAGCAGGTCCGACTGAGCTCCGAATGTGATGTCTTTAACGGGGACCCTCACCTACAAGGTTAATAACAACGCCAATATCGACAAGTATAGGACATCAAGAAACCTTCTGCTATATTGCGATAGACAAGTGTTCATCAGGGGGGACACTGTTTTCTGGGAGTCGGCAGGTATGACAGAGCTGGCAATGTGATCCCATAAGGGGCAAGTTGCACTGGCTGCTGCGTCTAGTACATAAACCGGAATGTATGGTGGTGTGAATCAGAGTCGAGTCTTAGGGACGAGACAAGTGATGGGGCTAGTTTAAAGTCTGCTGGCTCACGCGCTTTCGCCTGTTCTTGTTTGTACCTGTAAGCAACGAAGCGATCAGCAGTTGACCTGTAAGCAATGCCAACCGGCTAGTAGTGGTGCCTTTTCTCTGCCGACTCAGTGCTCAAGTTGCATCGTCATCGAATATACAACCAGCGCCCAACTCGCTTCTTTTGTGATTTGACTGGCAGTTGATAAATCGGCGTCTGCAAATTCGGAGTGGGCAGGCTAAGCTCCATCCGTCCGCGCCTTCTTTAGCGATGACTACGTATCATTCTTAAACACTCTACAGATAAACTATCGACTGCCTGAGGAATCGCAACAAAGTCGGTCATGGCGGCAACAATGCCCCAGGCCACCACCACTTGCTCGGAGGTGGAGCAGGCGTGGCTTGAGGCCGGTCAACGAGGTGATACCAAGACGATGCAAATGCTTCTCCAGACCCATCCAAAGTGGCTCGCGCCCGATCGTGTACGTGCTACTATTATATCAGTAAACCGTCATTGTGACGAGCACGTACTACTCTTGTCGCTTCTTTTGCCCGATCGTTCAGTCTGCCTGTCTGCAAGTGGGACCACTAATGCATGTCAAAGTCAGGTTGCAACAACGTCTACTTCGAACCATGTTGATGGTAGTGATGGCACTTCGTCGTTTTGTGACTGGGATGGATTCTACCTTCCTACGGTGGGGGCGTCCACGCTCCATGCAGCTGCCTGGAATGGCAACTACGACGTCTTGAAATTCCTGCTGGAACAAGGCCAACACGTCGACGAGCAAGACCGTCGAGG
The DNA here is from genome assembly GCA_921007115.2 of Peronospora matthiolae. NCBI lineage: Eukaryota > Oomycota > Peronosporomycetes > Peronosporales > Peronosporaceae > Peronospora > Peronospora matthiolae. Next base: position 291,484 of record CAKLBY020000124.1, on the reverse strand, counting down.
TGTGACTGCGTTAATGGCGACACTTTTGCGGCACAATGTCCAGACGTTACGCGCGGTGTTTCATGGAAATGCCGTCGTGCAGCTCAATACGATCATGGATGTCAGTACGCGTTTTGCGCTATTCCTGAAAGAGGTGGCGGGGTTTGCATAACGACTGTATATGCTGCTACTATAGTGCCGGAAGGAAGACGGTGAGCGACTGAGTGATACGTTAAGCGTTGTAAGGCTGCTACTTCTTCATGGTGCGGGGACGGAGATGCGTGACCAAGAAGGTAGGACAGCCTTATTTCTCGCCACGAACGACGAGCTTTTTGAAATAGCCAAACTTCTCTTGGAAAATGGGGCGCTTATGGATGCACAGGACTCAACTGGTAGGTCCCCGCTCCATGCGTGTCTGCGAACGTTTCCTGAACAAAGTGTGTTGGTGACAAACTTGCTGCTTTCTCGTGGTGCACCGATCGACCTCTTGGATAAGGATGGCGAGACCCCATTGATGATTGTCGTCCGACGCGGGGACACTACAGCGCTACAATTGTTTCTGAACCATCACTCTCTGGTTGCTACACCCGCAAGACAAGACTTTGCTGGTGCCATGCTCTTGCAAGCCGCGGAGCTTGGCATTGTGAATACTGTGCGCTTCTTACTGAACGGCAGCTACTCAAGCATTGATGTCGTCAATGCCCGAGGTGAGACGGCGCTCCATCTAGCGATACTGAAGCAACGCAAACAGGTTGTTGAGGTCTTGTGTGCCTCAAAAGATGCTGAGCTTCTGCTTGAAGTCCGAACGCAGGGCAATGAAGAGAATGTGCTGCATTATGCTGCACGCTACGGAGCACCTTCAGACTTGCAGTTGGTGTTGTCACTTGTACGCAAAAGTATTGCCCAAGAAGTTAACCGTTCGAACGCTGTTGGGATGACTCCAATGTATCTCGCAGTCATAGCCGCTGATGCCGGATCGCTGAGCGAATGTCAAGCGAAGGTTGCGCAGCTCAACAAACTCGGTGCGTTGCTGTTTTCATCCAACATGCGCCTCTTTCAGGAGGTCAAATGTGGTGTTGGCGTAGCGCTGACAGCTATGAACCCTGCTGTACGACGGGCACTGGCCTTGTGGCTACTTGAGTGCAGCGCAACATCAGCCACGACAATCTCTGAGTTTTGCATGGATTGGTTAGCATGCGTTCAACGTTCTCATACTAAGTCAAAGCAGCATGACAGCGTGCAAACACAAGGAAGCGTGGAGGAGGAGGATTATTCTACTGTCAATCCGGAGACTCAAGCAGCCATGCAGGGTAAGGAATTGCGCCGTTGTCCGTCTATTCTACTCGACCCGACACTTGCTGCGGTTATCTGTGCTGGTTACGCAATTGATGCAGTACCGCTGCTGCTGACGATGCCACTCAAACGTGAGGCAGTGCTACATTTTCTCGAATTGCTGAAGACTCTGGCAAAGGACTTGAAGCACGCACTACTACAAAAGCTGCAGCTAGAGCTGCTGGCTGCTTGGAAAGTCGAGAGCGATGACAGTAGTCGTCAATAAGCGAGCACGCTCCTCAAGACGATGGAATGGCCTCGAATTCGTGCACACAGACGAAGCGTGAAGTACGGCAAGCATGCGAACGAAGCAGCTGCTGATGTGGAATCATATAGTGGCATGGGAACGAGTGGCAGTGGCCGCTGTTGTGGGCGGTGGTACTCATCTTCAGCAAATAGCCGAAATGACCTCGTTAACACGATGCCAATACAAGGATTAAGTGAAGTTTCGTAGGACACGAGTCTTTCCATGCATATTAATGTATTTATCACGAATGTACCAGACTCAACAAGCCAAGTCTGTACCCGATCACAAAGGACGATACTCTTCAGTGTAGCAAGGACGTGTCGCTGCGGAAAAGCGGCAGTCAGTTGCGTCTGACGTCGAGGCTGTCGAGAGAAAGCAACAAGTTACAGAGTCTCAGCGTCCAGAGCGATTGGCACGAGGTTGCCAGCTCCCCTGAACGTCTCGAGGATGTTAGCCTGTTCGCTCAGAATGAGACGATCGCGGTTGTTACCGATCTCAGCTAGCTTGCGCCAGCGTGCAAAGTCCTCCGGGTTGCGCTTGTCGCCGTGGGCTTCCTCAGGGTGGTCCCAGTGGCCCTTGGAGAACCCAATCATGGTCGTTATCTTCTGGTTCAGGATGTCGTAGACGAGCGACACGATCGTGCCGGTCTCCTCGAGCCAGTTGCATTGCCACAATTCGCCCGGGCGAATGCACTGGAAAGCGGCGGTCTGGTAGTTGAGACGACCAGCCATGGGGCCGCCATGGATCGAATACACGATGCGGTTCTCCGAGTAAAACCACATCTCGTAGCGCCACTTCTCGGGTTTGCCATCGGCGCTCTCGGCATCGTAGTCGTATAGAAGGTGAAGGCCACGGATGTCTTTGTCGAAGGACGGATGTAAAGAGGTGTTGGTGTGGTATCCGGGTACTTGCATCGGCATTTTGTATGGCTGAGACTGTTAATGACCCGGAGTGATTGGAAGACGGCGAGATGAAGAATGACGTGGAAGTAGAGGTGTCCGACGTGGATGTAACGCTTCTCAACACTACGATAGAGTTCAGGCGTGGCAAGGTCAACTTTCCCATCAAACTTCAAGTGTTCATGAGAGCGAGGCGACAAATCTATGTAAGATGCGCAAGTAAATGCACGCCTTCTAGAGCATTGTCTGGTCGCGTTTTCTCGATACAGCGTTCACGTCGCATAACAACGTGACAATCTCTTTTCCCGAAAACAAGTCGGTGTGCTTCCCATCAGTCTTTGCGCGGTCTTTGCGCGGTCGACAGGTCGTGCATACGGCCAGACAGGGGGAATACTATAGGTATCGGCATCCTGCGCCACGCGTCATCGAGTCGGGGGTCACGCACTCCAGGTCCGATAGGCTGCACAAGCAGCCCTTCTCTGACCCATCATCAGCGATGGTGACATTATCACGTTGTGCTGTTGCATCGTAAACGCTTACCCTAGGTAATTCGACTGCATTCGCGGTAGTTACCTCGTTTAGGCTGTCCATTGTGGACACCTTTTTCCCATCAGAGCAGCAATGCCCTAGGATCACTCGAGAGATAGGCTCGCACGAGGCTTGGATAGGATGAATCGTAGTCTTGTCCTAAACCTCGCCTCTGCTCTTTTCAGTGGCCTACCACGGCAAGTTGTCTGACTTGACGCATTTGTTCTACCACACAAGAATCCAGGCATCTAAACATAAACGTTTTGATCCTGACACTTCTTATCAGTCTTTTGTCAAAACGAACCCGCAAAAACACACTACGTTACTCCTGATCTATTCGATAAACATTGCGACGTGTTTCTCGCAAAGTACGTGCCATGTTGCTCTGGCAACACCTTAGACATTGATTCAAGGCGCACATTATTATGCCGATTCGGTGTTTAAGCGTGGTCTGACCATATCAAACATATCGCGTCTCCGCAGTACCGGCTCGGAGAGCTCTCTGCCAATCTTTGCTATCGCTCATTTAGTTTGCTTCAGTTTGCTTCAAGCACTTATCCTGAAACACGACTCGACAATTTTGTGGTCTGCGATACACTCAATATGCGCAGTCGTCACACCGCTGCAAAAATTCATGATGTCCAACGAAATAAAAATAAGGGTCGGGACATCATATTTGTATTGCAGAATTTGCGACGTACCTCTCCTAACCTAAGACAAGGCATGCCACCATTTGTCACATCTTGCATAGCGACAGTCTCTTCATTCTGGCCTCGTCTATTTTTGCACTGTAAACAAGTAGTAGACCCACATGTCGGGTCTAATAAATACAATACACCAGCGGCATCTCAATTGTCGACGTAGGTGCTACAATTAGCAATTGTAACTCTTTCTACACGATACATAAGACGATGTCATCCGGCAGCGTGACCAAGCAAAAAGATTTGGATTTCTTGGAGTGATTTTGCGGAACACCGCCGCTCAGCCTTTGCGACAAAGACCATTGAAGAATTGTACAACATAAAGGGGAAAAAGGTTTAACGCACCGCTTGAAAAATGGGTCATTATCCGCTGGTTTTATGGTGAACAACAAAATGATATCTGAATATTAATCTACTGTATTCACCAAATTCTGATGGATTAAGTCCTCATTACAATATACTTAACCTCACTCGATTCTTTTATCACATTTGCTGTTTTAGCGGTTGTCGACAGGCAATAAGCTACTAGGCGAAAGTGAGAGAGCAAATTGGGTAAACGTGCATCGATAAGTTTGTACCAGTGTTGGAAAGCGAGAAAGCAAGGTAAAGGACTTTGATAATTAAACGCGCACCACAAGCGTTTCCTTCCCCCCTCCCCCGCCGGGGGCTTCGTCAGTGGCTATTCCAATCTAGAATTGAGATCTTTCTGTGCCCTGCACTAACCAAACAGGGAACCTTCTAGAACTAAGTGTAGCCACCCAAATTACTTACCATAACCAACAAACCTGGCAGCTGGGTCGTTGACCTGGAAGGAACGCTCCGCTACGAAAATTCCATTCCAACATACCGTGGATCTTTTGACTTCACTCCAGGTCAAATGTAAAGTACGCCCCATGTTTTTCTATATTTCTCAGCGACTATTCGAAGTAAGAACTGCTTATTGAAATCATAGATCTGAAAGTGTTTAATTTGATGCCTGAGTAGTCGACCCGGTTTTAACAGTTCTCATGGGTTCTCCCATCCAAATGTCGAAAGACGGACGTGGCCAAAGGATAAGCCACCTTTAGCTATTCAAAAATCAAGAACACCTACGAGAGAGAGAAAGACTGCTATTTTTTAAAGAGTCTTGTTGCTACGCAGATCGTTAATTTAATGGCATCGTTTGGCAGTGATTTGGAAATGTTGTTCAGGGTTTCTGACATGAAAGCTGCCCATTCGGACAGAATTGTTGCAGTTAGCTCGTAATTATTGTTCTACTGCATTACTGTTACCGTATACTTTTGCTGCTAAGGTTGACCACAATTTAATGTGTAGATAACTCTCGCTGTCAACTCCGACGTATGAATCGATATTTTGTCCTATTGGAAATGAAGTCGGTACTCTCGTGTAAATGTGCAAAGCAGGAACTCCGATAGCGTGAGCACATGATGCTTAGATTTTTGCTTTCCATTAATCACTGCTATCTCAGACTTTCTTTCGCACCTACTGCGGCCCAAACCATGACCGTTCCACCACCGTTTTGCCTACGGACGATCTCACGACGCGGGGATCGCACTTCGCAGTAGAGTTCTCGAAATCATCGGGGCGGTCAAAAATAAACTTTTTTTTATCCGAGATGATAACTGCTTCCCAATCAGTCCCCATCATCATGGTTCTTGTCTCAAAGATGTCTCACTTTCTTGTGATAGCGTGTACGAGGAAGGTTGCAGTCCATTTTAGTGTAGACAAGCCAGTCTACACCAAGGAGAATGCGGTGGACGGTCCGCGCGGAGCACTCACGCTCCAGTTTGTCAGTCAACTGGACAAACAAATAACTTTTCGTCGCTGCCTGTTGCAGACCTCCGCAAGTCGCGGCTTGTCAGAAGATTAGGACTGCCTCTCGTTCCCTTTACTTGCTGAAGCTGCAAATCAGCCTGCACACATGTATTTCAACGCTTGAGACGTCTCGCAATGTCTCTAGTGGAGTGCCCGACCTCACGCAGACCACGGATTCTTCCTTTCTCTTTATTAGACTGCTCTTTTACTCTCCCCATCACTTGCAGAATCAAATTTTCAAACAGTCATTCTTTCGTAGTTGATCTTGATTTTGAATAGCTAAAGGTGGCTTATCTTTAGGCCACGTCCGTCTTTCGAAATTTGGATGGGAGAACCCTTGAGAACTGCTAAAACCGGGTCGACTACACTTGCATCACACTTCAACACTTTCAGATATATGATTTCAAACGGCAGTTCTTTATTCGTAATAGTCGCAGAGGTATTTAGAAAAACATGGGGTGTACTTTACCTTTGGTCTGGATTGTTCTAACCTTTTTAAAAGGCACACTGGACATATGTCATGTGATCAGAATTGCGCCATACAATTGTCAAGTCTTTTATTGCAGGGATGGCTTACATAGACACCATATACAATTTGTTGTCAATGACAGCTTTGAGAGACATTGGTCATAAAATGAGCATATGGTTTGGATAGAGCTTGGTTTGCCACTGGTGCAGCCAGCAACGACGTCGCCAGAGTAAACGCCACTTGCAAAGACGACGGTCTTCTGGGTGGCGACGAACAAATCAGCAAAACCAACCGGTTGATGGTAATTTGCTTTGTAGTGGTACTGTAGCGAATCGGATTTTATCAATTGATGGCGATCGCTGGGTGGAGTACTCTCAAATCTCGACAAGTCGTGGAGAAAGACCGATTGGCTGTTAAGCAGCGCAATAGAAAGACCGAATATCGACATATTAAGATCGAATGCCAAAATACCGAGAATGAATACAGCAATACCGCTGTCAAATATCACATAAACCGGATCGAATATCAAGTTGCCAAGATCGAGTCAAGATGCCAAGATCGGTAATGCATGAGGTGTTCAAATTCGGATGAATAGCTGACACATTGCCAAGGATCACAATTCTAGAGAGTGATCGACGATCATTTTAGGAGATAGACGATCGTGGAGATCGGCGATCGGGATGATCGACGATTGGGGTGATCGACGATTACTCAAGATCATCAATTTCCCGAGGAGATCGACGATCGGTCAGGCAGATTGATGATCTACCTGAAGTGTACCACGTATGCGAAGGATCAATCAACAGAATGTAGAGGACTCGTGGCAGCATATCCTGACTCATAGATAGTCATATTTGTAGTTTTAACTTTGAATTGCTTGTTTTGAGCATAATTCTGTTTGCTTTTGAGTACACGTGTTGGCTTCTCTACCGGGCTGGAATATTGGCCTCCTGACGTCAATAAAGTCGTCCATACTAAAATCAAGTGGTATTTCCAGGTAATTGGCTGGGGGTCAAGAATTCTCAACTCCTCACTGCAAATTGGACGCAGCAAGGACGTAAAGGACAAGGCGTAAGATCGCGATTCTACCCAAGTGGTCAGAGGGCTCGCGTGTCAAACATGTACACAGTGGACAAGGCGATCTCGTTAAGATCTGGGTAGCTTACATCAAGTGACCTAGAAGTATACCCTTGAGCGTGTAAAGGTTTCCGCGCGGTTCCAACCCTATTCCCAACACGATCGAGTTTTCTTTTTCTTTTGTGACAAGTGTCCACCGAGAAGAGTGCAGTCCACCCTACCGACGGGTACGCAAGGTGAAAAGGAAATACAAGACGCGTAACGGAGTAATCCCTCCAATAGTCGGTCTTCTAAGCACCAGTGGAGAGTCAGGTTCGCCTTATAAAATAAGCGATCGCCACTTAACCATAGTAGATTGGTATGTAAAAGTATTTTTTGGAGAAGTCAACACGAGACATCAGTCATCATAAAAAAATTAAGGCAAATCATATAGATTAGACGAGACAAAATCAGAGTTCAATACAGCTAAGGACAATCAGGATAAGGCCATAAGACGAAGGGAATAAAGTATGCATACTGTAGTAGACAGTGTTTTTTTTGCCAAGACCTTTTTAATTACTTTTCAGCATATAAGCTCTATCACACAGGAAAAATTACCTCATTTCATTTTTCGCTTCTTTCATTCGTTGTGGCGGCTTCTTTAACAAGATTTTAACCGAAGACAACAACAAGGCCAATAGCATCAGTGTAAAAGACAATCAGGCAACAAACGTTAAAAGACGACGAATAAAAGAAACATCCAGACGATTATCAGATATTTGTGTATCATTACGGATGTTCTCCAGACTGGAAAAGACCAAAAAAAAACACACACATAGAAATGTTTATGTGCATCTGTACTTCTCAAAACAAGTTCTTGTTACGCCGCAGAAATGTTATTAAGTCGACAGAGCCACACTACGATGATTTTTATAAGCTTTTTATAATCGCTTCTCTCTGTACATCTCCATTACCTCGGCTATCGTAGCTCATCGCTTTACTGCAATTGCAATAGCCGCAAATTCAATTAAAAAAAAAATGGGGTACGCATATCAAAATTAGGATGGTACTATCATATAGAGATTGAGCAGAACAGATTTAATCGGAATGTCATAGTTTGATTGTCCAGTACAAATCACCGGTGCAATGACCCACTATCGATCATTTTCCGCAACAACGTCAGATATCAGTATTGTTCATTCCGATTGGGGAGCTAAGTTCACATTTAACATAAAACGCCTTTTTTGTAACATATACAGTACAATGCCAGTAAGCGTCATTTACGATGGAAGGGACGGCAACGGTCATTTAAATGATGTGCCTCGAATGGACATTCAATTTTTTGCGTTTACTCAAACTAGGACGTCTTGATTTATATAAAATAATATGGCTACCAGTAATCGACTGCATTAATATCAACTGATGCACATGCAAAGAAGAAAACACCATTTGTCTGCACCTACATGGAAATATATCAGCTTATTGATTGGCAATAAAAAAAATTAACAACGCAACAATCTTTGCTCTCTAATAGTTTTACTAGCACCCGAATCGACCCTAACACATTCCACCAAGCCACTGTGCTTGTTGTTGGCGATAAATTTACCAAGTCATTCGGTACATAGTATATAATTTCGCAAGATGTCATCTTATAAAAATAGAGAATTGTCGTTTTTACCACACTTGTTACTCTTTCCACCACAAACTAAATTTGCTCGACTGATTACAAGCGCACCTTAACACGCCACCACTCGCTCTTACATACATTTAGTAGGAGTCTTTACCAAGCCGAAAATTCCACACAAAGTTTGGGAATTAGTTGGGAGACATCAGCCGACTATTCTTTCCTACACGTACTAAATTACCCGTCTGTGGCTGGCTTCTACGCTTTCGTACCCGATCTCTAGTTTGCTGTCCAGACTTCGCACCATTATCACATCAATTCCGATTATTCTTGCTCAAAATAAAGCCAGTTGAAGCTTTGGCATCCGAGACTAAAGCTGGATACAAAGCTCAGTTATCGACTGCATAATCTCCAGCGTCTGCCATGCGATAAAAAAGTGACAACGAGTACAAGGTTTAGATCAAGACAAGACAATGAATCGGGGATGGGTTGAAAGTACTATGGATGATACCTTTGGTGATGGATTACTCACAACGAGTGGGTATTTCGGAAATTTATAGAAACAGTCGCCACTGACTTCGTATAAGAGATCCGGAAAGACACGTACGCGGCTATAGTGAGACTTATACATTGCTGATGACCCACGTACAGCGGTGCTTAGTATACAACTGTGTCGAAGGATTAGGGTCTGCAGTATACTGTAGTGTTGCAAAATACAGCATTCTTCTAGAAGCTTCTACCGATAGCAGGGACTACCAAACGCTCTTTCTATTTTGCACAAGAGTTTTGTAGGATGCAGCAAGTCCAAGTGGTCTTAATGTGCTGAGCTGTTTTCTGAGACGTTGTGCAATACACACTGTATTATTGAGAATATAAAGGCACTAAAAGGCAGCTTCTTATATGTTGTTGCTCAAATGATCGAACGGCAATCACGCACTAACATTGAAGAAAAATAGGGGTTTTATTACCTGTTTTTTTTTGAGACCGCAACTGGCGCTTTTCTGCAATTTATGGTATGCTTATCGGAGATCGTCGTTAAAGGCGGAAGTGAAGAGTGATGTGGTGGCGTAAAAGTGTGGTTTAGTGTGGTGCGCTTGTGTATTAGTAGTTCAAAATTCGTTACGGTGTGGTCGCAATAGAAAAAGGTGTTGTGGAAATGACAGTTTATAAAGTATGCCAGATAAATTAGAGAATTATTATAAATCGAAAGAATACACCAGCGCTTATACTGTACGTATGCAATTCCAAAATCAAGTACAAAGGATACACTACGCCAAAATGATCATTTTTGAATGTTGAATGATATGCAAGCACAACCTCGTTTTGCTAATGACAAGCAAGGATGGGAATTATCGTCCAATGTTAATCGCCCTTTTTTTAGTTTTTAGTGACTGGAACTTGCACTAACTTGAACTTTAATGCACTTTATGCTAATATTAACCGTACAAAGGTCAAATGTGTACGTAGTAAAGGCCATGTATCGGAAAAACTCTTCCTGTTAAAAGAAAAACAAATATCGCACCTCACGCAACGATATCCAATATACTTCAAACTCTACTAGTCAAGTATCTCCAGAAACGTACTTACATTGATTAGGAACAAGAATTTAACAATTAGCATTGTCAAGTATGGCAGGAATGTGGGTTGATGACGACGTGGTCAATTCAAAAAAAATGTCACTGTAACCACTATGGTGGCCATGCAGTCGCCGTGATGGGCAATTAGGCTGATAGTTATTGTACAAGGGTAGTTAATTTGCTATTAATTGAATTCTAATAGCAAGAGTAGTAGGATAGGGAAGTCGGGAGATAGCACAAGACAAAATAGTATCAAGCACCGTATGCGGAGTCAGAATCTCTGTATTTTTTAATTAGTATTACTTTTGATGACCATTTAGTCCACGAACATTATGTGTTCTTCTTCTTGTTCGTTGATGATGGCCAATTATTATTTTGTCACCAGAAGAGAATGTTAAAGTTGATTTGAACTGTAATTGCGAAAAAGAGGACATTAATTGTGGAAAAAGATCACCTTAGTAAGCTGTGTTCCACAGCACTAGCCACTACTACAACAGTAAGATTATTTCCATGCATCTAAGGCTTTTCCATCACACGCGACGTTTTGCAACCTCGCGAAATCGTCCAATTTTTACCCCACAGTATTGCCTTGTTTCTCGTTAGCTTGACGTATGCCAACGAACACCTCACACCTACCGATCTTGAGTAAAAGCTAGAGAAAGGGTGAATATGCTCTTAGCTAATCTTAGTACCCATCTTATTGATCGTCATGTAGCATGGCCACTACCTTCTAGAGTGGAAATAGTCGAGCAAAACAACTGTGCAGCAGCTCACAATCTCTTGCTTTTTGCCTTCGCATCGCCTTGACAAACTTCCGATTGCCACTACGAAGTATTATTTGTCATCTACAATTCCTGTCATTAGTCATGATTGTAGTTTCCATTGCTTGTATTACTATATTGGATACCTATAATGTGGGCGTTAGCGCGGAAAATCTTGATACGAATAGAGTAGCAACTCTATTAATCATCAAAGGCCAGTTCAATCTCCTTAACTTATATTATGCAACCCTTTTGACATACTTACGTTCATGAATACGCTGTTACCAGCGTAGCAGCCAGACCTTCGCGGCCAGGCTTGGTGATCTCCTTTCATGGTGCTTTGGTAAAAGAAGCACCGTAAGTTGTATGATCAACGCATCAAAGTAGACCTAAACACTTAACGTCACGTTACCGTTCACTGCAAAGTGACCGTCTCTTAATCAATACGACCGGTGAACTAGCGTATAAATAAATAATTTGACTCCTACGTCTTCGGTCTCGATTTGTGCTTTATACTGGTGCCTTGGGTAAGCGCCACATATTCCTAGTACTTAGTTGCCGGTCCTATTCTCGCTACGACCAACCCAAGGTCTAGCAAAATGGACAAATCTTATGTCTAATCGTACCACTTGGGAACTTCGAACTAATAAGCTAGGCCCCTCGCAGAAGCATAAACCTCCAATATAAATAGTCAGGTGACCTGGACTAAATCGCCCGTTGAGTATCCATTAAACAGTGGCCATCCGTTAGGGAATATGTAGCCCCGTCGAGAGGGCAGAAATCTGTCATTTAAATACTTAATGTACCCAACTTATCTCAGCCAAACTTATAAGGGTTCTTAGTCTGGATTAGAACATTTAGCGGCACAATTACCGGCTGAAGCGCGTAAGAATAAATACAGTAATCAAACAAAATGGTCCTTTTACTTATCTTAAGTGATTCATCCTGACGTGAAAAACGGTTTTACAGTATAACTACAGCTTCTAAATCATGTAATTGCTGGAGGCAACGTCAGCTTTGTTTTGGTGAGCTTGGTTAAGTCACACATTTAATTTGTATCCACCATCCGAGGGGGTTGGCTTGATCAAGCTGTTTTGTTAATAGTAGTACGAGGGCACCTGTGTTAAAAATTTTGCGTGTCTTCAAACAATACTTACTTCTGGCCACAAATGCGTTGGTACATCATCAGCATGCATCGCCGCGCGCATTTTAATGACCAAGACACCATTCATTTTTTCTAATAGTCCTTTTTTCTGTTTTATTAGCATGCGTGGGTATAAGCATGCGTGGGCATAAATCGGATGCCCGTAGCTGCAAGAAATGGCCAAAGCTCAGCATTGACAAATTTTCTCCTCTATCACTTGTGAGTTAGTGCATCAGATTTCCTTCCGCCAGAAGCACTGTGACGATTTTGATCACGTCGCATTTTAATTCTACAATTATCTTAAGTGGGTAACACCACTGATATTGTGAGCCAGTTTTGAAGCAGCTGAAAATATCGGTACTCTCTTACTCCTTATAATCGCTTTCTTACGTCACAGACGTTCAGCATGAGTCGTTCGTTTTTCACATTGTTCCTCTTTTCTGCTGCGCTGAAATTGTACGACATTCACAAATTTCGCTTAGTCCACACTGATACTTTTTTATGTAATGGTATACGTATTGTGTACGCCCATGCCTTTTTGATATTATTTTCGTCAGTTTGTAGCAAACATTTTCTACTTTTCTTTATATCTTTATTTTGCACAATTCTGAAAAATCTAAATTACTGTTACAAAATTGATAATTAGAGACGACTAATTTTTTCGACATTACGATGCATTTTACGATGTGTAATCGGCGAACCGCTTGACCTTAACACATGTGTTCCAGCGAAATCGCCTTATTTTACTTTTATTGATTCCCTCCTACTTATTGATGCATAAGTGAACTTGTAGTACAAAATTTGTTAACTTTTGCTCTGATTGCTATGATATTCTTGGATTTCAACGCACTACTCCATAAGCATAAATCAAGTCCCAACAATGCACCAGCACACTCGAAATTACAAGCTTATACATGGAGGAAACGGGTCCGTGTATCCATATCATAGTGAAAATTTCGATGATTGATTTCAGTACAGCGTACATAGAGGTGTTACACTTCACAGTAAGAGATGCTATAAAAAGAATGGCTTGCAAAGATACACTGGCAATGTAGCTCTCACGGCAGCCGTCTTTACGGGTCATGTACTTTTCATTAAAAAAAGTATTATACTTAGTCAGGAAGCTGAAACCTTCATCCTCATCGTGAATAGTGCATGTATAGCAAAATTTTTAAAGAGTCGAATAGCTGTAATGCGATAAGATGTGACTGTACTAATGTCATGGATAGGCATTTTCTTGAGCGTCTGCTCGAAAATGGGTGAGTAGTGACTTAGATGTTCGCCAAATATCACACTAGCATCGTCATCTTGATCCTTTTTGCGTGTAGAGTATCGATATGAGGGTGCAGATACAAGCTACGTTCTCGCTACTGTCATTATATTCATCACTTAACTAAATCAAACTAGGGACTTAAAATCTGAGATAGTCAGCTCTTAAATCCACAAATCGGGTAAAGGCCTCTCGAATTTTAGGAAATTCTATAGTTCCGCAGACTACGGGTCTCTTCATCTCTTGTCTTACGCATCGTCTATTCTTTTACTTATGTTAAGCTGCTCTACATTATCCCTTCGTTGCAGCCAATCAACACTCGCTAAATTGTCGAGTCCATGATCGATTCGTTCCTCTGTCTTACTTACATAGCCCTTACTGACTTCATCGAAGCTTTTGTGTAATGTGCCCATAAGCATTTATAATTACAAATACCGATAAGTCCTACTCAAATTAGCTCTTTTGGAGTTGGTAGGCGTAACATACGTGTCAGTATGATGCTGCATACGAGTCCAAAGATGCACTTCCGTAACATAATATTTATACGACTGTTTGCGCTTATGATAATCCTCAACAGCGCGTATAAGATTTTGTTGTGGCATCTGCAGTGTGCATTCATAAATTTAAGTATTATTGCGAAACTTTGCAAAGGTGAATTGGCATCAATACTAGTGAGATGTTATATGTATTATTACATCGCGATCAATATTTGGATAAATGAAATACAATGTCGCACGTGCTACTAAAAAAAATAAAGTAAGCTACATAAAAATTATTGCAAATTTGCGATAAAAAATTATAAATTAAGAAATTTCATAGTATAGGAAACTTTTTATCGAAAATTCGTAGAATACGACTCTTTTTAATTCACAGGATGGGACACTTTTTTTACCAGCTATAAGAGGGATAAAAGACGGCGAATGAACCAAGCGCGCGCAGCCTTTCTGCGTAACGAAGCAGTTCGGCTATGGCTCGTCAAAGACGAGCTGGTGTATATCTTGCTGCACTTCAAGTTAAAAAGCGTCCCGCTGCTCCGCTCGGTGTACTTTCGACCACCAGGTTCGTCTCTCATTGTTTATCTGAAAACGAGGAGCTGATTCAGGAAATTTAACTTTTATAGGAGATCGACTGACTGTAAGTACGGTATCCTATTTATGCGTGACCAAGTGGCACGTTGTTGTTTTCTAACACATTAGAGGTCTCGGACTACAAGAAAGATGGATGACACTAGCAGAAGCGCAAAGATAAGAGTGGGCGGGTGCGGCGATGGTTCTTGTGTGGTCCTACCACGTGTTTTGTGACTGTTATGTCGAGCTGACGCCTGACCTGGTGTGTCAAAACTGCAGATTCGTGAGGACCGAGCAAATTTGGTGATCAGCCGAGAGGTCATCATCTTATGAAGTTATGCGCATTCTGCAGAGATTTCCGTAAGTTAGTGCGTTTCTTTGCAATACAAATTAAAGGGATTTAGAACGACTTTTATGAGATACTGTTTTCCTGTTTCTATTGGGTTGCTTGTAGACATTGCATCGGAAAAATTATCATATCATGAATTCAACCAAAAACTTTGTCCTTGTTAACCACATTGACGAGACAAGAAAAGGGAATAGGGATGTCAAGTGATGACACGTGTAAGCAACGGGAGATACGGACTAAATTGGTCGCTACCCGTTGCTACAGAATTTGTGTCAACAAATACTGCGTCAAAACAAAAACGAGAGGGAAGTAAAAAAATATACAACACCGATTCTCGCTCGCCTTCTTCTTTCTAATTCTGCCCCGTCCCCTCCCCTCCTCCCCGGAAACTACATATGAGCCTCCCGACAAATTCTCCTACTGTGCAAAGCTGTCTACACGTCTTGCAAATTTTGTATTAATCGCTTTCTGCTGAACCGCTTTCATTGCGTCTCTTAAGAGGTTGTACCCGGGTCCGAGAAACCTTTGGTGGTAAAAGTGGTGACAGAGAGAGATTAACAGTTAAGACTGGGACGTATGGACGGTTATATGTTGTGCGCTAGGGGTCAACGGTGTATAATTTGTCGACTAGTCAGATTGAAGCCACCTTCACTTTCAATGCAAACGCAAAGGCGTGGCGGCAAGGAGTAAGGAAGTTCTGATACTTTCCACAGATGCAACTACCGATCGAACGATCCGTAGTTGAAAGGTTGATCACATATTGGTGATTTGATCTTTCTCCGACCGTTCAACAAGTTTGTTCGGCCGGGAAGACGGTGTATATCTTAGCAGCATGTAACTCCTCACCAAACCTCTTCATCACCAACGGCACCAACGGTGCACCCAACCGATTGTGAACTGCGCCCGTTTATGAAACTTCTCCATTTGGTGGCAGTACAAAGCGTCCAGCATCTGACGAAAAGGTAATTCCCGCATCTGCTTCAAAATAGAGTTTGCAATATCTGCTAAGCTTAAAGTGACATGTACAAAATGGTGAACGTCACAAGCGTATGTTGTTCATTGATTGTGCAGGATTTCTGTTATGTGATTAGCAGCAAGAGGCTTAATATTACGGATTTGATCGATGCACTTTTCGAAAATAGCTTTGTTGTTGGCGTAGACGCATTTCCAGAAGAAAATAATGTAGCAAAAAACATACGGATCAGTGTCATTCATGACTTTCCATCCTTCCCCAACAACGTGACTTGGATAGTACATACCTTTTGATGAAAATTCCACGTTTAGTCTGAACGTTCTCAGCAGTGTGATAGCAACAAAAGGCATTAAAATTGTTCGGAAAAATTTTTTGCCACTGAGTTTACCAGCACTTTCTCACGGTCAATTACCACTCCACTTTCACGTTCGTTGATCCCAGGATGCACTTTTCTTAAGCAAGTCAAAAAAAGTCCCACGTCTTCTCACATTCATTCGGAACAACCGCCCATCCCTAAATCTGCAGTTCATCCTGAGCATCCATTGACACAGCCAAAAGAAGGATCTGGACAAAGCGGGTTTTGGTAATAGTCCCATTTACAGCCAAAAAGTAGCAAATGTGTTGAAAAGCGTAACTCGTTGCACTTAAAGCGATAAATAGACTTCGGAATCGTTTTTCTATGCCGTTTTCGTTTGTGACTTGTTTTGTTTAAGTTATACGATAGTTTCGGGATCCTCACAAAGTAGACATTGAACATTGCCTTCCACCCGATTGAACTGCTCTCGTTGCGCATAAATCGTCTCAGCACATACGGCTTCCTTTGCTATGTGAGTGGTAGTGTACGTAATGTCGACACTAAGCCCTTTTTAAATACTGCTTAACATCCTTAACATGAGCCTTGCTGCTCACTGTCATGCCTTCGCGAAGCTGCTTTACCAAAAATGTGTGCTCACACTGGGATCCGAGAGATTTGTCAAGCAATCCTTGGCATGAATGGTGATCTTGCACCTGACTAATACGATAATGTACGGGTTTTTGTAAGTGATATGCGGGCATATGCATGACAATTGTCGCCTAAGCACTTGAGGTAGGCTCTGGTTCTGTTTTTGTCGGAGACTTTGTAGCTGACGTGATCTTTTGCTGCCCGTGATTGAACTGCCATCATTGCTTCATCCATAGTAGCGAAGGGTAGTCCTTTATGAGCTGGCACATCAGGAGTGATGGTAGGTGACATTACAGTTGGTTGAGGATCCTGTAGAAGAAGAAGATTTGGAGCGATGAAAAGGGTGATCTCGAGGGAGAATGACTCAAGGGTGATCTTCTGAGACTGCGAGGAGGAACTTTAGGGGACTTCCTTGCGTCGCTCGCGAGGTTCAAATCTAAAAGACCAAAAATTGTCCGTCCCGTTGAATAAAAAAGGGTCCTATTCTACGAATTATCGGTCAAAAGTTTCCTATTCTGCGTAATTTCTCTTTAAAATATGTTCTGCATCGCAGTCTCGAGCGGCGCCTCGCATGCGTCATGTACTATTTTACATGAACGGAAGGAAGGTAGCCACATATTGCATCGTTGACCATGTTCGATTTCATAGTATTGTCACAATATACACGTTCTTGGGAATCTCCATTTTTTTGGTGTAATAAGACCTCAACTATAAATAAGAAGCACGCAGTAATTTCAGATCTAATTACATCTCGGATTGGCGAATTTACACAAAGAGAAATAATTTCCATAGATCTGACTCCAAGTCTAGCAATCGTGCTGCATAAAGACTAGGGACGACTTACGCTTTGACTGAAACGGTCAAAGGTTGGGGCTCGATAGTAAATACGAAAAGACAAATGGCAGATAGTGTAGCAGCCTCTACGCAAATATTGGTGTTTTGCCCATTTCGGTGTCTTGAGGCGTCCTTTGAACACATGTTGTCAAAAATTATGACGGCAGCTTAACATTAAATATTGGTAGCTACAAACCTCCCAAAAATTATGGACACAAACCAAATTCTTAAAGAAAGAAGTAAATCGCAAAAACAAATTGTATACGGTAATGCTATCATCTGGCTACCATGCACCTCAAAGCCTACGCTTCTGTATGAGATTCTTTGTGATGTCATTTTATCGCATCATGTCCTAATTGGCAGTATCCATGATCTTTTCCGTACCTTTGTCCGCAGTTATGTTACTTCGTCCGCCTGCCAAAATGCATTTAGTGGATTAATACCAACAACCCTACTCACCGCCAATTCCAAATTAACCCTTTGCCATAAAAAATGCCACTTACTCGTTGCAAGTGCATGAGTCGACTAGTCCCTAGTGTCTTAGTAAACATGTCTACAGGATAATTTTCCATCGACATGAACTTCATCGTGACAGTACCTCGAGCCGCGTTATATCGGATGAAGTGGCAACGGATGTAGAAGTGCTTAATTCTAGAAATGTTGACAGTTCCGACCACAATTTAGTTATATATTTAGGCCGACGCAGCTACCAATTTCCCATGATCAAGATCCTTAAGCATCGCACATACCCAAAGCACTCTTTTATTGCACATTTTCACATCAATTACACTGCTTAAAGCACCTTAAGCTGATTTGTGGACTCTTAAACGACTGTTGCCCCCCAATATTACCAGCGTCCTCTTAACTGAGCGTCGGTCGTCAAATTACTATCCGAACTATATGTACAACTTTGATTGCATTTCTGCTATCTCATCGTCCGTAGTTGGCGATTCTTTTCTATAGCTTCAAACTGACTCGCATAAATTGTCCGCTTCCATAGGAATTTTTGGCTGACTCTCCTCATTACGTCTTCCATGCATCGAGTCTGTCGAATCAAAAGTGTTTTGCTGTTGCGTACATAGTTGATCTCCATACTAAAAAAAACTAGCCTTGCCCCACACTTTTATCTTACACGATCTTTTGAGTGACGCTTGTACATTCTGCTTTTCAGTCTCGGTGATACCGTAAGGCAATTCGATTAACACCTCTTCCTTTAAATTACTACCAAAAGTACCGTGTCTGCATTTAAATTGTTCAGTTTTATATCCAATTTACAACCACTTCAAGGGGGCAACACTCTGCTATACTTCATGTCGCCAAATGCGAGTTTCTCTTAAACAATTTCAATACTGAACTTCCATAAAAGGACTTAAGCAACGAGTAGCGGCTAGTTATGCATCACTTTTCGTGTTCGATACAATTATTTGCAAAAACCTATCGGCATCCAATTGATCTTACATCCATTCTATTCTGTGGAAGTGCCCATTGTCCGTTCTCTGCGTGAGCCTTGAGATCCATTCTCATCACCTACGTACATGTCGAGGCATCGTTGCTGTTCATGACTTTTATTGTATGTGTTTAATGCATCATCCGCATCGCTTACACTTTCCGCGTAACCCAGTAAAAAAATTTAATGTAAGGTATTCATTTTAATACAATGTTGCTTGGGCGACGGAGGATAAACGTTAATTTTAGAGTCAGGTCGTCGTCGCCATCATCTTAAGCTCGTCAGCGATGGCATCGACATTATCGAAAAGAAGATCTAGGTCACTAGAACGTCGAGAACGTTCCCTTTCGGGTCTAAACACTTAGTTGTCGTTTCGGTCGTGATGTGCACTAGGTGATGTGTCACCAATACTCTTCTCAAAGATACAGGCTCTTGTTTGTATTCTTGCATCTTCACTTCGCCATGTGGTTCCTCCGTCCGACCCATCAATTTGTCTTCAGGGACAATCTCTATTGGCGTACAGGATTAGCCACTATGTCATTATCCTCGATCGAGTTTATGGGGTTTTGTTTTCTCCGTCATCAACGTATTGTTCACTATATTCAGCTCTTTATGTCGAGCTTCACAAACCTTGACACCTTACTTGACCTTATTCGGCTCCATATAGTTCACGCAATAGCCATTCGGGTTGACAGCAATAAACACTTGAAGATCTTCGGCTCCAGCTTGATCAGTTTGGCTTCGTCGAGATGAGCATAGCCCATCGATCGAAACACTCGCAAGTGATCCAGCCGAGACAATACCTTGTAACCAATTTCGCTCAGATAAGATTCCGTATGCGCAATATTAGATGACCGTTTGATCAATTGCACTATCGTACTGACAGCCTCTACCCACCACAAAGTCATATCAATTTTCCTTACCACGCAACATCCTTTGCGCCCTCTCCATTATTGTCTAATTCATCCGTTCGGCCGCACCATTTTTGCTGAGGAGATTATTGCACGGTCTTCTAGTTCTCAGTTCGTTTCACTGGAATATTCCGCATAACGTCTGGTGAACAAAGAAGGTGGCTTGTCCGATTCCCTACACATGACGCGCTCTACCTCTGGTTCATGTATGTGGCATTGAACAACTCGAACGTCCGAACATCTTGGGCACTTCGCTTCATTTTTTGTTAAATTACGCTAAATTACACTTTTCAAGATATTCTACCATGAAGAATAGTATGTGTTTCGCCCCGCTTTTCGATATTGCGTTCTTATTACGTCCGTGTGCACAAATTCCAGAAAAAGAGCGTCTTTGTGTGTAAAAGAGATGGGAAGCGCGTTACCTTACGCTTTCCCGTCATGCAAACACGGCATAAAGCCTTCCTCTTTGCGCTAGTGACGTCAAGATCATTTTTGCCCGCGGCGTATTCATCAGCGCTTCTGTTTAAATAGCATATGAGGGCGTGCTACAGCTCCCACTCGCTCTTAATTTCTTAGAATGCCGTATATGGCGCCATTTCATGCTGGCGTCTCAGCGTGTGAGCCTTATATATCTTTCTGCCCGTGTACGACCATAATTTTCTTTTATGTGACACTTGATTCGCGCTCAAATCTGCGCTGATCCCGGCTCGGCAAGATTTCTCGCCGAAATTCTTCGTCGATCCACTCCAGGGATGTGAAGAAGGTTCAACATTTAGAAGCAATGGCCTCCAAAGCCCATCAAGTTAATCCACCCATTGCCCTTCACACAAATCTTCCTACCGTACGCGATGTTCATCTCAGTACTCGTAGCCATTTCCTTGTAATTGAACAAGTCGTTTCCGCGTGGCGTCATGTACACCGTCGCACCACGATAGATCAGCCATCCTAATGACTGATTTTTCCTGAAGGCTAAGACAGCGTTCTCATCGCCCATCACGGTGGATTTGTATATTTTTCACGCATTCTTACTTCGTGCTCCCAAACTTGTCGCATTTGAGGTGCTGGCCTTAAATTCAAGTCTAAATTTTATGCTGTTTCTGATTCTGCAGTTGTTCCTGCCTCCCTGGCATACTTTTCGTTCGTCGACTTGCCCCAATATATAGTGGCCGTGAATGTACGTTCCGTTAATTACTGCTTCATCCGTCGCCAGCACTCTTAAAGCAACCTATCCTTTTCCTAAACGATCGTATAAAACCTTGCCGTTCTCCACGATCGATGCGATAAGCTCGTAGCACTCAGCAGGCCGACCGCTTATCATAATTCCGAACTGCTAGGCCTCATCAATTCAAACAACTACATTATGAAGACCAACTGTAAGCTCATCCAAATGTACCAGACGATTGGCCAATTCTACATCGTCGTCCATCTTTATCCGTGAAGGCGGCGGGTCATCTACATTTAGTTGTCATGATTATGCGATTGAAGAACTTCCTCGACGTGACCCATGCATGCATGGCCGTCGTTGCCGACCGAACTTTTTCGGCGCTTAAGCGCAGTCGATTATGCAATGATTTTAGTGCCTTCATGTTAATCAACATCCACGCCTCTTTCATCTCCGCCTCAGGCTTAAAAACCCTGCACGTGCCCTAGCAGCCTATTCCGTATAAGTGTCATCCGCACGACGAACTCACGAAGAAGTAGTTGCTTGTAACCAAGTGGATTTAGCTTAATTTGCCAATAATTTTAGTCGTTGGTTGGGCTCGAGAGTTGTTTGTGGCTTTTAACCTTTTTATAGGACGTAGGTGCAGTATGATGCAATACAAGTGAATATATTTAGGTCATTGGTTCGCTACCCTGTGCTTCCTGCCTGTGCTATCTGCTTTAAGGTAGCACAGGGCAGAAAATTATCACGTATATTTATATCCACTACATTCTTTTGATCATGTACAAGCTTCTTTGTGACCTCAGCTAATCACGTCACGGTTAAAGCCTTGACCCTTTCCGTAATAATGTCCATCGTTATCTCTTGTCATCAACCTGTTCAAACCATGCATTCATTGCTGCAATACCAACACACGTGAAGCAGAGAAACTTATGGGGAGAATTTAAGTTGCATCAAGCAATGACAACAATAAATGCATACACATAAATTAGACAGTAGAATTTGATATTATGAAGACGAAAAAAGCCGCACTCTGCATGGATCTCGCGCATTAGCGCAACAATTTTCGGCGTTTCAGCTTCTTATTGAGATTTACATTAAAATATTATATTTTAAGGACATAGCGGTCAGCAGGCTTGACCCGCTGAACATTTCTTCGCGCTGTCTAAGATCACAACACTACCGGTGTGTGCATTAATCAAGTATTTTCTGCTCAAGAGTAACTCTTCAAACATCTGAGATGAATGCCCGTGTCCCTGGTATAGGCATTTGTGGTGCGCCTGGGATGCTGAAATTGTTGATAGGACCGACTTTCTTTATTGTAGCTGCCCATTGTCACTCCTGAGCTACTGTGATTGGTCTTTTGGCCTCCAATATGTTTCTTTAGTTGTCTTTCAAGCTCATACACGGTAAAGGGGAAGCATTCTCTTGAACTCACTTTCTTTTCATTGAGTAGTTCCCTAAGATTTAAAAGCGTTCCTCTCACACTAATTTGTGATCTCTGATCACCATGAATAGAAGTTAGCGCAAAATGGATATCTTCCTGTCTAAAGCATTATGTATGGTGATACTGAATGTCAAAAAACGGTTAGCTGCAACGCATACTTGTTAAATACCATTATTAAATGCTCAATTTTGTATAAAATAAATAAATAGGATGAATAACTTCGTTTTTGAAACGCTTTCCTGACTCGTTATTGGCAAACCCACCGAGGGCCTCGTCGGTGGCTTTACCCTCGGAATGCAAGCCCTTTTTAACTTGAAATTCTACAAATACCTGTTTTTAAAGTTATTGTTAGCGCACATCTACCAAACAATAACTACCACAACTGACAGATGGGGTGTTGACCACGAAAGACTGTCCGCTATGACAACTCCTTTTCTAACAAGTAGTATATGCTGCATCAGGATCTTCGCTGTCAATGTTCTCATTTTCCATTCACGATCGTGTAGTTGGTAATTCTTCATCTTTTTGTTTGATGAGCCATTTTCGTAAAAATATTTGCGCTCGTCGTTGTGATCAATGTTGTCGCCCTCATCACCATCCACGTTACCGTACGACTCCGACTTGCTATTATGAATTTTCTAAAGTATCACCTATGTTTGTCTCTGTTTATGCATTCACGTCTTTGACTTCGTCACTGCTTATTCTGAAGGAAGTTTTGATTCTTCCTTACATTATACCCTCTTGGATATATCGTGGCTCAGCAAAGTGCTCCTACAATCAAGGCTGGTTTATACCCGCATCGTGTGCCAATCAAAAAGGTCCTGCTATGTAGCAATGTGATAAAGCTTTACATTGTGAAGTGTTTACAATTACAACAAGCTCAGAACATATCCGTGCGATACCGTAGAGCAGAGTCATATTTAAAATCGTATTACTGATTTTACATCATAATTTTTTTCATTCCCGCATCGTATACTGATTGAAAATGTCTTGATTTTTAGCAAAGGAAACAAAGTGTCTATCTTGTAAACTGATTACATTGAATAGAAGCTTAGAGCAGATCCGTACGATACATTAGAGCACAGTAATACAGTAACTTTATATTTTTGAATTTTTATGACTGTTAGTACAGTAGAACCTGTCTAAGATACTACTGTCTAAATTTAATTTTAATATTTCAGTAGTATTAGCGTCCTTCTCAAGGTCGGGCCCATACAACAATTAATATACCTCTTTAATATAAATCCATTGCATCTCAGGTTCCATTTTTATCTTTATTTTGAAAGTCTTTCATATAAAAAAGTGTTGGCAATGTAAAGTGATGTGAAGTACACCTAAACACGTCTAAAGAAGTCTCGTATGTCAGGCTAAACCTTTTGATTTGTACGGATCACCCCGACTTCGTCCTTCATTCGCTGTAGTGACTTGATTAAAGCCTGCGCATAATATCTTGTTTCAGCCAGAATGTCTCAAGCAACTCAGTTGCCTCCTGAGCATCCATGACAGCTATTTTAGGATGTTCCTGGCTGTCATCCTGCCCATCCTTATACTGAGTCAGAAAGTGGTCTTGAATGATGTCGTTCACGTCCGAAATGTACGATGTAATTCGCTCAGCTACATATTCGAGCAGGTTGCGAATTTTCATCGGCTTTGGATACTTAAAGCGTCCAATCTAATGTTATACTTCTTTCATAACTTCATTGTCAAGACACTGCCCCTCGAGGACTGGTGGACCATCAGCTGGTTCGGACCGGATACTGCTGTGCCGGAAAGAGTTGTGGATAGACTCAGTGCAGGTATCGTTAGCTCATGCTGAGACTAACACTTACATAGCATGAAGGATGTTTACCTTTGCCGACTAAATACACCATTGCAGAGATTTTGAAGGAGCTTACGGTTAAAGTTGCGCTGGTAGTATGCGTTGAGGTTTCGTATGATTCCTCGGTCACAAGTCTGGAGCTTTAATGTCATGTTGGGCAGAAGGAAGTGGATTGTCGTGTTAAAAAGTGAGATCCACTGGAGTAGATCAGCAAGCGGGATGTGTGAGATGCAGTTTTCCAGCATTAGCAGCATCTTGCAGTTTGCCATGTCTTAATAGAAGTCCATCAGCAACTCCAAGAAGATCTTTTGTGTCATCCGGGCCTTCTTGTAGCTGTGACACTGAAATTTAAGGTTCTGGAGATTGACATGGCGGAAGCAGCGAGGGGTGTCGTACTTGCCAATGATCTACGGGGGCATTAATTCGGACCCATCACCGTTGCAGCACACAGCTATAGTAGTCTGTTCCTTGTTTTGCTTCCTTCCCTCCAGCTGCCGCGTTGTAAACGAATTGTCAGCCTATAGCATAAGGGGTGCATTGTTCAATATAATACAATAAGATTTGATGTCTTTTGCAGAGCGCTTACCTTCATCCGACAGAACAAGCCATTCTCATCCAAGTTTTAGAAATCCTTATATTTGTGCTGATTGAAGACCGTACGTAGGGAAGGAAGTGCATCCTCCACAGCAACCATGTCTACCGATTCTCTCTCTTAAAGCAGCTGTATGCGTGTATTCCGCTGCGAGCTGTAAAGGATTCTAGCCATCCATTTGAAAACTAAAATGGCTCATGTCCTGGATGAAGACGACCCAAAATCCGCTCGGCATGTTCTGTAGACAAAGTCTCCGCTAATTTGATGCGACCCTGGTGGGCAGTGAACCAAGATATCAATAGTGATTCATCATCGGATACTTGAATGAACGCTGACGTTTAAAACTCATGTTGTTTTCCTCTGGAAGACGAAGAAAGTCGGCCTTTCTCTTCAGCGTTTTAAAAAAAACTCTTGCCTGGCTAACCCTTAGCTGATGGTTGTCCTGTTACCATTTGACAAGCTGATCATGAGTCAGTGCCGGATTCTTGGCGTGTTGTTTGCAGGATCACACAGCATGGTCCGTCATTGTGGTGTGGCGTGCTCCTCTCTGATACATTGTTGATGTGCTGCTGGGTTGTTCTAGGGGCATTGGGAGGAAAGCCTAAAGACTTAGGCTGAGCACTGTTATGCAGAATGCAAAGTAAATATATTAAAGCTCTTAGCTCACTAACTTCTGTTGTTACTCTATGCCTTCTCTATTTTTTTAGCCTATACGTTAGTAATTGCCACATCGCGCATTACTAATCGTCTGGCAGCACATTACTAATTCGTCTTGTCGTACGTATCTAATTCTGGTCGTGATTTTCACAACACTCTAACGTAACTTAAGTAATTGACGCTTTGCCTGGCGTTACCGTGTTGGTGAACCCCAAACACCAGGCCTGAAGATCTAATTTTCTCGTCTATGTTCCACACCAGTACAAAGCCAGTGACCTTTGGTTTGGCACTGTCATACCAAACCTGCTGAGCCCTAGGACACGTTACTAAGATCAGGCCTTATTTTACTTCAAACAGACATAAAAAGATTCAATTATACGGAGGAGTGCCACAACATGTGTTTCATTAGAGCGTTTTTATTTTTTAAAAAAAGGACCTGGTATCATTAAAATAAACAGTTTATAAAGTAGAACGTGTATATCGGATAATCCTACATCAAGATCATTCAGTTGAAGTTGTTTAATAATTCAAAAAGCCAAATTATCTACTATACATACAATTTATATCAGCGTTATTATATACTCTAATCCGATTGCAGATTCTGCAGTAGATACTGATAAAATCAGCAATGAAAGACGCGTCGAATTATGTAATCAATTGCAATTGAAAAAAATTAACACTAATTAATAACAATTGACAACAATATATTGTGATAGACTAGAATATCAAATTTAGTCATTATAAGATAAGAAAATTGCTATTCTCACCACGTCGTCACCATTTTTATCGTACCAAAATTTTGTTTAAGTAATTACAGGCGCACCACACACACTATCACACCACCACATCGCTCCCACCATATACTTAACGAAGATCTCCGATCAGAAAACTCTCAGATAGCCGAAAACATTTGTGCCAAACCGACACTTAAGGGTGCTTCTGCAGAGAATTTTCCTGCTCCGCCCACCCGCCCACCCCCTTTCCCCTAATGTTTTTAACTTGCCTGTTTTGCAATACGTAATAACTCACCTGAACTTCACCCAGATCTTAAACGGAGCATTTACTTGGTGTGTTCCACAAAATGGACTAACTGAACACATAGAATGTATTGAGGCATTACGAAGCGCTTATATCATGTAAAAAGTGTGGGTTGAGGGCAGGTTTGCAATCAAAATCAAGCGATTAGACAAAAAGCCTGCTCAATAGCGTATGAAAATAGGTAGACCTTGGCGACTCATTTCGGAAGTTCAGTTAGTTCTTTTTCGGGAAAAGAAAACGTCTAAGCGAGACACGTTTGAGCGAATGCAAGTAGAATGCATTTGAAATTTATTCACGCAAAAGAAGGTATCTTAATGTAAAGTGTGACAAGCACAACCACTATTTCTCGCCCAACATTGCTGGATATTGAAGTTGCCGGCGCCTGAACGAAGACGCACCTGAATCTGTGGAGAGATGAAAGCAGCTGGTGTGCCTGCACTTTTATTGCTGACAACACTGCAACAGAACAGCCCAGCATGTTTGTGAATCGCAGCTTTGGTGAGCTACAAGAGTCGTTCCACACTGTCGTGTACTTTCTGTGACGCTCGCGAGCCATGCTAATTTCCAAACTTTATTTTGATGTTACGGCTGGTAGAGTCTCCTACTTTCCGTATAGAATAGCTTGTGGTAGTGTGGTGAATTGCGGTACGTCTGCAATTATACCAAAAACATTACGGTGTGGTGTAAATAGTAAAAGACGTAAGGCTAAACCAATTTCTTTTTAAAAGCAACCTAATAATCCTTGACAAAAATTTTAATAAGTGGAAAAACGAGTTAAAAAGGCGCATCGCTCAAATTGGTTTATTTCGGACAAAAAACAGCTGAAGTGTAACGGGGTGGTCTTTTAACCAATTTTTTTAAAAAATTTACATCGATGGAAATTTTAGGTTTACAAATATTCTAATTTTAACATTATTGTAGCAGATTATGATCATTTGTAGATTTTAAAAGTCTGCACGTGGGTCGATATAGGCCGTGATATAATCAATTATTCTGATTCGCGACAGACGTGCGTGATGAGTGGCGAGAATGTAATTTTAATGCTTATTTGTATCCAGGCATAATTGCTTAGAGCTTGAGTGCACGTGAAGTTTTGAGGCAATAATTAACGCTAGTATCAATGTAGGTCGCTTGTTCTGTGTGAGTATACCTGTAATGGTCTCACTTTACATGAATTCCACTATACAGACTTACCATGGTGAACGTAGCAAGAAAGGTAAATCATTTATGCATTGTTATATCAGCCGCAACAACTACTGACTATCCGTGCGCAAAAGACGCGCGAAAAAAGCTTAAAGGGCTAGAAAACTGATATTGTGAAGTGTCTCCTCTATTATTTGATGGCTAATATGATCTGTCGATCCTTTCTTTTTAATTAATGGTATCAAGGTGCTAAATTTATAGAAAAAACATTCACGCAAAGGCTTAGCTTACAATGAATCGAAGCCGATGCATGACTTACACGCGTATAAAGGCTGGTCGTATAATATACAAAAGTGACTGATTATTAAATCATAGAAAGAATAGGACTATTTCTATAATTTTAGTGCGTGCCAGAATTCCGCTTAAGTCTCTGAACGGCCAAAAATTGCGATGGACTGTCCAATAGACGACTAACAGTAGCAATTATTAAAGTAATCTAAAATTGCTAGTTGAATAAAGATCGCAATGATTTATCGCTATATTCAAGGCATATCCACAACACGTGAGGCCCATTACAGCCAAAATAAATAAGATTTTCGTCGAATGAAAAGGTTGGCTTGCGGAAGGCGCAGTTATGGAAAGTGGTTTGTCTCAAATATTCAAAATGAGCAAGCAGCCATGATTATCATGGAAGCATGTTTTATTGCGCGTCTTCGGACATGGTGGACAAATTCATGGTACATCAAATGCTTTTGTCTTTGGGGTCTTTCCTCGCCATAGAGTGTATCAGAAATTTTGGTTTATTTCCGATGATAGGGACGGTATTACCTGTGTTAAATATGAACTTTTTTCGGTAGACTTCGCATACGCACCGAGATTTCAAAGGGCGGCCTAATAAACATGTTCTGTGATGATAGTTAAATATCTCATGATAAAAGTTTGTAGTACTTTCTATTACGGTTGTTTTTGAAAAGAAATTAATTTGCATAGGTTCTGCCATATCTAAAATTTAATAATTGGCAATCTATCATACATTTTTTAATTACGATAATGTTGATTAAAGTTAGATAGCTCAATGTGATATCAATAAAAGATTAGTTTGTAGTAGATAAATAAAACTTTAAACCGTTAAGGTAACGTGTTATTCATTTATTTATAAAAAGCATGAAATTAATTTACAATATATGATTTTATATAGCTTTGTACAATTGTAATTTTGTAATTAATTGTTTGTCGAGACATCAAGCGAAGGACCATAACATCATTGAAAAACTTCGCTAAGATTCCAGGGCCCGACATCTTCCATATCCTTCTTTAAATTGCATCATGGTGTCATGTTCGACTTATGCGCAGGGTAAATGATAACTTTCAAACCTGCTTTTGTACGTGATAGTCTGTGTATGTCTAAATAACGCTAGGTGTACGCCCATCATCGCCAGCTTTGACGACAAAGCATGATAAGAGGTTAGGTGAGAACAAAATTTTCACGAATCCCTTTAAAAGGCGTGGACTTCGAGACCCATCGCATAGCTTATAATTCGATACGGTATTCTCACATCCCCAAAATTGATTTTTTAGTCTTGGCGAAATTTAATATGGTGGGGTGCTGATGCTGCAAGACTTTCGAGCTTGCACTCCATATGTGCAGATCCACTCGATTGAAGATTCAGCAGCGATTATTTGTATACCTGAATATGGGGATTGATGGTCGAGATCAATCAGCGATCACTGTAAAATTAAGAAAATAGATTTGCAAAGAATCTTACCTGACGACTGTGCGCACACCTAACTAAAACTGTTTGGATTTAGTACGTAAAATGCATGGAAGAAACCTCACACATATTCAACCTCATTTATTTTTTAAAAAAATATTTATTCTCCCTTAAACTCCTCTTCGACAACGTCTTCGTCCTCGTCATCTAATTTGTACCAAAGATCGACAGGCACTATATTTTCTGGGCAAGCGAGAAACTTTGTGCAGCAGGAGGACTTCACGCATTCTAGTGAATCTTTAAAAAAGTGCACTGCTGCCGTTTAAGCGTCATTAGTTGTTGGCGGCTGGTATCTACAGTTAACACTGGAAGCAGCGTTACCCCTTGGTAGCACCAAGCGACATCCTTTGATCCGTGGAGATGGTAATATGATCAAGCGGAAGTGTACGGGCAAGATTTTAGTCTTGGCCAAACCTTGCATATTAGCCATTAGACATATTTCTAACTCCGCTAATGGAATGCAACACCTTTTTTGTCTTTTAGTGCCTTCTCGATTTAAGCTCAATTTGATCACTGATCATTAATTAGTCGCTGTCTAGATGTCGTGCGGACATCATTACTGACTTTTTTTAAGGAATCCACTAGGAGATTTATTGCGTGAAAAATTAACAGGATGTCCATATTTCCGCAGAGAACTAATGCACATGTCGCTTAGTGCATTTATTTCAAATCTTATGTTTGATTCAATATTTGACGTTGATGTGCTGTAAAATTTTACATTGAGATTTCTGTGGAAAATATGTAGCTTGACAGTACTTCTGTATAAATACTTTAAGAGTGAATCAGTAGAGTAAGGCGGGTAGACATAATTCGTATAGGGCCATCTTCGATGGTAAAGATGGATGTATTTTGCGCCCAAACTAGCGAAATTGCGAAAAAATGTCGAAGACGGTTCATCGAAGCGTTAGCAGCACTTTTGCTGGCCTATCAGTTGACAGAGCTCACTAATGAATTAAATTACGCTCACACGATAATATTCGCTTAGTATAAATTGTACCACCATTCGTCGCGAAGCTCTCGCAAACTATAAACTGAATGTAAGAAGACATAAGGACGACTGATTTATATCCCATAAGCATATAGCGTCTTTTATTATTCATGCCAGCCGTCCCTAGAGGTAGTATGGACTCCGCTACATACATTTCATACCTATTAAAAAGTACTTGCTTTTGCCACTACGTGGCTGGTAAGAGAAGGCACCTACGATTATTGACGCGATTTCCTCTTCTTTTATTCAATTTAACAGGAATCGCCGCGCTGTCTGATGCATACGATGTTAGTTTCGTAGTCCTCTCGGGAGGATCGAAAATACAATATCGCATTTTTCATTACTATGCGAGCTGCAAAATCTTTGCCGGGAGTCTATAAGGCTAAAATCAACAATGAGAATGAGACTGATCGACAAATTTCTGACTATTCACACATTGTCGAGCAGCAGATGCTTAAATTGAAAAAGCTATATCGCATCGGTTGAAAATGAATTGCTAATGATAGGGACGTGCCTGAGGCAATTACGTCATGTTTTACAAAGATTTTATTACAGCTGGACACGAATATACACAAATGAGCATGGCAAGCTTCTTAGCGCTATTAACTGAATGTAATTATACTACTCTGAGTTTGATTTGGATAATGGGCCATACTGGTAGCTCGGAGAAGCGGCGGAAGAAGTGTAGCCTTACTTTTGTACAGACGTGCACAGACGTGTCCATCTTATCCTATCTCGCTTCATAGGTGATTAATAACAGACCATTTGGATGCGTACAATAAAACTCTTTAAATCTAGACATAACAATTCCTCTACACTTGTACTCGCCGCTTTTTGCTTCATGTTTAATCAAAAGGCGGCGGAGTTCGTCAGTTACATATGAAGAGCTTGTACCTGATGCAATTATGTACAAGTTCTTCATATGTAACTGACGAACTCCGCCGCCTTTTGATTAAACATGAAGCAAAAAGCGGCAAATTCTAGTGGAGAGGAATTGTCCTCTCCACTTGTACTTGCCGCTTTTTCGCGCCCGCGTGCTGCAAGGAAGCAGAAGTCGTCTCCAGCTCGTGACGGATAGCACCCGTGGGTACTTCGCGTGTCGTAAAGGAAGAGAGTGCCTTGTTCTGGGCCCCAAAATGAACGCCAAGAGGCTCCGGCGTTCCAATCCACCATCGGGTTCTCTATGTATGCTGATAAGAAGTTGTTTAAATTAGAAAAGAAACTCACAGGTTTCGCAGAGTGCCAACTTTACAATCATTAAGCCACGTTACAAATAGGAATCAAGCCGCTATGTGATGATATGAATTTTATCAAATTCTTTGACAAGTAAGCAACATAATATCGCCGGTTTGTCACGACTACCGGATCCATTTTTTTATGATTAGACACATACTCATAACAACAACCATGGCTTTCTTATGTAAGACTTTGCATCACAGGATAATAACGCGTCAGCGATCCTTGAGTACACGCAACACATTCCGAAGCTCTTATGATCACGACATTTATGATCACGGCCTTCTTATCGACTGCAAAACGCATCGCTCACTTTACGCTAAAGAAATTGAGATTCTCTTTACTAAAATTTCTTGATCGGATAGATTCCATACACAGTAAAAATTCTGCAGGATCCTTATGCCATTGTTCATCATTAACTTTGTTTTTGGAAAGGATCGATAACTAAAATCGGCGCATTTATAGTGCCAGTGGCTCCTTTTTGATGATCCAGATGAGCTGAATTCGGCATATTAACAACATAAGTATCGGTAATACATTTCCTGATAAGTACAGCTTCTGATTATTACAAATTTCTTGGTGAGTCCTTTCGAGTCCTTGTAGGGAAGTTGTTTCACTTCCAGTGCATACAATCGAATTACAATCATCTCAAGCGCCTCGTTCGTGTGGAGCTAGGTTATACAGTCTCAGACATTTCTCGTTTGGATCATCCCATAATTACGGTGAAATAGTTATGGCACCAACTCCAATGCAGCGAGTCGCAGACTAGATGATTGGACCTACAATACCCAGGTTTGGCTGATGCTATAAGCAGATATATCATACGCCACTATCAACATGATAAATGCCATCAATTAGCAACAAGATTTCTACTTTATACTTCTTTTGGACCCAGCTGTATCTTATTTTCGTCCGATTTTACCTCGAACGTGTTTACTTCATGCGCTATTAATTCCGGAAAGTTCGACGAGAGGAGGTGATGGTTGTAAGTTACCGACGCGTCCAATTACTCTTCATACAGCCATTAATGACGAAAAGCCTAGGCATATAAAATCATGAGCAAATCTAATGCCAATCCGCCCAATAAGGAAACTTGCAACATACTGCTGCATTGACATGACGTTGTCTTTTTTAAGTGTCCGCGCCACTTTCTCATCGTCATTATTACAGGTTATAATCAATTCATCATTGAAACCGTCACCGCTTCAAGAGATGGAGGACTAATAAGACGATGAGTGCAAACAATTGATTGGTAAACTCTAAATGTATTTGGTATTTAAATTTATGGTAAATTTGAAAGATGTGGGGGCACGAATGGTGCAAGTCAATCATATGTCACGCTTTCTACTATTAGCGATAAATGTCTTTTACCGGTAGAGATGCCCTCGCGAACCTTACAATCTTTATGATTAGTCTCTTTTAGCTCTTTCGAAAATGAATTTGGTACTTTGAACCGATTCTTATTTCTACAAAAAAATTCTACTGCAGCCCAATGCACTCATCTGCGCTAATCATCTTTCTGTGTCCTCAAGCTACATTTCTTATGTATCGGAGAGTAATTGGTTTTCTACATTTTTACTTACTTACATTTTTTTAGCCAATGCGTCGTTAGGCCCAAATAACATTGCGTATTTTCGATAGCAAGGTACTAACTCTAACGATGCACGCGTTGCAGCTCTCAAGCGTATCTACCATATCTGCTGAGGATCTGTGCTTTAGGCTTAAATGGTTAATCAATTAATTGTCAAATTTTCCAAAGGCGTCCACATATTTAAGCATCAACACATTGATAGATAAAAAGAAGACAAGTAAGTTCTTTGATGTAATTATTGTGCTAGTACATTCTATTACTAAAGTTTTGTGCTTTAGCAGTCATGAAAAGAAATTACGATCAACGCAACTTTTAATGTAATGGGTACGCTTGGAGACGGTCCCAAAGCATCAAAAACCTCTCGAAAAGTGTGAAGGAAGTTGACTTGTTGTGATCATTATTTACAGTCAATGGTGTTGCCATCAGTTATGGTCACGGGCAGTGACCATCGGACACAATCACTGGTTACGACCATCTGTCACAAACACCGGCTGTGGTCATCGGTCGTGGTGGATGTCGGAATTATAACTTCAAAGACAAACAATGGGTGGTGGGAAGCGAGCAGCGTTACATTAACTCATACACAGAGATGCATAAGCGTAGTTTTAGCTCCTCATAGATTGATCACAAAAAGTATTGATTTTACCATAAAAGACACGCGTCGGAAATCCTCCGGGCTAAATACTTTTGTCCACACAAGGTCCAAGAATTGCTGTACACGTGCTTGTTCAGCGTTAGTTTGCTCTCAATTGGTTTTGCCAGGGACGAAAATACTCATTCTAGTTATTCCGCGATCGGGCGTGGCAAGCGCTTGAATGATGGTCTTCGGACGGCTCAATCGGTCAAAAGTTAAAAGTCAAGTCGTCAAAACGAGGGGATCCAGAATCCACATTTGGTCACAGGGACATAATAAGGTCAGAGAAATTCTAAATTAGCGCTCATAACAACTGCTAGTCGTGTAACAATTCACACCACCATAACTAAACCATTTCCAATTCTATCAAGACCTACGATAAATTGACCTTAATTCATTCAATGGATTGCAAGTCGCCAACCGACGGTCACATAAGTTGAGCAGAAAAAAGTCAAGACAATACACAAGGTCCAAAGTACCACCTCTATTATTCAGTAGTCCGAGCGCGAGTGAAGGCTTGATTAAACATCAGTAATTTTGTGAAACTACTCCACCACAGTATAAATGCTTATAAAACTCCTCTTAATAAGAATTATTCTTACACACCATTTTGAAATTAGATAATGTTCTTTTTCGGTTAACTACATACTGCTTTTTGTATTATATGCGAATAGGCAAAAATTTTATAATGCATGATATTGTCAAAGGTTAGTTTTTCGAAAGAAGTAAACGATAGGGGTAAGCGGATAATTTAGACGCATGCTAGTATTCAAACATATACACCGCGCTAGGTAATACTGTAAATTATGTTAAAACCTACTACCTAATCAATTTTACGAATTACGTGGTGCCATTTCGAATTGCGATTTGTTTATTTGTCAGAAAAATTTCATAAATATGCGTAGACATGTAAGCAATCGCGAGATATTATAGGCAAGAGGTCTCATGTCGTTATTTATAAATATTCACTGTAACACGATTAAACTACGTCGAAGTGATTAAGGAATTCTAGTTTTAATGCATTTGTACGATTGTTTCATCAGGCATATATCAGCGGCACATGCCATTTTGGTAGCACAATGCCAACTACAATAACTACAGGGTTAAATAGATTAAGCCATGACTTGCTGGTGCATCATTCTGCAGCGCATACCATCTCACTTCGACTGACTTTTATACGCCACAATGTAAATGAAACCTTTCTGCTCGACGTCTCTATCATGACTACATGTAAACAATGCACAAAGGACACGCATCTACGAGTGGAGTCGAGACCATCTACAATATTTTTGGTTAAATTTTAGGTGAGTTCTGGACTTATCTGACGTATACCAGCTGAATAGCGTGACTTGCGCCAACCTGTCTGCCAGACAAAACGACAACAAGATAGTAAATAGTTCTTCTATTAATAGGAATGAGTAGGTGCACGGGGTAAAGCACCACCCGTTACATTAAGCGAAGGATTAGAAAGTGAACAGAGACGAGATCATTTGACAATAACTCATTTTCGCATCTAATGCTTAATATACCAGCAATACAACTATCTCTTAACTATATCGCATCGCATTTAAATTAATTTAGGTATAGAGCAAGATCAGATGCTTGACTGCCCGTCACAGTAAACTGATCTCACCCCCACATGCACTGTGTGCTGAATTGCTCGCGGGCTAGTGGGGATAATGTGATAGAGTTTTTTTGCGTGTCTAGAACAAAGCTAAATGTATTTGAAACAAGGTCTTAAAGGCTGCATGCCACAATGTGTCAATTATTAATAGCCTAAAGCTGCCTAATACATCAAGGTAACGAGTATAAGGCAAAAATGCATCTTTTAAACAAAAAAAATATAACAACGCACAATTTTTATTCACATGGTTTTTCGTTACTTAGCCACTACCCACCGAAAAAAAACTCGATTTCTGTATTTAACTTTACATTAATACTACCACAATTTGGCTAAAGGTAGTTTGATTGATTTTTAGCTCAAACTATACATACGCAAACCTTTCCATATTTCTACTTTACCACAAAGATCAAATTGCAACTCTATTAATTCTTTGCATACACAGTGAATATTCTTAATCTACCGCTCAGATTTCGTACGACTTTTCAAACGAAGCAGAGGCATTAAAAGTAGCACATGCACAACAACAAGGATAGCCCATTGTTGCTGAACGCACAGAAAGGGTGGGCAATGAAGATGTTAATACCGTAGAGCATTTTAACCCTGCTTCTACGCAAAACCTTTGCGACACTAAATGACCTCGCCAACGTGCTTCTTCCAGCCTTAGCACTGAAATTCATGATCAGGGATAAGAGAGCTGTATCATCTCTGTCTTGTGTAAGCATTTTCGTCTTGTGTATCACTAACTACAAATTGTCAGTCTACTAAATTACAGGCTAGCATTTCTACCTTATTCCCTTACCTCGAGACACCGAGTCCTTGACACGAGAAACATATCTCATCCCACCACGATTCCTTAAACAAATTTACGCACAACTTTTAACCTTTGTATTTAGCGGCTCGTGGAGCAATACATTTGGCTTATGGGAAAGTACAAAAATGCCCCGACTAATCAAATAAAAAAAAATGCTCAAGATGATAGGAAGGTGAAAAATAATGCCCAGATATTTGAAAATATAACGATGTCCCAGATAATTGAAAATTAAAAAAAGGAAAACGTTAGCCACCCCCCAGGTTTTCGTTAACCACCCCCCCACCCCTACATATTACCGTAATTTACTCGATGGACGCGTTCCGATGGTAGAATTGAATAAATCACCGGTTTAAGCAGTAATTTACTATTTCATTTACAATTGATAAAATACTAAATCTAGATAATTGATGCATGTCTATAAGTCGGCGACGTGTTATAATCTACATGTCAGATACTGCGATTATCCTGGATGGACCCTGCAACAAAGGCATTCATCAGTGCTACATTCGAAATTGACTTTAAGCCAGCTGCAGAGGTCTATCACAAGGTATGTGTGTAGTCGTAAAACGTGTATAATTGACTAACTAGACTAACGCGTAATTTGATGATGGTAGTGGCTTAACCTCCTTCCATCGGCAGCACATCGCGGCTGCTCTCTATCCCATGCATTGTCGACTGGCTCTTCATCCGACAGCGCGTCCTGATCCAGATCAAAAATATTCGAGTCAAAAGACGAAAAGGGCGAGATGCCAAATAATGACCGGGCTCGTGTGGTGAGGGTGAAGCCTAGCGATCAAGGTACTGCTGTTAGGCCAGCTTCCAAGATTTTTCCCACGACATCGGTAAAATATGCTATCAAATCGCATGTCAAACGTCGCTCGCTTTTTTGCGTGCTGTTGCTTGATACGAGCCAGCTGTCCATCGCAAGCTAGCTTTATAGCATTGTTGACAGACAGTAGATCGCCAATCGAGGTTCCAGTCCAGCGCTCCAGGGCAGCATGCGCACTTTCCATGCGAGACGTAGTGACATGTCCATAATGCTGCTTGATACGGAGAAAACAGGTCACAAATTTCTCTTTCCAACACAGCCAAGTTTCGTCGATACATCGAGCGACCTGCGGGTGCGATATTTCCAAGCTTTCGCGCATACTTTTCCACTTATCTTTGAAGGTCTCAACTCGATCTTGCGACACCAAGATGTTCCAGTTTTTAAAAAGGCCTCCCAATTATCGATATTGTTGAAGGACTTCTTGTGTTTGGCCAAAATGTTCTTCGATATATGACAGCGGCAAAGCAACCCGTTCACATCCGGAAAGACTATGTCAATTGTGCCCATCAAGGCCATCTCTCGGTCTGTTATAAATGTCTTAGGAATAAAACCCATCTCGCAAAATTCCTGTTGTAGCTTTTGCATCGCCCAGACGTAGTATGACTCTTGTTCTGCTTGCATAAAGCAGTATGCCAGAGTAAAGGTATAGTCGATGCAGGTGACTCCGACGATATGGAGCAAGGGTAGTCCATACCTGTTGGTCTTGTACGTAGAGTCCATAAGCCATACTACCCCGGCAGTATGTCTGAAACAAATCTCCTTGGCCGATGGAGAAACAACAAAAAGGTGTGACAGTTCCTGTCCATCTTCTTCGCGTGCAGTATAATATTTGACGCCTGAAGTAACAAGTCCATCAAGCAGTGACTGTAGAGGTGTTCTACCTTGTAGCTTCAGAGCGCGATCATTGTTACGGACGTTGCAATCATCTTGGGCGGTAACATTTATGCTGCTTTCATTGCGGAGGGAAGCGACAATAGTACCAGATTTGACAACAGCACTGGTCAATAAGAGAACTCGCTCGCGAGCCTCTTCGTTCAACGCGCGACCATTTGGATGTGCAGAGGAGTCATCAAATGTATCGTGATTGTGGTTTCCTTTTAATGACTGTAACGTGCCAGCGCTCATCTATGCGTTTAATGACAGCTTCAAAACGGCACCCAGTGCTTCTACTAGCCCTTACGCGCTTGATCGTTCTCGTTTCTGGTACTTTGTTATCAGCAAATGGCTTGTACTTATTTCCTTGTGAACACCACGGAATAATACGTTCAATTAAGCCATCTTTCCTATTACCCACCTTCTTGGTACGCTTGATCGTTAGGACATAGCCTTGAGCTCTAGCATGTTCATTAAGTGCCTTTTGAGCTTCCTCTAGCGTTTCGTATGTAGTTTCAGGAGGTGGTAGCAGAGCCATATTATAATGACAGACTACGGTGTTTAAGCGCTGAGCGAATTTATTCAACAATTGAAAAAAAATTGCGTGTAAGCAACTACATGATGCAATTATTGTGTTGGAATTGGCTTTCAGTATTCAGCGATATAACTTTTTATTTATAATTAATCAAAAATATGGAAGGTACATATATTACGGTAATATATAGGGGTGGGGGTGGTTAACGAAAACCTGGGGAGTGGTTAACGTTTCCCTAAAAAAAGGCTTTAGTAATTAGACAAAAAGAAAAGCCCCAGGTTCTTAAATACTCTAGTAAACATGGTACGGATACAATTCACACCATGCCATTTCTTAATATCCATTAAATGGCCATGATTATTCCCCTAACCTCCAGGTAGTGCTGAGTAGGGGGTTCTGACGCGGGCGTGCTGCGCTACAGCCACTAGTTGAGGGCGCAGACCGTACAGGCTAGATGCAAACACGTCTACGTATCGTCGGCAGCGGCCGTAAATGTAGGTTAAATGGGTACTGAGATTGTTTTAATCGACAATGATATTTTGCTAGTGTTTTCGTTAGTATTGTTTATTAATCTCATATCTAGTATTAATGTTAAAAAAAATTCGATTGCTGATATTTTGCTGCTATTTTGCTGCTAGGAAAGTTGTTGCTGGTGTCGTTGTTGCTGCTTCTGCTGTGGCTGTTTCTGTTTTTGTTACTTGTATTAGTTATTATGTGTTCAAGTTGCTTTTGATACATCTGATGCTTAAGTTGTATATGTCCTGCTGATGTGGCTGCTATTGATTACTCTGTTAGTGTTCGTAACGTTGCTACTGTTTTGTGGTGTGGTGGGTACTTTAATGCTGCTGCTGTAGTTGCTTAGATAGGTGATTCAAATACGTTCCTGCTGGTACACTACAGTTACTAAGCTTTTTTTTGGATAGCAATAATTACTTTGTATTTGCCTGCAAATGCCGAGGTCAGACAATGCTGCCTGTTGTTGTGCAGTTGTTGCTGCACTCTAGCTATAATCAGATTTTTGTCTGTGCGCAATTTTGCTGCGACACCTGAAAGTCTAGCACTGCAAATTATTCCTTTTTTCCATCTTGTTGGTACCGCATTAGGTTTTGTCCTGCTGAAAATACTAGTCACATCTTCACAGTTCCTCGCGTTTTAGTAAGACTTGATAGGTCATTGGTGGCATGGGCCCGGCTCTGCCGCATCTGATAGATAAGAATGGCGTGATGTCATTTATTATTAGTTAGAGCCAGATACTCAGCTCAGTGATATCAGTGAAAAAGCCATCTCAGTACTTTACAGTGGTGTCTATCGCGTACGCTTTGTGTACGAAATGCTCGCCGCCCCGATGATGTACACCGCATGCGTGTATGTGTCGTCGCGCACCATGACCAAACTGGACCCACCTTTTCACGATTAAGACCAAACGGTTGGTTTTAGCTGCCTACTAGCGGGTTCCGAGCGAGCTCTACGTCGAGCGTGCCGCCAGCACGCCTGTCACGGCCCTCTTCGCAGCAGCGTGCACATTATTAGAGTGCTCTTACGCCACGAAAAAAAGTCGTTTAAACGTTGTCGACTGTACTGTTAAGCACCGCCTGTAGCGGAGTGAATTCAGCGATAGGCTCGACGTGGTGTCGCATTCTTGTACACCAGGTAGTTCAAATTTTCGTCACCATCATATATTCGCCAGTTGTATCTTGATTACGCGAGCAAGACATCGCGATATTTATCACCTGCCAAATTAACTTGTGCTTGAACCGCCTGCCGTTGGCAAGTCTAATTGTGGAAATGACCAATCTACAGCCGATTTATGAAGTCATAAAATCGGCTTCAGATTTATAAGACTTTGGAATATGATGGAGGGGTAAGATAGCGATGGTTGGAAAAGGGATCAATAAGGTGATGATCTGTCACCCCATCGCTCCCTTTCCCCACTATCGCTCTCTGACCCCTCCATCACATTCCAAAGTCTTGTGATGCTGCCTTCGCGACCAAACCTTACCGCAAAACGTACTAAATTGTATAGTGTTTGTCACGCTGACAAGCACTGTGTGTTCACGACCGATCCTCGGGCATGGTGTCTCATAAATTGGTCTCGATTGCCTTTAGGACATATGTCGTCTGGACCGTTTTAGGTCCCGCTTTTGTCACTAAGCAAATTCAGTCCACTCGCTGCGCTTTTACGCTTTACAAGTTGCAATAATTGACAGCTTGCACAGAGATCAATCTGTCTCGCTTGTGATTTCCACCTACAAACGCTGCATTGCCGTTTGTACACCGTATCTTGCGTTGCGTGGGCCGCCATATCTTGCCATGCCACATGTGCGGATGCACGAGTCACTACGGTAACTGTAGATCATGAAACAAAATTTCTTTGCTAATTAAGCCTGCTTGAGCGCTTTGCAAGCAGTCGCAGGGCGACTCAATTGGGTGTATTGGGCATTTTTTTACCAGAAGAAAAAGATTTTGCTATCTCTTGTAGTTCCCTCCTGATGTCTTGGTTAAGAGCCAGCGTTCCAAGTCAACGATTTTTATATCGATCCCCCTTGCGGCCAATCCAAGGCCAGCAAAATTAGCGTGACACATAAGTCTCTGTTGTACCATCCGGAAACCCCCATGCCGCTAAGCTCGGCCTCACGAAGAATTACAAACCCCCGACATCGAACATTCCGGGGGTATGTACTAGCTGACCCCCAGATAATCCAGAAGGTAGTAGCCATCCAGTTGAATAAGTGTAAATGCCGCCGTATAGGATAGCCGCTGGCAGTTAGAGATACTAAATGTACCCACTGCATATGCAAAACAAAAACAAAATGATGCTGCTTGTGCTTCCAGCGAGGTCCTGCGAGTGCTCGCGAGGTGCCACGAGTAGTTCAATTACGCCCCTTTGCTTAATGGCCACTGGTTATTCTTTGTGTTTGAACAGAGCACAAGATTGAATTTTTGCAACCATTCACTTGAACCGATCCAACACTGCCTGCCTCAAGCGGGACCGCTATTGCTCAAAATTGATTGCGCTGATTTCTTCTGTTCTTTTTTTAATGCAGTGGGTACATTTGGTATCTCCAACTACCGATGTCTGCCCTCTTCGGCAGTGCCTACACATGCCCAACCGAACTTCGACTACCTAGTAGATTATCTGGGGTAACAGCCATTCCAGGGCCCCCGACTGTTCGAAGTCAGAGGTTTATGCTTCGAAGAGAGGCCAAGCTTAGCGGTACGGGGTTTCCGGATGGTACAACAGAGACTTAGGTATCACACCGGTTTTATCGGCCTTGGGTTGGCTGTAAAGGAGATCGATCCGACCAATACTAAATCGGAACGGCGGTGCTTAACAAAGGCACCCAGGGAAACCCGGGTTGCGCTATATCCTCTAGTTTGATCTAACTAACCTAAATTTAATTCTTAACTTGTCTCCATACCGCAGGAGACACATGTGTGCTGGATACTACCACCGTCGATTAGCCGTTGGCTTGGGACGGTTCCACTCGATGAAGCCAATCGTGGCATAAATTTGTGCGTAAGCGCGAAATTCTGCTGCGTGAGTGAGCGCATCACGTTGGCATCGACGAACCATGCAAGCCGTCCATCTTTAAGTGTGCACTGTACAATTGCAACCGTTGGAGTATCACTTTTGAAGGCCACAAAGCTGGCATTTTGGACTGGTCGGTCGAGTCGCAGTGCCCTTCGTACACCACCGCTGCCCCGCTCGATCCATCGTGGCCGTGCGCGTGCCGATGCGTCCCGCCGTGGAGGCCTTAGGTACACATTGACACCACACAGCTCGCCGGGAGGATATCGCGCGCAGTACGAGCCTGACTGCTCGCAAGAGTTGCCTATCTTCGCAGTGCATTAGTGCCCATCTCTAAACAAACATCTCGATATGTGGTAAAGCAAGATATTACACACACGTAGCCCGGCTTCTGCGTTTATCATGCATCATTATGTTTGACACCGTATCGCGAGCACTGTCAAATGTATACTGATCAGCTGCACACAAAATGCCCGATAGATATAGTCTCTGCATTGTGTCCGACCTGAAGACACGCGACATGGAATGGTATGCTACAAGAAGCACTTAATCAGTACAAGATGGCATCTGGATTAGTGCTCTTTAGCACATATGTTTGCATAAAGGAAGTAATCAATACACGTCATCTTTCGTCGCACTAGAAATTGTTCTGTAGCGAATGCACCGACACTGGATGCATCAAAAAAGTATTTCATGTAAAGAATTTGCGTTTGGACTTCAGGGAAGGCCGGACTACAATCGAGTGAGCGCGTGGTACCTAAAAAAATAAATCGCGCTACCACCTTTAAAACTCCGGTTTTCGCCAATACGTTTTTAAAAGAGCACAAATTTAGCCGCACTGACAACAAATGTAAGCTATCACTTTTGTAATACTAGTCGTTGGTAAGCTCATACAATCTTCTCCCCTTTTTCCAGTGTAGCTTTTCATAGACATCAGCACCTGTACCTCAGACTTTTACGATGCGAAGTATCTATGCGTCAACATCAAACGTCCCAAACTAAGGTTTGCCAAATGAAAGATCATGCGCAATGTCACGGTAGCGTGTCATCTGATGGTTGACGTTGAACCAGCTTTCACGCGTCTCTTTCGCCAGCTCCCTCAGTATTTGTCGACGTGCTCCTGTTGTTTCTATTTTAAGGTTTTGCACCTTTTTTCGGCAGACCTTGTTAACTTTGGTCGGTAAATAACTGCTAAGACCATACTATATAACGCTTATGCGATTAGCACCGTGCTCGCTGCATCTTCAGCCGCCTCTTGGATTTGCTTTCCGGATGTCATGCCAAGTCTTTAACACCTAGCTGACCTTGTGGTCCATGCACCGCTTGCCTCGCAAATTTACTTCTTACAGACTTTCGATCAGAAAGGTAGTGCGATCGTGGAAGACGGCCTCTGCTCACCGTCCCACTTCCTGGACCACCGTTGAGTCCTGATGCATCAGCGATGCATTAGCAAATATTTGCATTGGTCCACCAAATTCCAGCATTCCTAGTCCACTGCTGACCAGCAGACGTAACGAAGTTTCTCGTAGGCGTCGATGCACCTGCAAAAGATACATTGTCACCTTCTCTGATGCTATTACAACGTACCACATTAATGGTTACATCTGTCAAGTTGGCTCCATTTGCTACGATCTGATGATAACTTCCACACATAACGAGACATTGCTGTGGTCAGAATCGCGTAAAAGCACTTTTAATCCTTAACCCTCAAGTCGAGGTCGATGTCATCCCTTTTAAGGCCTACGTTTAACACATTACTCAAACCTCCGTGACACATCGAAAGACTAAAGCCATACAATTTGTGATTGTGCTACCACGACATGCCAGATCGATCACGAGTACTCAGGAAATTTCAGTGCATGTCGCGACACTAGAACACTGGACGCACGTCACTGTTCACCACATCTTCCAAAGATTTAAACAGTTTTTACCTCTCCAGATTTCGAGTCGGCACATAAACGTTATCGATAGTGAGTTCGCGGTCGTCAATCATTTACGCCGCCAGGATCCAATGCAAGTTCAAGTTCACCTCACGAAGGACGCATAGTGCCGAATCGACCGTACGGGCACGGAAGTGTGGTAACACCGCTTTAACATCGTCGCTCAGACCATAAAGAAGATGTAAATACTCATTATCTCATTCGAAGCCCTCATAGGTGCTGTTCTGCTGCCTCCTAAATTGTACGATCTGTCGTCACGTCTTCACCTGGCATGCAATGTCCTGCCATTCTTTCTACATATGTGCACGAC
This sequence comes from Peronospora matthiolae, assembly GCA_921007115.2. Classification (NCBI taxonomy): domain Eukaryota; phylum Oomycota; class Peronosporomycetes; order Peronosporales; family Peronosporaceae; genus Peronospora; species Peronospora matthiolae. The sequence continues at coordinate 247,028 of CAKLBY020000124.1, read as the reverse complement.
ATCAAGATTAAGTGATTTTGGGCTTATTTACGAAGGCCATTACCTACTGCGTTAAGACCCGTACCTAATTTTATGTAACAGCCTTTGCCTGTCTCTATTGCTTAATCGTGCTAGTAGCGCACTCTTTATTTCACCGAGAAGTCCTTAATAACGACGTGGGACACCGCAACGCCCAACTGATCCCTTTCAACCACGTCTTAAAAACAATGTTGGAGATCCTTTACGACGAAGCAGCATACAGAAAAGTGATTCTTCGACATGTGTCTTATGTTAGCGAGTGATGATGCGGCGACTTGAACAGGATGTATGTTGCACATTACCACTAGTTGTATTGTTCTTTGGCAGATTCATGTCGTGGGATGTCAGCGATTCGACAAAGCATCGGATTGGCTCAGTCGTTTGGAAGGGGTATTCCACGCGGGTGAGTGCGGGTCCGAACCCCGTGCAAGTTAATTGTGACTGACACTCACGACCTGGTGCTTGGGGTTCACCAGAACTGTGACCCACCCGCAATTACGTCCCCCACAACCATGCAATCGTTTGCATTCTGTATATTACACAGCAGAGTTTTTTACGAAAGGTACTTACGAGACGTAATTACCCAGTGATGGGTAAAACGGAAAGCGTGGAGACAGGGCATGAAATAGGTGGCTGAGAGCCACCGGCTACTACTAGCCATTCGTTTTTGAAGCTAGGAACAATTTGAATACGACTCACTTTTCGGTTTCATCTCCGGCCGTAAGCCGTCTTCTTCTTAGCATCAGCTCCGCAATCTAGTTTAATTTTACAGGTTATGAGCCCAAGCAAAGACTCCAGTATCAAGGTCGAGCCTTTCGACGGCTCGAACTATGAGTTGTGGAGTTGCAAGATGAAGATGCACCTGATGTCGAAGGGGCTGTGGGGCGCGATCGTGGGCGATGAGACAACAAGTGAAGCCAAGGAACAGCAAGCCCACGCCGCGATCGTGCTCAATCTGAGCGACTCGCAGATGATGCATGTCATCGACTCGGCCACTGCAAGAGAAGCGTGGGGACATTTGGCGCAATATTATCACAGTCATGACATGGCGAATCGACTTTAGCTAAAGGAAAAATTCGCTTCGTTCAAGTATGCAGCATCGAGCATGAGCGGTCATGTAATGTAGATGGAGGACCTCGTGATGAAGATGGAGTGCGCGAACTGCGGTCCAAGTGAAGAGGACGTGTGCGCAGTACTGTTGCGGAGTCTACCTTAAAGATTCGAGAGCTTGGTACAGGCATTTCGCATTTCTGTCGCAAGCTTCAGTTTTAGTGACATCGTAAGCAAGTTGATCGCTAAAATAGTGCGCCAGAAGGAGGGAGCACGGGTAGAAGATGCAACGGCTATCTACACAGGCAAGAGTAAGGGTAAGCAGTACCCGAAGAAGCAACTTGAACGGCGCGCGAAAGGACCATTAGGTACCTGCTACAACTGTGGCAAAGTCGTACACTACGCAAGAGATTGTCGCTCCGGTCGAGGGCCAAGAGAGCACCAGCATGACCAGTCGAACGTCGCGTTCAATGCCAGCGGAGGTTTCGCGAGCGACAGCTGGGTCATGGATAGTGGCGCGTCAGCCACATGTGCAAGGATCGAGATGCGTTCGAAGAGTACGAAGAAGTGCATCACGCGCGAAGCATTTCAAGCGCAAAGAGCGACGTGAAGCTGAATGTCATTGGACATGGGACAGTGAAGCTGCGCGTCTGGACAGACCATGCCTTATCGACGCTAGCCTTGAGAACACACTTCACGTTCAAGATTTGTCCAAGAACCTGTTTTCGCTCACGGCTGCGGCAGCCCACGGCATGACAATGGAGATTACGCGCAACGCGTGCGTGGTGAAGCGTGGCGGCAAACCCGTCGCAACAGGAAGGAAGAAGGGGTTCCTATTGTATCTAAACGCTGACTATGGTACGGAGTGCCACATGGCTGAAGACGATGCAGAGCTGTGGCATAGAAGACTGGGCCACGTATCGTATGGTACGCTGAATGCCATGGTCAAGGACGGAAGGATCAAGGGCGCAACGATGAAGACGAAAGTTGCGTGTGACGTATGCGCAACGTCAAAGCAAGTGCGCAAGTCATTCAAGACAAGTGAAGAAGACGCTGAAACCAGTGAGAGTTTGCGTTCCGACGTGGTGGTGTGCTCCGACGTTCTCGGTCCTATCACACCAGCGTCCAAGTCTGGTTTCAGTTACGCCGTAACCTTCATCATGATGAAGAGCAGGTATGTAACGGTCTATCCGTTGCGAAAGAATAGCAACGTTGCGAGTGCGTTCAAGCGGTTTTACCAAGATATCAAGACAGCATCTGGAACGAAGATAAATGTGTTGCGGAGTGACAACGGCGGTGAATACCGGAACAAAACGATGAACAGCTTTTGCAAGGCAAAGTTCATCAAGCAAGAGTTCAAGGTTCCGTACAACCCAGAGCAGAACGGGATGGCGGAGCGGATGAACCGCACGCTGGTGGAGATGACGCGCTACATGCTCAAGGAAAGCGGTCTCGAAAAGTCGTACTGGTGCGAGGCACTAATGACAGCGGCAGACATCAAAAACATTCTGCCGAACGCGTCGAACAAGAACATAAGCTCACACGAGATGGTGTTAAAGAAGGTTCCGCGCATCCGTCACATGCGCATATTTGGTGCGCAATGCTATGCGCATGTGGCAAAGGAGAAGAGGAAGAAGCTGGTCGAATCAGACGTGTGATGTTTCTATCTCGGCTATGCGAAGGATCAAAAGGCGTATCGGCTTCTTGACGCGGACGTTGGCTCAATCGTGATTTCAAGAAGCGTCACGTTCGCTGAGAATTCTGTCTCGAAAAAATCGATAAGCAGAGACACGCGGGTGTTCGATGTCATTGAAGAAGAGGAAAGTGTGGAGGCGTCGCTACCCGATGATGAAGACAAACCAGCGCCGGTGACCGAAGAAGAGCTACGCACCCCACCACTTCGAGCGCAGAACAGCTCTCATCCCGGACCAAGTGATCGACCAAGCGACACCATTCCTACGCGCGCATCCAGCACACCCGGAAGAAATGGAGAAGAAGAGCGGATGGTACGACCGGTTCGGAAGAAGCGCGGCGTGGTTCGCTACGATCAAGAATTTCCAAGCCATCGTCGCGGTCACTTCCATTTGGACGACTACGAAGGTGACTTCGACTCTTTCTACTGTTTCTCGGCTGAAGAAGATGGGGAACAAGCGTTCAGCTATCAAGAAGGAATGAAGAGCAGCTACAAGGAGCAGTGACTGCAGGCAATGAAGCGAGAGATGAAGTCGCTTGAAGAACACAGCACATGGAAGCTAGTGGACATGCCACCGGGCAAGAAGGCCGTTGGCTACAAGTGGGTCTTCAAGATCAAACGCGATCCAAGTGGGGAGATCATCAAGTTCAAGGCACGCTTGGTTGTTAAATGGTTCACGCAGCGTCCTGGTATCAACTACAACGAGACCTTTGCACCAGTGGCGCGCAAGGAATCTATCAACACAGTGTTGGCGATCGCTGCAGCTGAAGACCTGGAAGCAGAAAACGTTGATGTCGACACAGCGTTTCTCTATGGCGAAGTGGAAGAGGAGATCTACATGGACCAACCTGACGGTTTTGAAGATGAAGGAAGCCCGAATAAGAAGTGTTTGCTGCAAAAGGCGCTATACGAGACGAAGCAAGCGGCGCGGCAGTGGAACATCAAGTTGAGTCAGCACTTGAATGATCAAGGGTTCAAGAGCAGTGCAGCGGACCCGTGTGTGTTCGTTCGAGTGAAAAGAGAGGAGTACAGCATTATCGTGATTTACGTGGACGACTTGATGATTTTCTGCAAGACGAAGGGGCACATCGCAAGTACCAAGAACTCATTGATGGAAGATTTCAGCAATAAAGATCTTGGAGATCTCAAGTACTGCCTCGGGATCGAGATTCATCGCAAGCGCGAAGATGGAACGATCAAGATGAACCAGAAGGCGTACATCAAGCGACTTTCGGAGAAGTTTGGCGTTGAAAACTGCAAGGACGTGCACACGCCGGCGGACAGTAACTCGAAGCTGATCAAGATGGGTCAAGAGGAAGCGTTTGTACCAAAGTACCCATACCGTGGGCTGGTGGGCGCTTCAATGTACATCGCCACGTGTACTCGACCGGACATTGCGCATGCGTTTGGCGAAGTTGTGAAGTTTTGTGAGCGCTACGACAAGTCGCATTGGACAGCAGCAAAGCGGAGTTCTTAAGTATCTCAAGACGACTCAAGACTTAATCATCGTGTTCAGCGGCATCAACAAGGGAGAGCTGATTGGATTCGCGGGTGCAAACTGGGCTGGCGACCTCGACACGGCGTTCGACAACAGGATACGTTTTCTTCTTGAACGGAAGCGTGATATCGTGGAATTCGAAGCGTCAACCAACGGTCGCGACCTCAAGTACTGAAGCAGAGTACATGAGTCTGTACAGCGCGACGCAGGAAGCAATTTGGCTTCGAGGTTTGATCAAGGATCTAAACTACTATGCCAAGAACGCGACGTCAATTTTCAAGACAATCAAGGTTGCATCGCGCTGGCCAAGAACCCTGTGTACCACTCGCGCACGAAGCACATCGACATCAAGTTTCATTTTTTGCGTGAAAAGGTTGCAAGTGCAGTGATTGCGCTAGAGTTCAAGCCGACAGAAGAAATGGTCGCGGGTGGATTCACCAAGGCACTTCCAAGAGACAAGCACAGCAAGTTCATCACGGGTCTGTGCATGGCGGTGTAGGGCGCACACGTCGCACGCACATCAAGGGACAGTGTTAGCGAGTGATGATGCGGCAACTTGTGCAGGGTGTATATTGCATATTTGCATCAGTTGTATTGTTCTTTGGCAGTTTTATATTGTGGGATGTTAGCGATACGACAAGGCATCGGAATGGCTCAGTCTTTGAGGAAGGGGTATTCCATGCGGGTGAGTGCGGGTTCGAACCCCGCCGTGTACAAGTTAATTGTGGCTGACACTCACGACCTGTTGTTTGGGGCACATCAGAACTGTGACCCGCCCGCAGTTACGTCCCCCACCCATGCAATCGTTTACATTCTGCATATGACACAGCAGGGTTTATACGAAAGGTATTTACGGCACGTAATTACCCAGTGATAGGTAAAACGGATAGCGGTGGAGACAGGGCACGAAATAGGTGGCTGAGAGCCACCGGCTACTACTAGCCATTCGTTTTCAAAGCTAGTAACAATTTGAATACAACTCACTTTTCGGTTTTCATCCCCGGCCGTAAGCCATCTTCTTCAGAGTATCAGCTCCGCAACCTAGTTAATTCTAACAGGTTATGAGCCCAAAGAACAACTCCGGTTTCAAGGTCGAGTCTTTCGACGGCTCGATCTATGGGTTGTGGAGTTACAAGATGAAGATGTACCTGATGTAGAAGGGGCTGTGGGGCGCGATCGCGGGCGATGAGACAACAAGTGAGGCCAAGGAACAGCAAGCCCACGCCGCGATCGTGCTTAATCTGAGCGATTCGCAGTTAATGCATGTCATCGACTCGGCCACTGCAAGAGAAGCGTGGAAACGTTTGGCGCGATTTCATCACAGTCATGACATGGCGAATCGATTTTGGCTGAAGGAAAAGTTCGCGTCGTTCAAGTATGCAGCATCAAGCATGAGCGGTCATGTGATGGAGCTGGAGGACCTCGTGATGAAGATCAAGCGCGCGAGATGCGGTCCAAGTGAGGAGGACTTGTGCGCGGTACTGTTGCGAAGTCAACTCACTCGACAGCTTGGTACAGGCATTCCGCATGTCCGTCGCAAGCTTCAGTTTTAGTGACCTCGTGAGCAAGTTGATCACCAAAGAAGTGCGCCAGAATGAGGCTGCACGGGTAGAAGATGCAACGGCTCTCTACGCAGGCAAGAGGAAGGGTAAGCAGTACCCGAAGAAGCAACAAGGACGGTGCGCGAAAGGACCATCAGGGACCTGCTACAACTGTGGCAAGGTCGGACACAACGCCAGAGATTGTCGCTCAGGTCGAGGGCCAAGGGAGCAACAGCATGACCAGTCGAATGTCGCGTTTAATGTCAGCGAAGGTTTCGCGAGCGACAGCTGGGCCATGTACAGTGGCGCGTCAGCACACATGTGCGAGGATCGAGATGCGTTCGAAGATTACGAAGAAGTGCATCATGCGCGAAGTATTTCAAGCGCAAAGAGCGACGTGCAGCTGAATGTCATCGGACATGGGACAGTGAAGCTGCGCGTCTGGACAGGGCATGCGTGGATCGATGCTCGCCTTGAGAACACACTTCACGTTCAAGATTTGTCCAAGAACCTGTTTTTGCTCACGGCTGCGGCAGCGCGTGGCATGACAGTGGAGATAACGCGCAACGAGTGCATGGTGAAGCGTGGCGGCAAACCCGTCGGAACAGGAAGGAAGCAGGGGTTCCTACTGTATTTCAACGCTGATTATGGTACGGAGTGCCACATGGCCAAAGACGATACAGAGCTATGGCATAGAAGACTGGGTCACGTGTCGTATGGTACGCTGAATGCCATGGTTAAGGACGGTAGTATCAAGGGCGCAACGGTGAAGACGAACGTTGCGTGTGACGTATGCAACGTCAAAGCAAGTTCGCAAGTCATTCAAGACAAGCGAAGAAGACGCTGAAACCAGGGAGAGTTTGCGTTCCGACGTGGTGGTGTGCTCCGACGTTCTCGGACCTATCACGCCAGCGTCTAAGTCTAGTTTCAGTTAGGCCGTAACCTTCATCATGATGAAGAGCAGGTATGTAACGGTCTATCCGTTGCGAAAGAAGAGCGACGTTGCGAGTGCGTTCAAGCGGTTGTACAAAGAGATCAAGACAGCGTCTGGAACGAAGATAAAGGTGTTGCGAAGTGACAACGGCGGCGAATACCGGAACGAAACGATGAACAAATTTTGCAAGGCAAAGTTCATTAAGCAAGAGTTCACGGTTCCGTACAACCCAGAGCAGAACGGGATGGCGGAGCGGATAAACCGCACGCTGGTGGAGATGACACGCTGTATGCTCAAGGAAAACGGCCTCGACAAGTCGTACTGGTGCGAGGCACTGATGACATCTGCATACATCAGAAACATTCTGCCGAACGCGTCGAACAAGAACTCAAGCCCACACGAGATGGTGCTCAAGAAGGTTCCGCGCATCGACCACATGCACGTGTTTGGTGCGCAATGCTATGCGCATGTGGCGAAGGAGAAGAGGAAGAAGCTGGATGACTCAGGCGTGTGATGTTTCTTTCTCGGCTACGCGAAGGATCAAAAGGCGTTGGCTTCTTAGTGCGGACGATGGCTCAATTTTGATTTCAAGAAGCGTCACGTTCGCTGATCGTTCTGCCTCGAAAGTGTCAAAAACCAGAGACACGCGGTTGCTCGATGTCATTGAAGACGAGGAAAGTGTGGAGGCGTTGCTACCCGATGATGAAGACATGCAAACGCCGGTGACCGAAAAAGAGCTACGCACCTCGCCACTTCGAGTGCAAAACAGATATCGTCACGGTCCATGTGATCGACTAAGCGACACCATTTCAACGCGCGCATCCAGCACACCCGGAAGAAATGGAGAAGAAGAGTGGATGGTGTGACCGGTTCGGAAGAAGCGCGGCGTGGTTCGCTATGAACAAGAATTTTCAAGCCATCGTCGCGGTCACTTCAATTTGGACGACTACGAAGGAGACTTCGACTCTTTCTACTATTTCTCGGCTAAATAAGACGGGGAACAAGGGTCCAGCCAGAAGTGATGAAGAGCAGCTACAAGGAGCAGTGGCTGCAGGCAATGAAGAGTGAGATGAAGTCGCTTGAAGAAAACAGCACATGGAAGCTAGTGGACATGCCACCGGGCAAGAAGGCCGTAGGCTGTAAGTGGGTCTTCACAGATTAAACGCGATCCAAGTGGGAAGATCATCAAGTCAAGGCGCGCTTGGTTGCGAAAGAGTTCACGCAGCGTCCTGGCATCGACTACAACGAGACCTTTGCACCAGTGGCGCGCAAGGAATCTATCAACACAGCGTTAGCGATCGCTGCAGCTGAAGACCTGGAAGCAGAAAATGCTGATGTCGACACAGCGTTTCTCTACGGCGAAGTGGAAGAGGAGATCTACATGGACCAACCTGACGGTTTTGAGGATGAAGGAAGCCCGAAAAAGAAGAGTGTTTGCTGCAGAAGGCGCTATACGGGACGAAGCAAGCGGCGCGGCAGTGGAAAAATAAGTTGAGTCAGCACTTGGATGATCAAGGGTTCAAGAGCAGTGCAGCGGACCCGTGTGTGTTCGTTCGAGTGACAAGAGAGGAGTACAGCATCATCGTGATCTACGTGGACGACTTAATGCTTTTCTGCAAGACGAAGGGGCACATCGCAAGTATCAAGAACTCATTGATGGAAGATTTCAGCATTAAAGATCTTGGAGATCTCAAGTACTGCCTAGGGATCGAGATTCATCGCAAGCGCGAAGATGGAACGATAAAGATGAACCAGAAGGCGTACATCAAGCGACTTTCGGAGAAGTTTGGCGTTGAAAACTGCAAGGACGTGCACACGCCGGCAGACAGTAACTCGAAGCTGATCAAGATGGGTCAAGAGGAAGCGTTTGTACCAAAGTACCCATACCGTGGGCTGGTGGGCGCTTCAATGTACATCGCCACGTGTACTCGACCGGACATTGCGCATGCGTTTGGCGAAGTTGTGAAGTTTTGTGAGCGCTACGACAAGTCGCATTGGACAGCAGCAAAGCGGATTCTTGAGTATCTCAAGACGACTCAAGACTTAATCATCGTGTTCAGCGGCATCAACAAGGGAGAGCTGATTGGATTCGCGGGTGCAAACTGGGCTGGCGACCTCGACACGGCGTTCGACAACAGGATACGTTTTCTTCTTGAACGGAAGCGTGATATCGTGGAATTCGAAGCGTCAACCAACGGTCGCGACCTCAAGTACTGAAGCAGAGTACATGAGTCTGTACAGCGCGACGCAGGAAGCAATTTGGCTTCGAGGTTTGATCAAGGATCTAAACTACTATGCCAAGAACGCGACGTCAATTTTTCAAGACAATCAAGGTTGCATCGCGCTGGCCAAGAACCCTGTGTACCACTCGCGCACGAAGCACATCGACATCAAGTTTCATTTTTGCGTGAAAAGGTTGCAAGTGCAGTGATTGCGCTAGAGTTCAAGCCGACAGAAGAAATGGTCGCGGGTGGATTCACCAAGGCACTTCCAAGAGACAAGCACAGCAAGTTCATCACGGGTCTGTGCATGGCGGTGTAGGGCGCACACGTCGCACGCACATCAAGGGACAGTGTTAGCGAGTGATGATGCGGCGACTTGTGCAGAGTGTATATTGCATATTTGCATTAGTTGTATTGTTCTTTGGCAGGTTATATTGTGGGATGTTAGCGATACGACAAGGCATCGGAATGGCTCAGTTTTGAGAAGGGGTATTCCATGCGGGTGAGTGCGGGTTCGAACCCCGCCGTGTTCACGTAAATTGTGACTGACACTCACGACCTGGTGTTTGGGGTTCATCAGTACTGTGACCCGCCCGCAGTTACGTCCCCCACCCACGCAATCGTTTACATTCTGCATATGACACAGCAGAGTTTTTACGAAAGGTATTTACGGGACGTAATTACCCAGTGATAGGTAAAACGGATAGTGGTGGAGACAGGGCACGAAATAGGTGGTTGAGAGCCACCGGCTACTACTAGCCACTCGTTTTCGAACTAGGAACAATTTGAATACAACTCACTTTTCGGTTTTCATCCCCGGCCGTAAGCCATCTTCTTCCGAGTATCAGCTCCGCAACCTAGTTAATTCTAACAGGTTATGAGCCCAAAGAACAACTCCGGTTTCAAGGTCGAGTCTTTCGACGGCTTGATCTATGGGTTGTGGAGTTACAAGATGAAGATGTACCTGATGTAGAAGGGGCTGTGGGGCGCGATCGCGGGCGATGAGACAACAAGTGAGGCCAAGGAACAGCAAGCCCACGCCGCGATCGTGCTTAATCTGAGCGATTCGCAGTTAATGCATGTCATCGACTAGGCCACTGCAAGAGAAGCGTGGGGACGTTTGGCGCGATTTCATCACAGTCATGACATGGCGAATCGATTTTGGCTGAAGGAAAAGTTCGCGTCGTTCAAGTATGCAGCATCAAGCATGAGCGGTCATGTGATGGAGCTGGAGGACCTCGTGATGAAGATCAAGCGCGCGAGATGCGGTCCAAGTGAGGAGGACTTGTGCGCGGTACTGTTGCGAAGTCAATCTCTGACAGCTTGGTACAGGCATTCCGCATGTCCGTCGCAAGCTTCAGTTTTAGTGACCTCGTGAGCAAGTTGATCACCGAAGAAGTGCGCCAGAATGAGGCTGCACGGGTAGAAGATGCAACGGCTCTCTACGCAGGCAAGAGGAAGGGTAAGCAGTACCCGAAGAAGCAACAAGGACGGTGCGCGAAAGGACCATCAGGGACCTGCTACAACTGTGGCAAGGTCGGACACAACGCCAGAGATTGTCGCTCAGGTCGAGGGCCAAGGGAGCAACAGCATGACCAGTCGAATGTCGCGTTTAATGTCAGCGAAGGTTTCGCGAGCGACAGCTGGGCCATGTACAGTGGCGCGTCAGCACACATGTGCGAGGATCGAGATGCGTTCGAAGATTACGAAGAAGTGCATCATGCGCGAAGTATTTCAAGCGCAAAGAGCGACGTGCAGCTGAATGTCATCGGACATGGGACAGTGAAGCTGCGCGTCTGGACAGGGCATGCGTGGATCGATGCTCGCCTTGAGAACACACTTCACGTTCAAGATTTGTCCAAGAACCTGTTTTTGCTCACGGCTGCGGCAGCACGTGGCATGACAGTGGAGATAACGCGCAACGAGTGCATGGTGAAGCGTGGCGGCAAACCCGTCGGAACAGGAAGGAAGCAGGGGTTCCTACTGTATTTCAACGCTGATTATGGTACGGAGTGCCACATGGCCAAAGACGATACAGAGCTATGGCATAGAAGACTGGGTCACGTGTCGTATGGTACGCTGAATGCCATGGTTAAGGACGGTAGTATCAAGGGCGCAACGGTGAAGACGAACGTTGCGTGTGACGTATGCAACGTCAAAGCAAGTTCGCAAGTCATTCAAGACAAGCGAAGAAGACGCTGAAACCAGGGAGAGTTTGCGTTCCGACGTGGTGGTGTGCTCCGACGTTCTCGGACCTATCACGCCAGCGTCTAAGTCTGGTTTCAGTTAGGCCGTAACCTTCATCATGATGAAGAGCAGGTATGTAACGGTCTATCCGTTGCGAAAGAAGAGCGACGTTGCGAGTGCGTTCAAGCGGTTGTACAAAGAGATCAAGACAGCGTCTGGAACGAAGATAAAGGTGTTGCGAAGTGACAACGGCGGCGAATACCGGAACGAAACGATGAACAAATTTTGCAAGGCAAAGTTCATTAAGCAAGAGTTCACGGTTCCGTACAACCCAGAGCAGAACGGGATGGCGGAGCGGATAAACCGCACGCTGGTGGAGATGACACGCTGTATGCTCAAGGAAAACGGCCTCGACAAGTCGTACTGGTGCGAGGCACTGATGACATCTGCATACATCAGAAACATTCTGCCGAACGCGTCGAACAAGAACTCAAGCCCACACGAGATGGTGTTCAAGAAGGTTCCGCGCATCGACCACATGCACGTGTTTGGTGCGCAATGCTATGCGCATGCGGCGAAGGAGAAGAGGAAGAAGCTGGATGACTCAGGCGTGTGATGTTTCTTTCTCGGCTACGCGAAGGATCAAAAGGCGTTGGCTTCTTAGTGCGGACGATGGCTCAATTTTGATTTCAAGAAGCGTCACGTTCGCTGATCGTTCTGCCTCGAAAGTGTCAAAAACCAGAGACACGCGGTTGCTCGATGTCATTGAAGACGAGGAAAGTGTGGAGGCGTTGCTACCCGATGATGAAGACATGCAAACGCCGGTGACCGAAAAAGAGCTACGCACCTCGCCACTTCGAGTGCAAAACAGATATCGTCACGGTCCATGTGATCGACTAAGCGACACCATTTCAACGCGCGCATCCAGCACACCCGGAAGAAATGGAGAAGAAGAGTGGATGGTGTGACCGGTTCGGAAGAAGCGCGGCGTGGTTCGCTATGAACAAGAATTTTCAAGCCATCGTCGCGGTCACTTCAATTTGGACGACTACGAAGGAGACTTCGACTCTTTCTACTATTTCTCGGCTAAATAAGACGGGGAACAAGGGTCCAGCCAGAAGTGATGAAGAGCAGCTACAAGGAGCAGTGGCTGCAGGCAATGAAGAGTGAGATGAAGTCGCTTGAAGAAAACAGCACATGGAAGCTAGTGGACATGCCACCGGGCAAGAAGGCCGTAGGCTGTAAGTGGGTCTTCACAGATTAAACGCGATCCAAGTGGGAAGATCATCAAGTTCTAGGCGCGCTTGGTTGCGAAAGAGTTCACGCAGCGTCCTGGCATCGACTACAACGAGACCTTTGCACCAGTGGCGCGCAAGGAATCTATCAACACAGCGTTAGCGATCGCTGCAGCTGAAGACCTGGAAGCAGAAAATGCTGATGTCGACACAGCGTTTCTCTACGGCGAAGTGGAAGAGGAGATCTACATGGACCAACCTGACGGTTTTGAGGATGAAGGAAGCCCGAAAAAGAAGTGTTTGCTGCAGAAGGCGCTATACGGGACGAAGCAAGCGGCGCGGCAGTGGAAAAATAAGTTGAGTCAGCACTTGGATGATCAAGGGTTCAAGAGCAGTGCAGCGGACCCGTGTGTGTTCGTTCGAGTGACAAGAGAGGAGTACAGCATCATCGTGATCTACGTGGACGACTTAATGCTTTTCTGCAAGACGAAGGGGCACATCGCAAGTATCAAGAACTCATTGATGGAAGATTTCAGCATTAAAGATCTTGGAGATCTCAAGTACTGCCTAGGGATCGAGATTCATCGCAAGCGCGAAGATGGAACGATCAAGATGAACCAGAAGGCGTACATCAAGCGACTTTCGGAGAAGTTTGGCGTTGAAAACTGCAAGGACGTGCACACGCCGGCAGACAGTAACTCGAAGCTGATCAAGATGGGTCAAGAGGAAGCGTTTGTACCAATGTACACATACCGTGGGCTGGTGGGCGCTTCAATGTACATCGCCACGTGTACTCGACCGGACATTGCGCATGCGGTTGGCGAAGTTGTGAAGTTTTGTGAGCGCTACGACAAGTCGCATTGGACAGCAGCAAAGCGGATTCTTGAGTATCTCAAGACGACTCAAGACTTAATCATCGTGTTCAGCGGCATCAACAAGGGAGAGCTGATTGGATTCGCGGGTGCAAACTGGGCTGGCGACCTCGACACGGCGTTCGACAACAGGATACGTTTTCTTCTTGAACGGAAGCGTGATATCGTGGAATTCGAAGCGTCAACCAACGGTCGCGACCTCAAGTACTGAAGCAGAGTACATGAGTCTGTACAGCGCGACGCAGGAAGCAATTTGGCTTCGAGGTTTGCTCAAGGATCTAAACTACTATGCCAAGAACGCGACGTCAATTTTTCAAGACAATCAAGGTTGCATCGCGCTGGCCAAGAACCCTGTGTACCACTCGCGCACGAAGCACATCGACATCAAGTTTCATTTTTTGCGTGAAAAGGTTGCAAGTGCAGTGATTGCGCTAGAGTTCAAGCCGACAGAAGAAATGGTCGCGGGTGGATTCACCAAGGCACTTCCAAGAGACAAGCACAGCAAGTTCATCACGGGTCTGTGCATGGCGGTGTAGGGCGCACACGTCGCACGCACATCAAGGGAGAGTGTTAGCGAGTGATGATGCGGCGACTTGTGCAGAGTGTATATTGCATATTTGCATTAGTTGTATTGTTCTTTGGCAGGTTATATTGTGGGATGTTAGCGATACGACAAGGCATCGGAATGGCTCAGTTTTGAGAAGGGGTATTCCATGCGGGTGAGTGCGGGTTCGAACCCCGCCGTGTTCACGTAAATTGTGACTGACACTCACGACCTGGTGTTTGGGGTTCATCAGTACTGTGACCCGCCCGCAGTTACGTCCCCCACCCACGCAATCGTTTACATTCTGCATATGACACAGCAGAGTTTTTACGAAAGGTATTTACGGGACGTAATTACCCAGTGATAGGTAAAACGGATAGTGGTGGAGACAGGGCACGAAATAGGTGGTTGAGAGCCACCGGCTATTACTAGCCACTCGTTTTCGAACTAGGAACAATTTGAACACAACTCACTTTTCGGTTTTCATCCCCGGCCGTAAGCCATCTTCTTCCGAGTATCAGCTCCGCAACCTAGTTAATTCTAACAGGTTATGAGCCCAAAGAACAACTCCGGTTTCAAGGTCGAGTCTTTCGACGGCTTGATCTATGGGTTGTGGAGTTACAAGATGAAGATGTACCTGATGTAGAAGGGGCTGTGGGGCGCGATCGCGGGCGATGAGACAACAAGTGAGGCCAAGGAACAGCAAGCCCACGCCGCGATCGTGCTTAATCTGAGCGATTCGCAGTTAATGCATGTCATCGACTCGGCCACTGCAAGAGAAGCGTGGAAACGTTTGGCGCGATTTCATCACAGTCATGACATGGCGAATCGATTTTGGCTGAAGGAAAAGTTCGCGTCGTTCAAGTATGCAGCATCAAGCATGAGCGGTCATGTGATGGAGCTGGAGGACCTCGTGATGAAGATCAAGCGCGCGAGATGCGGTCCAAGTGAGGAGGACTTGTGCGCGGTACTGTTGCGAAGTCAATCTCTGACAGCTTGGTACAGGCATTCCGCATGTCCGTCGCAAGCTTCAGTTTTAGTGACCTCGTGAGCAAGTTGATCACCGAAGAAGTGCGCCAGAATGAGGCTGCACGGGTAGAAGATGCAACGGCTCTCTACGCAGGCAAGAGGAAGGGTAAGCAGTACCCGAAGAAGCAACAAGGACGGTGCGCGAAAGGACCATCAGGGACCTGCTACAACTGTGGCAAGGTCGGACACAACGCCAGAGATTGTCGCTCAGGTCGAGGGCCAAGGGAGCAACAGCATAACCAGTCGAATGTCGCGTTTAATGTCAGCGAAGGTTTCGCGAGCGACAGCTGGGTCATGGACAGTGGCGCGTCAGCACACATGTGCAAGGATCGAGATGCGTTCGAAGATTACGAAGAAGTGCATCATGCGCGAAGTATTTCAAGCGCAAAGAGCGACGTGCAGCTGAATGTCATCGGACATGGGACAGTGAAGCTGCGCGTCTGGACAGGGCATGCGTGGATCGATGCTCGCCTTGAGAACACACTTCACGTTCAAGATTTGTCCAAGAACCTGTTTTTGCTCACGGCTGCGGCAGCGCGCGGCATGACAGTGGAGATAACGCGCAACGAGTGCATGGTGAAGCGTGGCGGCAAACCCGTCGGAACAGGAAGGAAGCAGGGGTTCCTACTGTATCTCAACGCTGATTATGGTACGGAGTGCCACATGGCCAAAGACGATACAGAGCTATGGCATAGAATACTGGGTCACGTGTCGTATGGTACGCTGAATGCCATGGTTAAGGACGGTAGTATCAAGGGCGCAACGGTGAAGACGAACGTTGCGTGTGACGTATGCAACGTCAAAGCAAGTTCGCAAGTCATTCAAGACAAGCGAAGAAGACGCTGAAACCAGGGAGAGTTTGCGTTCCGACGTGGTGGTGTGCTCCGACGTTCTCGGACCTATCACGCCAGCGTCTAAGTCTAGTTTCAGTTAGGCCGTAACCTTCATCATGATGAAGAGCAGGTATGTAACGGTCTATCCGTTGCGAAAGAAGAGCGACGTTGCGAGTGCGTTCAAGCGGTTGTACAAAGAGATCAAGACAGCGTCTGGAACGAAGATAAAGGTGTTGCGAAGTGACAACGGCGGCGAATACCGGAACGAAACGATGAACAAATTTTGCAAGGCAAAGTTCATTAAGCAAGAGTTCACGGTTCCGTACAACCCAGAGCAGAACGGGATGGCGGAGCGGATAAACCGCACGCTGGTGGAGATGACACGCTGTATGCTCAAGGAAAGCGGCCTCGACAAGTCGTACTGGTGCGAGGCACTGATGACATCTACATACATCAGAAACATTCTGCCGAACGCGTCGAACAAGAACTCAAGCCCACACGAGATGGTGTTCAAGAAGGTTCCGCGCATCGATCACATGCACGTGTTTGGTGCGCAATTCTATGCGCATGTGGCGAAGGAGAAGAGGAAGAAGCTGGATGACTCAGGCGTGCGATGTTTCTTTCTCGGCTACGCGAAGGATCAAAAGGCGTTGGCTTCTTAGTGCGGACGATGGCTCAATTTTGATTTCAAGAAGCGTCACGTTCGCTGATCGTTCTGCCTCGAAAGTGTCAAAAACCAGAGACACGCGGTTGCTCGATGTCATTGAAGACGAGGAAAGTGTGGAGGCGTTGCTACCCGATGATGAAGACATGCAAACGCCGGTGACCGAAAAAGAGCTACGCACCTCGCCACTTCGAGTGCAAAACAGATATCGTCACGGTCCATGTGATCGACTAAGCGACACCATTCCTACGCGCGCATCGAGCACACCCGGAAGAAGTGGAGAAGAAGAGTGAATGGTGTGACCGGTTCGGAAGAAGCGCGGCGTGGTTCGCTACGAACAAGAATTTTCAAGCCATCGTCGCGGTCACTTCGATTTGGACGACTACGAAGGTGACTTCGACTCTTTCTACTATTTCTCGGCTAAATAAGACGGGGAACAAGGGTCCAGCCAGAAGTGATGAAGAGCAGCTACAAGGAGCAGTGGCTGCAGGCAATGAAGAGTGAGATGAAGTCGCTTGAAGAAAACAGCACATGGAAGCTAGTGGACATGCCACCGGGCAAGAAGGCCGTAGGCTGTAAGTGGGTCT
Source organism: Peronospora matthiolae (assembly GCA_921007115.2). NCBI lineage: Eukaryota > Oomycota > Peronosporomycetes > Peronosporales > Peronosporaceae > Peronospora > Peronospora matthiolae. The sequence continues at coordinate 230,121 of CAKLBY020000124.1, read as the reverse complement.
TCACAGATTAAACGCGATCCAAGTGGGAAGATCATCAAGTTCAAGGCGCGCTTGGTTGCGAAAGAGTTCACGCAGCGTCCTGGCATCGACTACAACGAGACCTTTGCACCAGTGGCGCGCAAGGAATCTATCAACACAGCGTTAGCGATCGCTGCAGCTGAAGACCTGGAAGCAGAAAATGCTGATGTCGACACAGTGTTTCTCTACGGCGAAGTGGAAGAGGAGATCTACATGGACCAACCTGACGGTTTTGAAGATGAAGGAAGCCCGAAAAAGAAGTGTTTGCTGCAGAAGGCGCTATACGGGACGAAGCAAGCGGCGCGGCAGTGGAGCAATAAGTTGAGTCAGCACTTGGATGATCAAGGGTTCAAGAGCAGTGCAGCGGACCCGTGTGTGTTCGTTCGAGTGACAAGAGAGGAGTAAAGCATCATCGTGATCTACGTGGACGACTTAATGCTTTTCTGCAAGACGAAGGGGCACATCGCAAGTATCTGTTGTAAGTGCATGATGCACTGGATTCGACTCCAGAGATTCGACCCATGATAGGGTATGTCTAGAATGTTCTTTAGGGTTCTATGCATTATTATAGGTCGTACGGCAGCTAGACGTATGGATAGTTTTCACTTGTAGATTGACAAACCACTGATGAGGCCCCCGGCGGGGGGCCGAAACGCGTCTGGTACGCGGTAATATACAAGTTATTTACTTTACTTAGCTCCTACTTTTTACAGGTTATGAGCCCAAGTGCTCGCTGCAGACACCTCATTAAGGACCAACTTGTGCGAGGGACACCCCGTCAGAGAAGGCGCTCGATGCACGAGTAAGGCGCCGAAGAATTCATCGACAGGGACCGTTGACGGTGCGCGTGCAGTCGAAAAGGGTTTGTGCAAGGGTGGTGACGCGAGATGGTCTGAATGCGCGAGTGCTATCGAAGGAAGAGTCAAGTCAAGTGGTGAAAAAAGTTGTTTTGTGGGAAGAAGAGGGGGGAACTACAAACAAGGGGAACGGCGACTACGGGAGGTCAAGATGTGACATGGTGCTGGACGATGGGGGAGCCGGAATACCTGGAACGCTCGGTATCATCGAGGTTGGCTGGAGCGCAGGGGCAAGACTCAATCAAGATTCCCATGGTGCACGGATGCAGCAGTGAGGATTACAGGCGGGTCGATACCAAAGTGGTCTGCATCTCATGTCGTCGAGGGGGAGTGTTGCAAGTGCATGATGCACTGGATTCGACTCCAGAGATTCGACCCATGATAGGGTATGTCTAGAATGTTCTTTAGGGTTCTATGCATTATTATAGGTCGTACGGCAGCTAGACGTATGGATAGTTCTCACTTGTAGATTGACAAACCACTGATGAGGCCCCCGGCGGGGGGCCGAAACGCGTCTGGTGCGCGGTAATATACAAGTTATTTACTTTACTTAGCTCCTACTTTTTACAGTATCAATAACTCATTGATGGAAGATTTCAGCATTAAAGATCTTGGAGATCTCAAGTACTGCCTAGGGATCGAGATTCATCGCAAGCGCGAAGATGGAACGATCAAGATGAACCAGAAGGCGTACATCAAGTGACTTTCGGAGAAGTTTGGCGTTGAAAACTGCAAGGACGTGCACACGCCGGCAGACAGTAACTCGAAGCTGATCAAGATGGGTCAAGAGGAAGCGTTTGTACCAATGTACACATACCGTGGGCTGGTGGGCGCTTTAATGTACATCGCCACGTGTACTCGACCGGACATTGCGCATGCGGTTGGCGAAGTTGCGAAGTCTTGCGATTGCTACGACAAGTCGCATTGGACAGCAGCAAAGCGGATTCTCGAGTATCTCAAGACGACTCAAGACTTAAGCATCGTGTTCAGCGGCATCAACAAGGGAGAGCTGATTGGATTCGCGGGTGCAAACTGGGCTGGCGACCTCGACACGGCGTTCGACAACAGGATACGTTTTCTTCTTGAACGGAAGCGTGATATCGTGGAATTCGAAGCGTCAACCAACGGTCGCGACCTCAAGTACTGAAGCAGAGTACATGAGTCTGTACAGCGCGACGCAGGAAGCAATTTGGCTTCGAGGTTTGCTCAAGGATCTAAACTACTATGCCAAGAACGCGACGTCAATTTTTCAAGACAATCAAGGTTGCATCGCGCTGGCCAAGAACCCTGTGTACCACTCGCGCACGAAGCACATCGACATCAAGTTTCATTTTTTGCGTGAAAAGGTTGCAAGTGCAGTGATTGCGCTAGAGTTCAAGCCGACAGAAGAAATGGTCGCGGATGGATTCACCAAGGCACTTCCAAGAGACAAGCACAGCAAGTTCATCACGGGTCTGTGCATGGCGGTGTAGGGCGCACACGTCGCACGCACATCAAGGGAGAGTGTTAGCGAGTGATGATGCGGCGACTTGTGCAGAGTGTATATTGCATATTTGCATTAGTTGTATTGTTCTTTGGCAGGTTTATATTGTGGGATGTTAGCGATACGACAAAGCATCAGATTGTTGGTCGTCTGGGAAGGGGATTCCACTCGGGTAAGTGCGGGTTCGCACCATGCCGTGTTCACGTAAATTGTGACTGACACTCACGACCTGGTGTTTGGGGATCACCAGTACTGTGACCAGCCCGCAGTTACGTCCCCCACCCACGCAATCGTTTACATTCTGCATATGACACAGCAGAGTTTTTACGAAAGGTATTTACGGGACGTAATTACCCAGTGATAGGCAAAACGGATAGTGGTGGAGACAGGGCACGAAATAGGTGGTTGAGAGCCACCGGCTATTACTAGCCACTCGTTTTCGAACTAGGAACAATTTGAACACAACTCACTTTTCGGTTTTCATCCCCGGCCGTAAGCCATCTTCTTCTTAGCATCAGCTCCGCAACCTAGTTAATTCTAACAGGTATAACTTGCTCATCGTACGTAATAAGATGCAAACTGTTTCCTTATACAGGTAGCCATGTACATAGGTTCAGCGCTGTAACAATATGTAGCTGCGATTGCATAGAAAGTGCTTGTCCCATATGGGCCAACGTCCGCAAATGATCGGCTCAAAAGTAACAAAGAACATGCAACATGTTAGAATTAACTAGGTTGCGGAGCTGATGAGAAGAAGAAGATGGCTTACGGCCGGGGATGAAAACCGAAAAGTGAGTTGTATTCAAATTGTTCCTAGCTTCGAAAACGAATGGCTAGTAGTAGCCAGTGACTCTCAGCCACCTATTTCGTGCCCTGTCTCCACCGCTTTCTGTTTTACCTATCACTGGGTAATTACGTCTCGTAAATACCTTTCGTAAAAACTCTGCTGTGTCATATGCTGAATGAAAACGATTGCGTGGGTGGGGGACGTAACTGCGGGCGGGTCACAGTACTGATGAACCCCAAACACCAGGTCGTGAGTGTCAGTCACAATTAACTTGTACACGGCGGGGATCGAACCCGCACTCACCCGCATGGAATCCCCCTTCCCAAACGACTGAGCCATTCCGATGACTTGTCGTATCGCTAACATCCCACAATATAACCTGCCAAAGAACAATACAACTAATGCAAATATGCAATATACACCCTGCACAAGTCGCCGCATCATCACTCGCTAACACAACAGGGAAATTAAGCAAATGCTCGAAGCTTTTGGGCAGGAAAGTCCCGCACATCTCGTAAATATTAGATGTGGGGTGGTTTTCGTGCGTTAGACTCAATAAGCTGGAAAAGTAAGAACCCCATCCTGATCACCCTCCTGTCTTCGTGGTTTTAAACGCGATGGAACTAATTTTTTGTGGTCGTCGAATATTTATAGGTCTTGAATCGCGCTTTGTTCTTAACGGCAGCGCCGAGCAAAGTTTTTCTATGCATCATTATTCAATTTTTTTTCGAATTTACCGACAAAATCAACTGGTTGTTTGATATTCAACACGCTCACAAAAACACTTTATTTATATGTGTTAGTGAGTGATGATGCGGCGACTTGTGCAGGGTGTATATTGCATATTTGCATTAGTTGTATTGTTCTTTGGCAGGTTATATTGTGGGATGTTAGCGATACGACAAGGCATCGGAATGGCTCAGTTTTGAGAAGGGGTATTCCATGCGGGAGAGTGCGGGTTCGAACCCCGCCGTGTTCACGTAAATTGTGACTGACACTCACGACCTGGTGTTTGGGGTTCACCAGAACTGTGACCCGCCCGCAGTTACGTCCCCCACCCACGCAATCGTTTTCATTCAGCATATGACACAGCAGAGTTTTTACGAAAGGTATTTACGAGACGTAATTACCCAGGGATAGGTAAAACAGAAAGCGGTGGAGACAGGGCACGAAATAGGTGGCTGAGAGTCACCGGCTACTACTAGCCATTCGTTTTCGAAGCTAGGAACAATTTGAATACAACTCCCTTTTCGGTTTTCATCCCCGGCCGTAAGCCATCTTCTTCTTCAGCATCAGCTCCACAACCTAGTTAATTCTAACAGGTTATGAGCCCAAAGAACGACTCCGGTTTCAAGGTCGAGCCTTTCGACGGCTCGAACTATGGGTTGTGGAGTTACAAGATGAAGATGTACCTGATGTCGAAGGGGCTGTGGGGCGCGATCGCGGGCGATGAGACAACAAGTGAGGCCAAGGAACAGCAAGCCCACGCCGCGATCGTGCTGAATCTGAGCGATTCACAGTTGATGCATGTCATCGACTCGGCCACCGCAAGAGAAGCGTGGGGACGTCTGGCGCGATTTCATCACAGTCATGACATGGCGAATCGACTTTGGCTGAAGGAAAAGTTCGCGTCGTTCAAGTATGCAGCATCAAGCATGAGCGGTCATGTGATGGAGCTGGAGGACCTCGTGATGAAGATGAAGCGCGCGAACTGCGGTCCAAGTGAAGAGGACGTGTGCGCAGTACTGTTGCGGAGTCTACCTTCAAGCTTCGAGAGCTTGGTACAGGCATTCCGCATGTCCGTCGCAAGCTTCAGTTTCAGTGACCTCGTGAGCAAGTTGATCGCCGAAGAAGTGCGCCAGAATGAGGGAGCACGAGTAGAAGATGCAACGGCGCTCTACGCAGGCAAGAGGAAGGGTAAGCAGTACCCGAAGAAGCGACAAGGACGGCGCGCGAAAGGACCATCAGGGACCTGCTACAACTGTGGCAAGGTCGGACACTACGCCAGAGATTGTCGCTCCGGTCGAGGGCCAAGGGGAGCAACAGCATGACCAGTCGAATGTCGCGTTTCATGCCAGCGAAGGTTTCGCGAGCAACAGCTGGGTCATGGACAGTGGCGCGTCAGCACACATGTGCAAGGATCGAGATGCGTTCGAAGAGTACGAAGAAGTGCATCATGCGCGAAGCATTTCAAGCGCAAAGAGCGACGTGAAGCTGAATGTCATTGGACATGGGACAGTGAAGCTGCGCGTCTGGACAGGACATGCGTGGATCGACGCTCGCCTTGAGAACACACTTCACGTTCAAGATTTGTCCAAGAACCTGTTTTCGCTCACGGCTGCGGCAGCGCGCGGCATGACAGTGGAGATAACGCGCAACGAGTGCGTGGTCAAGCGTGGCGGCACACCCGTCGCAACAGGAAGGAAGCAGGGGTTCCTCCTGTATCTCAATGCTGACTATGGTACGGAGTGCCACATGGCCGAAGACGACACAGAGCTATGGCATAGAAGACTGGGTCACGTGTCGTATGGTACGCTGAATGCCATGGTCAAGGACGGAAGGATCAAGGGCGCAACGATGAAGACGAACGTTGCGTGTGACGTATGCGCAACGTCAAAGCAAGTGCGCAAGTCATTCAAGACAAGTGAAGAAGACGCTGAAACCAGGGAGAGTTCACGTTCCGACGTGGTGGTGTGCTCCGACGTTCTCGGTCCTATCACGCCAGCGTCCAAGTCTGGTTTCAGTTACGCCGTAACCTTCATCATGATGAAGAGCAGATATGTAACGGTCTATCCGTTGCGAAAGAAGAGCGACGTTGCGAGTGCGTTCAAGCGGTTTTACCAAGATGTCAAGACAGCATCTGGAACGAAGATAAAGGTGTTGCGAAGTGACAACGGCGGCGAATACCGGAACGCAACGATGAACAGCTTTTGCAAGGCAAAGTTCATCAAGCAAGAGTTCACGGTTCCGTACAACCCAGAGCAGAACGGGATGGCGGAGCGGATGAACCGCACGCTGGTGGAGATGACGCGCTGTATGCTAAAGGAAAGCGGTCTCGACAAGTCCTATTGGTGCGAGGCACTAATGACAGCGGCAGACATCAGAAACATTCTGCCGAACGCGTCGAACAAGAACTCAAGCCCACACGAGATGGTGTTCAAGAAGGTTCCGCGCATCGATCACATGCGCGTGTTTGGTGCGCAATGCTATGCGCATGTGGCGAAGGAGAAGAGAAAGAAGCTGGACGACCCAGGCGTGCGATGTTTCTTTCTCGGCTATGCGAAGGACCAAAAGGCGTATCGGCTTCTCAACGCGGACGATGGCTCAATCGTGATTTCAAGAAGCGTCACGTTCGCTGAGCATTCTGTCTCGAAAGCATCGAAAAGCAGAGACACGCAGGTCTTCGATGTCATTGAAGAAGATGAAAGTGTGGAGGCGTCGCTAACCGATGATGAAGACATACCAGCGCCGGTGACCGAAGAAGAGCTGCGCACCCCACCACTTCGAGCGCAGAACAGCTCTCATCACGGACCAAGTGTTCGACCAAGCGACACCATTCCTACGCGCGCATCCAGCACACCCGGAAGAAATGGAGAAGAAGAGTGAATGGTGCGACCGGTTCGAAAGAAACGCGGCGTGGTTCGCTACGAACAAGAATTTCCAAGCCATCGTCGCGGTCGCTTCAATTTGGACGACTACGAAGGTGACTTCGACTCTTTCTACTGTTTCTCGGCTGAAGAAGATGGGGAACAAGCGTCCAGCTATCGAGAAGTGATGAAGAGCGGCTACAAGGAGCAGTGGCTCCAGGCAATGAAGAGTGAGATGAAGTCGCTTGAAGAACACAGCACATGGAAGCTAATGGACATGCCACCGGGCAAGAAGGCCGTTGGCTGCAAGTGGGTCTTCAAGATTAAACGCGATCCAAGTGGCGAGATCATCAAGTTCAAGGCACGCTTGGTTGCGAAGGGTTCACGCAGCGTCCTGGCATCGACTATAACGAGACCTTCGCACCAGTGGCGCGCAAGGAATCTAATCAACACAGTGTTGGCGATCGCTGCAGCCGAAGACCTGGAAGCAGAAAACGTTGATGTCGACACAGCGTTTCTCTACGGCGAAGTGGAGGAGGAGATCTACATGGACCAACCTGACGGTTTTGAAGATGAAGGAAGCCCGAATAAGAAGTGTTTGCTGCAGAAGGCGCTATACGGGACGAAGCAAGCGGCGCGGCAGTGGAACAACAAGTTGAGTCAGCACTTGGTTGATCAAGGATTCAAGAGCAGTACAGCGGACCCGTGTGTGTTCGTTCGAGTGACAAGAGAGGAGGAGTACAGCATCATCGTGATCTACGTGGACGACTTGATGATTTTCTGCAAGACGAAGGAGCACATCGCAAGTATCAAGAACTCATTGATGGAAGATTTCAGCATTAAAGATCTTGGAGATCTCAAGTACTGCCTCGGGATCGAGATTCATCGCAAGCGCGAAGATGGAACGATCAAGATGAACCAGAAGGCGTACATCAAGCGACTTTCCGGAGAAGTTCGGCGTTGAGAACTGCAAGGACATGCACACGCCGGCGGACAGTAATTCGAAGCTGATCAAGATGGGTCAAGAGGAAGCGTTTGTACCAAAGTACCCATACCGTGAGCTGGTGGGCGCTTTAATGTACATCGCCACATGTACACGACCGGACATTGCGCATGCGGTTGGCGAAGTTGCGAAGTTTTGCGAGCGCTACGACAAGTCGCATTGGACAGCAGCAAAGCGGATTCTCAAGTATCTCAAGACGACTCAAGACTTAAGCATCGTTTTCAGCGGCATCAACAAGGGAGAGCTGATTGGATTTGCGGATGCAAACTGGGCTGGCGACCTCGACACGCGGCGTTCGACAACAGGATACGTTTTCTTCCTGAACGGAAGCGTGATATCGTGGAACTCGAAGCGTCAACCAACGGTCGCGACCTCAAGTACGGAAGCAGAGTACATGAGTCTGTACAGCGCGACGCAGGAAGCAATTTGGCTTCGAGGTCTGCTCAAGGACCTGAACTACTGTGCCAAGAACGCGACGACGATTTTTCAAGACAATCAAGGTTGCATCGCGCTGGCCAAGAATCCTGTGTACCACTCGCGCACGAAGCACATCGACATCAAGTTTCACTTTTTGCGTGAAAAGGTTGCAAGTGCAGTTATCGCGCTAGAGTTCAAGCCGACAGAAGAAATGGTCGCGGATGGATTCACCAAAGCACTATCAAGAGACAAGCACAGCAAGTTCATCACGGGTTTGTGCATGGCGGTGTAGGGGTCACACGTCGCACGCACATCAAGGGAGAGTGTTAGCGAGTGATGATGCGGCGACTTGTGCAGGGTGTATATTGCATATTTGCATTAGTTGTATTGTTCTTTGGCAGGTTATATTGTGGGATGTTAGCGAAACGACAAGTCATCGGAATGGCTCAGTCGTTTGGGAAGGGGTATTCCACGCGGGTGAGTGCGGGTTCGATCCCCGCCGTGTACAAGTTAATTGTGACTGACACTCACGACCTGGTGTTTGGGGTTCACCAGAACTGTGACCCGCCCGCAGTTACGTCCCCCACCCACGCAATCGTTTTCATTCAGCATATGACACAGCAGAGTTTTTACGAAAGGTATTTACGAGACGTAATTACCCAGGGATAGGTAAAACAGAAAGCGGTGGAGACACGGCACGAAATAGGTGGCTGAGAGTCACCGGCTACTACTAGCCATTCGTTTTCGAAGCTAGGAACAATTTGAATACAACTCCCTTTTCGGTTTTCATCCCCGGCCGTAAGCCATCTTCTTCTTCAGCATCAGCTCCACAACCTAGTTAATTCTAACAATATGTACATTACATAACTCGTCTCCCAGTTGTAACCTCTCGAATTGGGTGCCTGGAAACATAGATTATTTATAAAGCCTTAGGCTAAATAAATGGTAATAAATGGCAAACATCAGAACTTGCTCCTCTATCTTCACTTGAGTATCGTATTTCATTCAACCTGTATACTCTCAAGAAGCTTGTGCGCATACTACATTTCACAATGACACGTACTCAGTGGTGTCTTGCTGCTGACAGTATTCATACACTTTTAACCAGCTGCATCAGATCTATGCTTCTTTAGCCCAACGAATGTAGTTGGTAGGCTAATTTAAAATTTTAAGGAGACTAATCTAGTTATTCATCACTCCGGGCAATTCTCCTCAAACGAGTTTATCGAGTTTAGCCAAAAGCAGACGTCCTCTAAAGTATAAACCCCACAACTCAGTTTTTAATTATTTTACTTACATTTTAGCTACTCACTTTCTAGTCCCAGATGACTTACACTCATATTTAACCACTCACGTTATCCATAAGTTCTATCGTTTACCTTCGCGTAATTACTTGCGGACCATCTATTTTTTCCTCCACACACACCCATGCACAAATCGTCGTTTTCTATCAGCTCACTGATGACTTGATTTTGTTGAAATTTAAGCGTAAAAACCTGTCGATGCTTGGAATCCAAGTACAGCGGGAGACACGTTCTCCCTCAGCGAGCTGTGTAGAGGTGTAGTTGGATACGAGCTCTTGTGTAGCGCGCCAGCTAATTACAGTTGTTGCTGATATTTCGCTACGAGAGAATATGTGACCTGATACTTTATTCCTAACATACCGAGCTGAAACATAACCATCGTAGTCTAGCAATGTCAGCATCACAGTGTAGCGGTACCTCCATTCTAGTGAAGTAATACTACCATCATCGTCTAGCAATGCGACCATGTAGCGACCCCTCATGACATACACTAAAGGAATGCCTCGAAGCATGTTAGTGTGGTACCGGTCTATACAGAGTCACGCTTTTCGCGTGTTGCCTCCAGTCTCTGACCGTATCTTAGTATCTGTACGTAGGACATGAAAAAACCCTCCAAACGCTGCTGACGAGCTATCAACATATAGAAAAGCAACTGCTCCAGGGGGTTCGAGACCCTCGACCTGCGGCTCATAAGACCACCGCTCTAACCAACTGAGCTACAGGAGCGACATGTCCGGCCGAGAAAATATACATACATAAACACTTTATGTGAAAGTACCACCTCCCTCTTATTGCTTCAATGATTATGCCCCATCTTTAGCATTGGTGGGTTCAACACGAGAGAAAGTCTTCCCCTTTTAGTTTTACAGTAGTCCAGCGTTTCTAGTGCGCACTATAAATGCGGCAATGCGATGACACTCTTGTATACCCTGCTAATTTTGGTATAATTGCACTGGCTTTCTTAACGAAGATGACTTGTGAAGTGACGCAATGAAATCAACCGGAAACAATAATTTGGCGCACACGTCAACGGCTATCAGTCGCTTTGGGTCTTCTCATAACACCACAACAATCGAAGCAGATCGAAGGACATTCGACGTAGACAGTCACGATCTCATATTTTCTCAGCACTACACCTGCTATCTCGAGGTTGCCGACGGATCACAGGCGGATGGGTATGCTGCGTGGTCAAGCAAGCCCGTTCACTTTTCAACTTCATTCCATTGACATACTATGGTGCAATTTCAGTGGCTTGCACGATGTGGCCGAGTATGTGTAAAATGAGAAAAGAAACACTTGTATCTTCCTTCTTGAATTATGCGATGTGGAGACATTAGAACAAGGACGCTAAGAAGATACGACTTTTGAATTCCCATTTCGCCAGATCCCTCTTCGCATAGATATGTCGTGCTCACCAGTTTTCGGGTTCATTCACTCTCTTTGTTGAATGTTGTATACATTTATTAATCTGCTGCCTTACTCTGCGTACATTGAGCCAAAGTAAGCATGCATGCTGATGCACATCTAACAGACCTAGCTCCATCATCTTCCTTCTAAAGTGGGCATTCCATGCGTTAAATCCTTAGTGTCGGTGAAGTGAAATGTTATTAGCATTAAGACGGGTACTGTGTCGTATCACTGTGATTAATTATTTTTATGCATGCACTGATTACTTTGTCGACGAGTTAAAAGTAAAAAGTAGATGGAGCTAGGTGTGTTAGATGTGCATCAGCATGCATGCTTACTTTGGCTCAATGTACGCAGAGTAAGGCAGCAGATTAATAAATGTATACAACATTCAACAAAGAGAGTGAATGAACCCGAAAACTGGTGAGCACGACATATCTATGCGAAGAGGGATCTGGCGAAATGGGAATTCAAAAGTCGTATCTTCTTAGCGTCCTTGTTCTAATGTCTCCACATCGCATAATTCAAGAAGGAAGATACAAGTGTTTCTTTTCTCATTTTACACATACTCGGCCACATCGTGCAAGCCACTCGAAATTGCACCATAGTATGTCAATGGAATGAAGTTGAAAAGTGAACGGGCTTGCTTGACCACGCAGCATACCCATCCGCCTGTGATCCGTCGGCAACCTCGAGATAGCAGGTGTAGTGCTGAGAAAATATGAGATCGTGACTGTCTACGTCGAATGTCCTTCGATCTGCTTCGATTGTTGTGGTGTTATGAGAAGACCCAAAGCGACTGATAGCCGTTGACGTGTGCACCAAATTATTGTTTCCGGTTGATTTCATTGCGTCACTTCACAAGTCATCTTCGTTAAGAAAGCCAGTGCAATTATACCAAAATTAGCAGGGTATACAAGAGTGTCATCGCATTGCCGCATTTATAGTGCGCACTAGAAACGCTGGACTACTGTAAAACTAAAAGGGGAAGACTTTCTCTCGTGTTGAACCCACCAATGCTAAAGATGGGGCATAATCATTGAAGCAATAAGAGGGAGGTGGTACTTTCACATAAAGTGTTTATGTATGTATATTTTCTCGGCCGGACATGTCGCTCCTGTAGCTCAGTTGGTTAGAGCGGTGGTCTTATGAGCCGCAGGTCGAGGGTTCGAACCCCCCCTGGAGCAGTTGCTTTTCTATATGTTGATAGCTCGTCAGCAGCGTTTGGAGGGTTTTTCATGTCCTACGTACAGATACTAAGATACGGTCAGAGACGGAGGCAACACGCGAAAAGCGTGACTCTGTATAGACCGGTACCACACTAACATGCTTCGAGGCATTCCTTTAGTGTATGTCATGAGGGGTCGCTACATGGTCGCATTGCTAGACGATGATGGTAGTATTACTTCACTAGAATGGAGGTACCGCTACACTGTGATGCTGACATTGCTAGACTACGATGGTTATGTTTCAGCTCGGTATGTTAGGAATAAAGTATCAGGTCACATATTCTCTCGTAGCGAAATATCAGCAACAACTGTAATTAGCTGGCGCGCTACACAAGAGCTCGTATCCAACTACACCTCTACACAGCTCGCTGAGGGAGAACGTGTCCCCGCTGTACTTGGATTCCAAGCATCGACAGGTTTTTACGCTTAAATTTCAACAAAATCAAGTCATCAGTGAGCTGATAGAAAACGACGATTTGTGCATGGGTGTGTGTGGAGGAAAAAATAGATGGTCCGCAAGTAATTACGCGAAGGTAAACGATAGAACTTATGGATAACGTGAGTGGTTAAATATGAGTGTAAGTCATCTGGGACTAGAAAGTGAGTAGCTAAAATGTAAGTAAAATAATTAAAAACTGAGTTGTGGGGTTCATACTACGGATAATTACACCACACTCCTTTTTTCTAAATGTGCCCCAGACACCATACCCATATCACACCACACTCTGGTTCGTGCGATGAACATTGCGCCACTTCCGTAAGTTCAACATTATGCATCTATTGTACAAGTGTTGCGTGATATCTAAAAGCATTCATCGTTTAGCACCCAATAGGTGACTCAAGATCTTTTCCTTCGCAAAAGATTAGATTAAAGACTGCGTCCCTTTCTTCACTACATGTCAAATACATATGAGGGGCTATTATCACATTTCTAAACTGGCAAGAGCCAGGTTTCAGTCGAATAAAATAAGAATAATCAAATGAAGGTTTGCATGTCAACAACGTAATCAGATGCATTCGTAGTAGCGAATATCACCTGTTCAAACAAGAATTTGTGTCATACAGCTAAACGTATTTTTGACCGAGCCATTTTGTTTTCTTTTTTAAAAATAGGCCAGTGGCTGTAAAAGAAAATTTCTTGGTAAAACACTCATAGCATCTCCGCAGGCTCACTACATCTCTATTTTGAAGTGAATTTGCAGTATTTAAGTCTCCACAGCACTACTATATAATTTCTATCTTTTGAGAACAATCCGAACTTTGGCTCACCACTCCGAATTCGGAGTGACCTCAAACCCCTCTCCAAAATCTACACATTCTAAAATGCAGCAAAAATATATAGCTAATCCTCGCACGCACTTCCCCTAAACGCCTAAACTCTTGATAATGATAGACCCTGCTAAAAATCAACCAAACGCGTTTTCTGAGTGTGGCAAGTGTGGCAAGAATTGATGCGGCCTTGTCACTCATAAAGTGGTACACCCCGGGTGAGATTTTGTTAAAATTGAGTACAGAGGAATGGTGGCGCGTTATTGTCGCGCAAAACATATTGCGTTTCGATATGGGCAAGACAATGGGTGTATTTAGTATAAGGTGGGGTGTATGATGAGTGTTTCGGGGTGTAGGTCAAGTCGTCCACGAAGGGAAAAAGCTTCAGTTATCGATTTCGAGCTAACATCAATTTGCTTGGTACCCACTTTACAAACGTACGAGGGATGCAGAATGTTGTGCGATAGTGGTCGTACAGACTTATGGTGGCACGATGTTTGCCTTTCGATTTATGTTGTGGTGTGGTATGGGTGTGGTGTATGGAATGTACATGGTCAAAAAATAGGGTATTTTTATATAGGAAATAATAAGTTGGTCTCCTTTAATGACCGTTGGCTTTCTGTACTATTCAATACTTCCAGATAGGTCCGGGAAGAAGCATGGAAGTCGATAATTACCAGTAGCAGCAAAAGTTTTTTGTGCAATAATCAGTAATTGCCCACATTATATCCGGGTCGGGTTTTGCAAGAGCGATCAATAGGCGTAACTCATTTTTCGCCTTCGGAGCTAGTCTAAAACGAATTGGGCCAGCATATTGTGTTGATATGGACACTATCTTCGTTTAGAGGCAATAAAGGAACGATCCTCGAGCATACCGAAGGGCAAACATCGAGTTTTGCGTACACTTTGCGGGTGGGGTTCTCTTGGCGTGCCTGCCTCAGGCAGCTCATCCGTTTTCGAAAGTACTGAAGTTTACTCAAATAGGTGGCTGAGAGTAGTCACCGGCAACTATAGCCACTCGTTTTCGAACTAGGAACAATTTGAATACAACTCACTTTTCGGTTTTCATCCCCGGCCGTAAGCCGTCTTCTTCCGAGTATCAGCTCCGCAACCTAGTTTAAATCTAACAGGTTATGAGCGCAAACAACAACTCCGGTTTCAAGGTCAAGCCTTTCGACGACTCGAACTATGGGTTGTGGAGTTACAAGATGAAGATGTACCTGATGTAGAAGGGGCTGTGCGGCGCGATCGCGGGCGATGAGACAACAAGTGAGGCCGAAGAACAGCAAGCCCACGCCGCGATCGTGCTTAATCTGAGCGATTCGCAGTTAATGCATGTCATCGACTCGGCCACTGCAAGAGAAGCGTGGAAACGTTTGGCGCGATTTCATCACAGTCATGACATGGCGAATCGATTTTGGCTGAAGGAAAAGTTCGCGTCGTTCAAGTATGCAGCATCAAGCATGAGCGGTCATGTGATGGAGCTGGAGGACCTCGTGATGAAGATCAAGCGCGCGAGATGCGGTCCAAGTGAGGAGGACTTGTGCGCGGTACTGTTGCGAAGTCAATCTCTGACAGCTTGGTACAGGCATTCCGCATGTCCGTCGCAAGCTTCAGTTTTAGTGACCTCGTGAGCAAGTTGATCACCGAAGAAGTGCGCCAGAATGAGGCTGCACGGGTAGAAGATGCAACGGCTCTCTACGCAGGCAAGAGGAAGGGTAAGCAGTACCCGAAGAAGCAACAAGGACGGTGCGCGAAAGGACCATCAGGGACCTGCTACAACTGTGGCAAGGTCGGACACAACGCCAGAGATTGTCGCTCAGGTCGAGGGCCAAGGGAGCAACAGCATAACCAGTCGAATGTCGCGTTTAATGTCAGCGAAGGTTTCGCGAGCGACAGCTGGGTCATGGACAGTGGCGCGTCAGCACACATGTGCAAGGATCGAGATGCGTTCGAAGATTACGAAGAAGTGCATCATGCGCGAAGTATTTCAAGCGCAAAGAGCGACGTGCAGCTGAATGTCATCGGACATGGGACAGTGAAGCTGCGCGTCTGGACAGGGCATGCGTGGATCGATGCTCGCCTTGAGAACACACTTCACGTTCAAGATTTGTCCAAGAACCTGTTTTTGCTCACGGCTGCGGCAGCGCGCGGCATGACAGTGGAGATAACGCGCAACGAGTGCATGGTGAAGCGTGGCGGCAAACCCGTCGGAACAGGAAGGAAGCAGGGGTTCCTACTGTATTTCAACGCTGATTATGGTACGGAGTGCCACATGGCCAAAGACGATACAGAGCTATGGCATAGAAGACTGGGTCACGTGTCGTATGGTACGCTGAATGCCATGGTTAAGGACGGTAGTATCAAGGGCGCAACGGTGAAGACGAACGTTGCGTGTGACGTATGCAACGTCAAAGCAAGTGCGCAAGTCATTCAAGACAAGCGAAGAAGACGCTGAAACCAGGGAGAGTTTGCGTTCCGACGTGGTGGTGTGCTCCGACGTTCTCGGACCTATCACGCCAGCGTCTAAGTCTGGTTTCAGTTAGGCCGTAACCTTCATCATGATGAAGAGCAGGTATGTAACGGTCTATCCGTTGCGAAAGAAGAGCGACGTTGCGAGTGCGTTCAAGCGGTTGTACAAAGAGATCAAGACAGCGTCTGGAACGAAGATAAAGGTGTTGCGAAGTGACAACGGCGGCGAATACCGGAACGAAACGATGAACAAATTTTGCAAGGCAAAGTTCATTAAGCAAGAGTTCACGGTTCCGTACAACCCAGAGCAGAACGGGATGGCGGAGCGGATAAACCGCACGCTGGTGGAGATGACACGCTGTATGCTCAAGGAAAGCGGCCTCGACAAGTCGTACTGGTGCGAGGCACTGATGACATCTGCATACATCAGAAACATTCTGCCGAACGCGTCGAACAAGAACTCAAGCCCACACGAGATGGTGTTCAAGAAGGTTCCGCGCATCGATCACATGCACGTGGTTGGTGCGCAAAGCTATGCGCATGTGGCGAAGGAGAAGAGGAAGAAGCTGGATGACTCAGGCGTGCGATGTTTCTTTCTCGGCTACGCGAAGGATCAAAAGGCGTTGGCTTCTTAGTGCGGACGATGGCTCAATTTTGATTTCAAGAAGCGTCACGTTCGCTGATCGTTCTGCCTCGAAAGTGTCAAAAACCAGAGACACGCGGTTGCTCGATGTCATTGAAGACGAGTAAAGTGTGGAGGCGTTGCTACCCGATGATGAAGACATGCAAACGCCGGTGACCGAAAAAGAGCTACGCACCTCGCCACTTCGAGTGCAAAACAGATATCGTCACGGTCCCTGTGATCGACTAAGCGACACCATTTCTACGCGTGCATCCAGCACACCCGGAAGGAATGGATATAAAGAGTGGAAGGTGCGACCAGCTCGGAAGAAGTGCGGTGTGGTTCGCTACGAACAAGAATTTTCAAGCCATCGTCGCGGTCACTTCAATTTGGACGACAACGAAGGTGACTACGACTCTTTCTACTGTTTCTCGGCTGGAGAAGATGGGGGAACAAGGTTCCAGCTATCAAGAAGTGATGAAGAGCAGCTACAAGGAGCAGTGGCTGCAGGCAATGAAGAGTGAGATGAAGTCGCTTGAAGAAAACAGCACATGGAAGCTAGTGGACATGCCACCGGGCAAGAAGGCCGTAGGCTATAAGTGGGTCTTCAAAGATTAAACGCAATCCAAGTGGGAAGATCATCAGGTTCAAGGCGCGCTTGGTTGCGAAAGGGTTCACGCAGCGTCCTGGCATCGACTACAACGAGACCTTTGCACCAGTGGCGCGCAAGGAATCTATCAACACAGCGTTAGCGATCGCTGCAGCTGAAGACCTGGAAGCAGAAAATGCTGATGTCGACACAGCGTTTCTCTACGGCTAAGTGGAAGAGGAGATCTACATAGACCAACCTGACGGTTTTGAAGATGAAGGAAGCTCGAAAAAGAAGTGTTTGCTGCAGAAGGCGCTATACGGGACGAAGCAAGCGGCGCGGCAGTGAAGCAATAAGTTGAGTCAGCACTTGGATGATCAAGGGTTCAAGAGCAGTGCAGCGGACACGTGTGTGTTCGTTCGAGTGACAAGAGAGGAGTAAAGCATCATCGTGATCTACGTGGACGACTTAATGCTTTTCTGCAAGACGAAGGGGAACATCGCAAGTATCAAGAACTCATTGATGGAAGATTTCAGCATTAAAGATCTTGGAGATCTCAAGTACTGCCTAGGGATCGAGATTCATCGCAAGCGCGAAGATGGAACGATCAAGATGAACCAGAAGGCGTACATCAAGCGACTTTCGGAGAAGTTTGGCGTTGAAAACTGCAAGGACGTGCACACGCCGGCAGACAGTAACTCGAAGCTGATCAAGATGGGTCAAGAGGAAGCGTTTGTACCAATGTACCCATACCGTGGGCTGGTGGGAGCTTCAATGTACATCGCCACGTGTACTCGAACGGACATTGCGCATGCGGTTGGCGAAGTTGTGAAGTTTTGTGAGCGCTACGACAAGTCGCATTGGACAGCGGCAAAGCGGATTCTAGAGTATCTCAAGACGACTCAAGACTTAAGCATCGTTTTCAGCGGCATCAACAAGGGAGAGCTGATTGGATTCGCGGGTGCAAACTGGGCTGGCGACCTCGACACGGCGTTCGACAACAGGATACGTTTTCTTCTTGAACGGAAGCGTGATATCGTGGAATTCGAAGCGTCAACCAACGGTCGCGACCTCAAGTACTGAAGCAGAGTACATGAGTCTGTACAGCGCGACGCAGGAAGCAATTTGGCTTCGAGGTTTGCTCAAGGACCTGAAATACTGTGCCAAGAACGCGACGTCAATTTTTCAAGACAATCAAGGTTGCATCGCGCTGGCCAAGAGCCCTATGTACCACTCGCGCACAAAGCACATCGACATCGAGTTTCATTTTTTGCGTGAAAAGGTTGCAAGTGCAGTGATTGCGCTAGAGTTCAAGCCGACAGAAGAAATGGTCGCGGGTGGATTCACCAAGGCACTTCCAAGAGACAAGCACAGCAAGTTCATCACGGGTCTGTGCATGGCGGTGTAGGGCGCACACGTCGCACGCACATCAAGGGAGAGTGTTAGCGAGTGATGATGCGGCGACTTGTGCCGGATGTGTATTGCATATTTGCATTAGTTGTATTGTTCTTTGGCAGGTTTATATTGTGGGATGTTAGCGATACGACAAGGCATCGGAATGGCTCAGTTTTGAGAAGGGGTATTCCATGCGGGTGAGTGCGGGTTCGAACCCCGCCGTGTTCACGTAAATTGTGACTGACACTCACGACCTGGTGTTTGGGGTTCATCAGTACTGTGACCCGCCCGCAGTTACGTCCCCCACCCACGCAATCGTTTACATTCTGCATATGACACAGCAGAGTTTTTACGAAAGGTATTTACGGGACGTAATTACCCAGTGATAGATAAAACGGATAGTGGTGGAGACAGGGCACGAAATAGGTGGTTGAGAGCCACTGGCTACTACTCGTCATCCGTGTTTGAAGCTAGAAACGAGTTGGATACAATTCACTTTTCGGTTTTCATCCCCGGCCGTAAGCCGTCTTCTTCTAATTGTCAGCTCCGCAATCTAGTTTAAATCTAACATAACCCTTTGCGCTTACAGAGCGAAGATACATCAAAGAAGATTACCTAATAGCCACGAACAAAGTATTTAATGAGAGTTCGTATTGCGGTAAAGGTAATTTACATCCCAATGTTGAGAATGATGTAACATGTTGATCATACTGGTCTTTCTTTTGGACGTGGAATACAATGCCGAGGTTTACTGTAGAGTACTAACTCGATTATGTGGCATCATACGCATTGCACTCGACAAATACGTCCAAATGGTCCATGCGGCATCGTTCCAGGGAAGCTCAGCTTGAACGATATTTTCTATTATTTTACGATATAGCAAAAGTTCATACTGCTTAAGGAAGATACACACTCCTACCTCAACCGTGACAAAGGGGATGATTTATGTTCACCGCGTGCTTGAACCGCAAGGTTAGTTGAGGAGCTGACGTAGGTATGAAGACTAGCTACCATTGAAATCACTTCCGAGAATAATGGAATTACTGCTAACTATTAAAACTTGTATTCATCTATTCCAAAACAGAATAATATGCCTATCGAGAACTGAACCGAGTTGCCTCCTAAGTCTTTACAAAAGAAGTCTAAATAGGAGCTGTGCAACTGTAGGTTATTATATCTGCCCCATCTTTATTTATTGATATGGTTGTAATCAATGCTGGCTTACGGCCTGATCAGAAATTAAAGCTATGAACAGAAACGTTATATGGTGAAATTATCAAAAGCGGACGGAGTCAAATTCAAAAAGTGGTTTCAATATCAGCATGCACGATCGTCTGGTTGTACCAACTACAAATTGAAGCCGTGAGCCACACCATTTCTATTCAAGAGGTGCACGCGTTCCAGCAGCAGCTGTAAGAGTGCGTGGCTCAAAAGAATTAGATAGCTTTAGAGCATGTTCATCAAGTAGTGCATTCCTCTCGACCTGACCATATCATTTTGATCATTGGCGCATGAGCGATGCCGAAAAACCCGCATAGCGCGCACCAAACATAGGGCTTTATCGTGTTATCTAGGGAGTGTCGATGTGATAGCTGAAGACAATTGCTCGACAACGAAAGATAGTGTTCTAAAAAAAGAGACGCTTTTTAACAAGGTCGACGGCGCTTTTATGCTTACTTAATACATAGAAGTTTACCCGTGAGTACTCCAGACTAAATAGCATATTTATTGCGAGCCCGAAAGGGTGAAGCTATTAGTGATGTGTGCAAGCTTTCTGTATGCCGAGCTTTTGAAGTGTTTAGATTTGTGTGTCTGTATGCGCGTCTGTGTGTGTATAATAACGCTGGGTGTACCTTACACATCGTGCTAGGTGAAATCCAGCCTGTCTTCCTCATGAGTATATGGTCATGTACGAAGTACTCTTTGGCTAGATCACTATTACTATGTACGTACGTGATTAGCTTACAATCGATACAAGATTGATATGTTACATAAGCAATGCTGGACGCTAATAAGCAAAAGAAGCAATGCTGGACGTTAATAAGCAAAAGATGCGAGTATACTGTACAGTGTCAATACGAACATTAACAGCATCATTCCCACTCTTTAGTTCCTGCTTCTATATATTGTGTTGCGTCTAAAATTAGCTCCCCAAACAAGACTAAATCTATCTAAGGGCGAAATTCAGGGTTTCATCTCTAACTTTGGTGTCAGGATTGCCTGAGTCCATACCTGGTTTTGCATCGCTACATTACTTGATCTGGTGTATTATCTATATCATCCTTACGTTTTTCATCTTCAACTCCTAAACCCCTGAGGAGCTCGCCAAGATCACGCACTCATCCTTAGTTCTGGATTGCTTAAAAAAAGCTGCATAATTCTGCTTTAATCTTATCACTTTGATTAAGTCATCGAGGTGGACAAACGAGAGACAAGTCATGCTTTTTGTTCGATCTTTAAAACAAGTGAGTTTAGTTTTGGATGCCTTGCAACCAATATCCTAAAGTTATAGATCAAGATTCTTGTTTAATCTCCTTCTGTACTGATGAGGGCCGTAAATTGTCTTCTACACTAACCATACATACTCAGGTCTGCACAGAAATCCAAGTGCGCTGCTCACCTACTGATCTATAGCTGAATCTGCACTTACGTATGCCGTCGAAAATTCACAGCACAAATTCAAAGTGATAATTTCACCGTCAGACCCATCATCATTTAGCACAAGTATAGCCTAACAACTGGAGAAAGATTTCATTTAAGTCGACTCCATGCTTCTAATATTTTTTGAGAGCAGCCAAGGACGAGATTAATTAACATGGCCACGTGAAACACTTTTGACTTAGAATCTCTACTTCTTCTTGATAGCTCGGTGTTTGTCAAGCACTTGGTTATTTTGGATATCGTTACCGGAACACTTGTTTTGCATTTCTTGCACCTTCTTTTTGATAGTCTCTTATTGCTCCTTTGGCTGCTGTGATTTCATTGCGTCCTTGAGATCTCAAGGTATTTTACCTTAAATTTCTGCCCTTGTATTGCCTAGAGGATTCTGTACACATGTTTGGATCTAACATCAGCATCATGGTGAAATTCACGCAATTTTATCGAGGTGTTTCGGAAGCATCTTGCGCATTTGCTTGACCCACCCCAAGAACCATGTATAAAGCCACAAAGGATTCTTTCTCATCATTGCAAGGCGAATGGATACCAGCCTCGTCACGAGTAAGACGTCTTCCTACCTTTTTTTGGTCGAAGAAAAGGAAGCGCCAGCGCTAGAATGTTCAACAAGTATATGGATTAAATTAGTGCTGGAAATATCGTCGGTTGTGATTAATTCCTCGGCTGATGTCAAAAATGCTTCTTCTTTGAGTCCGAGCGTCATTTATTCATGCATGCCAAGTTTGTCTTGACAGTTCTTCAGTTATCGTATGTTCCACCACGCCTTGCTCACCGTCTGTCAATATATTTTTTATTTGCTACCCAACGACCTCTTAGATAGGTAGACTCGGATCATCACCACTGTTTTCTTTGTCTTACCCTTACGATTCTAGTATTTTCAACTTCTGTGGAGATATCAACGTTGACTGTCATAGATCCACGCTCAGCAGTAGAAGGTCTAGATTATCTTTTCTTATCGTTATTGTGTAACTATCTCGTGACGGTCTTGCTTGCATCTGATATGCTTGAGGTAAACCCGTCGTGACTGTCTCATCTCCGTCGCTGGTATCCATCATTTCAAATCCATAAGATGCGCTAATAAAAATGTTAAAAAAAAACTTCGCCTAGTTGTGCATCTTGCGTCGACTCATCTGTGGTGCCTCCTGTATCAGAGAAGTCGCATGAAGTAACTGACTCACCGTCACTATCGTTGCTAACATCATGTCATATTTAGTTTCTGAGAGTTGAATCCACTGTCTATCGATCTTTGGAAACGGCAATTTTGTCTACTAAAGTGTACGCAACAAATCAGAATAATTTATTTACAATATCTAATACCTCATACCCAGCTGTATCGTCGCAGCATATAAGCACGAAACTAAAATTTGGGTAATGATCAAATTACCTTTTTTAATAAGATACAGGCATATACATGCACGCCGTTGCGCCAAACCTCCTAACATCATCCTCAAATAATCGATGTCTGCTCAAAAACTATTGAGTAGGTAGAGTTCCTTTAAGTAAACAGTAGTCTTCATTACAGACACAAGAAAAAAATGACTTAAGAAAACCATTTGAAATTAATCATTTGCTGTCGTCCACCAGCACCGATGCACGTGGCACCAAGCTATTGTAAGCTTGTAGTTGACTAAGTCTTGACATGTTGTTCCTTTTCAGTATCAATTCGAACTATGCTTAGCATGAACATACCCACGTGTTCGACAACACAGTCAATAATAATCGTTCACATCACCAGATTTTAAATGCCGTTATTGAGTCGTTATCTGATCTTGAAGGGTTAATTTTTTAAGCTGAAAATATTACGATTGGCTTTGCACCCATCGACGTCTAGGATAATTTTAGTTTTGCTTCATGCAAGAATTGATTACTAGTTTACGATTCTTCACTTTTCGAATACATTTGTGTTTCAAAGTCCTTTGGCAAACTCAGTGATGCTTCGCTGTTTCGCACGAACAAATTTTTTGCAGTAATGAAACTGATATCTTCCTCAAGCCCAATGCGTGTCACTAGAATCATATACCGTATTGGTCGCTGTTTCTTTTTGTGAAACCCTTTCATTGAACCTTTGTATTACCAGTACCTTTTAGTCGAAAATCATTTATACCACATGTACATCCCCTAATATCGTCTTCTTCTCGTCTTGATACGATGTATCCTTATTGGTAGATCCGCCTGTGTCACATTTTCATTTTGCAAAATTTGCTATACCTTTTAAACTAGCTGCATCACCGAGTGCTGTATAACGATTCTCTGGCTTTGGCCTGCTCTCTATCTCTATCTGCGATAAACTTTTAAAATTTCCATGCGGTCCAGCGCTATCACGATTTATTTTTCAGCATTTGAGTTTCTTTGGCTTCGGCAAACAATCGATGATAAATTGATCGATACGATAATCATCAGTGTTAGCACTAAGTGTCACAAGGCGCTTACGTAGGGTAAACAGGTACCCAATATGACCTATGATGTTGTAGCCGACTTATTTCTTGAACGTTTTAACTTGTCACACACGGTACTCATGTCAGTGAAACCGGTCCTGAAATTTTGATTGTCATCAAAGTATCTTTTAAAGGTGCGCTCACATTCCGGTATATTCCAATATGGTAACCTCGTGGTGTCAAATCAGTCAAGCTAAAAAAATTCGCTTGAGCTTAATCTGCAGCCCATGATACTTTATTATTTCCACATCAATTTGGAGCAATGAGCAATCACTTTTAACTTGAATCATCTTTCCGTCTTTTCATTATCGAAGGTATTGATTATGAGACGCTTGTTGGCGCCTTAGTCTTACATGTTCCACTTCTTAAGGATCATGTCGTTTTGCTTGTTTCAGTTCTTGGTCTGCCGCTGCCCCAGATCTCGCACGGTTATGCTCATAGCCCTCATAGGGATACATTAGAGAAATAGATCATCACTGAACATTCACTACACTTTTACTCTTAGTTTTTATCCTTGCCTATTAAATGGTGATTGACCTAGCAAGCATTTGGACTTGCAAATTTCTACCTACCGCTTATATAATACCTACACTTATGTATTGCTACTTCTTACATATTGCCTATACATATGTATCGATAATTAATACGTTTACCTCACCCGTTTTACCAGAAGAGTTCCAATCGGAGCTAACTCCACCCACCCATAGGCTACGAGCCTTGCGCATCGGCGGGCTCTTCCTACCCACGCCTAGCCATTCAATTTACAACCTTAGTGCACCCACCCACGCTCAACAACATTCTTTTGCCCGATCGTTCGCCCGAATCCATATATACATAAGCCTCTAATACTAAATGAATAAACTTGTGACACAATTTTTGCTAAGAAAAGCCAGTGTACGACGCCGCTACCACCCACGGAGATAAAAACAATGGGCACGGGTAATCGTGAGAATGGGCGGCCGATTTAATCATCTGATTACCAGATCGCGCTATTCTCAACCACGTGCGAACAGGCTTAAAGTTAACAAGCGATGCTGCAAAGCTTCAATGTGCAACGGTATTTCAACGAAGAAGGCTAAGGTTTGTCGAAATAAGCAAAAAAAGAATGAAATGAAAAAATAGATAGATAAAAGCTGTAATTCTTGCCAGCATATATATTTCGGACCCATTTGAAGATGCTGTGTCTGTCGCGAGAGACCAAAAGTACCCGTCTCTATCCGTAGAAAAGCCGTAGTAAGATTGGTTCAAATAGCAACGACAGCTGTAAATTGATGTTATACAAGATTATCATAATCTAGAAAGTCACTCAATGCCAGGCTTGTGCACGCGATTCCTGTGCCGTCTTTTTAGTACTTGCACAAAACAAATTATGTATAATGAGTAAACACTAAATGCATCATAGCGCTAATAGTAATCATGTGAACTTATCGTTGTGTTGCAGCAAAGTGCCGCACACTCTTAAGTGTGTAAATAGCTATATCCTCACTTCCTATGAAGTCTATGTTGACTCGCTATACCTCTGTCATCAATATAACACGATTCAAAATCTAAATTTCCCCAGATTCTTAATACTGGATCGGATAACAATACAACAGCAGTAACAAAACCATCACACATTAAAACTTTAAGAAAATAATTCAAAAATGTTATCTCGACCAGTTCCATACATTGCGTCTACAATCTACCTGGTTGATATCCGTGACTTTGCGAAGCGCAGTTTATTCAACTTAGTCATATGTATACGACTAATAAGGTACCGTATATCAAATCTTTTGATCAGCGAGCGCCAGAATAATCGATGTACGCCTGATGCGCGATCCGTGAAGATTTAATTTACTATTTATTCCATTTATGCATATCGTTAAGAGTTATATTTGGGACTACTCAACGATTTTTTTATTCATGTGAAAAAAAACTACTGTACCACCTAATATTTTCGCATAAATTATGAGGAATCAGAGTAAGCAACACAATAAAATCATCCTTTTTAACCCAAAAGCATTGCGAACCACTTAAAAAGCTGACAAGATTGAAAGCAATGATTTTGCAAAACGAACATCCTTTTTTTAGTAGCTTATGATCTGACTGTGGCAACAAATATCCGCCAAATCAAACATGTAACGCAGTTTTATTGTTCTGATCCTTTAAACATTGCAATAAAGATCCGTAAAGTGCCTTTAATTTATAGATAACAAAGTCGATGAGCTGGAGGTTCTGACTGTTTTGGTTTTAGTTGTGTTAATATCACCTTCATTACGAAGAGGTTCAACTTCAGGCAGAAATGCTAATTTCAACCATTACCACGTCTATAGACGCCAACGTACCGTGTGCGATAGTATTGATGCAAGCCTAGCGTAATTGAGTCTTCTCTCCCAGAGTCAATTTCGAATGCAGCACAATCTTATTCCGTATTGTACAGGATATGATACAACATAATTCGTAATAATAGAATTCCCAGTATATGTCTCTTTGTGTTCTCTCTACCCAAACTATCGTTTAGCTGCAATTAAAAATAATATTTACGTGGCAAATAGGATGCAGTGGTATGATTAGGACTGTTATCGATTATAAACAACAACAACATCTCTGTAACGATCTTGTGGATGATATTGGCAAACTTGGTCGGTGTGTACGTGAGACCCGGAGAGAACATGGTACTTTAATTGTTGACTCACTTTTTTTAACGCATTTTGCAAAATCTTTGGTGAATTATATAAGTAATAGACCAACACACCATACGTCAGACGCTTACTAATAGTTAAAGAGACGCGAGATTTTTCAAGCATGCTTATATCACTGGATTGTATGCACCGGCAATGTGTTCATCCGCCTGGTTAAGGCAGAATTGAGACAAGTAGAGGACTCCAACACTTGTCCTTAAGACTTTAACGTCATCAAGAAATGTGTGAGCGTTGTACGAATGCTTCACCGAGATGGACATTGTGACTTAATGTGACTTGAACGTGGTTTCTGTCCTCCGCAACACAAAAAATAGCTAGATTTCACGTAATACTGGTTCCTACATAATTAACTGAGCAAAAATTAATAGCTATTGGCTAAAAAACAAAGTGTTAGATGCGCTTTCAGATCAGACACGGTCTCTGCAGCGTGCGCTAACTTAAAGTATTTGTTCTTAAGCTAAATAAACAACATTTTGCTCGAAATTGTTAGAGTGTACGCCTGTCTCTCCGTGTGTGTTTGTGAAAGTAATCGACGAGTCTTAAACTTTCAACTGAATTCGATTTGGTCTATCAAATTGTCTGAATGTGTACGTAACGCCAGATGTGCCTCACACGTCACAATAAGTGTGATCTAATTTCCATGGGTAATGTTTGATGTACTTCACACGTCGAACTAAGTGAAGTTTTTTAGCATGTCGCTTCTTTCCATGTATTATAAATAAACGCTGAAACTACCTACACATAGCACTAAGTGCGATGTATCTTTCAAATCCTCTTCGTTTATCAAAAATAATTACTGCGATTAAGAAAGGTAAAGATATCAGTGACAAAGCGCAAAGGACGTGATTAAAATACAGAGCTGCATTCAATTATATGGAATGAATTAATTATAGTAAAGGGTGGTATCCAGAGCTTGCCTTCTTATTCTAAAAACACAATATGCTCCTAAAACTATTTACACACTTGATACTTACCATAATCTTAGTACTTACCTACGTAAGATTTATGTAACGGACTCACCTGTTACAGTAAACGAATCTGCCATCAGTATCCTACACGACGGGCATTTTTCCTTATTAAGATAACCCCAGTATATAGAAATAGTTGATGATGGACACATTATGCAGTCATCAAAATGTATGTTGTGCTTAGTACTACTCTGTCAACTGTAGAATCATATTCGGTAAGGTACGATATTACTGATAGCCTATCTTACGGTCCAACAGTTATTACCTCCGAAAAGACATAACATCAATTCCGGCTTCTATGCATTGTTTCCAGTTCTCCAGATGTCGTTCACCTCGCTTCACAGTCTTTACAATTGGCGCAAACTCTACAAGCGAAGGTTCGATTGAAGTTGGTGGTCTCGTTGAAAGCAGAAATAATCAGTGAGGTTTCCACCATTGTATAAAGCTGTCAAGTTACAACGAGGATGAAACAAGCTCGATGCCTTGATCGGCAGCGGCACTTAAAAAACAATACCTACTAAAGAACATGTAGATTCTCTGAGTAGACCATAATTCCTCTTGTTTCGGAAGAAATTACCTTCCTTCCTATTGGAAATTTGACACAGTGAGGAATATCTCAAAATCAAGAGTTTTTAAATAGCACGATTCACCCGTTCTGTAATCTCAGAATTGACACGATCATCACTCAACTATAAATGGTGACGAAATAAGCCTGGACATGGCATATTCAATGCATTAAGGTTTATTCCGTACAAAAAAATGAATGGACGGTGGGACAGATATAAAAAACAGTTGAACACTGGTTCGAGGACCACGAGCAGAAGTCGCTGAGAAACACGACCAGATTTTTTTTGGAAAAATATTAAAACATGCTATTAAACAGCGTACTATCGTCTGAACACGTGGTTATAATAGATATGTCAGAGAACAACCTCCCACAGCACTGTTTATCACCATTAATTTAGCATAGTGGCGAAAATGACGGACAAAGGGGTCAGATGAACTTTACTGAATACCGACTATCGATCGCACCAGATCCAAACTCAGATATACAAACCTTACTGCGTGAATCGCATATCAAGGAATAAGCCACGGTCTCAATCTAACTAGTCTTCTACGAGAATGTCCTCTATCGAAATCAAGAGTCGTCGATGGGATTCCTAGCCTTATGTTAGGTCAAACCTAATGGATTCCGACGGCTACTATTCGACTACCGCTCTTGTCTAAATGAAGCCCATACGACGTACCTTGCATACTAGTATCTAATACTAAGCGTATCTTGATCTTCAACGACAATATGGGATAGTACTAGAAAGTAGTGGCTCCTGTTGAAAAGTAGAAATCTTAACCAGCAGGTGCCAGCTGTACGCCTGTGAATTCTGCTAAAAAGTTCTAGATTAGTCCTTATAAGAAGTAGCTCTAAATGTTTGATGCGTAAATGTGGCAGCGGTAGAGGCTTCTGCACCGACAGACCTCACTTTGCGATTGTCAAGCCACTGAGGAGGCCCGCGGCGGTGGGCCAAGACGTGTTTGGTCCTTAAGTAGGGTCTTTCATTAGGTGCTCATGATTTGTATAGATACATGCAGCAGACTCATTCATTGCTTATAGTCTCTTGTTTGGGAAGTACAATCACAAAATACAGTCCATAGGTATCATCCATCCATTTTGAACCTGACGAGTATAAGGTATTATGAAAATGCATTTAAGTTATATACCTCATCGTGGTCCATCTTGACAATGAGCTTCCTAGATTCAACGGCGTCAAAGACCACCTCTAACATTAGCGACTCATGTTCGAGCGGTTGACCCACGATGTTGTGACATGAACTAAGAATAAGTGTTACATTGCACGACAGAGAAGAGTATGCATCTGTGGTTTAGCGGAGCTGCTTAGCACTCCTTAACAGAGGAACTCTTAGACTTAAAGAGTCATTTAGTTATAACAAAATAACAACGACGTACGGTTTCAAAGGGATTACGATTCACAGAATCACACATTAACTAGTCACTACCAGTTAAACAAGGGTAAGCGCCTTGACAAGGCTAATGCTCCTAACAAAACACTACGCCTTGACCAGGTACTTGTGTCCAACGATTCAAAAGGAGAACTGAACTCTATTTATTCTCTAGCTACGGTAATGAAACCCTAGAACCTTGTCGGACTGACTTCTGGATTGCGATCCTATGACAGAGGTCTTATCTCTTATCCTTACCCAATAAGGTGCGTGGTACCAATACTGCACCACTTAGATCCACCGATTTTTACTTGTTGTGGACGCACAACATAACCGGTTCGATTACCGCCGTGTAACCCCGTTTCATGTGGCATAATCCGTGAGTTTTTGCGCGTCGTGCTGCATTATTTAATGAGAAAATAAATTTTGGGAAGACTTCATCGCTGTCCCTCCCTGTGTACACAAAAGCTCAAGCTGCCACCCCACAGGCGTAATCTGACGCATGCGCAACAAGTATAGCTGCTACGACGATGTTGAAGGCAAACATGGCACTCGTTCCAATTTTCCTTCATTTTTGCGAAGAGAGGATGATCGCGAGCAATGGTGACCTCCATATATGGGAGTCGTACACGAATCTTAGTGGGCCGTCGCTTGCCAGCGGTCTTTGCGACCGTCTTTGGTAAGCTCTCGCTTACAATATGACGAGCAAAAATCACGACCAATCAAAAGACGTTGGTTTTGTTTCGCGTACAGTCCGGCTTTGCCCCTCCTCGCCTATCTTCCGACCTTTCGTTGAGGTAACGGGGTCAATAGACCCCCGAGTCAAATTTTGTCATTCGGCCCAAGCCGCACAGCAAGACATCGGCCACCATGGCGATTCCAACACGAGCTCCTCCGGTCCGAGCATACTCAGAAGATATCGACTCGTCACATCAGAGACGCCGGCGTCCCGGCAGCTCGCGTCTTGTTGCTACACTTTCGCCCTTTCACAAGTTGTCCACGGCTCAGTCGCGACGACGCGCCTTGAGTGACACGACGGGTGCATCTGACGAGCTATTTCATTTTCAAAGCAGCAAGTCCAAGTCGGTCAAGGTGTTCCACGGTGAAGCCAAAGGCATCCTACATGGCATCTTTTCTGTGCTGTTGTTGCGTTTTCTGTTGGCGCTCGTGGCCGTCGCAGGAACGCTCGGAATAGTCGTTCTGTTGGTTTTAATGTTCAAAGGGCCTCATGCATCGCTGATGAGCTAGCTGGTCTTCAATCTTGTGGAAAGTCTTCGCTGTTTGAATTGCAGCCCTCTGTTCGAATGGTAACTTGATAGCGTTATTATCGAGGTGCATTATCCAGAAGGGTCATCTGTGCTATCGATTGCGTTCAAGTTGGTGAGGTTCTTACGATGCAAGAACCATATAAAGATAGAAGAACGTGTGACAGTATAATACATGTTGTTTGGGGTGCACTTCGTAGTTGGGATCACGCACAGGTGCAGCTTCATGTGCTTCATGTTGCCGCAGCTTAACGCTTTTACAACAGGTGTTGCAATTGTCGTTCAAATGTCTTAATGAGACCTCCCGTTGCATTTGGTTCGATAAGCTTGCACGCTTGACAGTAACGAAAGTAGCTACAGCTTAGATGCCATCACGACTACTTTCGCCACGATAACCGTAATGTCGTCCGGTTTAAGATTGTGGCGCAGTGAGGCCACCACGATATTTTTGGCTGCCTCGTCGGGGCTCTCCGCAACAACGTCCACAAAGGACGCAAGCTCTACCGACCAGTACCGTCGCCAGGAGAGCGCCGGCTGGAATAGATGGGCGAACCACAACAAAAGTTAACATCGCCACGTATAGCTTTGGTCTCAAGAATATAACTCTTCCTACCGGAAATTGTCTCGGCACCTTCTGGAGATCCGGCGCAAAGTTGTCCCATACGCCGTCAGTGGCAAGCACCACAAGATCTCCATCTTGTACATCAATTTCACCGGAGTCAGCCTAAATCGTCGTAAAAACTGTTGTCAGCCACACACAATTCCCGATATCAACCAAGCTGCAACTGCACGAGCGTACATCATCAGGGCGGTTTTCAATAGCACCATACTGCTTAAATCGAAGCGGGACTTTTGCCAGCTGATACGGTGCACGTCCATAACACTAAATCACGACAGACACAACAGCATTCACTCAGCGATCCCTCCACCAACTCAGCAAACAAAGCTGCCAATCCACTGCCCACCTGGAACTGACTTCGGAAGATGATTTCGCCATGTCGAATGACAACAAAGCCCGAGTCTCCGAGGTTCGAGTACTCGAGCACCGGCTTGCAATCGGTCGATTGCTTCAGTCTTACAATACAAGCAGTCGTGCTACCTGCCTCCACTCCGTCGTCCAATAGTGTTTGATTGTAGCCATGGGACAGAATTTTTTTGTGTGGAGGCGCTACAGTTCTCAGCTCTCTGCTGTCGCACGAAAACGGCCGCATTGCGCATCAACGAACGCGAGATTTTACCCGGATCGACTCCATTCTCATTCCAACCACCAACGCCATCAGCCACTCCCACCACGTCAGGTGTGATAAAAAAAAGAGTCCTCTCCACACGTAGCTGGATTGGCTCCAATGCCACTAGTTTCCTTCCCGAGAGCGCAGCGCTTGCCCTTGCACGCGGCCTTAGCGTCCAGGAAGAAAGAAGTGGCGCTGGCAGTGCGCTGGTTCCCACTTGAAGATGAAGACTTGGCTGTTGAAGAGCTAAAGTGGAAGGTGCGGGATGGAGATTGCGTCATCGCTGGCCGCCCGATCGAGCGCTGGACGGCGGCGGTTGACGCGCCTCGGCGG
The DNA here is from genome assembly GCA_921007115.2 of Peronospora matthiolae. Taxonomy (NCBI): domain Eukaryota; phylum Oomycota; class Peronosporomycetes; order Peronosporales; family Peronosporaceae; genus Peronospora; species Peronospora matthiolae. Next base: position 198,139 of record CAKLBY020000124.1, on the reverse strand, counting down.
AGGTGGTGCAGCATGAGGCTCGTGATGACGTTGTGGGCATTGGATTGGTCAAAACCAATCCAATGCGGTTCGTGCTGTGATTGGGCATTAAGTCACACGAGGGTCCGCACTGGTCACCACCAGGAGTCTCTCTATCTAGTCGGTTGTCGCCTGCAAGAAGAAGGAAAGTGACATGTCGTGGGCCAAGCACAAGAAGATCCTGGCTATGGCCAAGGGCTATCGAGGACGCGCCAATTCGTGCTATCGTACGGCCATAAACCGTGTGGAGAAAGGTCTGCAGTATCAGTACCGTGACCGCAAGCAGAAAAAGCGCGTACGTTGCAGCTGTAGCAATGGTTGAGAGTTGATTCTAGTTATCTCTGTGTGATGCTGTACTTATAATTGCGCGGTCTTCTTTTTGGGCGCTACTGTTCAGGACATGCGCTCTCTGTGGATCCAGAAAATCAATGCAGGCGCGCGCCAGGAAGGACTTTCGTACTCGAAGCTCTACGGCAAGATGAACGGCTCGGGCATCGAGCTGAATCGCAAGGTGTTGGCGGACATGGCAGCCACGGAGCCCTTCAGCTTCAAGTCGGTACTGGAGGTTGTCAAGCATATGGAGGGTGTCACTAGAGCTCTGTAAATATACTGATATACCAGTATTGATGCACACACGAGCGTAGTCGTTGTGCAGGTTGGCGATGCGAAGACAATCTTGTGACAAAGAGATGAGCTCCTTGTTTTTGTGGTGATCGTTACTTTTTGCTGCTCGAGTTTGCTTAGTATGCCTTGTTGCTGACTCGAGGCCTCTGTGCTGATATACGTGCGACTTATGGACTTACATCCGGATAGCGGCTACATTCTTTGATCAAGCGGCCACCTTGGGTCGCTTTTGAACTCCAGAAGCTTCCAATACTGTCGATCATGGACCAAGCAAGCTTTTATCGCAAAACACTGAAACAGGCCTTGCTCGAGATTGCAACAATACTAGGATCAAAAGGCAAGCGATCGGCCTCAAACGCTTTACGCACTGAATTCGAGTGTGACGCACAAGTTGTGATTACCACTAATATTATGGGAGAGCTGCGGCAACTCGACTTCTTCGGTTGTACACCTTTGTACCCAAGTCGAATAGATACAATGCTTCGGTGGCTTTTGACATCCAACTTCTGTCTTCACGTCTAAGGCACCGGCAAAACACCGTCCAAAACGTGCACATCGCGCAACGGTAGTGTATACGCAGTTAGTCCATTCACTGGGCTCAAGTGAGATAAAGATCATGGCAACAAAACGGATCGAGAGAGCTTGGTGGATGCAGGATTTTTGCGGTTCTTTGTTGTCCACATCTCAGCGTCAACTAGACCCTTTGGGTTGCGGAATCACCTGGTGGTATGCAACACAATTGGAGTATCGAAGCCGTACTATCGTTTCGGTTTGGTCTCATCAAACGATTGAAAGTGGCCGCTACTACTTTGCTCGAAAACGTGTTAGCGCTCTCAGTGAAAGCAATTCGCTTGGTTCACAGCTGGACAGATACGGGTCAAATTACATCAACATACCGACACTGTCAGGGGGCTGTAACTCAAATAAGTATTGGTGTGCGCTGTCGACGTCGAACACGTAAGCATCTCAGTCCGACCCAATTTCCTGTCCTTGCTATCCCCACAAGTCAAGGTTGAGGGCCTTTCCAAGCGTGCAGCCTTGTTCAATCAGATGCCAAGCTACACCGTATCTACCTATGGCGCAGCAGCTGGCAAATGCAGCACTTATGCGCCACCCTTGCCCCGAAAAAGCGCGCACGCCACGGCCCATACCACTAGGACCTCCTCGGCCTCCACCCATCATACCACGCATGCCTTGACCACCCATAGCAGCGCTCATTGGTGCACCGCCACCAGAACCAGCCTGCGGCTGCTCCGACTTTGGGTTGCGCACGGTCTCGTCAACCGAAAGGATGAGGCATGCAGCCTCCGTTGCTGCTGCAATCGAGTTAATCTTGTTGGCAGCAGGTTCCCACACGTGCGACTCATATGTGTCACAGATGCCACCCGTGGTGATATCAACGCCAAACCACTTGCCTTCCTCAGGGTCTTTAAAATGTTTCTGACGCAGGCGGTTCAGAATGTCAGTCGCGTCGTGGCCGGCGTTCTCTGCGATTTGGCGGGGAATGATCTCGAATGCCTTGGCGTACGCATTCACCAACAACTGTGCTTTGCCCTCAATAGTACGCGCGTACTGACGCAGATAGCGTGATACCTCCATCTCGATCGCACCACCACCCGCCACCACCGTAGACGAAGCCACAGCGCGTTTTACAACCATGAGCGCATCGTGTACAGACCGGTGAGCCTCCTCAATAAATTGCTCAGCACCACCACGAAGTACGATAGTCGAACTTTTTGCCTCTGCACACTCCATAAAGATGTTGTAACGCTCGTTGCCGACCTGACGCTCCTCAAAGCGACCGCATGAGCCGAGTACCGACGGATTCATGTCGTGCACCGAAGTCTGCACTACACCACCCGTGGCACGCTGCGTACGTGCCATATCGTCCTGCGCGACACGTCCTGCACAAAAAAGGCCGCGGTCGGCGAAGTACTGTGTCGCCAGGTCACCCACAGGCAGCTTGGACAGAATGATCTGAGCGCCGCTCTTCACGCATAGATCCAGTTTCTCATAGATGATGTTCCACTCGGCATCTACAATGGACTGGTACTTAGAGGGATCATCCAGACGTACTTCGGCATTCTCCTTCTCCGACTTGAGCTCCAGCTCAACATTTAGTAGTAGAATCTTTGGGTTCACAAATGTTTTGGGCTGCTGCTCGAAGCCAGCGTACGAGAACGTCTTCTTGAACGCGACACCCTTGACCAAGAAAGAATCAGTGACTGATCCACCCGGCACCTTCTTGATGCCAACCATGCTAATGTCCAGTCCCTCGTCCAGACTCAACACTGCATCAACAATCTACGCAGCCACCCACAAAAATAAGCTTGTTTGAAACATAATCACAAGATAAAAGCTGTACACCCCTACCATCGGAGAAAAGAACTGCTTGTGTCGCGAGATAAGCTTCGAGTTGAGAGCCGTACCACTAACACGCTCCAGCATTTGACGACGACCCATTTCATCCGATTGAGCTATGCGAATCTCAATATCCTTTATCTTCTGTACAGCCAGTTGGCCTGCCTTGCGGAAGCTCTTGATGATTGTCTGCGGGTGCATATTCTCCTCAATGAAGGGCTTGGCCTGTCGCATGAACTCAGCGCCCATCAGAACAACAGACGTGGTGCCATCGCCCACCTCTGCATCCTGTGAGAGTGATATATCCACTAGTGTCTTGGCGGCCGGATGCACCACATCCAACAGGTTCATGATCGTGGCGCCGTCATTGGAGATAGTGGTCTTGCCCCCAGTATGGATGAGTTTGTCCATACCGCGTGGTCCGAGAGTCGTGCGCACAGCATCCATCACGGCTTGGCAGGCATTGATGTTGCTAATGAGCTGAGCCTTACCCTGGCTCGTGTCCGTGCCTTCCTTCAGCAAAATGATCTGTGGTTGCTGCTCAAGGAGAGAGGGAAGGGGGAAGTTAGGCAGAAACACACCAAGTCAAGTACAAAGGCGAAGGTGACGTAGCAGCAGGGCTTGAGAAGACGTACCATCATGCCGTTCATAGCGATTGAGGGAGATCAAGGCGGACGGGGTTCTCAACCAAGGAAGATGTGGTCGCCACACAAGAGGCTTGCTCCAACAAATGGCTAGCGTCACTTAACGTACTTAAGAAGGCACACTTTGATCAAATTTAAAATCCACCCGTAATTGTTCGTGTTCATCAAGGAGTGGACAGTCTTGGAGCAACATAAGTTTAGAAAGACATGTTCCAAACGCTTGTGTGCAGGACAGCGTTGTACCACTCTGTCCCATTCGCTAACAAATGATCACGCGTTCAGCTCGCATTATTGACACAGTCTGCATTCCTGGACGAATGTACCACCAGCTTAAAGCGCTCATTCTGAAGCGTTCAACATTTTTTTGGAGTCCACTAAACTACAGATGCCCAGTAACAACCTAATATTTGTCTGATCGTTTTCTAGCGACTTTAGGTTTTTGACGCAGTGAAGTCAAAAGATGCTGAATATCACTCGAACAAGAAGTTTAAGCCATCCAGAAAGCAGCATGACAATCTGATCATGAGTTTATATACTAAAAACGGCATTTTTGATGTAAATAGAAGTGAGGTTTGTCAATACGATTCGGCGAAATGTATCAAGAAATGGGACATAATGGAATGATGCTAGCCGATCGAAAAAACTCATTTGAATCAGCTCTTCGTTCCTGCTCAAAAGTAAGATTGCCGATTCGAATGAGCTGCATTTTACCCAGTCACAAAATTTTGTGTGCAGCCCACACGACTTTTAGCCCATAAACAAACTGGAAAAGTAGTACGATGCAAGCTTTTACAACACATTCTTCAAAAACAGTGCACATAATGCTTGCTTCGTTAAGGGAGACTCTAAAAAACAAAAGTGCTCCCTAAAAACGTGCCATTTTGCCTATCTAGGTAAAATTTAATCCGGCTATTAATGAGTCTCGATAATTGTTTGCTAATCTAGGTATTCGAACGGACACTAATTCATACCTCAAAATCAAAGGACGCATAAAAGAAGCACCCAAGACTATTCATCACCCATGACTATTCATCATACTACGCTTTCTAATTGAAATAAAAATATCTTCGACAACTCGATGGAGGGCACAACATCGACAATGGCGGAGGAGGATACGGCAACGGCGCAGGAGCATACGGCAACAAAGCGGAAAATGCACAATGCCTCGCCACAGGAACCTGCGAGGAGACGGGACGGGTCATGGGCAAGTCGTATACCGGCTCATGTGAAGGTTGATGTACAGTGAAAAAGTGGAACTGGTGATGTCAGCGATGGGTCGAAGCACGGGAGTTTTAACGTCAGCGACATGTTTATTGTAACGGGGCACCCTGAAGCTTGTACTGGTGACAGTACAAGCTACTTATTCTGATAACAGAATAAGGCGGTGCCTCGTAACTTCACGTACACTCGTACGTGCAGAGGAAGACGGTAAGAAGAAGCGAGTACTTGGTTAGAGTAAAAAGTAGAACTGTATTTATAATAGTTAATGTCTGCAATAAATCACTATTTATCTTCATCTAACTATGTCTAAATACAAATGTGTAAATCAGTTATCTGCTCACCACTCATTGCGTGCGTCTGTCGTGGCGCGTCTTCGTTGGTTGATATAATGGCCTATATCAACCAATTAGGAACTACTTGGAAGTGCTACAGAATATTGTCCTTATGACAATATTCTGAGAATATAACTCTTATAGTTATATTCTATTAAAAATTTCTTATAAATTGTTATGTAACGATTCACCCCGTTACATCACCCCCCCTTAACCATCAGTCACTTTAGTGACTGATTGACTAAATGGATACTCTTCCCAAATCATTTGGGACAGGGTTTGCACTTGTTGGTTCGAGTCCACTCTCCAACATTTCATCGCATGGTTAACAAGCCCATGCGATGCGCGAGCAAGGCCGCCGAGAGCGCGTCCGCACGTCTCTGTGCGGACGCCGAAGCAGAAACCACAGCAACTGATGTCTCATCGGTTGCTGAAGCGACTCAGCCTGTGTCACTTGGTGATACAGGCGCTGGTCATGAAGACACTCATGTCTTCACAGAGTATGAGCTCGGTGTCTCATACTCTCCTGATACGGAAGACGGATCCGTATCGACGGCGATCGAATCTAAGCCGCCTGCCAAACGTGGCATGGATGATGCTATGCGTCGTAGCATCTTTGGTTCATCTGATGAATCAGATGAACCATCGCCGAAGCGAAGGCGCTCGAGGTCGCGAGACTCGGGCGCTAACAGTGGTGCCGGTTCTCCTATGGACACCACTTCACAGTGAGGTGCCAGTACTTCTGTCGGCACGTCGCAGGAAGAGCGGGACCGCAATGTGTTGCGTCTCGCTCCTGAGAAGAAGGCATGGATGCCTCCTAAATCAGTCACGGATCACTTGTCGGCGACGACGAGTGATCGTTATCGAACACGATTGTTCGATTCGTCAAGGATCCATCACCTTGACCCCAGTGCGAAAAACTATCGCGCTGAACATGAATTCTTCATCGATGCTTTCTTCAAACATCGATGGTACAGTGGGAATCACAAACGTGATGGTCCCTCACTGCTTCAAGCGTGGAACGCCTACATCCATAACCTCGATGATGTAGGTCGTGACGCTTGGAACGACAAACTTATCAAAGCTCGTGATAAGTTTAAAAAGCGAACCCCGACAGGTGCACGCTACAAGCTGCATCGTCTGTCAAGGGAGAAAGGATTACCCTGCCTCTCTTGGGGAGACTCGTGCCCATGTTGTGTGAACAACTCTGCACGAGCACCTAAGGAGGCTTACCTCCTTACCAGCCCGTGGTGGCGCGTACGTGTCTCTACTGAGATGTACGAAGGGATTGACAACCTGAAATCCCTTTACGACCGTGCCGGGAAGACTTTCTCCGGCGGTCCTTCTGCGGCACAGGATGTGCCGCGTCGTACTGCTCAACCAGACCCAGTACGTCGATCATCAGTTGGGAGCGGGGCTCCCAAGAATCCCAGGACGGGGATAGCCGCGCCACCGGACGAGATAACTCGTCCGACGTCCGTTCACGTCGCGGTGGTTCAACAGCTGCTCAACTAGATAGCACTGGCCACCGCGAGAGTCCTCTAATGGAGGTGGAGGAGGAGGAAAGACGCTCTCCACACGATCATGTGGATCGGTGTGTTCCCGAGAGCTTCTTTGATCGCGTAACGCAAGGGTTACGCGACGATCTCGAACATGAGCGGAATAGGCGTCTCCAAATGGCGGACAATGCCTCGAAGCATCGAGCTGAGTTTGCCTTTGCTCAGCTCGAGAACGAGAGATCTCTGACATCTCTTCGTGACGAGCTAAGGGTAGCTCGTGGGATTGTTGATCGGTCTCGGGCTGAGATAACTTCTCTTCAGACCCTTGTTGATGCCCACCATCGGGAGCACAAGGCTCTCTGCGAGATGCTTGAGCGCAAGGGCGTTCTTCATCGGAAGAAGCAGCGTACTGATGGTACGGCTTAAGCCGACCAACGTAAAACGTGGGATGCGTTCGCATCTTACGTGGTAACTCGATCGTGTATGCATTGCCTAGGCGGTGCAATACACGAAATGGGCCGATGTACTTGAGTAGTAGTTTACTGCTACCCAAGTAAGTCACTACATGCTTTGGTAGATTAACCGTAGACAGTAGGACTAAGTCACTTTTATCAAATAAAAGAGTGTTTGCCCTTCCATTCTTGTCAGCGTTTTGCTTTTGCTTATCCACCGCTTCGGCGATGGAGTCTTGCACAAAACAGACTACCGTTTCACGAGCCAGTATGAACTCATCTGATGACTCGTTAGCTTCAGTGTGCTGTGAGCGCACTGCAGCAACATCAACCTTTTCTTCAGTGAGGGCTTCCGCACTCTCACTGGCATCATATTCTTCGATATCGATGTTATCGATATCGGCATCAAACGCAATGACTTCTTCGTCAGAGCGTGATGAGCGTGAACCAAATCGGTTTTTGCTCGCGCGAGCCCCCCCCCTCAAACCAGAGTTACACTCTAGTAAGGTGGGTACACGTGGATGGCGTAAGCCATTCACGTAAAATGGTGTATGTTCGCGGACGCATGCACCGAGTTGTTAGTGGCAAACTCTACCATTGGCAAAAACTCACTCCAACTCTGAAAGGAGTCTACGCATCCTCGAAGTATCTCTTCAAGGACACGATTGGCTCGTTCCGTCTGACCATCTGACTCTGGATGGTCAGATGTCGACATCTTCAAGCGCGTTCCGAGTGATTTGAACACACAACGCCAGAAATCAGCAGTGAATCGTGGATCTCTGTCTGATACGAGTTCACGGGGCAACCCATGAAGTCGGAAGATGGTGTCAATAAAGACACAAGCACAGCCACTTGCCGTGATTGTCTCTGGTACAGCCACAAGGTGTACCATTTTGCTGAATCTGTCAACAAATACGAGAATTCCCGTATTCCCGCGTGCGTCTTTGGGTAACCCGAAGACAAAATCCATTGAGATGGATTCCCAGCACTCAGCCGGAACCGGTAGAGGCTGTAAAGGTGCACGCAGTGAAGGACTTGACTTCACTCGTTGGCAGACTTCGCATGCGCGAACATACTTTCGCACAAACTGATACTGGCGGGGCCAGTAAAAGTCTCGACTTGCCGTGAGATATGTTTTCTCTCGGCCACGATGTCCTCCTATAGGAGCATCGTGATACTCGAACATGATCCGCAAACGCAGATCAGTATCATCTGGAATGACAACACGTGGTGTGTCACCAGAAACGGTTGTATAATACAGTAAACCGTTACGAGTAGTGTATCGATCTGATGCAGATCGATACGCAGGCGACAATCGTTTCAACGATTCTCGGGATGGTTGGGAGAGATGTGTCAACAACTTCACAATCTCACCATCTTGGGCGTATGCCCGCCTCACATCATCATACAACGTTGTAGATGGGACTGAGGACGTCATAACCGCAACAGTGACTGTCTCACTGTTGGGTTTCGCGACTGTTTCAAAGTCGGGACGACGTGAGAGTGCATCAGCGACGACATTAAGTCGTCCTGGTTTGTACTCGACCGTAACGTTGTATTCCGCAAAGAATGACAAGCACCGCGCCATTCGTTGTGAAAGGTGCGGGCTGTTCACTGCCGTGCGTAATGACGCATGGTCAGTGTAAACAACGAAGGGTCTATCTCCTAATAGATAGACTCTGAACTTCGCGAGTGCATACTTCATGGCAAGGAGTTCCTTGTCATGCACTGGATAGTTCCGCTCAGCTGGTTGCATCTGACGCGACTGATAGCAGACGACGCGTTCAACGCCTTCAAGATCGTACTGCATTAATGCACAGCCGATTGCGAAATCGCTGGCATCACAGACCACATGAAGTGGCCTGTCCTGATCGGCTATTGCTAGGACTGGGGATTGTATCAAGCTCTGCTTGATACCCTCAAAAGAGCGCTTACATTCAGCGTTCCATAACCACCTCTCGTTCTTTTTCAACAAACGAGAGAGGTGCACAGTCATCTCGGCGTAATTGCGTGAATACTTATGCAAATACGCCGCTAGCCCAAGGAATTTTCGAAGACCTTTGACATCGACCGGCACAGGCCAGTCGGTGATCGCCTTGATCTTTTTGGGATCAGGACGCACACCGTTCTTACCAACGATGCACCCAAGAAGTGGTATTTCGCTTGCTGCAAATATACACTTCTTGAGGTTAGCATACAATTGATGCTTTCGCATGATTGTAAGAACTTGTCGGACGTGGTACCTGTGAACCTCAACGTCCGACTTTCCATCCATAGCTCGACTATGGATGAATACGTCATCGAAATAACTCGGCGCGAATTCTCGTACTGGTCTCAACAGATGTGATACACATCTGTTGAACGTGGCAGGGGCATTACTAAGCCCTTGTGGCATTACTAGCCATTCCCAGAGCATGCCGCTAGGCGTGCTAACTGCGGTATAGGTTATATCCCGTTCCCGCATAAGGATTTGATAGAATCCATCCATCAAATCCATGGACGAAAAGATGGTACTCTTTGACATACCATCAATGATTACGTCCTTCCTCGGTATCGGCGTCTGAGCCGGTACCGTAGCAGCATTCAACTTGTTAAATGCGTGCACTATCCGCCACCCTCCTGTTGCTTTTCGCACACAGAAGGTCGGAGAGCTATGTGGGGAAGTTGATTCCCTCACATGGCCCGCAGCTAAACGATCGGCAAAGAACTTGTCGATCGCAAGTACTTGTTCACGAGGCAATGGCCACTGCTTCATGACACAGTACTTTGAGCCTGGTTTAAGCTCGACCTCGTGTCGAATACCTTTATCCTTCGGTAATTCGCACGGAACAGTTTCAGGGAATACATCCTTGAATTCAACCAAATCTTCATAGAGAGGATTTTTCTTGAGCGATTCCCATGATTGGGAGTCATATCGCTCAATTCGTGTCTTTTCATCTAGGACACTCTCGTCCATAGATGAACTACTGAGAACTCTCTCGTTCTCAGTGAACACTGTTGCTGACCTTATGTCGGCTACAAACTCGTCGTCAGCGACGAGTATGCAGATCTGCTTGACTTTGCCACTGCGCAGATCACGCAAGAACACTTATGTTCGAGCGTTGGCAACTGAGTGATCTCCGAAGTTAACTTCGGAGGCGCAATCAGATTAAGTGTATAAGCGCCTACACTTGATCCGTTATTGACTATGACATTCAATGTCTCTGTCATTTCCTGGGGACTTATTCCCTCAGGCTTCGAAGGACTTATTCCTTCGGCTTCCCGGGGACTTATTCCCGCGGGTTTCGGGGAACTTACTTCCGCCGTATTTGTAATCTTGGGACTTATTCCCTTTACTTCCTCTAGCTGGGGTTGCGCAACCACAGCGAGATTCTCTACGAAAGACTCTCCAGTCGATCTAGGATTATCGTTTCGCTTAACCTGAGCGATCGATTGTTTCTCTTCTGGATGTTCCCCGCTAGGGATACATCTTTGTCCCAGTCCACCCGACTTATTCGAGTGGTGGACCTTCGGCGCAGCCTGTGTTTCCTCACAGCCGCCGGAACTCTGCTCCGAAGTGTAACCGTTTGGTACACTAAGGTTTCGTGCAGTCGTACTAACGACCGTACCACAAGTGAGGCCATCGCACTCACTCGTAGTACATCCACACGCTTGTGGACGCTCCAAAACGTTCATGAGATGGCCATCTGATGAACAAGCGGCAGGCATCGTTACTGTTCGATGTTGCCAGTTTACCCGTGGTTCGTACCTTCTGAGCCACGGTATTCCAAGGATGACATCAAATTTGTCATCCAAATCCAATACGATAAAGTCATCGTCATATTGGGTATCTTCTAGCGTATAGTGGATCTTCACTATACGCTTCATGACGGTTACGGATGCGCCTGTCGCAAGACGTACCGTCATCCTCGTAGGAGGTGTGTCACATTCACTGAATTTAAAGTGACCATCTTCTAGCGATTGGCGTCGCACAAAATTGTTGGACGCCCCACAATCGACTAGAGCTCGAAGGGACAACTTATTTGTCACTTCGAGTTTCAAGGTAATGAGTGAGACCTCATTACCTAGAGCAGCAACGCACAACGTTTGTGTGTTGGGAGCAACCTTCATCAAGAGGCCTACAAATTCTCTTGACGTTGCTAGACCAGTAGGGTGCTCCGCACCTACTGATCCTGTCCGTTTTTTGACGGTCCATCCCGTTGTTGCGTCTTTGCACCAACTGCGGACCCTCGTCCCTGCCCCTTTCTCATGGGTGGACGGTCACTACGCCCAGTGTCGCGAGACACTGGACGAGGGGCACTACACTCGTAAGCGTAGTGTCCTGTCTTTTGACATCTGTTGCATCTCTGCAACTTCTTGTAGCCTGTAGAGCGAGCCTTCTCGCTCTCTACATAACAGAGTTCCATCGGCTCTGGACCTCCGTTGTCATATCGTCTCGGTTGACGATATGATGTCGAGCTGGCGCAAGCCTGTCTCAGACTGAAGTCTTCCTGCTCCGCAATGGAAATGGCTTGTTCTAGTGAATCTAGTTCAAGCCGAAACAGGTGAGTCTTAACGGGACCATCCGCAAGATCCTGCATGAACACCGAAACCAACGTGTGTTCATCCACCGGATTGGAACTTATACAACTCGTAAGATGTCGTATATGTTGGGCGTAAGCGTGCACATCACGCTTACCCTGTTTGAGCTTCAAGAGTTCGGTTCGAGCCCTGAACTCAGCTCTAGGCGGTTCAAACGTTTGTCTGAGCCGCGACTTGAAGACTTCCAACGACCCAAACGCATATGGGTCGTGCAAATTGAGCCCCAGTGCCCAAGTCTTGGCACGTCCTGCCAGATTTGATTGGGCAAATGCAACTTGCATATCCCCGTCGTCGATGCGACGCGCCCTTATGGCGTCATCCAATTCGATGAACCATCTCAAGAGGGAGTCCTCTTCGACTCCCCTATACTTGGAGATGTCAATCTTCAAGGTCTCGGGTCGACGCGAATGCATCGACCCACCAGCAGTAGCCTGCTGCTGTCTCAACAGTTCAAACTGTTGAGCACCTTGTTCTCTCAACAACTCTGCTTGTTGAGAACCTTGTTGGTGAAGCAAGGCTACTTTCTCGCGTTCAGCGTCAAGTTCATTTTGAATGAACTTGGCGATTGTAGCATGTTGGGCATCTCTATTGAGAGCCTCTAGCATGACGCTAACAGCATGGATGCCCATGGTCGAACCCATTCGTTCAACCGCATCCCATTCGACATCGCTCAAATGGGAGTAGCCGTCACGCGTAGCGTGAAAGCTTTGGTCATCTTCATCATCCAACATATTCATGTTGGATGTGAACGCGGTCCTTGGACGGACTACGAAGTGCTACCAGGTGTAACGGGGCACCCTGAAGCTTGTACTGGTGACAGTACAAGCTACTTATTCTGATGACAGAATAAGGCGGTGCCTCGTAACTTCACGTACACTCGTACGTGCAGAGGAAGACGGTAAGAAGAAGCGAGTACTCGGTTAGAGTAAAAAGTAGAGCTGTATTTGATATAGTTAATGTCTGCAATAAATCACTATTTATCTTCATCTAACTACGTCTAAATACAAATGTGTAAATCAACTATCTGCTCACCACTCATTGCGTGCGTCTGTCGTGGCGCGTCTTCGTTGGTTGATATAATGGCCTACATCAACCAATTAGGAACTACTCGTAAGTGCTACAGAACATTTGTCCTTATGACAATATTCTGAGAATATAACTCTTATAGTTATATTCTATTAACAATTTCTTATAAATTGTTATGTAACGATTCACCCCGTTACATTTATGATCTGTAACGAAGGCAGCATGTCTATATTCTAAACGAAGACGGCTTGATCATGATCTGGAATGAAGACGGTGTGTTTGCGATCTGGACTGAAGACGTACGTGGCGTGTTCATGAACTGGAACGACGGCAGCGGCAGGTGGATTGAGTTCGTCAAAAATCAGTCTTTGCTGGTATCTATGGAATCGGTAAAGACACGAGATAGGAAACGGCACCAGTCGTGTCCGGTTTCACGACAGAGGCTGCATCCTGTGTCACTCATCTTCCGCACCGTTCTTGCGAAGCCTGACGGTTGGCGCTTTTGTGCTCTGTTGTGCAACTTTTTCGAGCTTGCAATCCAGGACATGGAAGGGTGGCAATATGCCAAAAAACCTCAAGATTGGGGCTTTTTGTGTCATCATCAAGGTACGGTACACATTGATTTAGAAGTGGGCTAGTTTGAATCGTTTTCTGTATCATTGTAATTGCAGATGACGTGGATGAAGGGTATGCTGTAACGGGGTAGCCCGTTACAGCATATTAACACCAAACGGTGCCAATAGGGATGTTGTCGAGCGTGACAATTCCCTACCAATATTATCAGAGATGGATAACATCGAAGAAATATTACCCTCATTTAAATAATATCCATGTGCTGCTCAAAGATTGGTCGATAAAAGACATATCAACCATAGATTGCCACCAACCGCTGCTAGACGCGCGTAATGAGTGGTGAGCAGGTTGTCGTTATACGACGGCGTGGTTTAATCTAGTTAGATAAAGATTAAAGTTATATTGATTGCTTAAGCATATTGAATACAGTTCTCTTTTTGACCTTTACTTAAACGAGCTGTTTAAGTAGAATAGCTTCCTCTGCACGTACGAGTGTACATGAAGTTTCGTGGAACCCAAACAAAATGTGACCCGTTACACTCGCGGCTTGCTTAAGACCGTAATTGTTTCATCCAGCATTTAAAAATTTTCTCAGCGCTTGCTATGCCATCGGGTATTTCATAAAATCTTCCTCCTTGAGATTTATGTTTAGGAATCCGTGTCTGCATCCAGCTGTTCGGTAATTTGTCCCTGTGCTACCACTACAGCTAGCACGACCCTGACTCAAGTTTATGTTCACCACGGGCAAGCAAGTTATAACGGTGAAAACGAATTTATGGTTGACTTTTTTGTGACAAGTGAAGTGCTGTATTTCACCATATGCACGCGCTCTTCCCCGTTAGGAGCATATACCTATCTGCATCGGACTTCCTTCATCTTATAGATCGGCTTCCATAAATCATTTTTCTAGTAAGCTTTGAGCCCAGCACTCATAGTATCAGTTGTCCATGGCCTACTAATATGAAGTCGGTGCATCATCTCTATCATGAAAACATGCCGCGTAGGCTAGTGCAGATTGTGCAAGCAGACTATCTTCATTAACACGCTTTCGCTTTAGTGATGGCGGATAGAATTGATCTTCGCTGACAGATTTGTCGTTGCTATCCGTCTTGTGCTTGTCTGCCTGGTCAATCCACTAAAAGACAGAAAAATGATACTCTTGGAGGCAGAGATAATTCCATTTTGTGCCTAAACATCATGTTGTCGTTTTCTGTCGGTTTACGTATTTGATATTACATCATCAATTTTTACCTGATGCTACAGGCTCATGTTCATCTTCTTGCATCTCGACGACCTCTAACGTACCCTTTATTGAATCCATCGGTTCATCCTTAGAGGCGAATACTTCCCAGGTTTAGGCTAAATTACTTTGCTGATATCCATGATCACGTTGATGACTTCAGCTTTCCCCTTCATTGATGTGTCGTAAATTATATCACTTCGCGTTCGTCTAGCTTCACAGATCTTAGCATCTGAGCCTTGTTCAGCTCCAGATCGTACACGCCATAGCCCTTCGTATTGTCCCCATATCCAAGGAACATAAAGTTTATGCTCTTTGGCCTCAGCTGGGTGAGCTTAGCATCTTTAAAACGAGCATTACCCATCAATCCAAATACCCGCAAGTTTCACAAGTAGAGTATTCATCTTGAGTCTAACCTCGTATGAAGTCGCGTCAGTGTGCGTGCTATTTGTCCAATTCGCCAAAGTACACTGCCATACTGAAAGCCTCTGCCCACCAGGGTATAGATACGCCCTTGTAGTGCGCCATGCTTCGCTCTTTCTCCAGTAGCGTTTCTATCCACTCCACTTATTAATTTGCTGAAAGATTTACAACACAGTCATTTAGTGCAGAATCAAGTTACGTTTACAGATTCCGTCCAGGTCCTTGTTTACTAATCCGGCTAAGTGGGGAGCGCGCATCAAATGTCTATGCGCGCTCCTCACTGATTCACGTACATGGTATTAAACGACCCAAACATTCCCAGCACTTCTCTCTCCTTCTTGAAAAATATGCCGTAACATACTTCGAGTAGTCGTCAACGTAACGTTTGTGTGCATAGGAATCTGAATACAGGACATCATCGTCTGCAAACGAGATGGAAATTGCGCTTAATTTTGCTCGCCTTCAAAGAATTCACTGAGCAGCGCTTTCTTCTTTAAAATGGTAACTGAGTTTCAGTCGTCACGTGCTGCATCTTTGCCAGTGCGTATTCGTTCAATTAGCCCATGAAGGCGTACAAAATCTCCCACTCACTGTCAAAGTCTGAATACGCCACGTATTGCTCTGTTTGCTCGTAATATTCCAGCATGTAAGACTTGCCAAACTTTTTCGACAAGGCAATTGCTGGGTTCTTGTTTCAAATGACACGTGGTATGCACTAAAACTTTACGATGAGCTTGCGTACTATAAGCTTGCCGACGGTTAGTAGTTGCCGAACAAGGCCAAGTATGTGAAGTACGTCCAGCATCCGAATACGCATTAGCTTTATTGCTTGTTAAGCGCACCAACCCATTTTCTGCAACACGGATCTTCTAGCCTTCTGCGGTGGTAACCTAAGTGCTTGTTAACCTCTACTTGTAGTCGAACAAGTCTTCTCATGCGGCGTCATGTGTGCCGTCGCACCACTGTCGATAAGTCTCCGATGGCCGACTCTCCCCGGCGGCGAAGAACGCAACCTCGTTATACTTGCTAGATCCATGCATGAGTGGGCAGTTCCGCTTCATGTGACCAAAATTGTCACAGTTGACGCACTTGATGTAGCGGAGCTACACAGCTCCTTAAGTCAGAGGAAGACTTAACGCTCTACGAGCAACTTAGTTCCAAAGATCTAACGACTTTACGAGTCAACAAGCTTTACAGCTTCAGATCCCTGTTCCAGGGGACCTAACGATTTAGTGAATCGACAGCACTCAGTGCTCAAGAGTAGCTACCTCAAGGAGGTGTTGCTAGCTCTTAGTGATCAGTGATCAACGATCAAGACGGCTCGCAAGCCGCGTGCCCTTCAGATCAAAATGGGAACTGATTTTATTCTTGTTAAAGCCTATAGAATATCTTAATCCTACCTAAATATCTTTCGTATCTAATGGCTGACACTCGTCAGCCCCTACAAACCAATAAGATATTCTATATCGCCTTCACAAAGGGGTAGCCTCAGGTGTGTAACACCTCTGGTACAAAGTACCATAATTTCGTGCAACCCCGTTACACCCTCCCCCACCAGACTGACGTTTGCCAAAACGTCAATCGAACTTGTGTTCTCAGCGAGAACAGTGCGCGTACACCTCACGGTAACGTACGCTCTAGCACGATGTCCTCATCAATAAACGAGTCAAAGGCTCTGTGTGAATACCTTGGGATAGAGGAGGAGGTCGAATATGGTAGCGATACCAGTTTCCGCGGTGACACAGGGACAATGTCCGGCTCACTGATGCCTGAGGCACAACCTTCGAACACCCCAAATCCGTTCGCTAAACGTGGAGGTGCGAGCGCGCCACCAGCGCAGCATGCAGCATCTGGATCTGATGAGACTATCATCACGAACCCGCTCGATGAGCAACAACAACTGCTTGTCCAAAGAGAAGAAAACGCTCAGCGTTATGTACAAATGGCTACAACTCTTGAACGCCAGCGTGACTATGTGTTAACCCCACCCAGTGTGGAGGAACGTCTACGTCAAGCGGCCGGCCAAACATTGGCAACGTGGGGCATTGGACATGGGCCTAAGACTCCTGAGGAGGTGGTGAGCTGCCAGGCACTTCGTAAGAGGTACCTGGAGCCGCACCTAACGACTCAAAGTCAATACAAGGCACGCCTTGACATTCAAGCAAGTGGTGCACCGGTTCCACCGATCAAGGGTATACCCATTCTCTTGCTCGCAGGCGAAACAGTGAGCGAAGAAGACGATGCCTTCGTTCACTGAGTGCACTATGTGCGTCGCCTCAGCAACATTTTTGCTCTAAGGGCTAGTGCCCATGCGGCGGATGTGCGTCTCGAACGCAAGCTTCGGTATGATTATGCCAAGCTTAAGGCCAGAGGCCAATTGCGCAAGCGCACGCGCTATACTTCGGCTACTAAGGTAGCCGCGAGTGCTGGTCAGTCTGTGGCCAACAACCCGCCGACCCGCACCACTAGTGGCGGGGAACGGCCTCGGTCTAGAGATGACCATGGCCACGATGCTCAAAAGCATCCAAAGCAAATGGGCAGTCTTGCCGAAGGGGTACCTCAAATTCCCAGGAGTTTTCAGACTCAGGGTACCCTCGCCACTTTACCAGGTGCTGGTATTGGCCCTGACGACGACGTCGTTTCAGTAGTCTCTCGACATAAAATTGACGACACCCATGCTCATCGAGCAAAGTCGGTGGCGGCCGGTGTACCGGTGGAGGCCCACAAGAAATTGGTTCTCGAAGTGAAGGGTCTTCAAGAGACCTTAAGTAAGTCCCATTGCATGCTGGATGCGATGCAAAGCCGCCTTCAGGCGATGGAGCAAGCTCAAACTCGGAGCAAGGCTCAGTTGGACTTGCTGATTCGTCTACAGCAATCCGGGGCAATGCCCTTGTCGTCGGCGCAAGCGCCTCCAAGTTCACATGGGAAGGATCCAGGTACGGCTTAAGTAAGCCTACGTAGAACACTGGGTGTGTGCGCAATATGCGCGGAAGGTTTAGCGTATACGCAAGTCCCTTCTTGGCAGTGACCGTAAACGGTCCAATAAAGCGTGGCACAACTTTGTCTTAAAGACAGCAGACACTACATTTGTAGTAAGATTTTTAGCATTGAGTAGTACTTGGTCTCCGACCTCATAACGTTCAATACAATTTCTGCCTTTGGCATCAGCTTGTTGTTTTTGGGTATCTTGGCTATCAGCCATTGCGTCACGCACATGTCTTAATACATTTAATCGAGTTGCGAGAAACTCGCCTACCTGTTTTTGAACAGTAGCAGGGCTGATATCAGCAAGCCGATCGGCAACCTCTCCCCAACCAAGCCCTGATTCACGTAGTGATAGCGTGAACGGAACGCGAGGGTGAGTGAGACCATTTATATAGAACGAAGTAAAGCCTGTTGAGGCATGAACAGCGTTATTCAACGCAAACTCAACAACAGGGAGCATTGAGCTCCAACGCCTAGGAGTATCAGCGGAAATAATGCGCAAAATGTCGTTGATGACGCGTTTAATACGCTCAGTTTGACCGTCGGTCTGCGGATGATCCGCTGTGGACATGTCCAACCGAGTGCCAAGCACCTTGAAGATAGACTTTCAAAACTTCCCAGTAAAGCGGGGGTCTCTATCAGAGATTATTGCCACCGGCAAGCCATGTTGGCGAAACACGCGGTCGATAAACAGCTTTGCTGTACCTTCAGCATCGATGCTATCCGGCACAGCCCCTAAGTGAGCCATCTTGCTTAATTAGTCAACAAAGACCACAATACCAGTGTTGCCTTCCGAATCTTTCGGTAGGCCAAACACAAAATCCATGCTCATGGACTCCCAACAACCAGTGGGTACTGGCAAACTAGCCAGCGGCGCCGCCGCATGTGCCGAGGGATTAACCCGTTGACACGTTTCGCACGTACGCACATAGGTGCGCACCCACTTATAAAGTTTGGGCCACCAATAACTTTGGCTCACTGAGCTATAAGTCTTCTCACGACCGAGATGACCACTTAAAGCAGTATCATGTGCCTCATAGAGGATTTGATACTTTAATTTCTCATCATGAGGTACAGCGATACGAGGCTTATCCTCAATATCCGTTCGATAGCACAACAGGCCATTATCTATGGAATATCGATGTAGCCTCGCACGTAAAAGTGCCGACAATTCTACGTCCGAGTCTTTCAACTCATATCTCCCAAGAGCACGTAGCAAAGCTACACACTGATCATCCTTGAAAGATGCCGCACTGATTAAGTCAGGGACTGACGACGATAGATTCGTAACATGAGCAAGCTCATAGTCAGGTCGACGCGATAGCGCATCAGCCAAATCATTTTGCTTACCTGGCTTGTACTTCACCTCGAAGTTATATTCGGCAAAGAAAGAAAGCCAACGAGCCATTCTCTGTGAGAGATGAGGCGACTGTGTCGCAGTGCGCAATGACGCATGATCGGTACAGATCACAAATGGCTTCGAGCCAAGCAGATGGACTCTGAATTTGACAAGAGCGTACTTCATAGCAAGTAGCTCTTTGTCATGAACAGGATAGTTCTTTTCAGCAGCTTTCAGCTGTCGAGATTCAAATGCGATGACGCGTTCGCGTCCGTCGACATCTGTTTGTAACAGAGCACTGCCTATGGCAAAGTCAGAGGCGTCACAGACGACACTGAAAGGCCGACCAGAATCGGGAAAAGCCAGTATTGGCGCATGAAGGAGACTCTCCTTAACTGCTTCAAAAGCATCATGTTCGGTGTTACCCCCAACACCAATCCACATCCTTTATAAGGAGATTGGACAATGGCCGATCCATATCTGCGTAATTCGCACTGTACTTATGTAAGTAATTGGCAAGGCCAAGCCACTTACGCAAGTCCTTTTGGTTTTTGGAAACCAGCCAATCGACTATGACTTTCACCTTAGCGGGATCCGCTCGAAGGCCTCGCTTCTTAATGAAGCAACCTGGAAAGGGAATCTCTTCTGCACCAAAGATGCAATTCGATGCGTTAGCATACAACTTATTCGTTCGCATACACTCGAGCACAACTCGTAAATGATCAATGTAGTTATCCACATCTGATCGCCCATTCATTGCACGACTATGGACAAAAATGTCATCAAAGTACGTTTGTGCATAGCCTCGATGAGGTCTGAATAGTTGCGCTACCAGCCGGTTAAACGTAGCCGGGGCATTAATTAGCCCTTGTGGCATAAAAAGCCACTCCCATAGCATACCGCTCGGAGTACTCACCGCTGTTAGCGGAATATCACTTACTCGCATAAGCAGTTGGTAATAACCTTCGACTGAGTCGAGTGCACTGTACAATATACATCCTGCCATATTGTTTTGAAGCACATCCTTTCTAGGAATAGGCTTCTGCGCCGGTATAGTGGCTGCATCAAGCTTATTATAAGCATGCACAATACGCCACTTGGCATTTGGCTTTTTGACACAAAATGTCGGTGTTGAATGGGGAGACTTGCTCTCACGAACCATTCCAGCCGCTTGATTAGCACGAAAGAATTCGTCAATGACGTCACACTGTTCTTCGGCAAAGGCCACTGCCGTGTTACACAGTATTTAGTTCCAGGAACTAAGTCAATCTCATGACGTACACCTCTATCGGGAGGTAAGGCAGAAGGTGGGTTGTGACACACCACATCTTAAAATTCCTTAACTAAAGGACAGAACGGATCCAAAGGATCTTTAAGGATCGAAGATCCACTTCGTGCACCAAGTGCCGACTTTGTATCGTCTAGGAAGGACTCATCCATTAACGAGGAAGACTTCAACTCAGTATCAAGTCTAATGTCCGCTAACTCGGATAATTCTCCTGCCTTGAAGGCCTGGCTAAACTCGCCATCAGACATTTCGTCTAGCTCACAAATAGCGTCCACAGATGGAAGGGCTTCAAGGCAAACACTGCCATCAACCTGAACAGTCACTCCATTAACAAGTGTATATAGTGCATTAATATTATCACTATGTGACTGTGAGGACGCCTGGCGCTTAAAAGTTGCTACCCGGCGTCTCGATCGTCTCTTCGAGACCTTACACCCCTTAGGCGTCGGGACAATATTGTCCCCATGGTTACTACCAACCATAGTACGCTCTATACGAGAGCTTTTGTATTGACCGACATCCGGTGAAGTGTTACATAACTCGAACAATTCACCCAGTGGATTCAAACGTGTCACTCCACGTGTATTATGCGGGCCTAGCCCCAAATTTAACGGCGTCTCGCCAATAAGGTCGTTACCGACATTAGGTGTGGTGCCCTCACGGCCGTCCACACTATACGGCGTATCGCCAACAGTATCATGACTGACATTAGGTGTGGTGTCCTCACGGCCGTCCACACTATACGGCGTAACAACGCCATTACCGACGTTAAGGGTGGTACCTTCACG
This sequence comes from Peronospora matthiolae, assembly GCA_921007115.2. NCBI lineage: Eukaryota > Oomycota > Peronosporomycetes > Peronosporales > Peronosporaceae > Peronospora > Peronospora matthiolae. The sequence goes on along the minus strand of CAKLBY020000124.1, from coordinate 176,745 downwards.
GCCGCCCCCACTAAATGGCATATGGCCAACAATTTCATTACCGACATTCAGTGCGGTGCTCACGGCCGACCACACTCGGTGTAGTTTCACGTGCCACCATACACACATCAAAGGAATCACACCCTTGATCACTCGGCCCTAGGCCAACCATGCTTTCAGCATGCGGTGACTCGTTATCACAACGAGTAACACTCAACGGAGTACGTGCCGTTTCACTAGACGAGCTAGGCTCGAAGCTTATGTTTGTAACATTGGAGTTAAATAACTCAGACAATCAAATATCCAGCACATTGACATCTTCTGTCAAAGGCTCGCGCCAATAGCGCTTCTGTTGCCTAGCGAAGGTGGGTTCATGACTCTCCAAAGCTTCGCTAGGAACATTGCGCGTAGCGCCTAAGGTCTTGGACCTCCAATCAATCCAGGGCTCATGGCGCTCAAGCCAAGCCATACCTATGATGAGATCATATATCAAGTCCAAATCTAGGACAAGACAGCGCTCAATACTGTCAAAGTCTAAAAACTTTATATCTAAGTTCAATGGAACTTTAGGCACATTTACGCGACTTTCAGTCGCTAAACGAACCGTGATAGAATCACCCTCATGCGCTGTAAGCGCCTCAGCATAACGCTGACTTCCTTTAAGGGAAAGGCGTCGAGCATAATTGCAAGACGCTCCAGAATCGATCAATATCGACCAAGGCTTCTCAAAGGCCTAAATTTTCGCCTCGGCGACCAACAAGCCATACTTGTATCCACGCACCATACCTGTAGGTATGGTACTCTTTGGGGCTAAGCCTTGCATTCCTTTACCTTCTAAAAGTGTAACAGAACATAGTTCTTCCCCAGTAGGGCGCCCCGCGCCTACTGGGGGCGTCATTTCCCCGTGCCATGCCAGACTTCTGACTCGGGGTCGAGTGTTGGCTCGTAGCCTGGCGTTGCTTACGCAAAGGGCAACCAGGCCGCAAGTGTTTAGTGCTTCTGCACATAAAGCATCGTCGAACGACGTGTTGCTGCTCAGCAGCTTGAAGCTCAGCTTCACCTCCATCTTCAGCATAGCTGAGATCCATCGGTTCCGGCCTTTTTTAGGCAGTGGTACCCGAATAGTTTGCTCTCACAGAGCGAGGATTGAATCCATTCCAACCAAGTCTGGCCGACTTGAAGTTATGCTCAGCATTAAGAGCAATTCTCACAGCCTCTTTAAACGTAGAGGGGTGAACCCGAAAAACCTCGGTTCTGGCAATGCCAGAACGTAGACCTTCCATGAAGATAGTCACATGGACTGCTTCAGGCAGAGGGTCAGACTGCATTGCAGTCATGAGCCGTTCGCAGCTCTTGGACATAGTCCGATAGTTCATTCTTACCCTGGCGGGTAGAAAGAAAGCGTGAACGCACGCGGTAAGCCTGGTTAGGGGGAGAAAACACCTGTACCAATTGTGTCTTGAGCGACTCCCATGTGGGAAACGCTATGTCCACCGACGTGCTACACGTCAAGGCCCATTCTCTAGCTCTACCATCGAGCTTCGAGGTAGCCAGCGAGACCTGTTGATGGTCAAGCGTGATCAGGCCTGATCTCATGGCCATCTCAATCTCACGGATCCAGAGGATGAGGTTCTTACTCTCCTTACCGGAGTAGTTTTTCACTTCCACTCTAAGTGGACGAGTCTTAGCCTCTTCGTCTGGTACAGACACGTAGCGTGTAGGCATAGCCGACGCTATTTGGTCTTGGACCTGCCCTAAAAGGGTCGCTTCATACTGCATGAAGCTTTCAACACGTGCATTAAGCACTTCAGGACCTTGTGAAACAAGGAACTCCACGTACTCTGGACCCAAAGATGCGGTCAGCTTATCAAGCGCGACCTTTTGGGCCTCAGATAGGGGAGTTGAGTTTTCCATCCTCACAGAGGATCAGTCTTTAAGACTCAGGCGTAGATTGACTACGAGTGCTACCAAGTGTAGCGGAGCTACACATCTCCTTAAGTCAGAGGAAGACTTAACGCTCAACGAGCAACTTAGTTCCAAAGAACTAACGACTCTACGAGTCAACAAGCTTTACAGCTTCAGATCCCTGTTCCAGGGGACCTAACGATTCAGTGAATCGACAGCACTCAGTGATCAAGAGTAGCTACCTCAAGGAGGTGTTGCTAGCTCTTAGTGATCAGTGATCAACGATCAAGACGGCTCGCAAGCTACGTGTCCTTCAGATCAAAATGAGAACTGATTTTATTCTTGTTAAAGCCTATATAATATCTTAATCCTACCTAAATATCTTTCGTATCTAATGGCTGACACTCGTCAGCCCCTACAAACCAATAAGATATTCTATATCACCTTCACAAAGGGGTAACCTCAGGTGTGTAACACCTCTGGTACAAAGTACCATAATTTCGTGCAACCCCGTTACACTTGACCTCGAACCCACTTCTATCTCTCTAGAAGTTGTGCTGCGTCCGTTGTTTCTGCCCCCTTGTCTATTCTTGCAATTTCTTACTTGCCCCCAGACGTAGTAGCCTTTAGAGCGCGCTTCGTGACTTCATTCTTGCCCTGTCAAACCTACACCTTAAGAAGATTCTCTATCACCTCAATAAGCGTGACGTACTTAGCGTTTTCCACGATCGACTCGATGAGCTTGTACTCTGCAGGCAGACTGCTAAGCGGAAAAACGATCTGTCGCGCCTTGCCAACCGGCCCAAAAGGGACTGAGACCAACGATGAGTTCATGGAACTATTACAGGTGATCGGTCATCGTTATGATGCCGTCCATCTTATGTTCATGATAGATGAGGGTCATCAACACTAGATTGTGCATGATTGTGCGATTGTAGAGCTCACACAGAATAATCTATGCTTGGATAGCCGTCTTTGCCGACCAAAGCTTGTAATGATGATCTAGTGCAATGCCTAGAAATCAGTCCCAGTGCCTTTATGTCGTTCAGAATTCATGACTCGGGTCATCTCTGATTAAGGCTTGACCATATAAATGTGCGCTATCAGTCCCTTCCTCGCCAGCGTTATTCGCATGAAGAACTTTCAGTGTAAGCGATTTCTTACCTCCGAGGATGATTTCAGCCTTCTTCGCATACACGGGACCGGCGAGTGTTGCTCTAGGGCGTCTCGTGCGGATGTTAACCTGCTACAAATATGTTTCAGGAAACAGGCAAATTGTGAAGTAAATCGATTTTAGGGCCTTAGTCTGCAAACACCTATTGCTAGTGTGGTGAAGCGAAGTTTCAGAAATGATGGACTTAAGAGTTAATGGGCCAGACGGACACAGGACCTTGCGGCCGGAAAAGGACCAAAGACTTAGAGGTCACAGGTAAGGAGCGGTCGTTGGGTTCAACCGTGACGAGCGGTAAAATTTACCGCCAACGGGGTCAAACCGACCAAATGTACCAGTTAAACGGTACCAAAATGGATCGTTCTCAATCACTCGTCGGTCGGCCCTGGTCACCCAAGGTGGACCTCGATCCCCCTCGGGTCGACCTGGCCACCCATCGATCGGCCTTGGTTGCCCAAGGTGGGCATCGGTCACCCGTTGGCCGAACTGGCTACCCACCGGCCGACCTGGTCACTCATAGGTCGACTCGGTTCCTCTAGGTCCGGTGGCTCCTAGCCACTCATCATTATGAACGCAGGTGCAAGGCAAAAATAGAGTAAAAGAGTTTCAAGGATAGGATAACAGTAAAGACTACTCAATTTGTTATCAAAGTAGCACGACGTGTTGTGCGCTGATAAAAACTTGTAAGTCTATCGACCTGTTCGGGACAGGGATCTGTATGGCCCACCCGTCGGATAGACATTGTCATTAAAACACAAGCGTAAGTAGAACCCCAGAAAGTTTATTGGCCTGTGGGTTCGTAGAGTATCACCCCCCAACTTAAGCCTGCTGTAGGAAGCGGTCTCCACACCTTAGTGGTGAGGGAGAAACACGTTAAGGCCAGACGGTTAACACCCCTGAGACAAGTAAATGCAATGCGCCACCAGCACCTAAGAAAACTGGTTTTAGACCACTCTCGACCAAGTCGATCGAGTGGCCGCCTACATTGGACACCGACTGTAGCATATCAGCTCGCCCTTCCAGGTCGACCTCCATCTAGGCCGACGTCTACACCATCACCAAGTCCTCCAAAGAGTGAAACCCGCCAAGCCGACGGGTACACAAGACAAGTCAAGGTCCACAAGCGGCATCGGAGTGCCCCCTCCGACATTTGGCAGTCCGGCACAGTGAGTGGCTTGGGGTCTCGTCAAACAGTATTGACAACACACTCAACCACACTAGTCTATGCCTTCTGCATCTTTAACTTCACGGTAGTAATCGCCACATCGCGCATTACTAGTGGTATAGGGAATATAAGTAATATTCCCGTTGCGCATTATTAGTGTTATAGAGCATTAAGGTAAAGCCACATCGCGCGTTAATAGCGGTTTAAAGCATTTAACTTATCACCATATCGCGGATTACTAGTGATGTAGAGCATGTAAGTGATCGTCGGTGTAATTCCTACAGTAAAAGTGCGAAAATTTGTTAAAATTTTGGTGTCGTCCCAGAGCAACTTAAAAAGAGTAATAAGATGAAACATAAAGTGAAACTTGTGTCGTTATAAAAAAAAGTTTTGGACACACACGAATATTGCAGTTCTTGACGAAAACGGATTTAATCTTAAGTAGACCAAAGGGTTTAATTTGGGCTACATGTGCCTTTCAAGGCAAGTAATGTAAGCAAGTAAAAAAGACGCAGAAATCTAGGACCGTGAGATGTCCTCATGTGATTGAAATACTTAATTTCAATCAAGCCGGCGGACACTAAATTATTAAACACCTATTTGAAAAGCATTATTTAAGCTCAATTGTTCAGTTTAAAGCTTACCAGTTTTCCGTAAAATGATTGCTGTGTTTGAAGTATGGAATAGAAAATTCACAAATACGATAAAATCTCGTCCCATTATCATCAACAGATTGACAAGCTCAAACTGAACAGGTGGCAATACTGCAAATGGTAACAGCATATTTGGAATCGATAGTCTTTTGCATCAATTATGAAAACAAAGATAAAAAGTAGCGTTCTCAAGCTATTAAATCCCCTACCGTCTCGGTTATTATTTTGTCAAGTTATCATATCCTTGTTGCCGCTGCGCAAGCAGAAACAAGATTCAGGGCCAAATTACTAGGAGAATATTTCTTTTAAACAAAATCGGGTTACATATGAAGGATGCTCGTACGTATAGTATCCGATAATGGTACATTCATTTGGTGAAATATTTGGGTAAACACTTACTTATGGATATGAACACCCACTTGGACGGTATTAAGTTATCAAACAAGCATTCCTAGCCTTTTAAAAATGCAAAAGACACAAATTTACTAAAGTCTGGTCGAAAGGCACTGCGATCTCGACCATGAACATGACTTTTCTTGCATACTGTTAGGCTGGTACAAAACGGACGGTAACTCGGCGGCCTGGTAAAAATTTGATCATTAGAATACCGCGGATCGGTGGACAGTTTGCACTAACATTATGAATTGCTCGATTACTTAAGCCTGGTAAAAATTGGGGAAAATCTTAACAGAAGTCGGATAACCAACGTACTCAGATTTTTCTTGTCCATAAACTAAGACCTGTATAAATTACTGTAAATTACACAAAATCGTAATTTTGTCCAGCCACAGTGCTATAATGGCGCACAAGCCGACACCGTTCTAGGCGAAGCATGCAAAAAAGTCGGGACTCGAGCTCGTTTAGACGTAAAAAGGGCGGCGCGCAAAATGTGCGATTGTTGCTCTGCATCTATGACAGGCCTGTCAAGGTTAAAGATAAAAACTCAACTGGTCGCAAGCGTTAGTCGCGCGCTGAAATCAAGTACTACACGAAAACCGTTCGAGCCGCAAAACTATCGCAGTACAATAAAACTCAGCATGGAAATGCATGGACTGAGTGTAGCGGGATTTGTAACGCGTAGAATCGCATATACTTGACTGGGAAGACGAAGGTCGTGAGCACTTTGCACCCTTACCTCGACGTTGAAGGCGACACTGTGAAATTTAAAGTTTCAATGCCAATCGTCAAGACCATCATCGGCGACATGATCTTCAGGTACGAAGAAATGCTGGACAGTGCCTAAGACGACGATGTAGACGGTCTCGTGGCGTCTGACCAGCACAGGGTTTAGCCAAGAAATGCCAATTTTTTTGCGAGAAGCCGCATGCGATGAAGCCGCTCGTCAAAGACTTGGAGACTGAGAGGTACATTATCACGAATAAGAATGTGATGCATTACGAACTCGCATTGAACCACGCGGGAAGCGGTACGTCATTCAGGCAAGCTGTCACAGATTTCTTACACGCCAAGCGACCTAGCAAGCGCCGAAGATCGCATGTATTAACAGTTTATGTAACGGGGTGAATCGTTACATAACAATTTAAAGAAATTGTTAATAGAATATAACTATAAGAGTTATATTCTCAGAATATTGTCATAAGGACAAATATTCTGTAGCACTTACGAGTTGTTCCTGATTGGTTGATATAGGCCATTATATCAACCAACGAAGACGCGCCACGACAGACGCACGCAATGAGTGGTGAGCAGATAACTAATTTACACATTTGTATTTAGACATAGTTAGATGAAGATAAATAGTGATTTATTGCAGACATTAACTATTATAAATACAGTTCTACTTTTTACTCTAACCGAGTACTCGCTTCTTCTTACCGTCTTCCTCTGCACGTACGAGTGTACGTGAAGTTACGAGGCACCGCCTTATTCTGTCATCAGAATAAGTAGCTTGTACTGGTGACAGTACAAGCTTCAGGGTGCCCCGTCACACCTGGTAGCACTTCGTAGTCCGTCCAAGGACCGCGTTCACATCCAACATGAATATGTTGGATGATGAAGATGACCAAAGCTTTCACGCTACGCGTGACGGCTACTCCCATTTGAGCGATGTCGAATGGGATGCGGTTGAACGAATGGGTTCGACCATGGGCATCCATGCTGTTAGCGTCATGCTAGAGGCTCTCAATAGAGATGCCCAACATGCTACAATCGCCAAGTTCATTCAAAATGAACTTGACGCTGAACGCGAGAAAGTAGCCTTGCTTCACCAACAAGGTTCTCAACAAGCAGAGTTGTTGAGAGAACAAGGTGCTCAACAGTTTGAACTGTTGAGACAGCAGCAGGCTACTGCTGGTGGGTCGATGCATTCGCGTCGACCCGAGACCTTGAAGATTGACATCTCCAAGTATAGGGGAGTCGAAGAGGACTCCCTCTTGAGATGGTTCATCGAATTGGATGACGCCATAAGGGCGCGTCGCATCGACGACGGGGATATGCAAGTTGCATTTGCCCAATCAAATCTGGCAGGACGTGCCAAGACTTGGGCACTGGGGCTCAATTTGCACGACCCATATGCGTTTGGGTCGTTGGAAGTCTTCAAGTCGCGGCTCAGACAAACGTTTGAACCGCCTAGAGCTGAGTTCAGGGCTCGAACCGAACTCTTGAAGCTCAAACAGGGTAAGCGTGATGTGCACGCTTACGCCCAACATATACGACATCTTACGAGTTGTATAAGTTCCAATCCGGTGGATGAACACACGTTGGTTTCGGTGTTCATGCAGGATCTTGCGGATGGTCCCGTTAAGACTCACCTGTTCCGGCTTGAACTAGATTCACTATAACAAGCCATTTCCATTGCGGAGCAGGAAGACTTCAGTCTGAGACAGGCTCGCGCCAGCTCGACATCATATCGTCAACCGAGACGATATGACAACGGAGGTCCAGAGCCGATGGAACTCTGTTATGTAGAGAGCGAGAAGGCCCGCTCTACAGGCTACAAGAAGTTGCAGAGATGCAACAGATGTCAAAAGACAGGACACTACGCTTACGAGTGTAGTGCCCCTCGTCCAGTGTCTCGCGACACTGGGCGTAGTGACCGTCCACCCATGAGAAAGGGGCAGGGACGAGGGTCCGCAGTTGGTGCAAAGACGCAACAACGGGATGGACCGTCAAAAAATGGACAGGATCAGTAGGTGCGGAGCACCCTACTGGTCTAGCAACGTCAAGAGAATTTGTAGGCCTCTTGATGAAGGTTGCTCCCAACACACAAACGTTGTGCGTTGCTGCTCTAGGTAATGAGGTCTCACTCATTACCTTGAAACTCGAAGTGACGAATAAGTTGTCCCTTCGAGCTCTAGTCGATTGTGGGGCGTCCAACAATTTTGTGCGACGCCAATCGCTAGAAGATGGTCACTTTAAGTTCAGTGAATGTGATACACCTCCTACGAGGATGACGGTACGTCTTGCGACAGGCGCATCCGTAACCGTCATGAAGCGTATAGTGAAGATCCACTATACGCTAGAAGATACCCAATATGACGATGACTTTATCGTATTGGATTTGGATGAAAAATTTGATGTCATCCTTGTAATACCATGGCTCAGAAGGTACGAACCACGGGTAAACTGGCAACATCGAACAGTAACGTGCCTGCCGCTTGTTCATCAGATGGCCATCTCATGAACGTTTTGGAGCGTCCACAAGCGTGTGGATGTACTACGAGTGAGTGCGATGGCCTCACTTGTGGTACGGTCGTTAGTAAGACTGCACGAAACCTTAGTGTACCAAACGGTTACACTTCGGAGCAAAGTTCCGGCGGCTGTGAGGAAACACAGGCTGCGCCGAAGGTCCACCACTCGAATAAGTCGGGTGGACTGGGACAAAGATGTATCCCTAGCGGGGAACATCCAGAAGAGAAACAATCGATCGCTCAGGTTAAGCGAAACGATAATCCTAGATCGACTGGAGAGTCTTTCGTAGAGAATCTCGCTGTGGTTGCGCAACCCCAGCTAGAGGAAGTAAAGGGAATAAGTCCCAAGATTACAAATACGGCGGAAGTAAGTTCCCCGAAACCCGCGGGAATAAGTCCCCGGGAAGCCGAAGGAATAAGTCCTTCGAAGCCTGAGGGAATAAGTCCCCAGGAAATGACAGAGACATTGAATGTCATAGTCAATAACGGATCAAGTGTAGGCGCTTATACACTTGATCTGATTGCGCCTCCGACGTTGACTTCGGAGATCACTCAGTTGCCAACGCTCGAACATAAGTGTTCTTGCGTGATCTGCGTAGTGGCAAAGTCAAGCAGATCTGCATACTCGTCGCTGACGACGAGTGTGTAACCTACATAAGGTCAGCAACAGTGTTCACTGAGAACGAGAGAGTTCTCAGTAGTTCATCTATGGACGAGAGTGTCCTAGATGAAAAGACACGAATTGAGCGATATGACTCCCAATCATGGGAATCGCTCAAGAAAAATCCTCTCTATGAAGATTTGGTTGAATTCAAGGATGTATTCCCTGAAACTGTTCCGTGCGAATTACCGAAGGATAAAGGTATTCGACACGAGGTCGAGCTTAAACCAGGCTCGAAGTACTGTGTCATGAAGCAGTGGCCACTGCCTCGTGAACAAGTACTTGCGATCGACAAGTTCTTTGCCGATCGTTTAGCTGCGGGCCATGTGAGGGAATCAACTTCCCCACATAGCTCTCCGACCTTCTGTGTGCGAAAAGCAACAGGAGGGTGGCGGATAGTGCATGCATTTAACAAGTTGAATGCTGCAACGGTACCGGCTCAGACGCCGATACCGAGGAAGGACGTAATCATTGATGGTATGTCAAAAAGTACCATCTTTTCGTTCATGGATTTGATGGATGGCTTCTATCAAATCCTTATGCGGGAACGGGATATACCCTATACCGCAGTTAGCACGCCTAGCGGCATGCTCTGGGAATGGCTAGTAATGCCACAAGGGCTTAGTAATGCCCCTGCCACGTTCAACAGATGTGATACACATCTGTTGAGACCAGTACGAGAATTCGCGCCGAGTTATTTCGATGACGTATTCATCCATAGTCGAGCTATGGATGGAAAGTCGGACGTTGAGGTTCACAGGTACCACGTCCGACAAGTTCTTACAATCATGCGAAAGCATCAATTGTATGCAAACCTCAAGAAGTGTATATTTGCAGCAAGCGAAATACCACTTCTTGGGTGCATCGTTGGTAAGAACGGTGTGCGTCCTGATCCCGAAAAGATCAAGGCGATCACCGACTGGCCTGTGCCGGTCGATGTCAAAGGTCTTCGAAAATTCCTTGGGCTAGCGGCGTATTTGCATAAGTATTCACGCAATTACGCCGAGATGACTGTGCACCTCTCTCGTTTGTTGAAAAAGAACGAGAGGTAGTTATGGAACGCTGAATGTCAGCGCTCCTTTGATGGTATCAAGCAGAGCTTGATACAATCCCCAGTCCTAGCAATAGCCGATCAGGACAGGCCATTTCATGTGGTCTTTGATGCCAGCGATTTCGCAATCGGCTGTGCATTAATGCAGTACGATCTTGAAGGCGTTGAACGCGTCGTCTGCTATCAGTCGCGTCAGATGCAACCAGCTGAGCGGAACTATCCAGTGCATGACAAGGAACTCCTTGCCATGAAGTATGCACTCGCGAAGTTCAGAGTCTATCTATTAGGAGATAGACCCTTCGTTGTTTACACTGACCATGCGTCATTACGCACGGCAGTGAACAGCCCGCACCTTTCACAACGAATGGCGCGGTGCTTGTCATTCTTTGCGGAATACAACGTTACGGTCGAGTACAAACCAGGACGACTTAATGTCGTCGCTGATGCACTCTCACGTCGTCCCGACTTTGAAACAGTCGTGAAAGTCAACAGTGAGACAGTCACTGTTGCGGTTATGACGTCCTCAGTCCCATCTACAACGTTGTATGATGATGTGAGGCGGGCATACGCCAAAGATGGTGAGATTGTGAAGTTGTTGACACATCTCTCCCAACCATCCCGAGAATCGTTGAAACGATTGTCGCCTGCGTATCGATCTGCATCAGATCGATACACTACTCGTAACGGTTTACTGTATTATACAGCCGTTTCTGGTGACACACCACGTGTTGTCATTCCAGATGATACTGATCTGCGTTTGCGGATCATGTTCGAGTATCACGATGCTCCTATAGGAGGACATCGTGGCCGAGAGAAAACATATCTCACGGTAAGTCGAGACTTTTACTGGCCCCGCCAGTATCAGTTTGTGCGAAAGTATGTTCGCGCATGCGAAGTCTGCCAACGAGTGAAGTCAAGTCCTTCACTGCGTGCACCTTTACAGCCTCTACCGGTTCCGGCTGAGTGCTGGGAATCCATCTCAATGGATTTTGTCTTCGGGTTACCCAAAGACGCACGCGGGAACACGGGTATTCTCGTATTTGTTGACAATTACAGCAAAATGGTACACCTTGTGGCTGTACCAGAGACAATCACGGCAAGTGGCTGTGCTTGTGTCTTTATTGACACCATCTTCCGACTTCATGGGTTGCCCCGTGAACTCGTATCAGACAGAGATCCACGATTCACTGCTGATTTCTGGCGTTCCGTGTTCAAATCACTCGGAACGCGCTTGAAGATGTCAACATCTGATCATCCAGAGTCAGATGGTCAGACGGAACGTGCCAATCGTGTCCTTGAAGAGATACTTCGAGGATACGTACACTCCTTTAAGAGTTGGAGTGAGTTTTTTGCCAATGGTAGAGTTTGCCATTAACAACTCGGTGCATGCGTCCGCGACACATACACCGTTTTACGTGAATGGCTTGCGCCATCCGCGTGTACCCACCTTACTAGAGTGTAACTCTGGTTTAAGGGGGGAGGGACTCGCGCGAGCAAAAACCGATTTGGTTCACGCTCATCACGCTCTGACGAAGAAGTCATTGCGTTTGATGCCGATATCGATAACATCGATATCGAAGAATATGATGCCAGTGAGAGTGCGGAAGCCCTCACTGAAGAAGATGATCCCAGTGAGAGTGCGGAAGCCCTCACTGAAGAAAAGGTTGATGTTGCTGCAGTGCGCTCACAGCACACTGAAGCTAACGAGTCATCAGATGAGTTCATACTGGCTCGTGAAACGGTAGTCCGTTTTGTGCAAGACTCCATCGCCGAAGCGGTGGATAAGCAAAAGCAAAACGCTGACAAGAATGGAAGGGCAAACACTCTTTTATTTGATAAAAGTGACTTAGTCCTACTGTCTACGGTTAATCTACCAAAGCATGTAGTGACTAACTTGGGTAGCAGTAAACTACTACCCAAGTACATCGGCCCATTTCGTGTATTGCACCGCCTAGGCAATGCATACACGATCGAATTACCACGTAAGATGCGAACGCATCCCACGTTTTACGTTGGTCGGCTTAAGCCGTACCATCAGTACGCTGCTTCTTCCGATGAAGAACGCCCTTGCGCTCAAGCATCTCGCAGAGAGCCTTGTGCTCCCGATGGTGGGCATCAACAAGGGTCTGAAGAGCAGTTATCTCAGCCCGAGACCGATCAACAATCCCACGAGCTACCCTTAGCTCGTCACGAAGAGATGTCAGAGATCTCTCGTTCTCGAGCTGAGCAAAGGCAAACTCAGCTCGATGCTTCGAGGCATTGTCCGCCATTTGGAGACGCCTATTCCGCTCATGTTCGAGATCGTCGCGTAACCCTTGCGTTACGCGATCAAAGAAGCTCTCGGGAACACACCGATCCACATGATCGTGTGGAGAGCGTCTTTCCTCCTCCTCCACCTCCATTAGAGGACTCTCGCGGTGGCCAGTGCTATCTAGTTGAGCAGCTGTTGAACCACCGCGACGTGAACGGACGTCGGACGAGTTATCTCGTCCGGTGGCGCGGCTATCCCCCGTCCTGGGATTCTTGGGAGCCCCGCTCCCAACTGATGATCGACGTACTGGGTCTGGTTGAGCAGTACGACGCGGCACATCCTGTGCCGCAGAAGGACCGCCGGAGAAAGTCTTCCCGGCACGGTCGTAAAGGGATTTCAGGTTGTCAATCCCTTCGTACATCTCAGTAGAGACACGTACGCGCCACCACGGGCTGGTAAGGAGGTAAGCCTCCTTAGGTGCTCGTGCAGAGTTGTTCACACAACATGGGCACGAGTCTCCCCAAGAGAGGCAGGGTAATCCTTTCTCCCTTGACAGACGATGCAGCTTGTAGCGTGCACCTGTCGGGGTTCGCTTTTTAAACTTATCACGAGCTTTGATAAGTTTGTCGTTCCAAGCGTCACGACCTACATCATCGAGGTTATGGATGTAGGCGTTCCACGCTTGAAGCAGTGAGGGACCATCACGTTTGTGATTCCCACTGTACCATCGATGTTTGAAGAAAGCATCGATGAAGAATTCATGTTCAGCGCGATAGTTTTTCGCACTGGGGTCAAGGTGATGGATCCTTGACGAATCGAACAATCGTGTTCGATAACGATCACTCGTCGTCGCCGACAAGTGATCCATGACTGATTTAGGAGGCATCCATGCCTTCTTCTCAGGAGCGAGACGCAACACATTGCGGTCCCGCTCTTCCTGCGACGTGCCGACAGAAGTACTGGCACCTCACTGTGAAGTGGTGTCCATAGGAGAACCGGCACCACTGTTAGCGCCCGAGTCTCGCGACCTCGAGCGCCTTCGCTTCGGCGATGGTTCATCTGATTCATCAGATGAACCAAAGATGCTACGACGCATAGCATCATCCATGCCACGTTTGGCAGGCGGCTTAGATTCGATCGCCGTCGATACGGATCCGTCTTCCGTATCAGGAGAGTATGAGACACCGAGCTCATACTCTGTGAAGACATGAGTGTCTTCATGACCAGCGCCTGCATCACCAGGTGACACAGGCTGAGTCGCTTCAGCAACCGATGAGACATCAGTTGCTGTGGTTTCTGCTTCGGCGTCCGCACAGAGACGTGCAGACGCGCTCTCGGCGGCCTTGCTCGCGCATCGCATGGGCTTGTTTACCATGCGATGAAATGTTGGAAAGTGGACGCGGACCAACAAGTGCAAACCCTGTCCCAAATGATTTGGGACGAGTATCCATTTAGTCAATCAGTCACTAAAGTGACTGATGGTTAAGGGGGGGTGATGTAACGGGGTGAATCGTTACATAACAATTTATAAGAAATTGTTAATAGAATATAACTATAAGAGTTATATTCTCGGAATATTGTCATAAGGACAAATATTCTGTAGCAATTACGAGTTGTTCCTAATTGGTTGATATAGGCCATTATATCAACCAACGAAGACGCGCCACGACAGACGCACGCAATGAGTGGTGAGCAGATAACTAATTTACACATTTGTATTTAGACATAGTTAGATGAAGATAAATAGTGATTTATTGCAGACATTAACTATTATAAATACAGTTCTACTTTTTACTCTAACCGAGTACTCGCTTCTTCTTACCGTCTTCCTCTGCACGTACGAGTGTACGTGAAGTTACGAGGCACCGCCTTATTCTGTCATCAGAATAAGTAGCTTGTACTGTCACCAGTACAAGCTTCAGGGTGCCCCGTTACAGTTTAAATTTTGGCCAGTTAATTTTCGCCCTTGTCACGCCACATTTGCAATGAATTGCGGACTATACGGGCGACTCAACCAGCAATTTTTTTTCCGTTCGCGTGAAATAGCAGCACGCATTGCGGCAAGTCGATTCTTTACATGCGTTTGCGATATTGCTACCGCGGCGTTCTGGTCAACTAAAACCTCGTCGCCATCATCATTTTTGATAGGCATACATAGCAGATTATGTTTGTATGCGTTTCGCAAGTTTATGGATGCGTTGTACGAATGTCGGCGACGCAAATTGATTTTGTCGCTTCAAACGGCTAGAACCAATGGATTAATCGCCATGCCGGCTTGATCACTCTATTGTGCGCTTCAGCTGATCATCCAGTCCTCCGCATTCGTTGCGCGCCTCATAAAATTTATTTAAAAGCGAACCACTCGTCTGCCAATGTATTCCGAGGCGAATGGTTTGTCAGAACGTATGCGTTCAGCGTCGTCCTGCGTGCTCAGAACACCTTGATCACCGAGTGACTGTCGAGTTCCCGAGCTGACTACTGGCTAGGTCCAGTGTGTCATCGGGCTGATAATTTTCATCACATATTGGTAAGACTAATCAACTTCGCGGCTGATCATCAGAAGTTCCTTACTACGTCTCTGTTCTGGTGGATCATGACGTACGCTGTGTCTCCTACCATCAGCGTGTGAACAAGAAAACAGTAGTGCTGCAGAAGGAGACGCTCTAGTCTAGCAGTAGGAAGAGCACATTGGAAATTTAATTGGATCGTTCTCGCGATTCTCAGCATAGTCTAAACCGATAGGGTCGATGGACGGATATTATGCTAAAGGTGGTATGTGCATCGCCTATGCAGACTTTTCGATCACATTGAGGACCGAGGCTCGTGGCATAAGTAGCTGATAACGGCGCTGAGTGACGACGAGAAGATAGGCGTCGTACGCAAGGTTGCTACCTACCCAATGACCTTGGTGCTCGGTCTACATAGCGTGCGAGCAGAGCACAACGCCAACAATTTGCCCCGCGCGCAGGATTCTCCGCCGGTACTGCCTGCGCAGATCGTCAAGCTTTCGCGGCACATGTTAGTCGAAAAAGTTTTGACGTCGCACCGTGAGTATCTTGCAAAAAAATAGATGGAGAAGTAGAATGACGAGGTCGAATCGAACCACAGGCTGCTATGCAAAACGTACGTCGAAGACGAAGAGTTGCGCGTCGTTATTGACGAGCACATTGTAAATACGTTTCGACGAGGAATAAGTAATCTCGCAGGGCGATTGATCAAATGGTGTGAGTGCGTTTTGTGGCGGTCTGGCGACTGCGTTCGCAAGTACGTCGTCGGTCGAACCCGATTTTTTCTATCTAAAGTGGGAAAAAAAATTATATCGCGCGTTCGTAATGCGCCTCTCTTTAAATGCATCTTTCAGACGAAGCAGCAGGATGTTCTCGATAAATTGACACAGCGTACGGCGCATTTATGAACACGTTATAGAAATCCAGAACCTAGCGATAATTTTTCCATAGATAAGCTTTGTTCATTTAGCTTATTGAAATGCGCATCTTTATTTGGCCTGCAATAACTACAGAAGTAATATTTACTGCATCTGTTCGAGTGGTCGGATGAGGTCCCATTTTGTAGATCGTAACTGTAGTCCGATAAATAACTGACCAGCAATGACCAATTGTAACGCAGGTAAATTACGCATAGAAAGATATTAGAGCGAAAAAGTCGAGTCGCCCAGTGCCTCTGCGTTATAGTGAGGTCGTCGCATTAAAACCATCATGCTAAAATTTTCATTCATCGTATGCTTGCGGTTAAAACTCACGAGTCGCTCTTTATGCGTTGCAACTAACAGTCAACACATCACTAAAAAGCGATGGCGTCGATGAGCTAGTGGCACTATTAACAAGACACGCACGATGTGGGGTTGTCTTGGACATTACAGATACTGACAGGTTAGTCAGTCACCAAATCGGACATGTCTTTTATTCTGTAGAAGTAGCGGGTACATTCCGTATTCAACGACCGACCTCTGCCCGCTTCAGCGAGGCCTAAACACATCCCCAACTGAATGGACACTACTTAATGGATTATTTAGAGGACATCCCGTCTAGGGCCCCCGAATATTGATGTCAGAGATTTTATACTTCTTTAAGAGGCCAAGCTCAGCGGTACCATCGTTACCGGGTGAAAATAGTGAGGTTTACGTGTCATGCATTTTGTAAAGACCTTATGTCGGTCGTCAAGGGGATTAGACCGACAATCATTGAATTGTAATGGAAGTGCGTAACTATGATGGGGGAACTTCGAATAAGGTATCCAAACCTTTGAGTAGCTGATATACTTAGCCCTCCTTAACAGACGAAGTCTTACACTCAAATTGTCTCTTAGCTATAACAAACTATCAACGATGTACAGTCGTTCAACCGTGCAAGATTGACCATCCCGGTTTCAAAGGGATTACGATTCACAGAATCACACACTAACTAGTCACTATTAGTAAAGCAATAATTAGTGCCTTTACAAGTCTAATACTTTTAACAACACACTACGCCTTTACTAGGCACTTGTGTTTAACGACTCAAAGTAGGAACTAAATTTGATTTATTATTTAACCACGGTAATAAAACCCTAAAACATTTTCTGGCTGACTTGTACATTGCATCCTATGACATAAAAATTAATCGTTATCCCTTCCCGATAAGGTGCAGTATTACCGTAAGTATGTGGTATTAATACAGTACTACTCAGATCAACCGATCTCTAATTGGTGTGGAGTGGACGCAGAACATAACCAATATAATGATCGCGTGTAATTCCGTTACACCCCCCACCAAACTGTCGACACCCTTAAGCCAAAAATTATCCTGCTGCTCTTTAAGGTACCAAAGCTTTGTTCCTGACATCGTGTTTACAACACTAATCATTGTTACTGCGTCAAAGCCTTCTTCCAATACCCATGAGGAATTTATCGAAAAGGGTATGGTAGATATAGAGTACCATAAACTTTTCGATGAATTCCTCAAGGGTATTGGAAGTAGGCTTTGTCGTATCTGCCTTCTTTTAATACCTTTGAGAAATTTATCGAAAAGTGAATGGTAGACTATGAGGTTAGCATTGCCGCGTCGAGTATCTATGACCTCCTCCAGTTAAGCCAACGGCGCACGACACCACGCGCATCGCACCTTCATTTGTGGAACGCGAGGAGGAACGTTTACCCTTTAAACAGCCTGCTGCCGTCGCCCTACCGATAAGTGTGTTGCAAAACACAATTTATGAAGATCAAGCCCGATATCTTTAGTCGGTTGGTGACCGCAGGCGTCAAGCACAATGTGTAGCCACAGCGTATTCTCACAGTGGTTGCCGCTTCACACAACCAAGTGTGGATAAACGAATTCGCCAGACTTCAGGGCAGTCACTCGCAACATGGATCACGGGACCTAAGGCTGTCACAGCCTCAGAACTAGCGGAGAGGAAGATTCTTAAACCGAGGTTTAATGGGGGTTGAGCGTATAACCGCTCAAGAGTACGTTGACAGGCTGGTTTGGCAAGCATAAGGTGCATCAGTGTCCGCAATTCGGACAATACCCGTCGTTATCTTTTATAAAGAGACAGAGGCAGGAAATGATTATGTATTCACGCGTTAAGCTCACTGAGCTCGGCGTCTGCCAAGCTTGTCGATTCTCCAAAAGAGCGCTTCACTTGCGGATGTTTGGCTCAAACAAAATCTGCACTTTGATATTGAAAAACAAAGTGTCAAATGCCAAATGCGATCTTTCTATCGAACATGCTATGCTGCAGCAGCTACGGACCCGCACATCAGTGTACGTGCTGGAGCTGCACCCCCCGTCACTCCCGAACCGACTAGTGGTAAGCGGTGTGGCTCATCTAACCCTTAAGAAGACGTTTAAAAACGTCAACGGCATAAATGCAATTCTGCTGCAGTGGCACTTCGTTTTCCCAAGAGTATTCCGACCCCGTGTCCCCCCGACACTGTACCGAGTACTGGTACTGACCGTTGCGACGACGTCGCTGCAGAAGACGTTTAACAATTTTAAATTCCCTTGCTCGTCAACGAGAGCTGGCGGTAATCGATGGAATTTGTCGCGATGTTGAAGAGTTAGTGCACGAGGTGCATGGTCTTCGTGACCGAGTGGCGCATCTTAAAGGACATCTGGATATTCTCTTGAGGGTTCCCCGACTTGTGGCAGCGTCAACTCCATCGGCACAAGCTCCTCGTGGTACACCCGTGATAGAATAAGGTAAAGCTTAAGCAAGCCGACGTTAGACAACGGGTGTGTTCGCATCTTGCGTAGAAGGTAAAGCGCATTTACTAAGCCATTGTTGGCCACAACCGTGAACGAACCGATTAAGCGAAGACTCAACTTCATCCTATAGACTGCTGAAACTACATCGGTAGATAGCTTCTTAGCATATAAAAGACCAGGTATCTAGCTTTATAATTCTTGATTTACTTTCTGCCTTTGTCATCAGCTTGTCCCTTTTGTTTGTATCTGCTATCAGCCATTGCGTCATGTAATTTTCTGAAGACATTCAATCGCGTAGCGAGAAACTCGGTCATTTCTATATCTGAAAATTAGTTGGAATGACATCAGCAAGCCAATCGGTATTCCTCCCCCACCAAGCCCAGAACCACGTTGTGGTAGCATACACGAAATGCGAGGGTGAGTGAGACCATTTACGTAAAATGGAGTAAGCCAGTAGAGGCATATACAGCATTGTATAACGCAAACTTAACCACAGAAAGCATAAAGCTCTTACGCGTTAGTGTATTAGTACAAATACGGCGCAAAATGTCACCAATGACACGGTTGAAACATTCAGTTTGGCTATCGGTTTGCGGATGATCCGCTATGGACATGTTCACCCTGGTGCCCAGAACCTTGGAGATGAAAATTCAAAACTTGCTAGTGAAACGTGGATCACAATCAGAGACAATGCCCACAGACAAACCGTCTTGACGAATCATACGGTCGACAAATTTTTTTTTCGATATACCTCCACCATCGATGCGATCAAGCACAGCCGTTAAATGATCCATCTTGCTCAAACGGTAAACAAAGACCATAGTACAAGTGTGCCGTCCGAATCTTTCGTTAGGCCGAAAAAAACCATAATGGTGGAATCCCAACACCCAGTGGGCACATGCAAACTAGCAAGAGGTGCAACCGCATGTGCTGAGGGTTGACCCGTTAACATATTAGTCATGTACGCACATTTACGCTTACCCACTTGTACAACTTAGGCCACCAATACGTCTGGCTAACTAAGCTATTTTTCTTCTCACGACCGAGATGACCGCTCAAAGCAGTATAATGTGCCTCAAAGAGGATGCGATACTTAAAGTCCTAGTCATGAGAAACAAAGATGCGAGGCACATCCTCAACACCCATGCAATAGCAATAAAATCTTAATGGATGACACGTCGATGTAGGCTCGCACGTAAACGTGCCGATAATTCGATGTCCAAGTATTTAATCTCCTCGCTTACAAGATCATCTATCAATGCTACAAATTGATCATTAGGTGAGTATGCCGCACCAAGCAAGTCCACAATGGACGACGACAGAGTCGTGACATGAGCAAGCTCATATTGAGGTCTGCGAGACAACGTATCAGCCAAAGCATTTTGATTGCCCGGCTCGAACTTCAACTCGAAAATGTTTCAGCAAGATTAAAAACAGCGGTCCAAACATTGTGAAAGTTGAGGCGACTGTGTCGCAGTGCGTAACGACTCACGATCTGTGAAAATCACGAAAGGCTTTGTTCCAAGTAGATGGACTATGAACTTCACAAAAGTCTATTTAATTGCGAGTAACTCTTTTTCGTAAACTGGGTATTTCTTCTCTACAGCCTTTAGCTAACGAGATTAGAAAAAATGACACGCTTATACGCATCGTCAACTGTCTGCAAAAATGCACAACCAATAGCTGACGATATTAGAAAATATGACACGCTTATACGCATCGTCAACTGTCTGCAAAAATGCACAACCAATAGCAAGATCAGACGCGTCACAGACGACGCTGAATAGCCGCTCAGGGTCAGGTAAAGCCACCATTGTAGCATGAAGGAGACTGTCCTTTATAGCTTCAAAATCTTCAGCATAGTCTGCGTCCCAACAACAAACTGCATCCTTTTTATAGGTAAAGGTTTATTGCCATGCCATGTCAGCGTAGTTTGCACTGTACTTGTGCGATTAATTTGCAAGGCCGAAGTATTTACGCAAGTCCTTTTGGTCCGACGAAATCGACCAGTATACAATTGACATTACCTTAGCGGGATTCACTCTTAGGCCAATACTTTTATTAAATCACCCTGGAAAGGGAATTAATTGTGCACCAAAATTGCATTTTGATGCATTTGCATATAACTTGTTTGTGCGCATGTACTTGAGCACTACTTATAAACCTTCAATTTTATTTTTAACATCTGACCTACCATGGTATGCACGAATATGGACAATCATGTCGTCAAATAGCTTTGTACATATCCTCGGTTGGGTCGAAAAAAAATGGGGCACAGGACGATTGAATGTAGCCGGGGCATTAGACACCCCTTGAGGCATGACACGTCACTCTTATACCATACCGCTTTGTTAACTACCCGCTGTGAGTGGAATATCGCTCGCTCGCATGAGCAATCGATAGCACCCATCAACCAAGTCGAGTGCACTGAGCATGGTTTGTCCTACCATAGCGTTCTGAAGAACACCCTACCAAGAAATAGGTGTCTGTGCCAGTATAGTGGCTGAATTAAGCTTTTTGTAAGCACGCACAATGCGCCACTTGCCATATGGCTTTTTGACACAAATGTTGGTGTCGAGTGAGGAGCCTTGCTCTCACGAACCATGGCAGCCGCGTGCTTTGCACATAAGAACACGTCAACGACGTCACACTGCTCATTTGAAGGGATTATTGCCGAGTTACACAGTGTTTGAATACAGGAACTAGGTCAATTTCATGACGTACGCCTCGATCAGACGCAGAGTGGAAGGTGGATCGTGACACGCCACATCCAGAAAATTATTACCTAAAGGATACAAATGTTTCAAGATTCTTTTAAGATTCGATGACCCACTTCGAGAACTCATAACAGGCTTTGTGTCTTCCAAAACAGCTTTATCAAGATATAAAGACGATTTCAGCTCACTATCTGATAAAGTGACCACCACTTCAAATAAGTCACTTGAATTGTAAATCAAGCTAAACTCATCGACAGACATTTTATCTAGCTACAAAGATAATTCAGTGAGGGTAGAGTCTCAAGACTCACTGACCCATCTACGTCACTGGTCATTCCAAAAACGAGTGCGTACAGCTGCTCGGTAGTGTCACTTAGTGACGTAAAGACGCATTGCGTTGCATAACAGCAAGCTGGCGCCGCTGTCGTCTCTGTGACGAGACTAACATCTCAAAGAGACTGGATTTTTTTTCGTTTCCAAGGTTGACATCATCATCATCCTTAACTTGATGTTTACAAGAGCCGGTGTCATAACCGACACCCGGTAAATCACTGTTCCCAATATTTAACATGCCCATCAACCTTGAGTTGCTCATTCTCAGAGCCTATGTCATTACCGCCATCCGGGACTGTACCGCCCGAAGTTGACGAACTGCGTAAACATTGTTTTGCCCAATATTAGGGCCGATTTTATTACCTTCATCTGGAACTACGCTGTACTTAAGACGACGAACTATGTTACCTTAAATTTATTTACATTAGATCCGATGTCATAAACGAAATCTAATGATGAGTCACTTCTAGTGATATCACCGCCCAGTGGGTACTTCCGTGCCACTCCTCACTCCTCAAATGGGCGTCGCCCTTATTGACTTAGTTTTTTACCAATTTCTTGGCTGATATTCAGTGTGTCGCATTCACGGCCAACATCACTTAGTGGGCACTTACGTGTCACTCCACTCTCATCAGATGGTTATAACCCATGATGACTTGGCTTTAGGCCAACAACGCATTCAGCGTTCAGTGATTCGTTATTACAACGATCATCACTCGACGGAGTACGTGGGGTTTCACTGATTGTAAACGAGCTTGGCTTGTAACTAATGTTTCTTACATCGTCGAACTCAATATGTTCCGCCATGTCACTGTCCAGCACACTGACTTTCTAAGTCCGTGGCTCGCTCCAATAGCGTTTCTGTTTCCTAGCAGAGATGAGCGCATGACTCTCCAAAGCTCCACTAGGCACAGTGCGCTTTGCACCTAAGATCTTTGAACTCTAATCAATCCACGGCTCATGGCCTTCCAGCCAAGCCATAACGAGAATAAGATCAAACCTTTCATCCAAGTCACGGACTAGACAGCGTTCACTACTGTCAAAGTCCAAAAGCTTAACGTTTAAGTTCACAAGAACTTTAGGCACAGTGAATAATGAACCTGTCGCCAAGCGAACTGTGATAGTCTCATTCTTTTGCACTATCAGCGCCCCAGCATACTGCTGACTTCCTTCCTTCCATGGAACAACGTCGGACATAATTTCCTGACGCCCCGGAGTCGACCAATATCGACCATGGCTTATCAAAGACCTTTACTATTGCTTTTGCAGCAAACAAGCCTGGCTTATACGCATGCTACGTGACATTTCTCACGAAGCCACATGGGGCTAGGCTCTGTTCTATATCCTCTCTTAAAGGTACAACAGAGCCTAAGACCCTAAATCTTCCCCAGCAAGGCGCCCCGCGCCTACTGGGACTCGACGTTTTCCCGCGCTGTACCGACTCGTCGGTTAGCGACGGCATGTCGTCTTAAATCAGCCTGTCTGGTATTTCTCAAAGGACAATTGGGGCGAAGATGTTAATATGCTTCCGCACGTAAAACATCTACGGATGTTCGAACGTTGCTCGACAGCGTAGAGCTCAGCTTATTCGTCTCTCTCGGCGCGATCAAGGTCCATGGGTTCTGCCCTAGCCCTGAGATGAGCATTGCCTGACGAGCTCGATTGAAACCCATGAGTCCCATAACGGGCAGATTTTTATAGTTAACTCTGCATTTAACGCTATGTGCGCTGCACCCTCAAATGTCTATGGTTGAGCACGGAACACTTCAGTCCTTGCAACACCAGTGCGAAGACCCCCGTGAAAACGGTTACTAAAACCGTCTCAGGTGAAGGGTTTAACTGCATAGCAGCAATGACGGTTCGCAACTCCTGGAAATTATCGACTAAGTCCTTTTTACCCTGGCGGGTTGACAGGAAGCGTGATCGCACGCGATATGCCTGGATAGGCAGCGAAAGCATCCGAGATAGCCGCCGTTTAAGAATATCCCAGGTGGGAAAAGCCCATTCAATCGAGGTGCCAGAAGTGAAGGCTTACTCTCTGGCTTAACAACCTAACGTTGATAGGGCATGGCCCACCTTTTGCCTCTCCGACCGCAGCAGGGCCGAAGATGGCACAGATGGCAACCTCCACCCCGCGAACCCAAAAAATGAGATTTTCTCCTCCTTTCCCCTCGAAATTATTGACACTTAAGACTCGAGGGCGAGTCCTTGACTCAGTGTCCAATATTGGAACATATTAAGTGGTCATGGCAGATGCCAAAAAATGGTCATGGACCTGTCCGATCAACGTGGACATAAAGTTCGAGAAGGCCTCGAGACGTGCAAGAAGTACGTCCGTACCTTGCGACACTGTAAGATCCATTTGCTAGTGCCCGATCAACGCCTTAAGATTTTCAAGTGTGATCTGCTAGGCCTCAGAGAGATTCACATCCGCTACCATCCTCGCAGAGATTTCAGTCTGTGAAGACTCAGGTGTAGATTGACTAAAAGTGCTACCAAGTGTAGTGGAGAAACCTAGCGCTCCTCAACAGACGAATTCTTAGACATAAAGAGTTGCTTGGTTATAAAAAATGACAACGATGTACAGTCGTTTGACCGTGCAAGCTTGACTATCCCGGTTTTAAAGAGATTGCGATACACAGAATCACACACTTATTTATTCTCTACTAGTTAAACAAAAAATAGGTGTCTTCACAAGTCTAATACTTTTAACAACACACTACGCCTTTACTAGGCACTTGTTGTAACGAGGTTGCCCGTTACATGATATTGACATCAAACGGTGTCAATGGAGATGCTCTCGAGCATGACAATATCCTACCAACATTATCCGAGATGGATATAATTGCAGGAATACCATCCCCTTTTAGATAATCTTCATGCGCTGCTCCAAGTTGGTCGATAAAAGACATACCAACCATAGATTGCCAACAATCGCAGCTAGACGCGCGCAATGAGTGGTGAGCAGGTTGTCGTCATTCGACGACGTAGTTTGATATAGTTATATAAAGATTAAAGCTATATTGATCGCTTAACTATATTGAATACAGTTCTCTTTTTACCCTTTACTTCAACGAGCTGTTTGAGTAGAATAGCTTCCTCTGCACGTACTTGTGTACGTAAAGATCGTGGCACCCAGACAAAGGGTGCCCCGTTTCACCTGTTAGCACTTCGTAGTCCGTCCAACATGAACATGTTGGATGTAGAAGACGACAGCTTTCACGTCACGCGTGAAGGCTACTCCCATCTGAGTGACTCAGAATGGGAGGTAGTCGGCCGCTCGCGTGTGCTCATGGGCGAACTCGCCACCAGTGGCTTGTTGGAGTCTTTAAGCAGAGACCAGCGGCATGCTGATATCAACAAGTTCCTACAAGGTAAGCTTGCCGTCAAAAACCAGAAGCTCGCCTAAATGCAACAGCTAGGCTCTCATCAGTCGATGGGCGGGCCGACGCACACGCGTCGACCCAAAACTTTAAACATTGATATCTCAATGTACAAAGGAACCGATGAATATTCCCGTTTGAGATGGTTCGTCGAGTTAGACGAAGCCATCATGGCCCGTCACATCGAGGGAGACGAGATGCAAGTCACCTTCGCCCTGTCAAATTTGATGGGACGAGCAAAGACTTGGGCCTTAGGGCTCAAGTTTCACGACCCAAACGTGTTTGAGTCATTTAAGATCTTGAAGTCTCGGCTTAAAGAGACGTTTAAGTCACCAAGAGACGAGTATAGAGCACGCTCTGCACTCTCGGGGCTAAAGCAAGGTAAGCGTGACGTGCACGCTTACGCACAACACGAACGCTACCTTGCGAGTAGCGTTACGGTAAATCCTGTCGATGAGCACACGTTTATCAACGTGTTCATCTACGGTCTTGTGGATGGGCCGGTGAAGACCTACATGTTCCGAGAGGACTTCCATACGCTGGAAAAGGCGATAGCGTATGCGGAACAAGAAGACTTTAGCCTGAGACAGCCTCAGGCTAACTCGTCAAACTATCGTCCGACAAGACGAAAGGAGAAAGGAGGTTCCGAACCAATGGACCTCTGTTATATCGAGAGTTTCCTCCAACGAGGATGACGGTGTGCCTTGCTTCAGGCGCATACGTAACAGTGAACGACAGTGTAGTGGAAACCCACTACACGCTAGCAGGAAATCAGTACGATAATGACTTCATCGTACTAGATTTAAATGACAAATTTGATGTCATCCTCGGTCTGCCATGGCTTAGAAAACACCAGCCATGGGTTAGCTGGTAGCATCGGTCCGTGAAGATGCCTCCCGTTTGTTCATCAGATGACCATCTGATGAACATCTTGGAGCGTCCACAAGCGTGTGGATGTACTACGAGTGAGTGCGATGGCGTCAATGTTGTACGGTCGTTAGTACGATTGCACAAGATCACAGTGTAGAAGGCCACTACACTGTGGAACCAGCTTCCGGCACCTGTGCAGGGAAAAAGGCTGCGCCGAAGGTTCACCACTCGAAGATATCAAGTGGACCGGAACAAGGATGCACAGTAAGAAGGGTGCATCCGAGAAGAGAGACTAGTGTTGTTCAGGATGGACATCACGTTAAAGCGAGATCGACTACCAGAGAGTCGATCGACGAGGACGTGACTGTGATAGTAAACCCACAATAAGTACACGTAATGGAAGAAAATTTTAGATTTCCTAAGAATCATAACTCCCGAGAAAGTTATGTTGAGGGTGTAGATCCCCAACCACCTGCGGATATGTTTTCCCAGGAAATCACCGAGACAGTGAATGTCTTGGCGAATGACGGATCAAGTCAAGGCGCTTATACACTTGATCTGGCTACAGCCCCGAATTCAGCTTCGGAGGTAGTCAAGTTGCCAACGCTAGAATCTAAAAAAATCTTGCAAGATCTGCGTAGTGACAAGATCAAGCGAATCTGCGTACTTGTCACAGAGGACGAGTACGTCGATAATTTTCGGTCGGAACAAGTGTTTGCTGAGAACGAACGGGTTCTCAGTAGTTCATCTATGGACGAGAGTGTCCTCGATGAGAAGACCCGAACTGAGCGATACACGTCTCAATCTTGGGAGTATTTGAAGACAAATCCTTTGTATAAGGATTTGTTCCAGTTTAGGGATGTTTTCCTGAATCCACGCCATGCGGGCTGCCTAAGGACAAAGACACTCGGCATGAGATCGAACTGAAACCTGGTTCGAGGGGCTGTGTCATGAAGCAGTGGCCACTGCCTCGTGAACAGGTAACAGCGATAGACAATTTCTTTGCCGATCGTTCAGCGGCTGGTCATGTGAGGGAATCAACATCGCCACACATCTCTCCGACCTTTTGTGTGCGTCAAAGAACACAGGAGGGTGGCAGATAGTGCACGCGTTCAACAAATTTAACGCTGCAACGGTTTACCGGCTCAGACGCCGATCCCAAGGAAGGACGTTATCACAGATGGTATGGCAAAAAGTACCATCTTTTCGTCCATGGATCTGATGGATGAATTCTATTAGATTCCCATGCGTGAACGGGACATCCCGTACACAGCAGTGAGCACCCCTAGTGGTATTCTCTGGGAGTGGCTAGTGATGCCACAGGGGCTAAGTAACGCCCCTGCAACTTTCAACAGATGTGTTACGAATCTGTTGCGACCGGTGCGCAATTTCGAACCGAGCTACTTCGACGATATCTTCGTCCATAGCCGGGCTATGGATGGAAAGACGGACGTGGAGGTTCATTGAGTCAACATCCGGAAAAATCTTACACTAATGCGAGAGTGTAAGTTGCTCGCGAACCTCAAGAAGTGTATATCCGCAGCGAACCAAAAACCCCTTGTTGGCTGCATTGGGGGTAAAAACGACGTAAGACCTGATTGTAACAAGGTCAAGGCGATTAGCGACTGGCCTATGCCAGTCGACGTCAAGGTACTTCGAAATTTCCTTGGCTTAGCGGCGTACCTGCACAAATACTCTTGCAACTACGCCGAAACGATCGTACATCTCTCTCGTCAGCTAAAGAAAAACGAGAGGTGGTCATGGAGCGCTGAGTGTAAGCACTCCTTCGAAGTGTCAAGAAAAGCTTGGTACAATCACCTGTGTTGGCGATTACAGACCAGAATAGACCATTCCATGTGGTCTGTGACGCCAGCGATTAATCAATCGGCTGCGCGGTAATGCAGTACGACTCAGACGGCGTTGAGCGCGTCGTCTATTATCAATCGCGTCAGCTGCAAGCAGCTGAGCGTAACCACTTGGTGCATGACAAGGAACTCCTTGTTATCAAATATGCACTGGCTAAGTTTCAGGTATATCTCTAAGGAGATAGGCCCTTTATCGTTTATACCGACCATGCGTCATTACGCACGGCCGTAAACAATCTACATCTCTCGCAACGAATGGCGAGGTGGCTGCATTTCTTCGCGGAGTACACCTTCTTCGTCGAGTATGAACCCGGACGACTTAATGTCGTCGCTGATGATCTTTCGCGTCGGCCCGATTTCTAGCTAAATACTCAACACAACAGTAGGGGTGATCCCACTGTAGCGACACTAACATTGAGTGTTCCGTCGTCGAATCTGCTCGACGACGTGCAAAAATCATACGCCGAAGATGATTCTCTTCTGCGTTTGATGGATTACGTATCCAATCCATGCAGTCAAGCTTTGAAAAGCTTGTCGTCTCAATAACGCTCTTTAACCGAACGGTATTTAGTTCTTAATGGAATGCTGAACTATACAGCAGTCAATGGCGACACACCTCGTCTCGTCGTTCCCGCTCATGAAGACCTGCGATTGCGCATCATGTATTAGTGTCACGATGCCCCAACAAGTGGGCGTCGCGGTAGGGAAAAGACTTACCTCACGGTGAGTTGTGACTTCTACTGGACCCGCCAGTATGAGTTTGTGCACAAATGCATTCGCTCTTGCGAAGTTTGTCAACGGGTGAAGCCTAGTCCTTTATCCCGCGCACCCTTACAGCCTCTCCCGATTCCGGCAGAGTGTTGGAAGTCCGTGTCGATGGACTTCGTCTTCGGGTTTTCAAAGAAGTTCACATGAATACTGGTATTCTTGTGTTCGTTGATAGGTTCAGAAAGATGGTACATCTTGTTGCTGTACCGGATTCGATCACAGCCCAGGGCTATGCGCGCGTCTTCATCGATGCTATCTTCCGACTTCACGGGCTACGCCGTGAACTCGTGTCCGATAGGGACCCCCGCTTCACAGCGGAGTTCTGGCAATTCGTGTTCCGTTCACTTGGAACACGTTTGAAGATGTCGACTTCTGACCATCCAGAAACAGATGGTCAGACGGAACGCGTCAACCGCGTCCTCGAAGGGATACTTTGAGGGTATGTCCACAAGCTTACGAGTAGGAGTGAGTTCTTGCCGATGGCGGAATTCGCCATCAACAACTCGGTGCATGCGTCGACAACGCATATACCAGTCTTCGTGAATGGACTACGCCATCCACGTTTACCCGCCTACTTAAAGTGTGACTCTAGTTTAAAGGGGGTAGACCCGCTCGAACAAAAATCGATCTGGTTCTTGCTCATCACCCGTCGACAATCGTGTCGACGTGATGAATGCCGATGCCGATGCGATCGACATCGATGATGATTATGACGGCGATGCTGGTATATTCAGCATCGCCAATGACTGTCAAAGTGAGGACGATGACACCCTCACTGGTGAAGACAACGTTCTTTCAGCAGCGCACACGAAGCGCACTGCTGTTAACAAGGATGAATCAGCAAAGAAATTTCTGCTGACATGCGAAGCGGTTATACGCTTCGTTCAAGACTCTATTGCAGATGCACTAGACATACAGAAACAAAACGCAGACAAGAATGGAAGAGCAAATGTTCTTTCAGTTGATAAAGGAGATTTAATTTTACTGTCTACAGTGAATCTACCAAAACATGCAGTGACGAACGTGGGCAGCATTAAATTACTGCCCAAGTTCATCGGTCCATTTCGTGTGTTGCGCTGAATGGGCAACACATGCACGATTGAACTGCACCTTAAGATGCGTACGCATCCTACGTTTTACGTTGGACGTCTCCGCCCGTACTATCAGTACGAGCCCGTTTCAAGATGCGAAGTACACCTCCGCGTTCGAGAGCCAAAACCACCTTCGAGTGGTCCCGTTTCAACGAGCTTGTCTGGGAGGCTAGAGAAGCGACCTGCTCACGCAGTTAAGCGATGTCTTGACGAGCTGCAACCAGCTCGTCACGAAGAGAACGAGTAAAACGTTCATTTCTCAGGTTGCGCGAGCGCAAACGCGGCAAAATCATCGAAAGATCGTGCGCTAAGTAATTGTAGTCATACCTTTTAAGATCCTGAAGATCATAACGCCGAGTCCGTTCATGATCCAGGTCATCTTGCAACTGTTCCGTTACAAGCTTCAATTCTTGAAAATCGAGCTGATCCGGCCCTCGAGCCGGATCAGGGATCCTGCCGCCACCACATCCTTTGGTGGACTCAAGCGGTATTCAATGCTTTCTAGTGGAGCGCGTTCAAAACCACTGGACGTGAATGGAGTCCGGACGAGTTACCTCGTCCGCTGGCGTGGATACCCATCGGCGTGGGTCAACTGGGTGCCTCGCGCCCAGCTTATCGCTGATGTCCTTGGTCTCGTCGAGCAGTACGACGAGACCCACCCGCTGCGTTTGAAAAAGGGCCGTCGAAAAACGACCTCACGAACGCGAGTACAGGGATTCCAAATTGTCAATCCCTTCGGCCATCTCGGAAGAAATGCTCTCCCTCCCGTAGGGATCGTTAGGGAGAAAGGCCTCCCTAGGGGAACGGTTCGAGTTGTCCAGGCTACCTGGACAAGAATCACCCTTCGAGAGACAGGGTGATCCTGCTTCTCTTGACAGCCGGTCCAACTTGTATCGCACCCCGACTGGATTACGCTTCTCACACCTGATGCGAGCTGCATCAAATTTACCGAGCCAGGCCTCACGGACAATGCATTCAAAGTTATGGATGAGGGCATTCCATCCTTTCACCAAGGCTTTTCCGTCTCGAACACGGTTGTCATTGTACCACCGATGCTTGAAAACGCATCGGTGAAGAACTCTTCCTCAGCACGGATAGTATCCGTGCTGGAATCAGATGGATAAATCTTCCTGCAATCGAACAACGGGATTCGACCCCGTTCAGTTGTCATGCCGGCCACTCGTTCCAACTCTATAGATGACGGCATTAAAGGAGACTCCACTTGAGGTGCGTGGCGCAGGACGTTTCGGTCCATGGCCTCTTGATTGGTGTCAGCACGAGCACCGACACCAGTGATATCCCGATCCCTCGAGTTACTTCGCTCGTGGTGATATTATAGGTGCATCAACACCATCACCACACGTCCTATCGTTAGATGAACTTGCGTGAGGTGGAGATTACTCGGGAGAATCGCTCGATCCAAAGATCTCAGAAGCGATACCGCCACGTTGATCAGAGCCAGCCAACCTGGCTCTAGCAGTGTCCGCCTCGGGTGACCCGGAGGCGAGAGGTGTCGCCTTCGCTTCGGATACATCATCCGACTCGCCAAAACAGATGAGATCTATTTCATGCTTATCTTGATTACGACTCGTGGTACCCGCTGCAGCCGCAGCGGATGTAACTGTCGCACGTGGTGACTTACCACGTGGACTGTTTACAACAGGCACCGCCTGTCGCTGAATCGAATCAGCAGGCAAAGGATCACGTGCTGCTGAAGCAAGCGATTAAATCTCTTCGCCTTCACATCGCATGGAATTTGATACCATGCGATAAATTGGTGAATGAGTAAGAACTTGACCAGCAAGTGCCCCCCTTTGTAAATTTAATTAACGTTTGTCACCCTGTCCCGATGAGTTTAATCAAAAGAACGGGTAATTGATAGTTAAGGGGGGGATGCAACAGGGTAGCCCGTTACATGATATTGACATCAAAGGTGTCAATGGAGATGCTCTCGAGCATGACAATATCCTACCAACATTATCCGAGATGGATATAATTGCAGGAATACCATCCCCTTTTAGATAATCTTCATGCGCTGCTCCAAGTTGGTCGATAAAAGACATACCAACCATAGATTGCCAACAATCGCAGCTAGACGCGCGCAATGAGTGGTGAGCAGGTTGTCGTCATTCGACGACGTAGTTTGATATAGTTATATAAAGATTAAAGCTATATTGATCGCTTAACTATATGAATACAGTTCTCTTTTTACCCTTTACTTCAACGAGCTGTTTGAGTAGAATAGCTTCCTCTGCACGTACTGTGTACGTGAAGTTTCGTGGTATTCCAAACAAAGGGTCCCTGTTACACTTGTGTCCAACGATTCAATACGGGAATTGAACTTTATTTTTTCTTTAATCACGGTATTGAAACCATCAAAGCTTCTTTGACTGAGTTGTACATTGCATCCTACGACAGTAGAATTATCCGTCTTCCTTACCCGACAAGGTGCGGAATTACCGTAAGTGTGTGGTAGCAATACAGTACCACTTAGATCCACTAATATTTACTTGATGTGTACCCAGAACATGACCGGTCTAAAAGCTGCCGTGTAACCCCGTTAAAATTTGAATCTGAAATCAGTAAGAATCATCCCGAGTCTGCGTGTTTGTTGTTGCTGCAAAAAGAAAACGGCGATGGCCCCCGGATGACGACGTGTCCCCGACGACGTCTCGCGAAGCTCTGAAAGAACAAACAGTAGACTATGAACGAGCTACCAACATGAAGTCAATGATGTGGCAAAACTGGAGTCATGGACGGAGATGATGGACGGAGCTGTTGGACGCATCTGGTGTAACGGGGCACCCTGAAGCTTGTACTGATAACAGTACAAGCTACCTTTTATGACGACAGAATAAGGCGGTGCCTCGTAACTTCACGTGCACTGGTACGTGCTGAGGAAGACGGTAAGAAGAAGCGAGTACTCGGTTAGAGTAAAAAGTAGAACTGTATTTATAATAGTTAATGCCCGTTAATAAATCACTGTTCATCCTCATCTAACTATGTCTAAATACAAATGTGCATATCAACTATCTGCTCACCACTCATTGCGTGCGTCTGTCGTGGCGCGTCTTCGTTGGTTAAAATAATGGCCTGTATCAACCAATCAGGAACTACTCGTAAGTGCTGCAGAATATTGTCCTTATGACAATATTCTGAGAATATCACTCTTATAGTAATATTCTCCTATCAATTTCTTATAAATTGTTATGTAACGATTCACCCCGTTACATCACCCCCCCTTAACTATCATTCACTTGAGTGACTGATTGACTGAATGGATTCTCGTCCCAAATCTTATGGGGCTGGGTTTGCACTTGTTGGTCCGAGTCCACTTTCCAACATTTCATCGCATGGTTAACAAGCCCATGCGATGCGCGAGCAAGGCCGCCGAGAGCGCGTCCGCACGTCTCTGTGCGGACACCGAAGCAGAAATTACAGCAACTGATGTGTCATCGGTTGCTGAAGCGACTCAGCCTGTGTCACCTGGTGATGCAGGCGCTAGTCATGAAGACACTCATGTCTTCACAGAGTATGAGCTCGGTGTCTCATACTCTCCTGATACGGAAGACGGATCCGTATCGACGGCGATTGAATCCAAGCCGCCTGCCAAGCGTGGCATGGATGATGCTATGCGTCGTAGCATCTTTATTTCATCTGATGAATCAGATGAACCATCGCCGAAGCGAAGGCGCTCGAGGTCGCGAGACTCGGTCGCTAGCAGTGGTGCCGG
This sequence comes from Peronospora matthiolae, assembly GCA_921007115.2. Classification (NCBI taxonomy): domain Eukaryota; phylum Oomycota; class Peronosporomycetes; order Peronosporales; family Peronosporaceae; genus Peronospora; species Peronospora matthiolae. The sequence goes on along the minus strand of CAKLBY020000124.1, from coordinate 143,296 downwards.
TTCTCCTATTGACACCACTTCCCAGCGAGGTGCCAGTACTTCTGTCGGCACGTCGCAGGAAGAGCGGGACCGCAATGTGTTGCGTCTCGCTCCTGAAAAGAAGGCATGGATGCCTCCTAAATCAGTCATGGATCACTTGTCGGCGACGACGAGTGATCGTTATCGAACACGATTGTTCGATTCGTCAAGGATCCATCACCTTGACCCCAGTGCGAAAAGCTATCGCGCTGAACATGAATTCTTCATCGATGCTTTCTTTAAGCATCGATGGTACAGTGGGAATCACAAATGTGATGGTCCCTCACTGCTTCAAGCGTAGAACGCTTACATCCATAACCTCGAGGATGTAGGTCGTGACGCTTGGAACGACAAACTTATCAGAGCTCGTGATAAGTTTAAAAAGTGAACCCCGACAGGTGCACGCTACAAGCTGCATCGTCTGTCTAATGAGGGTGGGTTACCCTGTCTCTCCTGGGGAGACTCGTGCCCATGTTGTGTAAACAACTCAGCGCGCGCACCTAAGGAGGCTTACCTCCCTAATAGCCCGTGGTGGCGCGTACGTGTCTCTACTGAGATGTACGAAGGGATTGACAACCTGAAATCCCTTTACGACCGTGCCGGGAAGACTTTCTCCGGCGGTCCTTCTGCGGCACAGGATGTGCCGCGTCGTACTGCTCGACCAGACCCAGTACGTCAATCATCAGCTGGAGCGGGGCTCCCAAGTATCCCAGGACGGGGGATAACCGCGCCACCGGACGAGATAACTCGTCCGACGTCCGTTCACATCGCAGTGGTTTAGCAGCTGCTCAACCAGATAGCGCTGGCCACCGCGAGAGTCCTCCAATGGAGGTAGAGCAGAAGAGAAAACGCTCTCCAAACTATCGTGGGGGAGCGTGTGTTCCCAAAAGCCTCTTTGATCGCGTAACTCTTGCGTTACGCGGCGACCTCGAGCATGAGCAGGACAGGCGTCTTCAACTGGCGGACACTGTCTTGAAGCATCAAGTTGAGTTTGTTTTTGCTCAGCTTGAGAACGAGAGAGCTTTATCATCTCTGCGTGACGAGCTAAGGGTAGCTCGTGTGGATGTCGACCGGTATCGGGCTGAGATAAATGCTCTTTAGACCCTTGTCGATATCCACCATCAGAAGCACAAGGCCCTCTGTGAGATGCTTGAGCGCAAGGGCGTTCTTCATCGGAAGGAGCAGCGTACTGATGGTACGGCTTAAGCCGACCAACGTTAAACGTGGGATGCGTTCGCATCTTACGTGGCAGTTCGACCGTGTACGCGTTGCCTAGGCGATACAATACACGAAATGGACCGATGTACCTGGGTAGAAGTTTACTACTACCCAAGTTAGTCACTACATGCTTTGGTAGATTAACCGTAGACGGTAGGACTAAGTCACCGTTATTAAATAAAAGAGTGTTTGCCCTTCCATTCTTGTCTGCGTTTTGCTTCTGCTTATCCACCGCTTTGGCGATGTAGTCTTGCACAAAACGGACTACCGTTTCACTAGCCAGTATGAATTGATCTGATGACTTGTTAGCTTCAGTGCGCTGTGAGTGCACTGCAGCAACATCACTCTTTTCTTCAGTGAGGGCTTCCGCACTCTCACTGGCATCATATTCTTCGATATCGATGCTATCGGTATCGGCATCAAACGCAATGAACTCATCGTCAGAGCTTTATGAGCGTGAACCAACTCGGTTTTTGTTCGCGCGAGTCTCTCCCTCCCTTAAACCAAAGTTATACTCAAATAAGGTGGGTACACGCGGATGGCGCAAGCCAATCACGTAAAACGGTGTATGTGTCGTGGACGCATGCACCGAGTTGTTAATGGCAAACTCTACCATTGGCAAAAACTCACTCCAACTCTTAAAGGAGTGTACGTATCCTCGAAGTATCTCTTCGAGGACACGATTGGCACGTTCCGTCTGACCATCTGACTCTGGATGATCAGATGTAGACATCTTCAAGCGCGTTCCGAGTGATTTGAACACGGAACGCCAGAAATCAGCAGTGAATCATGGATCTCTGTCTGATACGAGTTCACGGGGCAACCCATGAAGTCGGAAGATGGTGTCAATAAAGACACAAGCACAGCCACTTGCTGTGATTGACTCTGGTATAGCCACAAGGTGTACCATTTTGCTGTAATTGTCAACAAATACGAGAATACCCGTGTTCCCGCGTGCGTCTTTGGGTAACCCGAAGACGAAATCCATTGAGATGGATTCCCAGCATTCAGCCGGAACCGGTAGAGGCTGTAAAGGTGCACGCAGTGAAGGACTTGACTTCACTCGTTGACAGACTTCGCATGCGCGAACATACTTTCGCACAAACTGATACTGGCGGGGCCAGTAAAAGTCTCGACTTACCGTGAGATATGTTTTCTCTCGGCCACGATGTCCTCCTATAGGAGCATCGTGATACTCGAACATGATCCGCAAACGCAGATCAGTATCATCTGGAATGACAACACGTGGTGTGTCACCAGAAACGGCTGTATAATACAGTACACCGTTACGAGTAGTGTATCGATCTGATGCAGATCGATACGCAGACGACAATCGTTTCAACGATTCTCGGGATGGCTGTGAGAGATGTGTCAACAGCTTCACAATATCACCATCTTGGGCATATACCCGCCTCACATCATCATACAACGTTGTAGATGGGACTGAGGACGTCATAACCGCAACAGTGACTGTCTCACTGTTGACTTTCACGACTGTTTCAAAGTAGGGAAGACGTGAGAGTGCATCAGCGACGACATTAAGTCGTCCTAGTTTGTACTCAACCGTAAAGTTGTATTCTGCAAAGAATGACAACCACCGCGCCATTCGTTGTGAAAGGTGCGGACTGTTTACTGCCGTGCGTAACGACGCATGGTCAGTGTAAACAATGAAGGGTCTATCTCCTAATAGATAGACTCTGAACTTCGCGAGTGCATACTTCATGACAAGGAGTTCCTTTTCATGCACTGGATATTTCCGCTCAGCTGGTTGCAGCTGAAGCGACTGATAGCAGACGACGCGTTCAACGCCTTCAATATCGTACTGCATTAATGCACAGCCGATTGCGAAATCGCTGGCATCACAGACCACATGAAATGGCCTGTCCTGATCGGCTATTGCTAGGACTGGGGATTGTATCAAGCTCTGCTTGATACCATCAAAGGAGCGCTGACATTCAGCATTCCAAAACCACCTCTCGTTCTTTTTCAACAAACGAGAGAGGTGCACATTCATCTCGGCGTAATTGCGTGAATACTTATGCAAATACGCCGCTCGCCCAAGGAATTTTCGAAGACCTTTGACATCAACCGGCACAGGCCAGTCGGTGATTGCCTTGATCTTTTCGGGATCAGGACGTACACCGTTCTTACCAACGATGCACCCAAGAAGTGGTATTTCGTTTGCTGCAAATATACACTTCTTGAGGTTTGCATACAATTGATGCTTTCGCATAATTGTAAGAACCTGTCGGACGTGGTACCTGTGAACATCAACGTCCGACTTTCCATCCATAGCCCGACTATGGATGAATACGTCATCGAAATAACTCGGCGCGAATTCTCGTACTGGTCTCAACAGATGTGATACACATCTGTTGAACGTGGCAGGGGCATTACTAGCCATTCCCAGAGCATGCCGCTAGGCGTGCTAACTGCGGTATAGGGTATATCCCGTTCTCACATAAGGATTTGATAGAAGCCATCCATCAAATCCATGGACGAAAAGATGGTACTCTTTGACATACCATCAATGATTACGTCCTTCCTTGGTATCGGCGTCTGAGCCAGTACCGTTGCAGCATTCTACTTATTAAATGCATGCACAAATCCGCCACCCTCCTGTTGCTTTTCGCACACAGAAGGTCGGAGAGCTATGTGGGGAATTTGATCCCCTCACATGGCCCGCAGCTAAACGATCGGCAAAGAACTTGTTCACGAGGCAGTGGCCACTGCTTCATGACGCAGTACTTCGAGCCTGGTTTAAGCTCGACCTCGTGTCGAGTACCTTTATCCTTCGGCAACTCGCACGGAACAGTTTCAGGGAATACATCCTTGAATTCAACCAAATCTTCATAGAGAGGATTTGTCTTGAGCGATTTCCACGATTGGGAGTCATATCGCTCAATTCGTGTCTTTTCATCGAGGACGCTCTCGTTTATCGATGAACTACTGAGAACTCTCTCGTTCTCAGTGAACACTGTTGCTGACCTTATGTCGGCTACACACTCGTCGTCAGCGACGAGTACGCAGATCTGCTTGACTTTGCCACTACGCAGATCACGCAAGAACATTTTATGTTCGAGCGTTGGCAACTGAGTGATCTCCGAAGTCAACGTCGGAGGCGCAATCAGATCAAGTGTATGAGCGCCTACACTTGATCTGTTATTGACTATGACATTCAATGTCTCTGTCATTTCCTGGGGACTTATTCCCTCAGGCCTCGAAGGACTTATTCCTTCGGCTTCCCGGGGACTTATTCCCGCGGGTTTCGGGGAACTTATTTTCGCCGTATTGGCAATATCGGGACTTATTCCCTTTACTTCCTTTAGCTGTGGTTGCGCAACCACAGCGAGATCCTCTACGAAAGACTCTCCAGTCGATCTAGGATTATCGTTTCGCTTTACCTGAGCGATCGATTGTTTCTCTTCTAGATGTTCCCCGCTAGGGATACATCTTTGTCCCGGTCTACTCGACTTATTCGAGTGGTGGACCTTCGGCGCAGCCTGTGTTTCCTCACAGCCGCCGGAACTTTGCTCCGAAGTGTAACCGTTTGTTACACTAAGGTTTCGTGCAGTCTTACTAACGACCGTACCACAAGTGAGGCCATCGCACTCACTCGTAGTACATCCACACGCTTGTGGACGCTCCAAAACGTTCATGAGATGGCCATCTGATGAACAAGCGGCAGGCATCATTAATGTTCGATGTTGCCAGTTTACCCGTGGTTCGTACCTTCTGAGCCACGGTATTCCAAGGATGACATCAAATTTGTCATCCAAATCCAATACGATAAAGTCATCGTCATATTGGGTATCTTCTAGCGTATAGTGGATCTTCACTATACGCTTCATGACGGTTACGGATGCGCTTGTCGCAAGACGTACCGTCATCCTCGTAGGAGGTGTGTCACATTCGCTGAACTTAAAGTGACCATCTCCTAGCGATTGGCGTTGCACAAAATTGTTGGACGCCCCACAATCGACTAGAGCTCGAAGGGACAACTTATTCGTCACTTCGAGTTTCAAGGTAATGAGTGAGACCTCATTACCTAGAGCAGCAACGCACAACGTTTGTGTGTTGGGAGCAACCTTCATCAAGAGGCCTACAAATTCTCTTGACGTTGCTAGACCAGTAGGGTTCTCCGCACCTACTGATCCTGTCCGTTTTTTGACGGTCCATCCCGTTGTTGCGTCTTTGCACCAACTGCGGACCCTCGTCCCTGCCCCTTTCTCATGGGTGGACGGTCACTACGCCCAGTGTTGCGAGACACTGGACGAGGGGCACTACACTCGTAAGCGTAGTGTCCTGTCTTTTGACATCTATTGAATTTCTGCAACTTCTTGTAGTCTGTAGAGCGATCCTTCTCGCTCTCTACATAACAGAGTTCCATCGTCTCTGGACCTCCGCTGTCATATCGTCTCGGTTGACGATATGATGTCGAGCTGGCGCGAGCCTGTCTCAGACTGAAGTCTTCCTGCTCCGCAATGGAAATGGCTTGTTATAGTGAATATAGTTCAAGTCGGAACAGGTGAGTCTTGACGGGAGCATCCGCAAGACCCTGCATGAACACCGAAACCAACGTGTGTTCATCCACCGGGTCGGAACTTATACAACTCGTAAGATGTCGTATATGTTGTGCGTAAGCGTGCACATCACGCTTACCCTGTTTGAGCTTCAAGAGTTCGGTTCGAGCTCTGAACTCACCTCTAGGCGGTTCAAACGTTTGTCTGAGCCGCGACTTGAAGACTTCCAACGACCCAAACGCATATGGGTCGTGCAACTTGAGCCCCAGTGCCCAAGTCTTGGCACGTCCTGCCAGATTTGATTGGGCAAATGCAACTTGCATATCCCCGTCGTCGATGCGGCGCGCTCTTATGGCGTCATCCAATTCGACGAACCATCTCAAGAGAGAGTCCTCTTCGACTCCCCTATACTTGGAGATGTCAATCTTCAAGGACTCGGGTCGACACGAGTGCATCGACCCACCAGCAGCATCATGCTGCTGTCTCAACAGTTCAAACTGTTGAGCACCTTGTTCTCTCAACAACTCTGATTGCTGAGAACCTTGTTGGTGAAGCAAGGCTACTTTCTCGCGTTCAGCGTCAAGTTCATCGTGAATGAACTTGGCGATTGTAGCATGTTGGGCGTCTCTATGGAGAGCCTTTAGCATGACGCTAAAAGCACGGATGCCCATGCTTGAGCCCATCCGTTCAGCCGCATCCCATTCGACATCGCTCAAATGGGAGTAGCCGTCACGCGTAGCGTGAAAGCTTTGGTCATCTTCATCATCTAACATATTCATGTTAGATGTGAATGTGGTCCTTGAACGGACTACGAAGTGCTACCAGGTGTAACGGGGCACCCTGAAGCTTGTACTGGTGACAGTACAAGCTACTTATTCTGATGACAGAATAAGGCGGTGCCTCGTAACTTCACGTACACTGGTACGTGCAGAGGAAGACGGTAAGAAGAAGCGAGTACTTGGTCAAAGTAAAAAGTAGAGCTGTATTTATCATAGTTAATGCCTGTTAATAAATCACTGTTCATCCTCATCTAACTATGTCTAAATACAAATGTGCATATCAACTATCTGCTCACCACTCATTGCGTGCGTCTGTCGTGGCGCGTCTTCGTTGGTTAAAATAATGGCCTGTATCAACCAATCAGGAACTACTCGTAAGTGCTGCAGAATATTGTCCTTATGACAATATTACGAGAATATAACTCTTATAGTAATATTCTCCTATCAATTTCTTATAAATTGTTATGTAACGGCTCACCCCGTTACATCTGTTGTACTGCTGGCATGCTCTGGTAGCGAAAGACGATTCGGGAGGGCAAGGTTGCTGGTCCCCGAAAACAGGCAGTACATGTGGATGTCTGAACCGCTCCTATGCCAGAAACCTTGTCGTTCACACTGTAAGGGGTAGTGCGAGCAGATGAGCGTTTTCGCTTGGACGATCCAGCAATTGGTGTAGCGCTCCTTTCTTTTCGCAAGTTCCTACAACAGCGTCGTACGGGTCTGTAACATACTTTCCCGCTCACCATGCTTGCATTCACTCACAAATATGTCTCGTGGACCAGGGAGTCAACGGTGAGACAAAAAGGAGGGGTAAGCGAGCTCATCTGTGAAAGCACGGCTGAAATATTTACGGGCGCTGGGTGTGCTCTTCCCACAGCGCCGTGCTGTGAGGGTGCGTCTCACATGATGCACCGAGAGACCCGATACTCCAGCGACAGTAGCGGTTCTTAGCACGTGTTTTTCACCTGCCTGCATGCAATCGTCTATTCGCTGGTCACAGAAAGCGCCATTTGCTGGTCACAGAAATCTGTTCTTGTTCGCCTTGGGCCTTCTGCCATGAATCGATCGACCCTTCCTCAAGCTGACACTCGTGTTTCTCGCTCAAGCGATGGGCTGCTCGATCAAGAGCACCTTCGATGCCCGCAACCGTCTCCGTACTTTGTACACGATTCCTACTGATCAACGATTTCAAACCATCACTCTCGTGTTTTCATTCGTACCAACTCTGTGGATGCACGTACACCACCAGTCCGCGGCGGTTTCGCGGGTACTTCCGAATTTGCCGCCGGCTCCATCGGAGCTACTATTCCCCTCACAACGACCAATTTAGAATTGGTTCTATATCACCACCCAGCAGACGAAGGATCAGAGCATGGAAGGTATCAGCCTCGAAAGCGTGGCCTTGAGCCATATTTGACTGATGCGGTATCGACGTGTGATTTGGTCCACAAAGCGCCCATCCCCATCTGTTCCGAATGCAGGAAGCTCAGAGGAAGGTTGCTCGAAGCAACACTGGTCAGATTTAGACGATCGGATGGATAGAGATGACTGGACGTTGGTATGGCAATTACTACAGTCCATCTGGTCGGCGGCGACTACGACTCCGTTTCCGTCTGCTCACGGCTCGGCGCAGGAGTGGATCTCCACAGCGCAACGCGATCCTCACAAACTTCTTCATCTCGTGCGACAGTTCGCCTTCCCTGGGGAACTACTTAAAAGTCTGGACGATCACGTATTGATCCATTGGGCAGTAGGTTGGCGGAAGGAATGCCTGATGGCGGGGCTGGTTTCATTTTGCAGTAGGTTGCAGTCATTGCCGATCAAACATGGCTAGACCAATGGGTAACGATCACAGCGCATCGGGGGGGGGCTGACTTCATTGCCTCCTTTCATCGATAACGGTGATGACTGGCGACGCATGCGTGATCGAAAACATGCGGGAGACGACATCATCAAACTTTGTGATCCACGGAAGAAAGTGAGGTTCAGTCAACATTTCATCTGCTCCTTTACATTTTACCAAGAGGTAGAGGCTATCACAATGTCCATAGTGAGGGCTCGTCTTCATCAGGGAAGATTCGTTGGCACTTACAGCTATTACGGGTCAACTCCGTTTACAAGTCGGTTTTTTCACCTCATCGAGGGTCAGCAGTTCGACTGGAACCCTATTGAACATTTCTTTGCTTCCTCGATCACATCATCCGAGAAGCAGGGGTCTCCGATGTACAAAGGGCAGCCCTAAGTTTCACTTAGCGGATCATTTTCGGGGGCAGGATCTGACGGAGGCAGATGCATTGTCGATCTGCATTGCTGTTGGAGTGGTCACATGAGGGAGAGGACGTTACGTCCAGCACTACGGGTCTCGAGAGCGGTAAAATTATTACCCAGAACGTGAAGGAATTTACGAATCAGGGACGAACTCAGTAAATGAAGGCTTGGTGCGGCCGACGCCTATGAGAGCGGTAACTGGCTTAGTGTATTCAAGAAACCCATGTTTCGGGCGAGGTCCAAGCCAAGGCGCACAGTCTACAGTGGGCGCAGCTATGAGGAAAGCATCTAGACCCCAGCCACCAACCGTAATCATACTGGAGCACGGGGTCTTCGCAAGCTGGTGGGGTGGCTATTTTACTGAACCCCAATTCAGACCTTGATGCGTTAATATGGGAGCAAGACCTCTAGGGTACACGGGAAATTGCGATTTTCGATAGGCGGAATCGTCATTCTCAATATTTACGCCCTTACTCGCCGATCCGAACCAGGGGATTTCTTTTCCCGTTCACCCCGGTGGAATTTACCACAAGATAGTTTCTTAATACTCGGGGACTTTAATTGCGTCCAAAGTCCTTTGCTGGACCGGCTTGGCCCACATCGGTCATGTAGGACTGAAAGTCCGGCGCTAGATGCATTTATGGGTAAACGTGAGTGGGTTGATGCCCGGTTGTTGCGCGACCACGCGGAGGACGAAAAGGCCGACGACACTGTCGAAAATTTTACGCATTGAAAGAATAGTAGAGCAAGCCGAATAGATCGTTTTTACGTTCCCCATATCTGGATTGCTCAGGTTTCATGGGTGACGGTATGCACTACACCGTACTTGTTGGATCATCAAAAAGTGGAGCTCCATCTTCGTGGACGATGCCAGCCCTTTCGTTCTCCGAAGGGGCGGCAGGGGACATACCACATTCAGGGGTCCCACCAGCTGAGTCTTAACGAAACTTTTAAATGGACTGACTGAGCTAGGGGTGGGCCGGATGAGTTCAGTTCGAAACTGGGACTCGATGGTCGCGGCGTGCAAGCTATGCATCTCACGGGTGCGCAAATGGTCACGCCAGCGGCGGTATCGGTATAAAAAACTTTTGAAGCGGGAAAGGTGTCAATTCTTACAAATCATCAACGTATTACTGCTAACATTGAAGAGCTCCGTCTGGATCACTCGATACGGATTGGGCAGCGGCTTGAACGGACAACTGCTAGCCTCCGGTGGTCCTATAAGAGGGTTCGGACTGGGAACGAGACCAAATAGTGTCTAGGATTGTCAATTTGTACGGCCCTAAATTTACTCGGCATATGACTGTTGCTGCCAAATTTTCCTTCGAGTGGTCGCCACTTAAAGGTTTACATCACCCGGAGCCTCTGCCAGCTCTACAAGCCGCGATCCAATTTTTGTCACTGTCCCGGCTGAGCGGAGGCTATCCTCAGCAGCTAATGATGCCCTGGTGGCCAAAATTTACGAAGGTAGAGGAACTCCAGGACGTTTCGGAGCTCAGCCGACGTAAGACAGCCAGCCCTGATGGTCCAAACAAGACTTTTTAAGAACACCTCGGCCCTTTTGGTGCCCGCCCTACTGACGGTGAGCAACGAGATTTTATCTGGTGCACCAATGCCGCCTTCATTTTCAAAAGCGCTGGTGATTTCGCTGCGGAAGAAGGGAGATTCGGCGGATGCTCTCGACTATCGCCCAATTTCTTTACTTCAGACTAGTAACAAAATCTTTGCAAAGGTTTTGGATACCCGCATGTAGACAGCTATGCCACGGTTGATGGGAGACTCGCAGCAGAGATTTTTACGGGACAGGCAAATGCACAAGCTAGTGACAATGGTGCTTTCCCAGCTAGCTTCGGCTAGTAATGAGGTGAATCTACCAGCCAGCGCTAGTCGGGTCATCTTGCTGCTGGATTTCAGCGAGGCCTACGACACAGTGGACAGAGAATTTCTTTACACAGCGCTACACGCCTTTCATTTTAAAGACCAGTTTATCCACCTCATCCAGCGCATGCATACCGGAACTACGGCTCGGTTTTCCGTGAATGGCGAAAAATCGGATCCCATTGCGTTCAGAGCCGAAATTCGCCAAGGTTGCCCTTAGGCACCGTGGCTCTTTCTTCTGTGGTAGAATTACTGGGCTTGGCAATTTACCAAGACCCGGGTCTCAGAGGGCTGCCAGTCCCGGGAGCTACGGGAGTTAGGCATATATTTTCAGCTTTCATCGACGATTATACTATATATCTCGAGCGGGTGGATCAACTGGAGTCAGCATTGCGCTTAGTCCACCAATTTGGATACCTATCGGGCCTCCGCGCACAACCGACGAAGAGTTTTTAAAATTTCCTCAACACAGCAGTGCGGCTTGTGCAGTATCGAGGTATTTCGGTGCTGCCCCCGGCAGTGACGACCAGGTACCTGGGGTACGAAGCTGGAACTAGTGAGATGACAATCGTTACTGGGAACAATTTATTCGCCGCTCGCTGCGTCGGCTGCTCACAGCGACTTCGGTGGCGACAAATGTGCAAAATTGGGTGGTTAGTCAGTATTATATCATCCTACCGGCAGTTCTATTCAAGGCGGCTGTCTTCGATATTCCGGCGTGGGCAAGCGCGGAGTTGGACAAGCTTTACAGGCAATTTCTATGGCAGCGTGCCTGAAAGGTAGAGGTCAAACGGCACAAGATTAATCCTAGCCTCCTGGTTACGCCGGCGCAGGCGAGAGGTGTTGGCCTTGCCTATTTTCAAGTGGCCATCAAGACGCAGCGAACGAAACATGCGCTCAGATGGCTAATGGACGCTCCAGATAAGTACTCCGCAGCTTGGAGAAGTACTACCATACTTGCTGCTAGCTCTGTATCAGCATTAGTCCCGGTGCTTCACCGAGACTTTGGTGTCGGTGCCGCTGCGACGACGGCATACGGGAGATCGCGTGGTGCACGATCTCGAAGGCTTTCTAGCGCCAACACCAGATCGGGTATCAGCGCTCCGCTCTCGGGTGGACACTTATCACGCCAGGCTGGCCGGAGAGGCAACCAGTTGGTGGGTCGGTCGACAGTGAGTACTGCGATACCGCGAGGGCTTTCCGGCTACCGCCGACGCCGACGATCTGAGAGAGAAGTCTATAGAGCATTTTTTGGACCGATTTTACTGGAATGACAGCCCGTGGATTGTCGATATCACCGGCAAGCCTCTCCAGGGCTCCAGGTTCGCACGCATACCGCCCTGCCAATTACGCGTCTTTAGCATTTAAATCGTACCGGACATCGGCAGTTTGTTTTTACAATGCCTAGGTTCAGCGACGAGTCACCACGCCGTCTTCACCCGAAATTGCGGCGGTGGGCAACCACAACTCTGCTTGCTTTTCCGGCCATCGGCGTTGGATCTGGGTTGGCAGCACCGGAATTAACATCAAGACACCCTCCTCCACCCCTGCGGGATTACGGTAAATTTGTGTCAGTGACGATTTGGTGGTCGGGAAACCCCACGATTGCTTCCTACCTGCTGGCCTCCCTTACGCCTACAGCTTGGCGACAGCGGGCTCCATTAGTTTGTTTGTCCAGGAGATTTAGCCGATTTCGAGTATGCTTTTACGTGCGAGGCGGATTTCTGGCGGCAGCGAATATCGCGGAGACTTGTTTTTCTCGCCCATCCACTGCTCCATGGATTTCCTTAGAGTGTGCTAGAGTCCGTGGCCAACATACATTTCTTGTAACGGGGTGAATCGTTACATAACAATTTATAAGAAATTGTTATTAGAATATAACTATAAGAGTTATGTTCTCAGAATATTGTCATAAGGACAAATATTATGTTGCACTTACAAGTAGTTCCTAATTGGTTGATACAGGCCATTATATCAACCAACGAAGACGCGCCACGACAGACGCACGCAATGAGTGGTGAGCAGATAGTTGATTTACACATTTGTATTTAGACATAGTTAGATGAAGATAAATAGTGATTTATTGCAGACATTAACTATTATAAATACAGTTCTACTTTTTACTTTAACCAAGTACTCGCTTCTTCTTACCGTCTTCCTCTGCACGTACCAGTGTACGTGAAGTTACGAGGCACCGCCTTATTCTGTCATCAAAATAAGTAGCTTGTACTGTCACCAGTACAAGCTTCAGGGTGCCCCGTTACACCTGGTAGCACTTTGTAGTCCGTCCAAGGACCGCGTTCACATCCAACATGAATATGTTGGATGATGAAGATGACCAAAGCTTTCACGCTACGCGTGACGGCTACTCCCATTTGAGCGATGTCGAATGGGATGCGGTTGAACGGATGGGTTCAAGCATGGGCATCCGTGCTTTTAGCGTCATGCTAAAGGCTCTCCATAGAGACGCCCAACATGCTACAATCGCCAAGTTCATTCACGATGAACTTGACGCTGAACGCGAGAAAGTAGCCTTGCTTCACCAACAAGGTTCTCAGCAATCAAAATTGTTGAGAGAACAAGGTGCTCAACAGTTTGAACTGTTGAGACAGCAGCATGATGCTGCTGGTGGGTCGATGCACTCGTGTCGACCCGAGTCCTTGAAGATTGACATCTCCAAGTATAGGGGAGTCGAAGAGGACTCTCTCTTGAGATGGTTCGTCGAATTGGATGACGCCATAAGAGCGCGCCGCATCGACGACGGGGATATGCAAGTTGCATTTGCCCAATCAAATCTGGCAGGACGTGCCAAGACTTGGGCACTGGGGCTCAAGTTGCACGACCCATATGCGTTTGGGTCGTTGGAAGTCTTCAAGTCGCGGCTCAGACAAACGTTTGAACCGCCTAGAGGTGAGTTCAGAGCTCGAACCGAACTCTTGAAGCTCAAACAGGGTAAGCGTGATGTGCACGCTTACGCACAACATATACGACATCTTACGAGTTGTATAAGTTCCGACCCGGTGGATGAACACACGTTGGTTTCGGTGTTCATGCAGGGTCTTGCGGATGCTCCCGTCAAGACTCACCTGTTCCGACTTGAACTATATTCACTATAACAAGCCATTTCCATTGCGGAGCAGGAAGACTTCAGTCTGAGACAGGCTCGCGCCAGCTCGACATCATATCGTCAACCGAGACGATATGACAGCGGAGGTCCAGAGACGATGGAACTCTGTTATGTAGAGAGCGAGAAGGATCGCTCTACAGACTACAAGAAGTTGCAGAGATGCAACAGATGTCAGAAGACAGGACACTACGCTTACGAGTGAAGTGCCCCTCGTCCAGTGTCTCGCAACACTGGGCGTAGTGACCGTCCACCCATGAGAAAGGGGCAGGGACGCGTGTCCGCAGTTGGTGCAAAGACGCAACAACGGGATGGACCGTCAAAAAACGGACAGGATCAGTAGGTGCGGAGAACCCTACTGGTCCAGCAACGTCAAGAGAATTTGTAGGCCTCTTGATGAAGGTTGCTCCCAACGCAAAAACGTTGTGCGTTTCTGCTCTAGGTAATGAGGACTCACTCATTACCTTGAAACTCGAAGTGACAAATAAGTTGTCCCTTCGAGCTCTAGTCGATTGTGGGGCGTCCAACAATTTTGTGCGACGCCAATCGCTAGGAGATGGTCATTTTAAGTTCAGCGAATGTGACACACCTCCTACGAGGATGACGGTACGTCTTGCGACAAGCGCATCCACAACCGTCATGAAGCGTATAGTGAAGATCCACTATACGCTAGAAGATACCCAATATGACGATGACTTTATCGTATTGGATTTGGATGACAAATTTGATGTCATCCTTGGAATACCGTGGCTCAGAAGGTACGAACCACGGGTAAACTGGCAACATCGAACATTAATGATGCCTGCCGCTTGTTCATCAGATGGCCATCTCATGAACGTTTTGGAGCGTCCACAAGCGTGTGGATGTACTACGAGTGAGTGCGATGGCCTCACTTGTGGTACGGTCGTTAGTAAGACTGCACGAAACCTTAGTGTAACAAACGGTTACACTTCGGAGCAAAGTTCCGGCGGCTGTGAGGTAACACAGGCTGCGCCGAAGGTCCACCACTCGAATAAGTCGAGTAGACCGGGACAAAGATGTATCCCTAGCGGGGAACATCTAGAAGAGAAACAATCGATCGCTCAGGTAAAGCGAAACGATAATCCTAGATCGACTGGAGAGTCTTTCGTAGAGGATCTCGCTGTGGTTGCGCAACCACAGCTAAAGGAAGTAAAGGGAATAAGTCCCAATATTGCCAATACGGCGGAAATAAGTTCCCCGAAACCCGCGGGAATAAGTCCCCGGGAAGCCGAAGGAATAAGTCCTTCGAGGCCTGAGGGAATAAGTCCCCAGGAAATGACAGAGACATTGAATGTCATAGTCAATAACGGATCAAGTGTAGGCGCTCATACACTTGATCTGATTGCGCCTCCGACGTTGACTTCGGAGATTACTCAGTTGCCAACGCTCGAACATAAAATGTTCTTGCGTGATCTGCGTAGTGGCAAAGTCAAGCAGATCTGCGTACTCGTCGCTGACGACGAGTGTGTAGCCGACATAAGGTCAGCAACAGTGTTCACTGAGAACGAGAGAGTTCTCAGTAGTTCATCGATAAACGAGAGCGTCCTCGATGAAAAGACACGAATTGAGCGATATGACTCCCAATCATGGGAATCGCTCAAGAAAAATCCTCTCTATGAAGATTTGGTTGAATTCAAGGATGTATTCCCTGAAACTGTTCCGTGCGAGTTGCCGAAGGATAAAGGTACTCGACACGAGGTCGAGCTTAAACCAGGCTCGAAGTACTGCGTCATGAAGCAGTGGCCACTGCCTCGTGAACAAGTTCTTTGCCGATCGTTTAGCTGCGGGCCATGTGAGGGGATCAAATTCCCCACATAGCTCTCCGACCTTCTGTGTGCGAAAAGCAACAGGAGGGTGGCGGATTTGTGCATGCATTTAATAAGTAGAATGCTGCAACGGTACTGGCTCAGACGCCGATACCAAGGAAGGACGTAATCATTGATGGTATGTCAAAGAGTACCATCTTTTCGTCCATGGATTTGATGGATGGCTTCTATCAAATCCTTATGTGAGAACGGGATATACCCTATACCGCAGTTAGCACGCCTAGCGGCATGCTCTGGGAATGGCTAGTAATGCCCCTGCCACGTTCAACAGATGTGTATCACATCTGTTGAGACCAGTACGAGAATTCGCGCCGAGTTATTTCGATGACGTATTCATCCATAGTCGGGCTATGGATGGAAAGTCGGACGTTGATGTTCACAGGTACCACGTCCGACAGGTTCTTACAATTATGCGAAAGCATCAATTGTATGCAAACCTCAAGAAGTGTATATTTGCAGCAAACGAAATACCACTTCTTGGGTGCATCGTTGGTAAGAACGGTGTACGTCCTGATCCCGAAAAGATCAAGGCAATCACCGACTGGCCTGTGCCGGTTGATGTCAAAGGTCTTCGAAAATTCCTTAGGCGAGCGGCGTATTTGCATAAGTATTCACGCAATTACGCCGAGATGAATGTGCACCTCTCTCGTTTGTTGAAAAAGAACGAGAGGTGGTTTTGGAATGCTGAATGTCAGCGCTCCTTTGATGGTATCAAGCAGAGCTTGATACAATCCCCAGTCCTAGCAATAGCCGATCAGGACAGGCCATTTCATGTGGTCTGTGATGCCAGCGATTTCGCAATCGGCTGTGCATTAATGCAGTACGATATTGAAGGCGTTGAACGCGTCGTCTGCTTATCAGTCGCTTCAGCTGCAACCAGCTGAGCGGAAATATCCAGTGCATGAAAAGGAACTCCTTGTCATGAAGTATGCACTCGCGAAGTTCAGAGTCTATCTATTAGGAGATAGACCCTTCATTGTTTACACTGACCATGCGTCGTTACGCACGGCAGTAAACAGTCCGCACCTTTCACAACGAATGGCGCGGTGGTTGTCATTCTTTGCAGAATACAACTTTACGGTTGAGTACAAACTAGGACGACTTAATGTCGTCGCTGATGCACTCTCACGTCTTCCCTACTTTGAAACAGTCGTGAAAGTCAACAGTGAGACAGTCACTGTTGCGGTTATGACGTCCTCAGTCCCATCTACAACGTTGTATGATGATGTGAGGCGGGTATATGCCCAAGATGGTGATATTGTGAAGCTGTTGACACATCTCTCACAGCCATCCCGAGAATCGTTGAAACGATTGTCGCCTGCGTATCGATCTGCATCAGATCGATACACTACTCGTAACGGTGTACTGTATTATACAGCCGTTTCTGGTGACACACCACGTGTTGTCATTCCAGATGATACTGATCTGCGTTTGCGGATCATGTTCGAGTATCACGATGCTCCTATAGGAGGACATCGTGGCCGAGAGAAAACATATCTCACGGTAAGTCGAGACTTTTACTGGCCCCGCCAGTATCAGTTTGTGCGAAAGTATGTTCGCGCATGCGAAGTCTGTCAACGAGTGAAGTCAAGTCCTTCACTGCGTGCACCTTTACAGCCTCTACCGGTTCCGGCTGAATGCTGGGAATCCATCTCAATGGATTTCGTCTTCGGGTTACCCAAAGACGCACGCGGGAACACGGGTATTCTCGTATTTGTTGACAATTACAGCAAAATGGTACACCTTGTGGCTATACCAGAGTCAATCACAGCAAGTGGCTGTGCTTGTGTCTTTATTGACACCATCTTCCGACTTCATGGGTTGCCCCGTGAACTCGTATCAGACAGAGATCCATGATTCACTGCTGATTTCTGGCGTTCCGTGTTCAAATCACTCGGAACGCGCTTGAAGATGTCTACATCTGATCATCCAGAGTCAGATGGTCAGACGGAACGTGCCAATCGTGTCCTCGAAGAGATACTTCGAGGATACGTACACTCCCTTAAGAGTTGGAGTGAGTTTTTGCCAATGGTAGAGTTTGCCATTAACAACTCGGTGCATGCGTCCACGACACATACACCGTTTTACGTGATTGGCTTGCGCCATCCGCGTGTACCCACCTTATTTGAGTATAACTTTGGTTTAAAAGAGGGAGAGACTCGCGCGAACAAAAACCGAGTTGGTTCACGCTCATAAAGCTCTGACGATGAGTTCATTGCGTTTGATGCCGATACCGATAGCATCGATATCGAAGAATATGATGCCAGTGAGAGTGCGGAAGCCCTCACTGAAGAAAAGAGTGATGTTGCTGCAGTGCACTCACAGCGCACTGAAGCTAACAAGTCATCAGATCAATTCATACTGGCTAGTGAAACGGTAGTCCGTTTTGTGCAAGACTACATCGCCAAAGCGGTGGATAAGCAGAAGCAAAACGCAGACAAGAATGGAAGGGCAAACACTCTTTTATTTAATAACGGTGACTTAGTCCTACCGTCTACGGTTAATCTACCAAAGCATGTAGTGACTAACTTGGGTAGTAGTAAACTTCTACCCAGGTACATCGGTCCATTTCGTGTATTGTATCGCCTAGGCAACGCGTACACGGTCGAACTGCCACGTAAGATGCGAACGCATCCCACGTTTAACGTTGGTCGGCTTAAGCCGTACCATCAGTACGCTGCTCCTTCCGATGAAGAACGCCCTTGCGCTCAAGCATCTCACAGAGGGCCTTGTGCTTCTGATGGTGGATATCGACAAGGGTCTAAAGAGCATTTATCTCAGCCCGATACCGGTCGACATCCACACGAGCTACCCTTAGCTCGTCACGCAGAGATGATAAAGCTCTCTCGTTCTCAAGCTGAGCAAAAACAAACTCAACTTGATGCTTCAAGACAGTGTCCGCCAGTTGAAGACGCCTGTCCTGCTCATGCTCGAGGTCGCCGCGTAACGCAAGAGTTACGCGATCAAAGAGGCTTTTGGGAACACACGCTCCCCACGATAGTTTGGAGAGCGTTTTCTCTTCTGCTCTACCTCCATTGGAGGACTCTCGCGGTGGCCAGCGCTATCTGGTTGAGCAGCTGCTAAACCACTGCGATGTGAACGGACGTCGGACGAGTTATCTCGTCCGGTGGCGCGGTTATCCCCCGTCCTGGGATACTTGGGAGCCCCGCTCCAGCTGATGATTGACGTACTGGGTCTGGTCGAGCAGTACGACGCGGCACATCCTGTGCCGCAGAAGGACCGCCGGAGAAAGTCTTCCCGGCACGGTCGTAAAGGGATTTCAGGTTGTCAATCCCTTCGTACATCTCAGTAGAGACACGTACGCGCCACCACGGGCTATTAGGGAGGTAAGCCTCCTTAGGTGCGCGCGCTGAGTTGTTTACACAACATGGGCACGAGTCTCCCCAGGAGAGACAGGGTAACCCACCCTCATTAGACAGACGATGCAGCTTGTAGCGTGCACCTGTCGGGGTTCACTTTTTAAACTTATCACGAGCTCTGATAAGTTTGTCGTTCCAAGCGTCACGACCTACATCCTCGAGGTTATGGATGTAAGCGTTCTACGCTTGAAGCAGTGAGGGACCATCACATTTGTGATTCCCACTGTACCATCGATGCTTAAAGAAAGCATCGATGAAGAATTCATGTTCAGCGCGATAGCTTTTCGCACTGGGGTCAAGGTGATGGATCCTTGACGAATCGAACAATCGTGTTCGATAACGATCACTCGTCGTCGCCGACAAGTGATCCATGACTGATTTAGGAGGCATCCATGCCTTCTTTTCAGGAGCGAGACGCAACACATTGCGGTCCCGCTCTTCCTGCGACGTGCCGACAGAAGTACTGGCACCTCGCTGGGAAGTGGTGTCAATAGGAGAAACGACACCACTGCTAGCGACCGAGTCTCGCGACCTCGAGCGCCTTCGCTTCGGCGATGGTTCATCTGATTCATCAGATGAAATAAAGATGCTACGACGCATAGCATCATCCATGCCACGCTTGGCAGGCGGCTTGGATTCAATCGCCGTCGATACGGATCCGTCTTCCGTATCAGGAGAGTACGAGACACCGAGCTCGTACTCTGTGAAGACACGAGTGTCTTCATGACCAGCGCCTGCATCACCAGGTGACACAGGCTGAGTCGATTCAGCAACCGATGGGACATCAGTTGCTGTAGTTTCTGCTTCGGTGTCCGCACAGAGACGTGCGGACGCGCTCTCGGCGGCCTTGCTCGCGCATCGCATGGGCTTGTTAACCATGCGATGAAATGTTGGAAAGTGGACTCGGACCAACAAGTGCAAACCCTGTCCCAAATGATTTGGGACGAGTATCCATTTAGTCAATCAGTCACTAAAGTGACTGATGGTTAAGGGGGGGTGATGTAACGGGGTGAATCGTTACATAACAATTTATAAGAAATTGTTAATAGAATATAACTATAAGAGTTATATTCTCAGAATATTGTCATAAGGACAATATTCTGTAGCACTTCCAAGTAGTTCCTAATTGGTTAATATAGGCCATTATATCAACCAACGAAGACGCGCCACGACAGACGCACGCAATGAGTGGTGAGCAGATAACTGATTTACACATTTGTATTTAGACATAGTTAGATGAAGATAAATAGTGATTTATTGCAGACATTAACTATTATAAATACAGTTCTACTTTTTACTTTAACCAAGTACTCGCTTCTTCTTACCGTCTTTGTAACGGGGTGAATCGTTACATAACAATTTATAAGAAATTGTTAATAGAATATCACTAAAAGAGTTATATTCTCAGAATATTGTCATAAGGACAATATTCTGTAGCACTTCCAAGTAGTTCCTAATTGGTTGATATAGGCCATTATATCAACCAACGAAGACGCGCCACGACAGACGCACGCAATGAGTGGTGAGCAGATAACTGATTTACACATTTGTATTTAGACATAGTTAGATGAAGATAAATAGTGATTTATTGCAGACATTAACTATTATAAATACAGTTCTACTTTTTACTCTAACCAAGCACTCGCTTCTTCTTACCGTCTTCCTCTGCACGTACGAGTGTACGTGAAGTTACGAGGCACCGCCTTATTCTGTCGTCATAAAAGGTAGCTTGTACTGTTATCAGTACAAGCTTCAGGGTGCCCCGTTACACCTGGTAGCACTTCGTAGTCCGTCCAAGGACCGCGTTCACATCCAACATGAATATGTTGGATGATGAAGATGACCAAAGCTTTCACGCTACGCGTGACGGCTACTCCCATTTGAGCGATGTCGAATGGGATGCGGTTGAACGAATGGGTTCGACCATGGGCATCCATGCTGTTAGCGTCATGCTAGAGGCTCTCAATAGAGATGCCCAACATGCTACTATCGCCAAGTTCATTCAAAATGAACTTGACGCTGAACGCGAGAAAGTAGCCTTGCTTCACCAACAAGGTTCTCAACAAGCAGAGTTGTTGAGAGAACAAGGTGCTCAACAGTTTGAACTGTTGAGACAGCAGCATGATGCTGCTGGTGGGTCGATGCACTCGTGTCGACCCGAGTCCTTGAAGATTGACATCTCCAAGTATAGGGGAGTCGAAGAGGACTCTCTCTTGAGATGGTTCGTCGAATTGGATGACGCCATAAGAGCGCGCCGCATCGACGACGGGGATATGCAAGTTGCATTTGCCCAATCAAATCTGGCAGGACGTGCCAAGACTTGGGCACTGGGGCTCAAGTTGCACGACCCATATGCGTTTGGGTCGTTGGAAGTCTTCAAGTCGCGGCTCAGACAAACGTTTGAACCGCCTAGAGCTGAGTTCAGGGCTCGAACCGAACTCTTGAAGCTCAAACAGGGTAAGCGTGATGTGCACGCTTACGCACAACATATACGACATCTTACGAGTTGTATAAGTTCCGACCCGGTGGATGAACACACGTTGGTTTCGGTGTTCATGCAGGGTCTTGCGGATGCTCCCGTCAAGACTCACCTGTTCCGGCTTGAACTAGATTCACTAGAACAAGCCATTTCTATTGCGGAACAGGAAGACTTCAGTCTGAGACAGGCTCACGCCAGCTCGACATCATATCGTCAACCGAGACGATATGACAACGGAGGTCCAGAGCCGATGGAACTCTGTTATGTAGAGAGCGAGAAGGATCGCTCTACAGACTACAAGAAGTTGCAGAGATGCAACAGATGTCAGAAGACAGGACACTACGCTTACGAGTGTAGTGCCCCTCGTCCAGTGTCTCGCAACACTGGGCGTAGTGACCGTCCACCCATGAGAAAGGGGCAGGGACGCGGGTCCGCTGTTGGTGCAAAGACGCAACAACGGGATGGACCGTCAAAAAACGGACAGGATCAGTAGGTGCGGAGCACCCTACTGATCCAGCAACGTCAAGAGAATTTGTAGGCCTCTTGATGAAGGTTGCTCCCAACACACAGACATTGTGCGTTGCTGCTCTAGGTAATGAGATCTCACTCATTACCTTGAAACTCGAAGTGACGAATAAGTTGTCCCTTCGAGCTCTAGTCGATTGTGGGGCGTCCAACAATTTTGTGCGACGCCAATCGCTAGAAGATGGTCACTTTAAATTCAGTGAATGTGACACACCTCCTACGAGGATGACGGTACGTCTTGCGACAGGCGCATCCGTAACCGTCATGAAGCGTATAGTGAAGATTCACTATACGCTAGAAGATACCCAATACGACGATGACTTTATCGTATTGGATTTGGATGACAAATTTGATGTCATCCTTGGAATACCGTGGCTCAGAAGGTACGAACCACGGGTAAACTGGCAACATCGGACAGTAACGATGCCTGCCGCTTGTTCATCAGATGGCCATCTGATGAACGTTTTGGAGAGTCCACAAGCGTGTGGATGTACTACGAGTGAGTGCGATGGCCTCACTTGTGGTACGGTCGTTAGTACGACTGCACAAAACCTTAGTGTACCAAACGGTTACACTTCGGAGCAAAGTTCCGGCGGCTGTGAGGAAACACAGGCTGCGCCGAAGGTCCACCACTCGAATAAGTCGGGTGGACTGGGACAAAGATGTATCCCTAGGGGAACATCTAGAAGAGAAACAATCGATCGCTCAGGTTAAGCGAAACGATAATCCTAGATCGACTGGAGAGTCTTTCGTAGAGGATCTCGCTGTGGTTGCGCAACCCCAGCTAGAGGAAGTAAAGGGAATAAGTCCCAAGATTACAAATACGGCGGAAATAAGTTCCCCGAAACCCGCGGGAATAAGTCCCCGGGAAGACGAAGGAATAAGTCCTTCGAAGCCTGAGGGAATAAGTCCCCCAGGAAATGACAGAGACATTGAATGTCATAGTCAATAACGGATCATGTGTAGGCGCTTATACACTTGATCTGATTGCGCCTCCGAAGTTAACTTCGGAGATCACTCAGTGCCAACGCTCGAACATAAAAAGATTCTTGCGTGATCTGCGTAGTGGCAAAGTCAAGCAGATCTGCATACTCGTCGCTGAAGACGAGTATGTAACCGACATAAGGTCAGCAACAGTGTTTACTGAGAACGAGAGAGTTCTCAGTAGTTCATCTATGGACGAGAGTGTCCTAGATGAAAAGACACGAATTGAGCGATATGAGTCCCAATCATGGGAATCGCTCAAGACAAATCCCTCTCTATGAAGATTTGGTTGAATTCAAGGATGTATTCCCTGAAACTGTTCCGTGCGAATTACCGAAGGATAAAGGTATTCGACACGAAGTCGAGCTTAAACCAGGCTCGAAGTACTGTGTCATGAAGCAGTGGCCACTGCCTCGTGAATAAGTACTTGCGATCGACAAGTTCTTTGCCGATCGTTTAGCAGCGGGCCATGTGAGGGGAATCAACTTCCCCACATAGCTCTCCGACCTTCTGTGTGCGAAAAGCAACAGGAGGGTGGCGGATAGTGCACGCGTTTAACAAATTGAACGCTGCAACGGTACCGGCTCAGACGCCGATACCGAGGAAGGACGTAATCATTGATGGTATGTCAAAGAGTACCATCTTTTCGTCCATGGATTTGATGGATGGCTTCTATCAAATCCTAATGCGGGAACGGGATATACCCTATACCGCAGTGAGCACGCCTAGCGGCATGCTCTGGGAATGGCTAGTAATGCCACAAGGGCTTAGTAATGCCCCTGCCACGTTCAACAGATGTGTATCACATCTGTTGAGACCAGTACGAGAATTCGCGCCGAGTTATTTCGATGACGTATTCATCCATAGTCGGGCTATGGATGGAAAGTCGGACGTTGAGGTTCACAGGTACCACGTCCGACAGGTTCTTACAATCATGCGAAAGCATCAATTGTATGCAAACCTCAAGAAGTGTATATTTGCAGCAAGCGAAATACCACTTCTTGGGTGCATCGTTGGTAAGAACGGTGTGCGTCCTGATCCCGAAAAGATCAAGGCGATCACCGACTGGCCTGTGCCGGTCGATGTCAAAGGTCTTCGAAAATTCCTTGGGCTAGCGGCGTATTTGCATAAGTATTCACGCAATTACGCCGAGATGACTGTGCACCTCTCTCGTTTGTTGAAAAAGAACGAGAGGTAGTTATGGAACGCTGAATGTCAGCGCTCCTTTGATGGTATCAAGCAGAGCTTGATACAATCCCCAGTCCTAGCAATAGCCGATCAGGACAGGCCATTTCATGTGGTCTGTGATGCCAGCGATTTCGCAATCGGCTGTGCATTAATGCAGTACGATCTTGAAGGCGTTGAACGCGTCGTCTGCTATCAGTCGCGTCAGCTGCAACCAGCTGAGCGGAACTATCCAGTGCATGACAAGGAACTCCTTGCCATGAAGTATGCACTCGCGAAGTTCAGAGTCTATCTATTAGGAGATAGACCCTTCGTTGTTTACACTGACCATGCGTCCTTACGCACGGCAGTGAACAGCCCGCACCTTTCACAACGAATGGCGCGGTGGTTGTCATTCTTTGCAGAATACAACTTTACGGTCGAGTACAAACCAGGACGACTTAATGTCGTCGCTGATGCACTCTCACGTCGTCCCGACTTTGAAACAGTCGCGAAACCCAACAGTGAGACAGTCACTGTTGCGGTTATGACGTCCTCAGTTCCATCTACAACGTTGTATGATGATGTGAGGCGGGCATACGCCCAAGATGGTGAGATAGTGAAGTTGTTGTCACATCTCTCCCAACCATCTCGAGAATCGTTGAAACGATTGTCGTCTGCGTATCGATCTGCATCAGATCGATACACTACTCGTAACGGTTTACTGTACTATACAGCCGTTTCTGGTGACACACCACGTGTTGTCATTCCAGATGATACTGATCTGCGTTTGCGGATCATGTTCGAGTATCACGATGCTCCTATAGGAGGACATCGTGGCCGAGAGAAAACATATCTCACGGTAAGTCGAGACTTTTACTGGCCCCGCCAGTATCAGTTTGTGCGAAAGTATGTTCGCGCATGCGAAGTCTGCCAACGAGTGAAGTCAAGTCCTTCACTGCGTGCACCTTTACAGCCTCTACCGGTTCCGGCTGAGTGCTGGGAATCCATCTCAATGGATTTCGTCTTCGGGGTTACCCAAAGACGCACGCGGGAATACGGGTATTCTCGTATTTGTTGACAGATTCAGCAAAATGGTACACCTTGTGGCTGTACCAGAGACAATCACGGCAAGTGGCTGTGCTTGTGTCTTTATTGACACCATCTTCCGACTTCATGGGTTGCCCCGTGAACTCGTATCAGACAGAGATCCACGATTCACTGCTGATTTCTGGCGTTCCGTGTTCAAATCACTCGGAACGCGCTTGAAGATGTCAACATCTGATCATCCAGAGTCAGATGGTCAGACGGAACGTGCCAATCGTGTCCTCGAAGAGATACTTCGAGGATACGTACACTCCTTTAAGAGTTGGAGTGAGTTTTTGCCGATGGTAGAGTTTGCCATCAACAACTCGGTGCATGCGTCCACGACACATACACCGTTTTACGTGAATGGCTTGCGCCATCCGCGTGTACCCACCTTACTAGAGTGTAACTCTGGTTTAAGGGGGAGGGACTCGCGCGAGCAAAAACCGATTTGGTTCACGCTCATCACGCTCTGACGAAGAAGTCATTGCGTTTGATGCCGATATCGATAACATCAATATCGAAGAAGATGATGCCAGTGAGAGTGCGGAAGCCCTCACTGAAGACAATGATCCCAGTGAGAGTGCGGAAGCCCTCACTGAAGAAAGGGTTGTTGTCGCTGCAGTGCGCTCACAGCACACTGAAGCTAACGAGTCATCAGATGAGTTCATACTGGCTCGTGAAACGGTAGTCCGTTTTGTGCAAGACTCCATCGCCGAAGCGGTGGATAAGCAAAAGCAAAACGCTGACAAGAATGGAAGGGCAAACACTCTTTTATTTAATAACGGTGACTTAGTCCTACTGTCTACGGTTAATCTACCAAAACATGTAGTGACTAACTTGGGTAGCAGTAAACTACTACCCAAGTACATTGGCCCATTTCGTGTATTGCACCGCCTAGGCAATGCATACACGATCGAGTTACCACGTAAGATGCGAACGCATCCCACGTTTAACGTTGGTCGGCTTAAGCCGTACCATCAGTACGCTGCTTCTTCCGATGAAGAACGCCCTTGCGCTCAAGCATCTCGCAGATAGCCTTGTGCTCCCGATGGTGGGCATCAACAAGGGTCTGAAGAGCAGTTATCTCAGCCCGAGACCGATCAACAATCCCACGAGCTACCCTTAGCTCGTCACGAAGAGATGTCAGAGATCTCTCGTTCTCAAGCTGAGCAAAGGCAAACTCAGCTCGATGCTTCGAGGCAGTGTCCACCATCTGGAGACGCCTATTCCGCTCATGCTCGAGATCGTCGCGTAACCCTTGCGTTACGCGATCAAAGAAGCTCTCGGGAACACACCGATCCACATGATCGTGTGGAGAGCGTCTTTCCTCCTCCTCCACCTCCATTAGAGGACTCTCGCGGTGGCCAGCGCTATCTAGTAGAGCAGCTGTTGAACCACCGCGACGTGAACGGACGTCGGACGAGTTACCTCGTCCGGTGGCGCGGCTATCCCCCGTCCTGGGATTCTTGGGAGCCCCGCTCCCAATTGATGGTTGACGTACTGGGTCTGGTCGAGCAGTACGACGCGGCACATCCTGTGCCGCAGAAGGACCGCCGGAGAAAGTCTTCCCGGCACGGTCGTAAAGGGATTTCAGGTTGTCAATCCCTTCGTACATCTCAGTAGAGACACGTACGCGCCACCACGGGCTGGTAAGGAGGTAAGCCTCCTTAGGTGCTCGTGCAGAGTTGTTCACACAACATGGGCACGAGTCTCCCCAAGAGAGGCAGGGTAATCCTTTCTCCCTTGACAGACGATGCAGCTTATAGCGTGCACCTGTCGGGGTTCGCTTTTCAAACTTATCACGAGCTTTGATAAGTTTGTCGTTCCAAGCGTCACGACCTACATCCTCGAGATTATGGATGTAGGCGTTCCACGCCTGAAGTAGTGAGGGACCATCACGTTTGTGATTCCCACTGTACCATCGATGTCTGAAGAAAGCATCGATGAAGAACTCATGTTCAGCGCGATAGTCTTTCGCGCTGGGGTCAAGGTGATGAATCCTCGACGAATCGAACAATCGTGTTCGATAACGATCACTCGTCGTCGCCGACAAGTGATCCATGACAGATTTAGGAGGCATCCATGCCTTCTTTTCTGGAGCGAGACGCAACACATTGCGGTCCCGCTCTTCCTGCGACGTGCCGACAGAAGTACTGGCACCTCGCTGTGAAGTGGTGTCCATTGGAGAAACGACACCACTATTAGCGCCCGAGTCTCGCGACCTCGAGCGCCTTCGCTTCGGCGATGGTTCATCTGACTCATCAGATGAACCAAAGATGCTGTGACGCAAAGCATCGTCCATGCCACGCTTGGCAGGCGGCTTGGATTCAATTGCCGTCGATACGGATCCGTCATCCGTATCAGGAGAGTACGAGACACCGAGCTCGTACTCTGTGAAGACACGAGTGTCTTCATGACCAGCGCCTGCATCACCAGGTGATACAGGCTGAGTCGCTTCAGCAACCGATGAGACATCAGTTGCTGTGGTTTCTGCTTCGGCGTCCGCACAGAGACGTGCAGACGCGCTCTCGGCGGCCTTGCTCGCGCATCGCATGGGCTTGTTTACCATGCGATGAGATGTTGGAAAGTGGACGCGGACCAACAAGTGCAAACCCCGTCCCAAATGATTTGGGACGAGTATCCATTTAGTCAATCAGTCACTAAAGCGACTGATGGTTAAGGGGGGGGGTGATGTAACGGGGTGAATCGTTACATAACAATTTATAAGAAATTGTTAATAGAATATAACTATAAGAGTTATATTCTCAGAATATTGTCATAAGGACAATATTCTGTAGCACTTCCAAGTAGTTCCTAATTGGTTGATATAGGCCATTATATCAACCAACGAAGACGCGCCACGACAGACGCACGCAATGAGTGGTGAGCAGATAACTGATTTACACATTTGTATTTAGACATAGTTAGATGAAGATAAATAGTGATTTATTGCAGACATTAACTATTATAAATACAGTTCTACTTTTTACTCTAACCAAGCACTCGCTTCTTCTTACCGTCTTCCTCTGCACGTACGAGTGTACGTGAAGTTACGAGGCACCGCCTTATTCTGTTATCAGAATAAGTAGCTTGTACTATCACCAGTACAAGCTTCAGGGTGCCCCGTTACAGTACATGACGAATAGTGGTGACGTCACACATCAACGTGCAAGTAGTGAGCGGCTTCCAGTATCGCAAGATTGACAAGATCCGTTTTCATCATCTTCACGCAACGCTGTGACAGCTTCAACTACGCAGACGCGCGCTACAAGCTGGCACTCGTTGTTTTCCGGATGGAATGAGGGATAGAAAGAGACTCTACTTACTTCGCACTCTTCAAGCAGCACAACCAACGAAGCGTGCCCATTTGTGACATTCTCGTTGTTATGCCGTGATGCACCAAGCAGATCCATGAACCCCATCACGAATGATGTTCACGCGGATGAAGGGAATGATCCGGGGGACAATGGTATCAACTAGTGTCAAACAGAATGTGCGGATACTGTCCGCACTGCTTGTCGCAAGCTTGGCACAGAACTTACGCTGCCGCCCAGTGCTTATGATTGCGCTATCTATACTCTGCATAGTATCGAAATGTGGAGAAAGAACCCGTGTACGTGCAAGGATAGAGGAGGTCGAGGTGCGTATCGTAGGAGTCTCGCACACGAAGTCTACAGAATGCATTTTGATGAGAGATGATTCCAGCATAAGAGGTATTGATGGCAGAACGAAATTCGAAAGTGGGCTACATTGGTGTCGCGTTACCCTTTTACTAGCCTACACGTGTGCGTCTCTGTCTCGGATCGTTTCAACAAAAGAGAGAGAGTCGCCCTGTAGAACAGGTTTTTGGGACGAAGCTTGAGCCCCTTGTCTCTCAAAATGTGCTCCGCCCACCACGATCTCGGTCACACCGGTCTTGGTGGATGATTTCTCGTGGTCGAACGAAGAGCTTGGCCGAAGGCCTAATCGCCCCGCACATGGTGGTGTCCGTATACGACTTTGCTGTCCTTATCCGTGAGGAGATCTGAAAGTACTTTGAGGCCATCGAGAAGTTCATTAGACCGTGCAGCAGCACCTGCCGGAGCTTGTCCGTAGGTGGTCGTCGTAGCGACAGCAGTGAGCACGAGGCAAATGAGGAGGTTCATCTTGGACGGATAGTGTGAAGGTGTGGGAGACTGGGAAGAACTTGGTAAGTTGCAGAATGACAAAGCGAAGCGACATACCTTCGGACGGGCTTGAATCGAATGGATCGAGCTATAAGCCGTTTCGTCGCTGAAAAGACGAACTTCTACCCGCTCATGACGTACTTGCTGAAGAAAACGCTTGCTTGTTGAAGGTCAGAAAGTCGGTAACGACCTGGACAGGCGAATGCGACCTTTGCCGGCCTGTTGGTTGCAAGTTGCGATGTCTCAGCCTTTCAGCCTTCTTGCAGACCATCAAAATCAAGAACCAACCCGGACGTCATACTCTTCATCAGCAAGGAGACATCTTTTGATTACAACATCGTCTTGACATCCTTTGGTGAACTTTGTGGTTGGAGACAGGTTGATTTTACCGAAGTCGGCTCGCCGGCTGGATTGTGGCTAACCAACGTGCTTCGTCGAAGACCGTACGACCACTGCACAGCGAGTAAAAGCTACTCAGCATCACTAGAGCATTTCTGACGTTTATATTCGGTGCCGTGTTCCTGCATTCCGACGCACATCGACATACTTTTCAAGCCGCAGTCCATTCGTGGGGTCGATTGACACAAATGAATTCATTTCCTGCCTCGATCAGTCGCGGGTTGACTACCGGCCCACATTATCATAGGCGCCCAGCTGTTCGTTTCATGGGGGTCCATTCGGAAGTCGTGATACTCGCGAAACCGCCGCGGACTGATGGTGTACGTGCATCCACAAAGTCGGTACGAATGAAAACGCGAGAGCGGTGGTTTGAAATCGGTGATCAGTAGGAATCGTGTACAAAGTACGGAGACGGTTGCGGGCATCGAAGGTGCTCATGATCGAGCAGCCCATCGCTTGAGCGAGAAACACGAGTGTCAGCTTGAGGAAGGGTCGATCGATTCATGGCAGAAGGCCCAAGGCGAACAAGAACAGATTTCTGTGACCAGCAAATGACGCTTTCTGTGACCAGCGAATAGACGATTGCATGCAGGCAGGTGGGAAACACGTGCTAAGAACCGCTACTGTCGCTGGAGTATCGGGTCTCTCGGTGCATCATGTAAGACGCACCCTCACAGCACGGCGCTGTGGGAAGAGCACACCCAGCGCCCGTAAATATTTCAGCCGTGCTTTCACAGATGAGCTCGCTTACCCCTCCTTTTTGTCTCACCGTTGACTCCCTGGTCCACGAGACATATTTGTGAGTGAATGCAAGCATGGTGAGCGGGAAAGTATGTTACAGACCCGTACGACGCTGTTGTAGGAACTTGCGAAAAGAAAGGAGCGCTACACCAATTGCTGGATCGTCCAAGCGAAAACGCTCATCTGCTCGCACTACCCCTTACAGTGTGAACGACAAGGTTTCTGGCATAGGAGCGGTTCAGACATCCACATGTACTGCCTGTTTTCGGGGACCGGCAACCTTGTCCTCCCGAATCGTCTTCCGCTACCAGAGCATGCCAGCAGTGCAACAGATGCGTCCATCAGCTCCGCCCATCAGCTCTATCCATGACTCCAGTTTTGCCACACCATTGATGTCATGTTGGTAGCTTGTTCATAGTCTACTGTTTGTTCTTTCAGAGCTTCGCGAGACGTCGTCGGGAACACGTCGTCATCCGGGGGCCATCGCCGTTTTCTTTCTGCAGCAACAACGAACACGCAGACTACAAATGAACCCTTTTCGAGCTCACATACGCATGTTCGACATGTCCGGGTTGGTAACGGGCAAACCTGCACGTATTAGTGATAATCCTAGACACCCCACCCCGTGCGTGTCCTGTAAATAGTACAGCGAGGAGGTTAGAAGGGGCCATCGATCTCGCCGATTTCGGTGGCATGGTGACAGAAACTCGAGAAGCCAGGCTGTCAGCGACAACAATAGGGAGTACATGACGAAGAGCGGTGACGTCACACATCAACGTGCAAGTAGTGAGCGGCTTCCAGTATCGCGAGACTGACGAGATCCATTTTCATCATCTTCACGCAACGCTGTGACAGCTTCAACTACGCAGACGCGCGCTACAAGCTGGCACTCGTTGTTTTCCGGATGGAATGAGGGATAGAAAGAGACTCTACGTACTTCGCACTCTTCAAGCAGCACAACCAACGAAGCGTGCCCATTTGTGATATTCTCGTTGTTATGCCGTGATGCACCAAGCAGATCCATGAACCCCATCACGAATGATGTTCACGCGGATGAAGGGAATGATCCGGGGGACAATGGTATCAGCTAGTGTCAAACAGAATGTGCGGATACTGTCCGCACTGCTTGTCGCAAGCTTGGCACAGAACTTACGCTGCCGCCCAGTGCTTATGATTGCGCTATCTATACTCTGCATAGTATCGAAATGTGGAGAAAGAACCCATGTACGTGCAAGGATAGAGGAGGTCGAGGTGCGTATCGTAGGAGTCTGGCACACGAAGTCTACAGAATGCATTTTGATGAGAGATGATTCCAGCATAAGAGGTATTGATGGCAGAACGAAATTCGAAAGTGGGCTACATTGGTGTCGCGTTACCCTTTTACTAGCCTACACGTGTGCGTCTCTGTCTCGGATCGTTTCAACAAAAGAGAGAGAGTCGCCCTGTAGAACAGGTTTTTGGGACGAAGCTTGAGCCCCTTGTCTCTCAAAATGTGCTCCGCCCACCACGATCTCGGTCACACCGGTCTTGGTGGATGATTCCTCGTGGTCGAACGAAGAGCTTGGCCGAAGGCCTAATCGCCCCGCACATGGTGGTGTCCGTATACGACTTTGCTGTCCTTATCCGTGACGAGATCTGAAAGTACTTTGAGGCCATCGAGAAGTTCGTTAGACCGTGCAGCAGCACCTGCCGGAGCTTGTCCGTAGGTGGTCGTCGTAGCGACAGCAGTGAGCACGAGGCAAATGAGGAGGTTCATCTTGGACGGATAGTGTGAAGGTGTGGGAGACTGGGAAGAACTTGGTAAGTTGCAGAATGACAAAGCGAAGCGACATACCTTCGGACGGGCTTGAATCGAATGGATCGAGCTATAAGCCGTTTCGTCGCTGAAAAGACGAACTTCTACCCGCTCATGACGTACTTGCTGAAGAAAACGCTTGCTTGTTGAAGGTCAGAAAGTCGGTAACGACCTGGACAGGCGAATGCGACCTTTGCCGGCCTGTTGGTTGCAAGTTGCGATGTCTCAGCCTTTCAGCCTTCTTGCAGACCATCAAAATCAAGAACCAACCCGGACGTCATACTCTTCATCAGCAAGGAGACATCTTTTGATTACAACATCGTCTTGACATCCTTTGGTGAACTTTGTGGTTGGAGACAGGTTGATTTTACCGAAGTCGGCTCGCCGGCTGGATTGTGGCTAACCAACGTGCTTCGTCGAAGACCGTACGACCACTGCACAGCGAGTAAAAGCTACTCAGCATCACTAGAGCATTTCTGACGATTATATTCGGTGCCGTGTTCCTGCATTCCGACGCACACTCGACATACTTTTCAAGCCGCAGTCCATTCGTGGGGTCGATTGACACAAATGAATTCATTTCCTGCCTCGATCAGTCGCGGGTTGACTACCGGCCCACATTATCATAGGCGCCCAGCTGTTCGTTTCATGGGGGTCCATTCGGAAGTCGTGATACTCGCGAAACCGCCGCGGACTGATGGTGTACGTGCATCCACAAAGTCGGTACGAATGAAAACGCGAGAGCGGTGGTTTGAAATCGGTGATCAGTAGGAATCGTGTACAAAGTACGGAGACGGTTGCGGGCATCGAAGGTGCTCATGATCGAGCAGCCCATCGCTTGAGCGAGAAACACGAGTGTCAGCTTGAGGAAGGGTCGATCGATTCATGGCAGAAGGCCCAAGGCGAACAAGAACAGATTTCTGTGACCAGCAAATGACGCTTTCTGTGACCAGCGAATAGACGATTGCATGCAGGCAGGTGGGAAACACGTGCTAAGAACCGCTACTGTCGCTGGAGTATCGGGTCTCTCGGTGCATCATGTAAGACGCACCCTCACAGCACGGCGCTGTGGGAAGAGCACACCCAGCGCCCGTAAATATTTCAGCCGTGCTTTCACAGATGAGCTCGCTTACCCCTCCTTTTTGTCTCACCGTTGACTCCCTGGTCCACGAGACATATTTGTGAGTGAATGCAAGCATGGTGAGCGGGAAAGTATGTTACAGACCCGTACGACGCTGTTGTAGGAACTTGCGAAAAGAAAGGAGCGCTACACCAATTGCTGGATCGTCCAAGCGAAAACGCTCATCTGCTCGCACTACCCCTTACAGTGTGAACGACAAGGTTTCTGGCATAGGAGCGGTTCAGACATCCACATGTACTGCCTGTTTTCGGGGACCGGCAACCTTGTCCTCCCGAATCGTCTTCCGCTACCGGAGCATGCCAGCAGTGCAACAGATGCGTCCATCAGCTCCGCCCATCAGCTCTGTCCATGACTCCAGTTTTGCCACACCATTGATGTCATGTTGGTAGCTTGTTCATAGTCTACTGTTTGTTCTTTCAGAGCTTCGCGAGACGTCGTCGGGGACACGTCATCATCCGGGGGCCATCGCCGTTTTCTTTCTGCAGCAACAACGAACACGCAGACTACAAATGAACCCTTTTCGAGCTCACATACGCATGTTCGACATGTCCGGGTTGGTAACGGGCAAACCTGCACGTATTAGTGATATCCTAGACACCCCACCCCGTGCGTGTCCTGTAAATAGTACAGCGAGGAGGTTAGAAGGGGCCATCGATCTCGCCGATCTCGGTGGCATGGTGACAGAAACTCGAGAAGCCAGGCTGTCAGCGACAACAATAGGGAGTACATGACGAAGAGCGGTGACGTCACACATCAACGTGCAAGTAGTGAGCGGCTTCCAGTATCACGAGACTGACGAGATCCATTTTCATCATCTTCACGCAACGCTGTGACAGCTTCAACTACGCAGACGCGCGCTACAAGCTGGCACTCGTTGTTTTCCGGATGGAATGAGGGATAGAAAGAGACTCTACGTACTTCGCACTCTTCAAGCAGCACAACCAACGAAGCGTGCCCATTTGTGATATTCTCGTTGTTATGCCGTGATGCACCAAGCAGATCCATGAACCCCATCACGAATGATGTTCACGCGGATGAAGGGAATGATCCGGGGGACAATGGTATCAGCTAGTGTCAAACAGAATGTGCGGATACTGTCCGCACTGCTTGTCGCAAGCTTGGCACAGAACTTACGCTGCCGCCCAGTGCTTATGATTGCGCTATCTATACTCTGCATAGTATCGAAATGTGGAGAAAGAACCCATGTACGTGCAAGGATAGAGGAGGTCGAGGTGCGTATCGTAGGAGTCTGGCACACGAAGTCTACAGAATGCATTTTGATGAGAGATGATTCCAGCATAAGAGGTATTGATGGCAGAACGAAATTCGAAAGTGGGCTACATTGGTGTCGCGTTACCCTTTTACTAGCCTACACGTGTGCGTCTCTGTCTCGGATCGTTTCAACAAAAGAGAGAGAGTCGCCCTGTAGAACAGGTTTTTGGGACGAAGCTTGAGCCCCTTGTCTCTCAAAATGTGCTCCGCCCACCACGATCTCGGTCACACCGGTCTTGGTGGATGATTCCTCGTGGTCGAACGAAGAGCTTGGCCGAAGGCCTAATCGCCCCGCACATGGTGGTGTCCGTATACGACTTTGCTGTCCTTATCCGTGAGGAGATCTGAAAGTACTTTGAGGCCATCGAGAAGTTCGTTAGACCGTGCAGCAGCACCTGCCGGAGCTTGTCCGTAGGTGGTCGTCGTAGCGACAGCAGTGAGCACGAGGCAAATGAGGAGGTTCATCTTGGACGGATAGTGTGAAGGTGTGGGAGACTGGGAAGAACTTGGTAAGTTGCAGAATGACAAAGCGAAGCGACATACCTTCGGACGGGCTTGAATCGAATGGATCGAGCTATAAGCCGTTTCGTCGCTGAAAAGACGAACTTCTACCCGCTCATGACGTACTTGCTGAAGAAAACGCTTGCTTGTTGAAGGTCAGAAAGTCGGTAACGACCTGGACAGGCGAATGCGACCTTTGCCGGCCTGTTGGTTGCAAGTTGCGATGTCTCAGCCTTTCAGCCTTCTTGCAGACCATCAAAATCAAGAACCAACCCGGACGTCATACTCTTCATCAGCAAGGAGACATCTTTTGATTACAACATCGTCTTGACATCCTTTGGTGAACTTTGTGGTTGGAGACAGGTTGATTTTACCGAAGTCGGCTCGCCGGCTGGATTGTGGCTAACCAACGTGCTTCGTCGAAGACCGTACGACCACTGCACAGCGAGTAAAAGCTACTCAGCATCACTAGAGCATTTCTGACGTTTATATTCGGTGCCGTGTTCCTGCATTCCGACGCACATCGACATACTTTTCAAGCCGCAGTCCATTCGTGGGGTCGATTGACACAAATGAATTCATTTCCTGCCTCGATCAGTCGCGGGTTGACTACCGGCCCACATTATCATAGGCGCCCAGCTGTTCGTTTCATGGGGGTCCATTCGGAAGTCGTGATACTCGCGAAACCGCCGCGGACTGATGGTGTACGTGCATCCACAAAGTCGGTACGAATGAAAACGCGAGAGCGGTGGTTTGAAATCGGTGATCAGTAGGAATCGTGTACAAAGTACGGAGACGGTTGCGGGCATCGAAGGTGCTCATGATCGAGCAGCCCATCGCTTGAGCGAGAAACACGAGTGTCAGCTTGAGGAAGGGTCGATCGATTCATGGCAGAAGGCCCAAGGCGAACAAGAACAGATTTCTGTGACCAGCAAATGACGCTTTCTGTGACCAGCGAATAGACGATTGCATGCAGGCAGGTGGGAAACACGTGCTAAGAACCGCTACTGTCGCTGGAGTATCGGGTCTCTCGGTGCATCATGTAAGACGCACCCTCACAGCACGGCGCTGTGGGAAGAGCACACCCAGCGCCCGTAAATATTTCAGCTGTGCTTTCACAGATGAGCTCGCTTACCCCTCCTTTTTGTCTCACCGTTGACTCCCTGGTCCACGAGACATATTTGTGAGTGAATGCAAGCATGGTGAGCGGGAAAGTATGTTACAGACCCGTACGACGCTGTTGTAGGAACTTGCGAAAAGAAAGGAGCGCTACACCAATTGCTGGATCGTCCAAGCGAAAACGCTCATCTGCTCGCACTACCCCTTACAGTGTGAACGACAAGGTTTCTGGCATAGGAGCGGTTCAGACATCCACATGTACTGCCTGTTTTCGGGGACCGGCAACCTTGTCCTCCCGAATCGTCTTCCGCTACCAGAGCATGCCAGCAGTGCAACAGATGCGTCCATCAGCTCCGCCCATCAGCTCTGTCCATGACTCCAGTTTTGCCACACCATTGATGTCATGTTGGTAGCTTGTTCATAGTCTACTGTTTGTTCTTTCAGAGCTTCGCGAGACGTCGTCGGGGACACGTCGTCATCCAGGGGCCATCGCCGTTTTCTTTCTGCAGCAACAACGAGCACGCAGACTACAAATGAACCCTTTTCGAGCTCACATACGCATGTTCGACATGTCCGGGTTGGTAACGGGCAAACCTGCACGTATTAGTGATATCCCAGACACCCCACCCCGTGCGTGTCCTGTAAATAGTACAGCGAGGAGGTTAGAAGGGGCCATCGATCTCGCCGATTTCGGTGGCATGGTGACAGAAACTCGAGAAGCCAGGCTGTCAGCGACAACAATAGGGAGTACATGACGAAGAGCGGTGACGTCACACATCAACGTGCAAGTAGTGAGCGGCTTCCAGTATCACGAGACTGACGAGATCCATTTTCATCATCTTCACGCAACGCTGTGACAGCTTCAACTACGCAGACGCGCGCTACAAGCTGGCACTCGTTGTTTTCCGGATGGAATGAGGGATAGAAAGAGACTCTACTTACTTCGCACTCTTCAAGCAGCACAACCAACGAAGCGTGCCCATTTGTGATATTCTCGTTGTTATGCCGTGATGCACCAAGCAGATCCATGAACCCCATCACGAATGATGTTCACGCGGATGAAGGGAATGATCCGGGGGACAATGGTATCAGCTAGTGTCAAACAGAATGTGCGGATACTGTCCGCACTGCTTGTCGCAAGCTTGGCACAGAACTTACGCTGCCGCCCAGTGCTTATGATTGCGCTATCTATACTCTGTATAGTACCGAAATGTGGAGAAAGAACCCGTGTACGTGCAAGGATAGAGGAGGTCGAGGTGCGTATCGTAGGAGGCTGGCACACGAAGTCTACAGAATGCATTTTGATGAGAGATGATTGCAGCATAAGAGATATTGATGGCAGAACGAAATTCGAAAGTGGGCTACATTGGTGTCGCGTTACCCTTTTACTAGCCTACACTTGTGCGTCTCTGTCTCGGATCGTTTCAACAAAAGAGAGAGAGTCGCCCTGTAGAACAGGTTTTTGGGACGAAGCTTGAGCCCCTTGTCTCTCAAAATGTGCTCCGCCCACCACGATCTCGGTCACACCAGTCCTGGTCGGATGATTCCTCGTGGTCGAACGAAGAGCTTGGCCGAAGGCCTAATCGCCCCGCACATGGTGGTGTCCGTATACGACTTTGCTGTCCTTATCCGTGACGAGATCTGAAAGTACTTTGAGGCCATCGAGAAGTTCGTTAGACCGTGCAGCAGCACCTGCCGGAGCTTGTCCGTAGGTGGTCGTCGTAGCGACAGCAGTGAGCACGAGACAAATGAGGAGGTTCATCTTGGACGGATAGTGTGAAGGTGTGGGAGACTGGGAAGAACTTGGTAAGTTGCAGAATGACAAAGTGAAGCGACATACCTTCGGACGGGCTTGAATCGAATGGATCGAGCTATAAGCCGTTTCATCGCTGAACGAACTTCTATCCACACACGACGTACTTGCTGAAGAAAACGCTTGCTTGTTGAAGGTCAGGAAGTCGGCAACGACCTGGACAGGCGAATGCGACTTTTGCTGGCCTGTTGGTTGCAAGTTGCGATGTCTCAGCCTTTCAGCCTTCTTGCAGACCATCAAAATCAAGAACCAACCCGGACGTCATACTCTTCATCAGCAAGGAGACATCTTTTGATTACAACATCGTCTTGACATCCTTTGGTGAACTTTGTGGTTGGAGACAGGTTGATTTTACCGAAGTCGGCTCGCCGGCTGGATTGTGGCTAACCAACGTGCTTCGTCGAAGACCGTACGACCACTGCTACAGCGAGTAAAAGCTACTCAGCATCACTAGAGCATTTCTGACGTTTATATTCGGTGCCGTGTTCCTGCATTCCGACGCACACTCGACATACTTTTCAAGCCGCAGTCCATTCGTGGGGTCGATTGACACAAATGAATTCATTTCCTGCCTCGATCAGTCGCGGGTTGACTACCGGTTCACATTATCATAGGCGCCCAGCTGTTCGTTTCATGGGGGTCCATTCGGAAGTCGTGATACTCGCGAAACCGCCGCGGACTGATGGTGTACGTGCATCCACAAAGTCGGTACGAATGAAAACGCGAGAGCGGTGGTTTGAAATCGGTGATCAGTAGGAATCGTGTACAAAGTACGGAGACGGTTGCGGGCATCGCAAGTGCTCGGGATCGAGCAGCCCATCGCTTAAGCGAGAAACACGAGTGTCAGCTTGAGTAGGGGTCGATCGATTCATGGCAGAAGGCCCAAGGCGAATAAGAACAGCTTTCTGTGACCAGCAAATGACGCTTTCTGTGACCAGCGAATAGACGATTGCAGGCAGGCAGGTGGGAAACACGTGCTAAGAACCGCCACTGTCGCTGAAGTATCGGGTCTCTCGGCGCATCATGTGAGATGCACCCTCACAGCACGGCGCAGTGGGAAGAGCACGCCCAGCGCCCGTAAATATTTCAGCCGTGCTTTCATAGATGAGCTCGCTTACCCCTCCTTCTCGTCTCACCGTTGACTCCCTGGTCCACGAGACATATTTGTGAGTGAATGCAAGCATGGTGAGCGGGAAATCATGTTACAGACCCGTACGACGCTGTTGTAGGAACTTGCGAAAAGAAAGGAGCGCTACACCGATTGCTGGATCGTCCAAGCGAAAACGCTCATCTGCTCGCACTACCCCTTACAGTGTGAACGACAAGGTTGCTGGCATAGGAGCGGTTCAGACATCCACATGTACTGCCTCTTTTCGGGGACCGGCAACCTTGTCCTCCCGAATCGTCTTCCGCTACCAAAGCATGCCAGCAGTGCAACAGATGCGTCCATCAGCTCCGCCCATCAGCTCCGTCCATGACTCCAGTTTTGCCACACCATTGATGTCATGTTGGTAGCTCGTTCAGTCTACTGTTTGTTCTTTCAGAGCTTCGCGAGACGTCGTCGGGAACACGTCGTCATCCGGGGGCCATCGCCGTTTTCTTTCTGTAGCAACAACGAGCACGCAGACTACAAATGAACCCTTTTCGAGCTCACATACGCATGTTCGACATGTCCGGGTTGGTTACGGGCAAACCTGCACGCATTAGTGATGTCCCAGACACCCCACCCCGTGCGTGTCCTGTAAATAGTACAGCGAGGAGGTTAGATGGTGCCATCGATCTCGCCGATCTCGGTGGCATGGTGACAGAAACTCGAGAAGCCAGGCTGTCAGCGACAACAATAGGGAGTACATGACGAAGAGCGGTGACGTCACACATCACGCGTAAGTAGTGAGCGGCTTCCAGTATCGCGAGACTGACGAGATCCGTTTTCATCATCTTCACGCAACGCTGTGACAGCTTCAACTACGCAGACGCGCGCTACAAGCTGGCACTCGTTGTTTTCCGGATGGAATGAGGGATAGAAAGAGACTCTACTTACTTCGCACTCTTCAAGCAGCACAACCAACGAAGCGTGCCCATTTGTGATATTCTCGTTGTTATGCCGTGATGCACCAAGCAGATCCATGAACCCCATCACGAATGATGTTCACGCGGATGAAGGCAGTGATCCGGGGAACAATGGTATCAGCTGGTGTCAAACAGAATGTGCGGATACTGTCCGCACTGCTTGTCGCAAACTTGGCACAGAACTTACGCTGCCGCCCAGTGCTCACAATTGCGCTATCTATACTCTGTACAGTACCGAAATGTGGAGAAGGAACCCGTGTACGTGCAAGGATAGAGGAGGTCGAGGTGCGTATCGTAGGAGGCTGGCACACGAAGTCTACAGAATGCATTTTGATGCGAGATGAATGCAGCATAAGAGATATTGATAGCAGAACGGAATTCGAAAGTGGGCTACATTGATGTCGCGTTACCCTTTTACTAGCCTACACGTGTGCGTCTCTGTCTCGGATCGTTTCAACAAAAGAGAGAGAGAGTCGCCCTGTAGAACAGGTTTTTGGGACTCAGCTTGAGCTTGTTTCTCAAAATGTGCTCCGCCCACCACGATCTCGGTCACACCAGTCTTGGTGGGATGATTCCTCGTGGTCGAACGAAGAGCTTGGCCGAAGGCCTAATCGCCCCGCACATGGTGGTGTCCGTATACGACTTTGCTGTCCTTATCCGTGACGAGATCTGAAAGTAATTTGAGGCCATCGAGAAGTTCGTTAGACCGTGCAGCAGCACCTGCCCGGAGCTTGTCCGTAGGTGGTCGTCGTAGCGACAGCAGTGAGCACGAGGCAAATGAGGAGGTTCATCTTGGACGGATAGTGTGAAGGTGTGGGAGACTGGGAAGAACTTGGTAAGTTGCAGAATGACAAAGCGAAGCGACATACCTTCGGACGGGCTTGAATCGAATGGATCGAGCTATAAGCCGTTTCATCGCTGAACGAACTTCTATCCACACACGACGTACTTGCTGAAGAAAACGCATGCTTGTTGAAGGTCAGGAAGTCGGCAACGACCTGGACAGGCGAATGCGACTTTTGCTGGCCTGTTGGTTGCAAGTTGCGATGTCTCAGCCTTTCAGCCTTCTTGCAGACCATCAAAATCAAGAACCAACCCGGACGTCATACTCTCCATCAGCAAGGAGACATCTTTTGACTGCAACATCGTCTTGACATCCTTTGGTGAACTTTGTGGTTGGAGACAGGTTGATTTTATAGCAGTCGGCTCGCCGGCTGGATTGTGG
Source organism: Peronospora matthiolae (assembly GCA_921007115.2). Classification (NCBI taxonomy): domain Eukaryota; phylum Oomycota; class Peronosporomycetes; order Peronosporales; family Peronosporaceae; genus Peronospora; species Peronospora matthiolae. The sequence goes on along the minus strand of CAKLBY020000124.1, from coordinate 101,778 downwards.
CTAACCAACGTGCTTCGTCGAAGACCGTACGACCACTGCACAGCGAGTAAAAGCTACTCAGCATCACTAGAGCATTTCTGACATTTATATTCGGTGCCGTGTTCCTGCATTCCGACGCACACTCGACATACTTTTCAAGCCGCAGTCCATTCGTGGGGTCGATCTACACAAATGAATTCATTTCCTGCCTCGACCAGTCGCGGGTTGACTACCGTTTCACATTGTCATAGGCGCCCAGCTGTTCGTTTCATCGGGATCCATTCGGAAGTCGTGATACTCGCGAAACCGCCGCGGACTGATGCTGTATGCGCATCCGCAAGGTCGGTACGAATGAAAACGCGAGAGCGATGGTTTGAAATCGGTGATTAGTAGGAACCGTGTACAAAGTACGGAGACGGTTGCGGGCATCGGAGGTGCTCGGGATCGAGCAGCCCATCGCTTGAGCGAGAAACACGAGTGTCAGCTTAATAAAGGGCAACTAAATTCATGGCAGAAGGCCCAAGGCGAACAAGAACAGCTTTCTGTGACCAGCAAAGGACGCTTTCTGTGACCAGCGAATAGACGATTTCATGCAGGCAGGTGGGAAACACGTGCTAAGAACCGCCACTGTCGCTGAAGTATCGGGTCTCTCGGCGCATCATGTGAGATGCACCCTCACAGCACGGCGCAGTGGGAAGAGCACGCCCAGCGCCGGTAAATATTTCAGCCGTGCTTTCATAGATGAGCTCGCTTACCCCTCCTTCTCGTCTCACCGTTGACTCCCCGGTTCACGAGACATATTTGTGAGTGAATGCAAGCATGGCGAGCGGGAAATCAAGTTACAGACCCGTACGATGCTGTTGTAGGAACTTGCGAAAAGAAAGGAGCGCTACACCGATTGCTGGATCGTCCAAGCGAAAACCCTCATCTGCTCGCACTACCCCTTACAGTGTGAACGACAAGGTTGCTGGCATAGGAGCGGTTCAGACATCCACATGTACTGCCTCTTTTCGGGGACCGGCAACCTTGTCCTCCCGAATCGTCTTCCGCTACCAGAGCATGCCAGCAGTGCAACAGATGCGTCCATCAGCTCCGCCCATCAGCTCCGTCCATGACTCCAGTTTTGCCACACCATTGATGTCATGTTGGTAGCTCGTTCATAGTCTACTGTTTGTTCTTTCAGAGCTTCGCGAGACGTCGTCGGGAACACGTCGTCATCCGGGGGCCATCGCCGTTTTCTTTCTGTAGCAACAACGAACACGCAGACTACAAATGAACCCTTTTCGAGCTCACATACGCATGTTCGACATGTCCGGGTTGGTCACGGGCAAACCTGCACGCATTAGTGACGTCCCAGACACCCCACCCCGTGCGTGTCCTGTAAATAGTACAGCGAGGAGATTAGATGGGGCCATCGATCTCGCCGATTTCGGTGGCATGGTGACAGAAACTCGAGAAGCCAGGCTGTCAGCGACAACAATAGGGAGTACATGACGAAGAGCGGTGACGTCACACATCAACGTGCAAGTCGTGAGCGGCTTCCAGTATCGCGAGACTGACGATATCCGTTTTCATCATCTTCACGCAACGCTGTGACAGCTTCAACTACGCAGACGCGCGCTACAAGCTGGCACTCGTTGTTTTCCGGATGGAATGAGGGATAGAAAGAGACTCTACTTACTTCGCACTCTTCAAGCAGCACGACCAACGAAGCGTGCCCATTTGTGATATTCTCGTTGTTATGCCGTGATGCACCAAGCAGATCCATGAACCCCATCACGAATGATGTTCACGCGGATGAAGGCAATGATCCGGGAAACAATGGTATCAGCTGGTGTCAAACAGAATGTGCGGATACTGTCCGCACTGCTTGTCGCAAACTTGGCACAGAACTTACGCTGCCGCCCAGTGCTCACAATTGCGCTATCGATACTCTGTACAGTACCGAAATGTGGAGAAGGAACCCGTGTACGTGCAAGGATAGAGGAGGTCGAGGTGCGTATCGTAGGAGGCTGGCACACGAAGTCTACAGAATGCATTTTGATGCGAGATGAATGCAGCATAAGAGATATTGATAGCAGAACGGAATTCGAAAGTGGGCTACATTGATGTCGCGTTACCCTTTTACTAGCCTACACGTGTGCGTCTCTGTCTCGGATCGTTTCAACAAAAGAGAGAGAGTCGCCCTGTAGAACAGGTTTTTGGGACTCAGCTTGAGCTTGTTTCTCAAAATGTGCTCCGCCCACCACGATCTCGGTCACACCAGTCTTGGTGGGATGATTCCTCGTGGTCGAACGAAGAGCTTGGCCGAAGGCCTAATCGCCCCGCACATGGTGGTGTCCGTATACGACTTTGCTGTCCTTATCCGTGACGAGATCTGAAAGTAATTTGAGGCCATCGAGAAGTTCGTTAGACCGTGCAGCAGCACCTGCAGCAGCACCTGCCGGAGCTTGTCCGTAGGTGGTCGTCGTAGCGACAGCAGTGAGCACGAGACAAATGAGGAGGTTCATCTTGGACGGATAGTGTGAAGGTGTGGGAGACTGGGAAGAACTTGGTAAGTTGCAGAATGACAAAGCGAAGCGACATACCTTCGGACGGGCTTGAATCGAATGGATCGAGCTATAAGCCGTTTCGTCGCTGAAAAAGACGAACTTCTATCCACACACGACGTACTTGCTGAAGAAAACGCATGCTTGTTGAAGGTCAGGAAGTCGGCAACGACCTGGACAGGCGAATGCGACTTTTGCTGGCCTGTTGGTTGCAAGTTGCGATGTCTCAGCCTTTCAGCCTTCTTGCAGACCATCAAAATCAAGAACCAACCCGGACGTCATACTCTTCATCAGCAAGGAGACATCTTTTGACTACAACATCGTCTTGACATCCTTTGGTGAACTTTGTGGTTGGAGACAGGTTGATTTTAAAGAAGTCGGCTCGCCGGCTGGATTGTGGCTAACCAACGTGCTTCGTCGAAGACCGTACGACCACTGACTGCACAGCGAGTAAAAGCTACTCAGCATCACTAGAGCATTTCTGACATTTATATTCGGTGCCGTGTTCCTGCATTCCGACGCACACTCGACATACTTTTCAAGCCGCAGTCCATTCGTGGGGTCGATTGACACAAATGTATTCATTTCCTGCCTCGATCAGTCGCGGGTTGACGACCGTTTCACATTATCATAGGCGCCCAGCTGTTCGTTTCATGGGGGTCCATTCGGAAGTCGTGATACCCGCGAAACCGCCGCGGACTGATGGTGTACGTGCATCCACAAAGTCGGTACGAATGAAAACGCGAGAGCGGTGGTTTGAAATCGGTGATCAGTAGGAATCGTGTACAAAGTACGGAGACGGTTGCGGGCATCGAAGGTGCTCAGGATCGAGCAGCCCATCGCTTGAGCGAGAAACAGAGTGTCAGCTTGAGGAAGGGTAGATCGATTCATGGCAGAAGGCCCAAGGCGAACAAGAACAGCTTTCTGTGACCAGCAAATGACGCTTTCTGTGACCAGCGAATAGACGATTGCAGGCAGGCAGGTGGGAAACACGTGCTAAGAACCGCCACTGTCGCTGAAGTATCGGGTCTCTCGGCGCATCATGTGAGATGCACCCTCACAGCACGGCGCAGTGGGAAGAGCACGCCCAGCGCCCGTAAATATTTCAGCCGTGCTTTCATATATGAGCTCGCTTAGCCCTCCTTCTTGTCTCATCGTTGACTCCCTGGTTCACGAGACATATTTGTGAGTGAATGCAAGCATGGTGAGCGGGAAATCATGTTACAGACCCGTACGACGCTGTTGTAGGAACTTGCGAAAAGAAAGGAGCGCTACACCAATTAATGGATCGTCCAAGCGAAAACGCTCATCTGCTCGCACTACCCCTTACAGTGTGAACGACAAGGTTGCTGGCATAGGAGCGGTTCAGACATCCACATGTACTGCCTCTTTTCGGGGACCGGCAACCTTGTCCTCCCGAATCGTCTTCCGCTACCAGAGCATGCCAGCAGTGCAACAGATGCGTCCATCAGCTCCACCCATCAGCTCCGTCCATGACTCCAGTTTTGCCACACCATTGATGTCATGTTAGTGGCTGTTCATAGTCTACTGTTTGTTCTTTCAGAGCTTCGCGAGACGTCGTCGGGGACACGTCATCATATCCGGAGGCCATCGCCGTTTTCTTTTTGCAGCAACAACGAGCACGCAGACTACAAATGAACCCTTTTCGAGCTCACATACGCATGTTCGACATGTCCGGGTTGGTAACGGACAAACCTGCACGTATTAGTGATGTCCCAGACACCCCACCCCGTGCGTGTCCTGTAAATAGTACAGCGAGGAGGTTAGATGGTGCCATCGATTTCGCCGATTTCGGTGGCATTGTGACAGAAACTCGAGAAGCCAGGCTGTCAGCGACAACAATAGGGAGTACATGACGAAGAGCGGTGACGTCACACATCAACGTGCAAGCAGTGAGCGGCTTCCAGTATCGCGAGACTGACGAGATCCGTTTTCATCATCTTCACGCAACGCTGTGACAGCTTCAACTACGCAGACGCGCGCTACAAGCTGGCACTCGTTGTTTTCCGGATAGAATGAGGGATAGAAAGAGACTCTACTTACTTCGCACTCTTCAAGCAGCACGACCAACGAAGCGTGCCCATTTGTGATATTCTCGTTGTTATGCCGTGATGCACCAAGCAGATCCATGAACCCCATCACGAATGATGTTCACGCGGATGAAGGCAATGATCCGGCGGACAATGGTATCAGCTGGTGTCAAACAGAATGTGCGGATACTGTCCGCACTGCTTGTCGCAAACTTGGCACAGAACTTGCGCTGCCGCCCAGTGCTCATAATTGCGCTATCTATACTCTGTACAGTACCGAAATGTGGAGAAGGAACCCGTGTACGTGCAAGAATAGATGAGGTCGAGGTGCGTATCGTAGGAGGCTGGCACACGAAGTCTACAGGATGCATTGTGATGCGAGATGAATGCAGCATAAGAGATATTGATGGCAGGACGGAATTCGAAAGTGAGCTACATTGATGTCGCGTTACCCTTTTACTAGCCTACACGTGTGCGTCTCTGACTCGAATTGTTTCAACAAAAGAGAGACAGTCGCCCTGTAGAACAGGTTTTTGGGACGAGGCTTGAGCTTGTTTCTCAAAGCGTGCTCCGCCCACCACGATTTCGGTCACACCGGTCTTGGTGGGATGATTCCTCGTGGTCGAACGAAGAGCTTGGCCGAAGGCCTAATCGCCCCGCACATGGTGGTGTCCGTATACGACTTTGCTGTCCTTATCCGTGACGAGATCTGAAAGTAATTTGAGGCCATCGAGAAGTTCGTTAGACCGTGCAGCAGCACCTGCCGGTGCTTGTCCGTAGGTGGTCGTCGTAGCGACAGCAGTGAGCACGAGGCAAATGAGGAGGTTCATCTTGGACGGATAGTGTGAAGGTGTGGGAGACTGGGAAGAACTTGGTAAGTTGCAGAATGACAAAGCGAAGCGACATACCTTCGGACGGGCTTGAATCGAATGGATCAACGAGCTATGAGCCGTTTCGTCGCTGAAAAAGGCGAACTTCTATCCACACACGACGTACTTGCCGAAGAAAACGCATGCTTGTTGAAGGTCAGGAAGTCGGCAACGACCTGGACAGGCGAATGCGACTTTTGCTGGCCTGTTGGTTGCAAGTTGCGATGTCTCAGCCTTTCAGCCTTCTTGCAGACCATCAAAATCAAGAACCAACCCGGACGTCATACTCTTCATCAGCAAGGAGACATCTTTTGACTACAACATCGTCTTGACATCCTTTGGTGAACTTTGTGGTTGGAGACAGGTTGATTTTATAGAAGTCGGCTCGCCGGCTGGATTGTGGCTAACCAACGTGCTTCGTCGAAGACCGTACGACCACTGACTGCACAGCGAGTAAAAGCTACTCAGCATCACTAGAGCATTTCTGACATTTATATTCGGTGCCGTGTTCCTGCATTCCGACGCACACTCGACATACTTTTCAAGCCGCAGTCCATTCGTGGGGTCGATTGACACAAATGTATTCATTTCCTGCCTCGATCAGTCGCGGGTTGACGACCGTTTCACATTATCATAGGCGCCCAGCTGTTCGTTTCATCGGGGTCCATTCGGAAGTCGTGATACTCGCGAAAAAGCCGCGGACTCATGGTGTATGTGCATCCACAAAGTCGGTACGAATGAAAACGCGAGAGCGGTGGTTTGAAATCGGTGATCAGTAGGAATCGTGTACAAAGTACGGAGACGGTTGCGGGCATCGAAGGTGCTCAGGATCGAGCAGCCCATCGCTTGAGCGAGAAACAGAGTGTCAGCTTGAGGAAGGGTAGATCGATTCATGGCAGAAGGCCCAAGGCGAACAAGAACAGCTTTCAGTGACCAGAAAATGACGCTTTCTGTGACCAGCGAATAGAGGATTGCAGGCAGGCAGGTGGGAAACACGTGCTAAGAACCGCCACTGTCGCTGAAGTATCGGGTCTCTCGGCGCATCATGTGAGATGCACCCTCACAGCAAGGCGCAGTGGGAAGAGCACGCCCAGCGCCCGTAAATATTTCAGCCGTGCTTTCATATATGAGCTCGCTTAGCCCTCCTTCTTGTCTCATCGTTGACTCCCTGGTTCACGAGACATATTTGTGAGTGAATGCAAGCATGGTGAGCGGGAAATCATGTTACAGACCCGTACGACGCTGTTGTAGGAACTTGCGAAAAGAAAGGAGCGCTACACCAATTACTGGATCATCCAAGCGAAAACGCTCATCTGCTCGCACTACCCCTTACAGTGTGAACGACAAGTTTGCTGGCATAGGAGCGGTTCAGACATCCACATGTACTGCCTCTTTTCGGGGACCGGCAACCTTGTCCTCCCGAATCGTCTTCCGCTACCAGAGCATGCCAGCAGTGCAACAGATGCGTCCATCAGCTCCACCCATCAGCTCCGTCCATGACTCCAGTTTTGCCACACCATTGATGTCATGTTAGTGGCTGTTCATAGTCTACTGTTTGTTCTTTCAGAGCTTCGCGAGACGTCGTCGGGGACACGTCATCATATCCGGGGGCCATCGCCGTTTTCTTTTTGCAGCAACAACGAGCACGCAGACTACAAATGAACCCTTTTCGAGCTCACATACGCATGTTCGACATGTCCGGGTTGGTTACGGACAGACCTGCACGTATTAGTGATGTCCCAGACACCCCACCCCGTGCGTGTCCTGTAAATAGTACAGCGAGCAGACTAGAAGGGGCCATCGATCTCGCCGATTTCGGTGGCATGGTGACAGAAACTCGAGAAGCCAGGCTGTCAGCGACAACAATAGGGAGTACATGACGAAGAGCGGTGACGTCACACATCAACGTGCAAGCAGTGAGCGGCTTCCAGTATCGCGAGACTGACGAGATCCGTTTTCATCATCTTCACGCAACGCTGTGACAGCTTCAACTACGCAGACGCGCGCTACAAGCTGGCACTCGTTGTTTTCCGGATAGAATGAGGGATAGAAAGAGACTCTACTTACTTCGCACTCTTCAAGCAGCACGACCAACGAAGCGTGCCCATTTGTGATATTCTCGTTGTTATGCCGTGATGCACCAAGCAGATCCATGAACCCCATCACGAATGATGTTCACGCGGATGAAGGCAATGATCCGGGGGAACAATGGTATCAGCTGGTGTCAAACAGAATGTGCGGATACTGTCCGCACTGCTTGTCGCAAACTTGGCACAGAACTTACGCTGCCGCCCAGTGCTCATAATTGCGCTATCTATACTCTGTACAGTACCGAAATGTGGAGAAGGAACCCGTGTACGTGCAAGAATAGATGAGGTCGAGGTGCGTATCGTAGGAGGCTGGCACACGAAGTCTACAGGATGCATTGTGATGCGAGATGAATGCAGCATAAGAGATATTGATGGCAGAACGGAATTCGAAAGTGGGCTACATTGATGTCGCGTTACCCTTTTACTAGCCTACACGTGTGCGTCTCTGTCTCGGATCGTTTCAACAAAAGAGAGAGAGTCGCCCTGTAGAACAGGTTTTTGGGACGAGGCTTGAGCTTGTTTCTCAAAATGTGCTCCGCCCACCACGATCTCGGTCACACCGGTCTTGGTGGGATGATTCCTCGTGGTCGAACGAAGAGCTTGGCCGAAGGCCTAATCGCCCCGCACATGGTGGTGTCCGTATACGACTTTGCTGTCCTTATCCGTGACGAGATCTGAAAGTAATTTGAGGCCATCGAGAAGTTCGTTAGACCGTGCAGCAGCACCTGCCGGTGCTTGTCCGTAGGTGGTCGTCGTAGCGACAGCAGTGAGCACGAGGCAAATGAGGAGGTTCATCTTGGACGGATAGTGTGAAGGTGTGGGAGACTGGGAAGAACTTGGTAAGTTGCAGAATGACAAAGCGAAGCGACATACCTTCGGACGGGCTTGAATCGAATGGATCGAGCTATAAGCCGTTTCGTCGCTGAAAAAGACGAACTTCTATCCACACACGACGTACTTGCCGAAGAAAACGCATGCTTGTTGAAGGTCAGGAAGTCGGCAACGACCTGGACAGGCGAATGCGACTTTTGCTGGCCTGTTGGTTGCAAGTTGCGATGTCTCAGCCTTTCAGCCTTCTTGCAGACCATCAAAATCAAGAACCAACCCGGACGTCATACTCTTCATCAGCAAGGAGACATCTTTTGACTACACAACATCGTCTTGACATCCTTTGGTGAACTTTGTGGTTGGAGACAGTTGATTTTAAAGAAGTCGGCTCGCCGGCTGGATTGTGGCTAACCAACGTGCTTCGTCGAAGACCGTACGACCACTGACTGCACAGCGAGTAAAAGCTACTCAGCATCACTAGAGCATTTCTGACATTTATATTCGGTGCCGTGTTCCTGCATTCCGACGCACACTCGACATACTTCTCAAGCCGCAGTCCATTCGTGGGGTCGATTGACACAAATGTATTCATTTCCTGCCTCGATCAGTCGCGGGTTGACGACCGTTTCACATTATCATAGGCGCCCAGCTGTTCGTTTCATCGGGGTCCATTCGGAAGTCGTGATACTCGCGAAACCGCCGCGGACTGATGGTGTACGTGCATCCGCAAAGTCGGTACGAATGAAAACGCGAGAGCGATGGTTTGAAATCGGTGATTAGTAGGAACCGTGTACAAAGTACGGAGACGGTTGCGGGCATCGAAGGTGCTCGGGATCGAGCAGCCCATCGCTTGAGCGAGAAACACGAGTGTCAGCTTGATAAAGGGCAACTAAATTCATGGCAGAAGGCCCAAGGCGAACAAGAACAGCTTTCTGTGACCAGCAAATGACGCTTTCTGTGACCAGCGAATAGACGATTGCAGGCAGGCAGGTGGGAAACACGTGCTAAGAACCGCCACTGTCGCTGAAGTATCGGGTCTCTCGGCGCATCATGTGAGATGCACCCTCACAGCACGGCGCAGTGGGAAGAGCACGCCCAGCGCCCGTAAATATTGCAGCCGTGCTTTCATAGATGAGCTCGCTTAGCCCTCCTTCTTGTCTCATCGTTGACTCCCTGGTTCACGAGACATATTTGTGAGTGAATGCAAGCATGGTGAGCGGGAAATCATGTTACAGACCCGTACGACGCTGTTGTAGGAACTTGCGAAAAGAAAGGAGCGCTACACCAATTACTGGATCATCCAAGCGAAAACGCTCATCTGCTCGCACTACCCCTTACAGTGTGAACGACAAGGTTGCTGGCATAGGAGCGGTTCAGACATCCACATGTACTGCCTCTTTTCGGGGACCGGCAACCTTGTCCTCCCGAATCGTCTTCCGCTACCAGAGCATGCCAGCAGTGCAACAGATGCGTCCATCAGCTCCACCCATCAGCTCCGTCCATGACTCCAGTTTTGCCACACCATTGATGTCATGTTAGTGGCTGTTCATAGTCTACTGTTTGTTCTTTCAGAGCTTCGCGAGACGTCGTCGGGGACACGTCATCATATCCGGAGGCCATCGCCGTTTTCTTTTGCAGCAACAACGAGCACGCAGACTACAAATGAACCCTTTTCGAGCTCACATACGCATGTTCGACATGTCCGGGTTGGTAACGGACAAACCTGCACGTATTAGTGATGTCCCAGACACCCCACCCCGTGCGTGTCCTGTAAATAGTACAGCGAGGAGGTTAGATGGTGCCATCGATTTCGCCGATTTCGGTGGCATTGTGACAGAAACTCGAGAAGCCAGGCTGTCAGCGACAACAATAGGGAGTACATGACGAAGAGCGGTGACGTCACACATCAACGTGCAAGCAGTGAGCGGCTTCCGGTATCGCGAGACTGACGAGATCCGTTTTCATCATCTTCACGCAACGCTGTGACAGCTTCAACTACGCAGACGCGCGCTACAAGCTGGCACTCGTTGTTTTCCGGATGGAATGAGGGATAGAAAGAGACTCTACTTACTTCGCACTCTTCAAGCAGCACAACCAACGAAGCGTGCCCATTTGTGATATTCTCGTTGTTATGCCGTGATGCACCAAGCAGATCCATGAACCCCATCACGAATGATGTTCACGCGGATGAAGGCAGTGATCCGGGGGACAATGGTATCAGCTGGTGTCAAACAGAATGTGCGGATACTGTCCGCACTGCTTGTCGCAAGCTTGGCACAGAACTTACGCTGCCGCCCAGTGCTCATGATTGCGCTATCTATACTCTGTACAGTACCGAAATGTGGAGAAGGAACCGTGTACGTGCAAGGATTGAGGAGGTCGAGGTGCGTATCGTAGGAGGCTGGCATACGAAGTCTACAGGATGCGTTGTGATGAGAGACGATTGCAGCATAAGAGGTATTGATGGCAGAACGGAATTCGAAAGTGGGCTACATTGATGTCGCGTTACCCTTTTACTAGCCTACACGTGTGCGTCTCTGTCTCGGATCGTTTCAACAAAAGAGAGAGAGTCGCCCTGTAGAACAGGTTTTTGGGACTCAGCTTGAGCTTGTTTCTCAAAATGTGCTCCGCCCACCACGATCTCGGTCACACCGGTCTTGGTGGGATGATTCCTCGTGGTCGAACGAAGAGCTTGGCCGAAGGCCTAATCGCCCCGCACATGGTGGTGTCCGTATACGACTTTGCTGTCCTTATCCGTGACGAGATCTGAAAGTAATTTGAGGCCATCGAGAAGTTCGTTAGACCGTGCAGCAGCACCTGCAGCAGCACCTGCCGGAGCTTGTCCGTAGGTGGTCGTCGTAGCGACAGCAGTGAGCACGAGACAAATGAGGAGGTTCATCTTGGACGGATAGTGTGAAGGTGTGGGAGACTGGGAAGAACTTGGTAAGTTGCAGAATGACAAAGCGAAGCGACATACCTTCGGACGGGCTTGAATCGAATGGATCAACGAGCTATGAGCCGTTTCGTCGCTGAAAAAGACGAACTTCTATCCACACACGACGTACTTGCCGAAGAAAACGCATGCTTGTTGAAGGTCAGGAAGTCGGCAACGACCTGGACAGGCGAATGCGACTTTTGCTGGCCTGTTGGTTGCAAGTTGCGATGTCTCAGCCTTTCAGCCTTCTTGCAGACCATCAAAATCAAGAACCAACCCGGACGTCATACTCTTCATCAGCAAGGAGACATCTTTTGACTACACAACATCGTCTTGACATCCTTTGGTGAACTTTGTGGTTGGAGACAGGTTGATTTTAAAGAAGTCGGCTCGCCGGCTGGATTGTGGCTAACCAACGTGCTTCGTCGAAGACCGTACGACCACTGCACAGCGAGTAAAAGCTACTCAGCATCACTAGAGCATTTCTGACATTTATATTCGGTGCCGTGTTCCTGCATTCCGACGCACACTCGACATACTTCTCAAGCCGCAGTCCATTCGTGGGGTCGATTGACACAAATGTATTCATTTCCTGCCTCGATCAGTCGCGGGTTGACGACCGTTTCACATTATCATAGGCGCCCAGCTGTTCGTTTCATGGGGGTCCATTCGGAAGTCGTGATACTCGCGAAACCGCCGCGGACTGATGGTGTACGTGCATCCACAAAGTCGGTACGAATGAAAACGCGAGAGCGGTGGTTTGAAATCGGTGATCAGTAGGAATCGTGTACAAAGTACGGAGACGGTTGCGGGCATCGAAGGTGCTCATGATCGAGCAGCCCATCGCTTGAGCGAGAAACACGAGTGTCAGCTTGAGGAAGGGTCGATCGATTCATGGCAGAAGGCCCAAGGCGAACAAGAACAGATTTCTGTGACCAGCAAATGACGCTTTCTGTGACCAGCGAATAGACGATTGCATGCAGGCAGGTGGGAAACACGTCCTAAGAACCGCTACTGTCGCTGGAGTATCGGGTCTCTCGGTGCATCATGTAAGACGCACCCTCACAGCACGGCGCTGTGGGAAGAGCACACCCAGCGCCCGTAAATATTTCAGCCGTGCTTTCACAGATGAGCTCGCTTACCCCTCCTTCTTGTCTCACCGTTGACTCCCTGGTCCACGAGACATATTTGTGAGTGAATGCAAGCATGGTGAGCGGGAAATCATGTTACAGACCCGTACGACGCTGTTGTAGGAACTTGCGAAAAGAAAGGAGCGCTACACCAATTGCTGGATCGTCCAAGCGAAAACGCTCATCTGCTCGCACTACCCCTTACAGTGTGAACGACAAGGTTTCTGGCATAGGAGCGGTTCAGACATCCACATGTAATGCCTGTTTTCGGGGACCGGCAACCTTGTCCTCCCGAATCGTCTTCCGCTACCGGAGCATGCCAGCAGTGCAACAGATGCGTCCATCAGCTCCGCCCATCAGCTCTATCCATGACTCCAGTTTTGCCACACCATTGATGTCATGTTGGTAGCTTGTTCATAGTCTACTGTTTGTTCTTTCAGAGCTTCGCGAGACGTCGTCGGGAACACGTCGTCATCCGGGGGCCATCGCCGTTTTCTTTCTGCAGCAACAACGAACACGCAGACTACAAATGAACCCTTTTCGAGCTCACATACGCATGTTCGACATGTCCGGGTTGGTAACGGGCAAACCTGCACGTATTAGTGATATCCTAGACAGCCCACCCCGTGCGTGTCCTGTAAATAGTACAGCGAGGAGGTTAGAAGGGGCCATCGATCTCGCCGATTTCGGTGGCATGGTGACAGAAACTCGAGAAGCCAGGCTGTCAGCGACAACAATAGGGAGTACATGACGAAGAGCGGTGACGTCACACATCAACGTGCAAGTAGTGAGCGGCTTCCAGTATCGCGAGACTGACGAGATCCATTTTCATCATCTTCACGCAACGCTGTGACAGCTTCAACTACGCAGACGCGCGCTACAAGCTGGCACTCGTTGTTTTCCGGATGGAATGAGGGATAGAAAGAGACTCTACGTACTTCGCACTCTTCAAGCAGTACAACCAACGAAGCGTGCCCATTTGTGACATTCTCGTTGTTATGCCGTGATGCACCAAGCAGATCCATGAACCCCATCACGAATGATGTTCACGCGGATGAAGGGAATGATCCGGGGGACAATGGTATCAACTAGTGTCAAACAGAATGTGCGGATACTGTCCGCACTGCTTGTCGCAAGCTTGGCACAGAACTTACGCTGCCGCCCAGTGCTTATGATTGCGCTATCTATACTCTGCATAGTATCGAAATGTGGAGAAAGAACCCGTGTACGTGCAAGGATAGAGGAGGTCGAGGTGCGTATCGTAGGAGTCTGGCACACGAAGTCTACAGAATGCATTTTGATGAGAGAGATGATTCCAGCATAAGAGGTATTGATGGCAGAACGAAATTCGAAAGTGGGCTACATTGGTGTCGCGTTACCCTTTTACTAGCCTACACGTGTGCGTCTCTGTCTCGGATCGTTTCAACAAAAGAGAGAGAGTCGCCCTGTAGAACAGGTTTTTGGGACGAAGCTTGAGCCCCTTGTCTCTCAAAATGTGCTCCGCCCACCACGGTCTCGGTCACACCAGTCTTGGTCGGATGATTCCTCGTGGTCGAACGAAGAGCTTGGCCGAAGGCCTAATCGCCCCGCACATGGTGGTGTCCGTATACGACTTTGCTGTCCTTATCCGTGACGAGATCTGAAAGTACTTTGAGGCCATCGAGAAGTTCGTTAGACCGTGCAGCAGCACCTGCCGGAGCTTGTCCGTAGGTGGTCGTCGTAGCGACAGCAGTGAGCACGAGGCAAATGAGGAGGTTCATCTTGGACGGATAGTGTGAAGGTGTGGGAGACTGGGAAGAACTTGGTAAGTTGCAGAATGACAAAGCGAAGCGACATACCTTCGGACGGGCTTGAATCGAATGGATCGAGCTATAAGCCGTTTCGTCGCTGAAAAGACGAACTTCTACCCGCTCATGACGTACTTGCTGAAGAAAACGCTTGCTTGTTGAAGGTCAGAAAGTCGGTAACGACCTGGACAGGCGAATGCGACCTTTGCCGGCCTGTTGGTTGCAAGTTGCGATGTCTCAGCCTTTCAGCCTTCTTGCAGACCATCAAAATCAAGAACCAACCCGGACGTCATACTCTTCATCAGCAAGGAGACATCTTTTGATTACAACATCGTCTTGACATCCTTTGGTGAACTTTGTGGTTGGAGACAGGTTGATTTTACCGAAGTCGGCTTGCCGGCTGGATTGTGACTAACCAACGTGCTTCGTCGAAGACCGTGCGACCACTGACTGCACAGCGAGTAAAAGCTACTCAGCATCACTAGAGCATTTCTGACGTTCATATTCGGTGCCGTGTTCCTGCATTCCGACGCACACTCTGTAACGGGGTGAATCGTTACATAACAATTTATAAGAAATTGTTATTAGAATATCACTAAAAGAGTTATATTCTCAGAATATTGTCATAAGGATAAATATTCTGTAGCACTTACGAGTAGTTCCTAATTGGTTGATATAGGCCATTATATCAACCAACGAAGACGCGCCACGACAGACGCACGCAATGAGTGGTGAGCAGATAACTGATCTACACATTTGTATTTAGACATAGTTAGATGAGGATGAACAGTGATTTATTAACAGGCATTAACTATGATAAATACAGCTCTACTTTTTACTTTGACCAAGTACTCGCTTCTTCTTACCGTCTTCCTCTGCACGTACGAGTGTACGTGAAGTCACGAGGCACCGCCTTATTCCGTCATCAGAATAAGTAGCTTGTACTGTCATCAGTACAAGCTTCAGGGTGCCCCGTTACACCTGGTAGCACTTTGTAGTCCGTCCAAGGACCACGTTCACATCAAACATGAATATGTTGGATGATGAAGATGACCAAAGCTTTCACGCTACTCGTGACGGCTACTCCCATTTGAGCAATGTCGAATGGGATGCGGTTGAACGGATGGGTTCAAGCATGGGCATCCGTGCTTTTAGCGTCATGCTAGAGGCTCTCAATAGAGATGCCCAACATGCTACTATCGCCAAGTTCATTCAAAATGAACTTGACGCTGAACGCGAGAAAGTAGCCTTGCTTCACCAACAAGGTTCTCAACAAGCAGAGTTGTTGAGAGAACAGGGTGCTCAACAGTTTGAACTGTTGAGACAGCAGCAGGCTGCTGCTGGTGGGTCGATGCACTCGTGTCGACCCGAGTCCTTGAAGATTGACATCTCCAAGTATAGGGGAGTCGAAGAGGACTCTCTCTTGAGATGGTTCGTCGAATTGGATGACGCCATAAGGGCGCGTCGCATCGACGACGGGGATATGCAAGTTGCATTTGCCCAATCAAATCTGGCAGGACGTGCCATGACTTGGGCACTGGGGCTCAAGTTGCACGACCCATATGCGTTTGGGTCGTTGGAAGTCTTCAAGTCGCGGCTCAGACAAACGTTTGAACCGCCTAGAGCTGAGTTCAGGGCTCGAACCGAACTCTTGAAGCTCAAACAGGGTAAGCGTGATGTGCACGCTTACGCACAACATATACGACATCTTACGAGTTGTATAAGTTCCGACCCGGTGGATGAACACACGTTGGTTTCGGTGTTCATGCAGGGTCTTGCGGATGCTCCCGTCAAGACTCACCTGTTCCGGCTTGAACTAGATTCACTAGAACAAGCCATTTCTATTGCGGAACAGGAAGACTTCAGTCTGAGACAGGCTCACGCCAGCTCGACATCATATCGTCAACCGAGACGATATGACAACGGAGGTCCAGAGCCGATGGAACTCTGTTATGTAGAGAGCGAGAAGGATCGCTCTACAGACTACAAGAAGTTGCAGAGATGCAACAGATGTCAGAAGACAGGACACTACGCTTACGAGTGTAGTGCCCCTCGTCCAGTGTCTCGCAACACTGGGCGTAGTGACCGTCCACCCATGAGAAAGGGGCAGGGACGCGGGTCCGCTGTTGGTGCAAAGACGCAACAACGGGATGGACCGTAAAAAAACGGACAGGATCAGTAGGTGCGGAGCACCTTACTGGTCTAGCAACGTCAAGAGAATTTGTAGGCCTCTTGATGAAGGTTGCTCCCAACACACAAACGTTGTGCGTTGCTGCTCTAGGTAATGAGGACTCACTCATTACCTTGAAACTCGAAGTGACGAATAAGTTGTCCCTTCGAGCTCTAGTCTATTGTGGGGCGTCCAACAATTTTGTGCAACGCCAATCGCTAGAAGATGGTCACTTCAACTTCAGTGAATGTGACACACATCCTACGGGGATGACGGTACGTCTTGCGACAGGCGCATCCGTAACCGTCATGAAGCGTATAGTGAAGATTCACTATACGCTAGAAGATACCCAATATGACGATGACTTTATCGTATTGGATTTGTATGACAAATTTGATGTCATCCTTGGAATACCGTGGCTCAGAAGGTACGAACCACGGGTAAACTGGCAACATCGAACAGTAACGATGCCTGCCGCTTGTTCATCAGATGGCCATCTCATGAACGTTTTGGAGCGTCCACAAGCGTGTGGATGTCCTACGAGTGAGTGCGATGGCCTCACTTGTGGTACGGTCGTTAGTACGACTGCACGAAACCTTAGTGTAACAAACGGTTACACTTCGGAGCAAAGTTCCGGCGGCTGTGAGGAAACACAGGCTGCACCGAAGGTCCACCACTCGAATAAGTCGAGTGGACTGGGACAAAGATGTATCCCTAGCGGGGAACATCTAGAAGAGAAACAATCGATCGCTCAGGTAAAGCGAAACGATAATCCTAGATCGACTGGAGAGTCTTTCGTAGAGGATCTCGCTGTGGTTGCGCAACCACAGCTAGAGGAAGAAAAGGGAATAAGTCCCGATGATACAAATACGGCGGAAATAAGTTCCCCGAAACCCGAGGGAATAAGTCCCCGGGAAGCCGAAGGAATAAGTCCTTCGAAGCCTGAGGGAATAAGTCCCCAGGAAATGACAGAGACATTGAATGTCATAGTCAATAACGGATCAAGTGTAGGCGCTTATACACTTGATCTGATTGCGCCTCCGACGTTGACTTCGGAGATCACTCAGTTGCCAACGCTCGAACATAAGTGTTCTTGCGTGATCTGCGTAGTGGCAAAGTCAAGCAGATCTGCGTACTCGTCGCTGACGACGAGTGTGTAACCGACATAAGGTCAGCAACAATGTTTACTGAGAACGAGAGAGTTCTCAGTAGTTCATCTATGGACGAGAGTGTCCTAGATGAAAAGACACGAATTGAGCGATATGACTCCCAATCGTGGGAATCGCTCAAGACAAATCCTCTCTATGAAGATTTGGTTGAATTCAAGGACGTATTCCCTGAAACTGTTCCGTGCGGATTACCGAAGGATAAAGGTATTCGACACGAGGTCGAGATTAAACCAGGCTCGAAGTACTGCGTCATGAAGCAGTGGCCACTGCCTCGTGGACAAGTACTTGCGATCGACAAGTTCTTTGCCGATCGTTTAGCTGCGGGTCATGTGAGGGAATAAACTTCCCCACATAGCTCTTCGACCTTCTGTGTGCGAAAAGCAACAGGAGGGTGGCGGATAGTGCATGCATTTAACAAGTTGAATGCTGCAACGGTACCGGCACAAACGCCGATACCAAGGAAGGACGTAATCATTGATGGTATGTCAAAGAGTACCATCTTTTCGTCCATGGATTTGATGGATGGCTTCTATCAAATCCTTATGCGAGAACGGGATATACCCTATACCGCAGTGAGCACGCCTAGCGGCATGCTCTGGGAATGGCTAGTAATGCCACAAGGGCTTAGTAATGCCCCTGCCACGTTCAACAGATGTGTATCACATCTGTTGAGACCGGTACGAGAATTCGCGCCGAGTTATTTCGATGACGTATTCATCCATAGTCGGGCTATGGATGGAAAGTCGGACGTTGAGGTTCACAGGTACCACGTCCGACAGGTTCTTACAATCATGCGAAAGCATCAATTGTATGCAAACCTCAAGAAGTGTATATTTGCAGCAAGCGAAATACCACTCCTTGGGTGCATCGTTGGTAAGAACGGTGTACGTCCTGATCCCGAAAAGATCAAGGCGATCACCGACTGGCCTGTGCCAGTCGACGTCAAAGGTCTTCGAAAATTCCTTGGGCTGGCGGCGTATTTGCATAAGTATTCACGCAATTACGCCGAGATGACTGTGCACCTCTCTCGTTTGTTGAAAAAGAATGAGATGTGGTTATGGAACGCTGAATGTCAGCGCTCCTTTGATGGTATCAAGAAGAGCTTATTACAATCCCCAGTACTAGCGATTGCCGATCAGGACAGGCCATTTCATGTGGTATGTGACGCCAGCGATTTCGCAATCGGCTGCGCGTTCATGCAGTACGATCTTGAAGGCGTTGAACGCGTCGTCTGCTATCAGTCGCGTCAGCTGCAACCAGCTGAGCGGAACTATCCAGTGCATGACAAGGAACTCCTTGCCATGAAGTATGCACTCGCGAAGTTCAGAGTCTATCTATTAGGAGATAGACCCTTCATTGTTTACACTGACCATGCGTCATTACGCACGGCAGTGAATAGCCCGCACCTTTCACAACGAATGGCGCGGTGCTTGTCATTCTTTGCAGAATACAACTTTACGGTTGAGTACAAGCTAGGACGACTTAATGTCGTCGCTGATGCACTCTCATGTCTTCCCTACTTTGAAACAGTCGTGAAAGTCAACAGTGAGGCAGTCACTGTTGCGGTTATGACGTCCTCAGTCCCATCTACAACGTTGCATGATGATGTGAGGCGGGCATATGCCCAAGATGGTGAGATTGTGAAGCTGTTGACACATCTCTCACAGCCATCTCGAGAATCGTTGAAACGATTGTCGTCTGCGTATCGATCTGTATCAGATCGATACACTACTCACAGCGGTTTACTGTATTATACAGCCGTTTCTGGTGACACACCACGTGTTGTCATTCCAGATGATACTGATCTGCGTTTGCGGATCATGTTCGAGTATCACGATGCTCCTATAGGAGGATATCGTGGCCGTGAGAAAACATATCTCACGGTGAGTCGAGACTTTTACTGGCCCCGCCAGTATCAGTTTGTGCGCATGTACATTTGCGCATGCGAAGTCTGTCAACGAGTGAAGTCAAGTCCTTCACTGCGTGCACCTTTACAGCCTCTATCGGTTCCGGCTGAATGCTGGGAATCCATCTCAATGGATTTCGTCTTCGGGTTACCCAAAGACGCACGCGGGAACACGGGTATTCTCGTATTTGTTGACAATTACAGCAAAATGGTACACCTTGTGGCTATACCAGAGACAATCACGGCAAGTGGATGTGCTTGTGTCTTTATTGACACCATCTTCCGACTTCATGGGTTGCCCCGTGAACTCGTATCAGACAGAGATCCACGATTCACTGCTGATTTCCGGCGTTCCGTGTTCAAATCACTCGGAACGCGCTTGAAGATGTCTACATCTGATCATCCAGAGTCAGATGGTCAGACGGAACGTGCCAATCGTGTCCTCGAAGAGATACTTCGAGGATACGTAGACGCCTTTAAGAGTTGGAGTGAGTTTTTGCCAATGGTAGAGTTTGCCATCAACAACTCGGTGCATGCGTCCACGACACATACACCGTTTTACGTGAATGGCTTACGCCATCCGCGTGTACCCACCTTGCTAGAGTGTGACTCTGGTTTAAGGGGGGAATGGACTCGCGCGAGCAAAAGCCGATTGGGTTCACGCTCATCACGCTCTGACGAAGAGGTCATTGCGTATGATGCCGATATCGATAACATCGATATCGAAGAAGATAATGCCAGTGAGAGCGCGGAAGCCCTCACTGAAGAAAAGATTGTTGTCGCTGCAGTGCACTCACAGCGCACTGAAGATAACGAGCCATCAGATGAGTTCATACTGGCTCGTGAAACGGTAGTCCGTTTTGTGCAAGATTCCATCGCCGAAGCGGTGGATAGGCAAAATCAAAACGCAGACAAGAATAGGAGGGCAAACACTCTTTTATTCAATAAGGGTGACTTAGTCCTACTGTCTACGGTTAATCTACCAAAGCATGTAGTGACTAACATGGGTAGCAGTAAACTTCTACCCAAGTACATCGGCCCATTTCGTGTATTGCACCGCCTAGGCAATGCCTGCACGATCGAGTTACCACGTAAGATGCGAACGCATCCCACGTTTTACGTTGGTCGGCTTAAGCCGTACCATCAGTACGCTGCTTCTTCCGATGAAGAACGCCCTTGCGCTCAAGCATCTCGCAGAGAGCCTTGTGCTCCCGATGGTGGGCATCGACAAGGGTCTGAAGAGCAGATATCTCATCCCGAGACCGATCAACAATTCCACGAGCTACCCGTAGCTCGTCACGAAGAGATGTCAGAGATCTCTCGTTCTCAAGCTGAGCAAAGGCAAACTCAGCTCGATGCTTCGAGGCAGTGTCCGCCATTTGGAGACGCCTGTCCCGCTCATGTTCGAGATCGTCGCGTAACCCTTGCGTTACGCAATCAAAGAAGCTCTCGGGAACACACCGATCCACATGATCGTGTGGAGAGCGTCTTCCCTCCTCCTCCACCTCCATTAGAGGACTCTCGCGATGGCCAGTGCTATCTAGTTGAGCAGCTGTTGAACCACCGCGACGTTAACGGACGTCGGTCGAGTTATCTCGTCCGGTGGCGCGGCTATCCCCCGTCCTGGGATACTTGGGGGCCCCGCTCCCAACTGATGGGTGACGTACTGGGTCTGGTCGAGCAGTACGACGCGGCACATCCTGTGCCGCAGAAGGACCGCCGGAGAAAGTCTTCCCGGCACGGTCGTAAAGGGATTTCAGGTTGTCAATCCCTTCGTACATCTCAGTAGAGACACGTACGCGCCACCACGGGCTGGTAAGGAGGTAAGCCTCCTTAGGTGCTCGTGCAGAGTTGTTCACACAACATGGGCACGAGTCTCCCCAAGAGAGGCAGGGTAATCCTTTCTCCCTTGACAGACGATGCAGCTTATAGCGTGCACCTGTCGGGGTTCGCTTTTCAAACTTATCACGAGCTTTGATAAGTTTGTCGTTCCAAGCGTCACGACCTACATCCTCGAGATTATGGATGTAGGCGTTCCACGCCTGAAGTAGTGAGGGACCATCACGTTTGTGATTCCCACTGTACCATCGATGTCTGAAGAAAGCATCGATGAAGAACTCATGTTCAGCGCGATAGTCTTTCGCACTGGGATCAAGGTTATGGATCCTTGACGAATCGAACAACCGTGTTCGATAACGATCACTTGTCGGCGACGACAAGTGATCCATGACGGATTTGGGAGGCATCCATGCCTTCTTCTCAGGAGCGAGACGCAACACATTGCGGTCCCGCTCTTCCTGCGACGTGCCCACAGAAGTACTGGCACCTCGCTGTGAAGTGGTGTCCATAGGAGAACCGACACCACTGTTAGCGCCCGAGTCTCGCGACCTCGAGCGCCTTCGCTTTGGCGATGGTTCGTCTGATTCGTCAGACGAACCAAAGACGCTACGACGCGTAGCATCATCCATTCCACGCTTGGCAGGCGGCTTGGATTCGATCGCCGTCGATACGGATTCGTCTTCCGTATCAGGAGAGTATGAGACACCGAGCTCATACTCTGTGAAGACATGAGTGTCTTCATGACCGGCGCCTGTATCACCAAGTGACACAGGCTGAGTCGCTTCAGCAACCGATGAGACATCGGTTGCTGTGGTTTCTGCTTCGGCGTCTGCACAGAGACGTGCAGATGCGCTCTCGGCGGCCTTGCTCGCGCATCGCATGGGCTTGTTTAGCATGCGATGAAATTGATGGACTGTGGACTCGGACCAACAAGTGCAAACCCTGTCCCAAATGATTTGGGACGAGTATCCATTTAGTCAATCAGTCACTAAAGTGACTGATGGTTAAGGGGGGGGGGTGATGTAACGGGGTGAATCGTTACATAACAATTTATAAGAAATTGTTATTAGAATATCACTAAAAGAGTTATATTCTCAGAATATTGTCATAAGGATAAATATTCTGTAGCACTTACGAGTAGTTCCTACTTGGTTGATATAGGCCATTATATCAACCAACGAAGACGCACCACGACAGACGCACGCAATGAGTGGTGAGCAGATAGTTGATTTACACCTTTGTATTTAGACATAGTTAGATGAAGATAAATAGTGATTTATTGCAGACATTAACTATGATAAATGCAGTTCTACTTTTTATTCTAACCAAGTACTCGCTTCTTCTTACCGTCTTCCTCTGCACGTACGAGTGTACGTGAAGTCACGAGGCACCGCCTTATTCTGGCATCAGAATAAGTAGCTTGCACTGTCATCAGTACAAGCTTCAGGGTGCCCCGTTACACACTCGACATACTTTTGAAGCCGCAGTCCATTCGTGGGGTCGATTGACACAAATGAATTCATTTCCTGCCTCGATCAGTCGCGGGTTAACTAGCGGCCCACATTAACATAGGCGCCCAGCTGTTCGTTTCATGGGGGTCCCTGACAAAGGATCCTCGTGAACGTCCGTTGTCGTGGCGATCGGTCTATCACTGCCAAACTCTGGCTGATCTGCTCCGGGAGAGTATGGTGTGCATACAAGAGCTTGTGAGGAAGCCACCGCCATATCTGGGAGATCGCCCTGGGGCTGAGTGCAGAAACGCTTAATAGCGTCTGCCGTTTTTTTGGAGCACCAGTGGCAGTCGTCCCTCCGTCGCAACTTTAGCTCTCTACAACTCGTCGATAAATTCCATCAACGCTAATGGCACCTCTCGAACCGTTTGCAACGCCATATTGTTCTTTGTCTTTACGGTCGCGCAGTACTTTCGGCATCTATGGCTCCTTCATCCCTCATCTTCCACGTGGAGTACATAGATGTCCTGGTGAAGAAATATAGCCGCCATCCCGAGCATATCGCCCCCCCAGACCGTTCCATCAAAAGTAAAAGTACAGTCCAACGGAGAAGAGGCACAGTCATGTAAGAACCAGCAAAACGGGTTCGCCGATTCTTTAGGCTTCATTGTCGTCTAACCTCTCCCAACGTTAGGAAAAGCCTGGATGCGCACCACATGGGCATAATTGTGGTCTAAGTTTAGAAGACCGGCACATCGAATGCCGCGTTTTACACTTGCCGTGAGCTGTTCAAAATGCGTCACTCTCGCTATGCATGTCAGCATCAGAGTGAGCCTGTGCTACTGCCATCGCCCTACAATTCCCAGTCGCTGGGGTTACCACCTCTTGCAATCCCAAGAGCCGGACCAGACTACGCATATCGCTCGGTACCCGCTGAGGACGTTGTTCCATTGAAAGCGCGCGCTTGGGGACGTCCATCAGGCTACGTAGTATACGGTCACACGTGGCACGTTCCTAACTTTTAATTGTTAACAGAATCGGAACCAAATGTAAGCGCCTTTCCACGGGATAAATCATGTCTCTTTTCAAACACCGCTGACTGAGCTTGACTATCAAGGTCTGGACGGGGCGGGCAGCCTTTGTGCTGTAAATATCCGCAGAAGTGGACGATCCTGGCGATCGATCTTCTGTAGTAGAAGGCACTTCGGCTTGCTCCAACACTGACGATCGTCCGAAGAAATCTTCATTCGCGACGGCGCCATCGGTGCCTGATGCCACAGATCCTTTGACCCGCGCAGAGGTTGCGTTATCCAGGGTCGTTCGTCAACCTTTGAGGGAGCAGTCCCAGAACCTGACGCAGCCCGAATTACAGGTGTACAAACCGAAATATACCCATCTGAGTCCCTGCTTAACGACTTCGCTGTGCCTGGGGCCTGAGTGGAAGGGATCACAGAGGGCGTCACGGCTGCACTAGCAGCGGCCTCGGCAGATTTCTGGACCGTCAATCTGTCTACTGCCATACGCCGCACCTCGGCCACGCTACTAAATGGGTTCGCCAAATCCGCGAGGGTACAGAGGCCTCTTTCGCGGACCTCGATTCCCCCGGGCCCTTTAAGTTGGATTTCTGTGTATCCGCACCTGGCCGCTATGTGGCCGAGTTCTCCACACTGGGGACATTGGAGACAGCGCCCGACATCCGGAAGCTGGAGTATTATGGGTGTTCCGAACCAAAGGTTTTTTACTATCTGTTAAAGGAACGTGGGACAGCCGGATATTCGGAAAGTTACTCTCCAAGATGCCGACGTACGCGACCTGGGACAATACGTATCGAGTTCCTCAGGCACGAAAGCCGTCGGGATCTTAGACTTAAAGTATGCTGCCACTCATCCAATCTCATTGAATCGGGTGAGATTATTAAGAGCAAAAGTGTACTCCACGTGCTGGTGCCATATCTGTCCTGTGGGGCCTTGCTGGCCTTCCCAAACGGACCCTCGTTCCGGGTGGTGGGCGTTCGACAAGGTGTATACTCTGCCGCGATAAGAGATGCGCACATGCTTGAGACGTTCAGCTGTCTCCCGAAAAAGAAAAGAAGTGTAGAGACTTAGTTGCACGGTCATTATAAATAGTCTTTGTCAGACTAAAAAATGATGGAGCCCCGGCAGGCTGACTTGCGCCAGTTCCGCTGAATTGAGTACGGTCTCCGTGATGGACCGTGTCGTATGCCTGCTAATCGGTATCCCCCGATCTGGACCCAGTGATAAAGCTAGTTGACCTTCCACTTGAGCATTTACCGTGCTATAGAGTCGCAAGTGCTCCTGACTGTCCAGAACCGCCTTGAAAAAAAAATGGTATGCGCCGGCACACGATGTGGCCTTCAGCGATCCCCGTAATTAATAGCCACTAATCAGTAGTTCCTTCCGCAGATACGCTTTGTGAAAGATGAAGGAACGATCCTCACAAATGGATTTGAGGCGCTCAGCCTCCGCATGAGCGAATTTGAAAAGATCGAACATAAAGTCCTCGTACTTCGGGCTGGAAACGTAAGCCTGACTGCCCGCCGGGGTAGGTGTCCCCTTCCGCGCAGCTTGCGCCCACTGGTTCAACACAGGAGCCTTCTCCCACTTGTGTTGGCTAGCCAATCGTCGAACGATAGCAGTAAAAGACCGTTTCGTAGAGACAAGATTTTTTTCCAGGGGAGGAGAATAATTTTTTTTAGTCGTGTTGGTACCAGTAAACGCGCAAACACTTGTTTATACAGCCGTAAAACGCTCGAATCTTCAGAGTCTCGCAAGCGTGGATACCGCGCTTTAGAGGCTGGAAGCTAAGTCGCATCGATCGGGAGCTTATCAAATTTCACGGCGAATAGCTCATTTATGGTCAACAGCCACGAATCAATTTGGCTCGTTCCTGGGTGACTTTTAATTTCCGTTACGAAAGCATGGACCATGGATGCTGCCAAGGAGGCCACCACAGAGGACGGAGGGGGTTCTTGTAACGGGGTAGCCCGTTACATGAAATTGACACCAAACGGTGTCTATTGGAATATTGTCTATTATGACAATATCCTACCGATACTATCCGGGATGGATAATATTGCAGGAATATCATCTC
The DNA here is from genome assembly GCA_921007115.2 of Peronospora matthiolae. Classification (NCBI taxonomy): domain Eukaryota; phylum Oomycota; class Peronosporomycetes; order Peronosporales; family Peronosporaceae; genus Peronospora; species Peronospora matthiolae. The sequence continues at coordinate 75,914 of CAKLBY020000124.1, read as the reverse complement.
CTTTTGGATTCTATCCATGCGCTGCTTAAAAATTGGTTGATATAAGACATACCACTCATTGCGCGCGTATAGCAGCGATTGGTGGCAATCTATGGTTGATGAGCAGGTTGTCGTCATACGACGGCGTAGTTTAAAATAGGTAGATAAAGACTAAAGTTTTGTTGATAGCTTAACTGTATTAAATACAGTTCTCTTTTTACCCTTTACTTGACCGATTCATTAAGTAGATTAGCTTCCTCTGCACGTACTAGTGTACGTGAAGTTTCGCGGCACCCAGACAAAGGGTGCCCCGTTTCACCTGTTAGCACTTCGTAGTCCGTCCAACATGAACATGTTGGATGTAGAAGACGACAGCTTTCACGTCACGCGTGAAGGCTACTCCCATCTGAGTGACTCAGAATGGGAGGTAGTCGGCCGCATGAGTGTGCTCATGGGCGAACCCGCCATCAGTGGTATGCTGGAGCCTCTAAGCAAAGACCAGCAACATGCTGCTATCAACAAGTTCCTACAAAAAACCTTGCCGTCGTACGACAGAAGATAGCCTTGCTACAGCAGCAAGGCTCACATCAGTCGATGGGCGGGCCGACGCACATGCGTCGAATCGAAACCTTGAAGATTGAAATCTCAAGGTACAAAGGAACCGATGAAGATCCCATTTGAGACGTTCCATCGAGTTTAACGACGCCATCAGGGCTTGTCACATCCTGAGTAACGAGATGCAAGTCACCTTCGCCCTGTAAAATTGGACAGGATGAGCAAAGGCTTAGGCCTTAGGGATCAGGCTTCACGACTCAAACGTGTTTAAGTCGTTTAAGATCGAAAAAGTCTCGGCTTAAAGAGCCGTTTGAGCTGCCGAGAGCCGAGTGCAGAGCACGCTCTGCACTCTTAAGGCTAAAGTAAGGTAAGCGTGACGTGCACGCTTACGCACAGCACCTGCGCTATCTTGCAAGCAGAGTTACGGAGAACCCTGCTGATGAGTATACGCTCATCAACTTGTTCATCTACGGCCTTGTGGATGGGCCGGTGAAGACCTACTTGTTCCGAGATGACTTCCATACGCTAAAAGGTGATAGCGTATGCGAACAAGAAGATTTCAGCCTGAGACAGTCTCAGGCCAGCTCGTCAAACTATCGTCCAACGAGACGACAGGAGACAAGAGATCCCGAACCAATGGACCTCCGCTATATCGAGAGCGTAAACTCTCGCTATCTGAGAGACAAGCGAACGGCAAGATGCCATCGCTGTTAGACGATAGGACACTACGCTCTTGCGTTTAGTGTCCCTAGCACTGCAACACGTCCAAATGCATGACGTGATGACCACCGTTGGCCAAGGGAAGGCCCAAGGCGTGGGTCCGACCATGTCGCTAAGTCGCGACAGCAAGTCGGACCGTCAAAAAGCGGTCAGGGTCAGTAGGGGCAGAGCTCCTACTGATCCAGCAACGTCAAGAAAATTTGCAGGACTCTTGACAAAAATTACTCCCAACACGCAGTCTCTGTGTGTTACTGCCCCTAGTGATGGGGAGTCTCTCATCACTTTGAAGATCGAAGTGACAAGCGGAATGTCACTTCGCGCCCTAGTTGACTGTGGTGCGTCGAACAGTTTCATTCGGTGCCAGTCGCTAGATAATAGTAGACTCAACTATGTTGAGCGAGAGTTTCATCCAACGAGGATGACGGTGTGCCTTGCTACATGCGCATCCGTAATAGTGAACAAACGTGTAGTGGGAATCCACTACACGCTAGAAAGAAATCAGTACGATGATGAAATCGTCGTACGAAATTTGGATGACAAATGTGATGTCATCCTCAGTCTGCCATGACTGAGAAAATACCAGCCGTGGGTTAGCTGGCAGCATCGATCCGTGCAGATGCCTGCCTTTTGTTCATCAGATGGCCATTTGATGAAAGTCTTGGAGCGTCTTCAAGCGTGTGGATGTACTACGAGTGAGTGCTATGGCCTCACTTGTGGTACGGTCGTCAGTACGATTGCGCAAGATCACAGTGTAGAAGACCACTACACTGTGGAATTAGCTTCCAGCAGCTGTGTAGAGACACAGGCTGCGCCGAAGGTTTACCACTCGAAGAGACCGAGTGGACTGGAGCACAGATGCACACAAGAAGGGTGCATCCAAGAAGAGAGATTAGTGTTGTTCAGGATGGACAACACGTTAAAGCGAGATCGACTATCGGAGAGTCGATCGTAGAGCAAGTCCGATTGACTGAAAGAGAGTCAATCGAAGAGGACGCGACCGTGATATTACACGTATAGAAAGAAAATTCCGGCGTTCCTGAGAGCAATAACTCCCGACAGAGTTATGTTGAGGGTGTGGATCCCCAACCACTTGCGGATGTGTTTTCCCAGGAAATCACCGAGACAGTGAATGTCTTGGCGAATGACGGATCAAGTCAAGGCGCTTATACACTTGACCTGTTACGCCCCCGGATTCAGCTTCGGAGGTAGTCAAGTTGCCAACGCTAGAATATGAAAGATTCTTGCAAGATCTGCGAAGTGACAAGATCAAGCAAATCTGCGTACTCGTCACAGAGGACAAGTACGTCGCCGATGTTCGGTCGGCACAAGTGTTTGCTGAGAACGAACGGGTTCTAAGTCGTTCATCTACGGACAAGAATGTCCTCGATGAAAAGACCCGGATCGAGCGATACACGTCTCAATCTTTTGCCTCTCTAAAGAATAATCCTTTGTATAAAGATTTGGTGGAATTCAGGGATGCTATCCCGGAATCCGTGCCATGCGAGCTCCTCGAAGACAAAGGAACTCGGCATGAAATCGAACTGAAACCTGGTTCGAAGTACTGTTTCAGGTAACAGCGATCGACAATTTCTTTGCCGATCATTTAGCGGCTAGTCATGTGAGGGAATTGACATCCCCACACAGCTCTCCGACCCTTTTGTGCGAAAGCAACAGGAGGGTGGCGGACAGTGCACGCGTTCAACAAATTGAGAGCTGCAACGGTACCGGCTCAAACGCTGATCCCAAAGGATGTCATAATAGATGGTATGGCAAAGAGTGCCATCTTTTCATCCATGGATTTGGGAGCACCCCCAGTGGTATGCTCTGTGAGTGGCAAGTGATGCTACAGGGGCAAAGTAACGCCCCTGCTACGTTTAACAGATGTGTTACGAATCTGTTGCAATCGGTGCGCGACTTCGCACCGAGTTATTTCGACGATTTCTTCGTCCATATTCAAGCTATAGATGGCCAGACGGACGTGAAGGCTCATAGAATCTACGTCCGGAAGGTTCTTACGATATTGCGAGAGCAAAGTTGTGCGCGAACCTCAAGAGATGTAAATTCGCAGCGAACGGAACACCACTTCTTGGCTGCATCGTGGGTAAAAACGGTGTACGCCCTGATTCGGAAAAGGTCAAGGCGATTAGCGACTGGCCTGTGCCAGTCGACGTCAAGGGACTTCGAAATTTCCTTGGCTTGGAGGCGTACTTGCACAAGTACTCGAGCAACTACGCCAAGGATGACCGTACATCTCTCTCGTTTGTTAAAGAAAATGAGAGGTGGTCGTGGAGTGCTGAATGTTAGCACTCCTTTGAAGTGTCAAGAAAAGCTTGGTACAATCGCCTGTGCTAGCGATTGCAGATCAGGACAGGCCATTTCATGTGGTATGTGACGCCAGCGATTTCGCAATCGGCTGCGCGTTCATGCAGTACGATCTTGAAGGCGTTGAACGCGTCGTCTGCTATCAGTCGCTTCAGATGCAACCAGCTTAGCGGAACTATCCAGTGCATGACAAGGAACTCCTTGCCATGAAGTATGCACTCGCGAAGTTCAGAGTCTATCTATTAGGAGATAGACCCTTCATTGTTTACACTGACCATGCGTCATTACGCACGGTCGTAAACAGTCCACCTCTCGCAACGAATGGCGAGGTGGCTGTCTTTCTCCGCGGAGCACATCTTCTTAGTAGAGTATAAACCAGGAAGACTTAATGTCGTCGCTGATGCTCTTTCGCGTCGGCTCGATTTCGATCCGACTGCTCAACACAACAGTAGGGGTGATCCCACTCTCGCGACACTAACAGTGAGTGTTCCGTCGTCGAATCTGCTCGATGGCGTGCGAAAGCATACGCCGAAGATGAGTCTCTTCTACAGTTGGTGGTTTTTTTATCCAATCCGTGTAATTAAGCTTTGAAAAGCTTGTCGTCGCTATACCGCTCTTTAACCGAACAGTTTTCTGTCCGTGATGGACTGCTGCACTATACAGCAGTCAACGGCGACACACCTCGAGTCGTCATTCCTGCTCATATTGATTTGTGATTGCGCATGATGTATGAGTGTCATGATGCCCCAACAAGTGAACGCCGCGGTAGAGAAAATACTTACCTCACGGTGAGTTGTGACTTCTACTGGCCCCGCCATTATGAGTTTGTGCGCAAATGCATTCGCGCTTGCGAAGCTTGTCAACGGGTGAAGCCTAGACCTTCATCCCGCGCACCCTTACAGTCTCTTCCGATTCCGGCAGAGTGTCAGCAGTCCGTATCGATGGATTTCGTCTTCGGGTTTTCAAAGACGTTCACAAGAATACGGGTATTCTTGTGTTTTTTGATTGGTTCAGCAAGATGGTACATCTTGTTGCTGCACCGGAGTCAATCACAGCCCAGGGCTGTGCGCGTGTCACCGATGCTATCTTCCAACTTCACGGGTTACCCCGTGAACTCGTGTCCGATAGGGACCCCCGCTTTACGGCGGAATTCTGGCAATCCGTGTTCCATTCACTTGGAACACGTTTGACGATGTCAACTTCTGATCATCCCGAAACAGATGGTCAAACAGAACGCGTCAACTGCGTCCTCGAAGAGATACTTCGAGGGTATGTCTGCTCGTTTACGAGCTGGAGTGAGTTCTTGCCGATGGCGGAATTCGACATCAACAACTCGGTGCACGCGTCGACAACGCTTACACCGTTTTTCGTGAATGGCCTACGCCATCCACGTTTACCCGCCTCCTTAGAGTGTGACCCCAGTTTAAAGGGGGGTGAACGCGTTCGGGCAAAATCGATCTGGTTCTTGGTCATCACCCGCCGACAAAAGTGTAGACGTGATGGATGCCGATGTCGATGGGATCGATGATGACGATGACGACGACAATACTGGTATTTTTTGCATCGCCAATGACTGCCACAGTGAGAAAGATGACGCCCTCACTGGTGAAGACAACGATCTTTCAGCAGTGCACTCGAAGCGCACTGCCGTTGACAAGAAAGAAACAGAAGAGAAATTATGCTGACTCGCGAAGCGGTTGTCCGCTTCGTTCAAGATTCTATTGCAGACGCGCGATACAAGCAGGAAAGAAATGCAGAAAACATGGAAGATAAAACGTTCTTTAATTTGATGAAGGAGACCTAGTCTTACAGTCTGCAGTAAACCTAACAAAACACGCAGTGACAAGCGTGGGCAGCAGTAAATTACTGCCCAATCCCCCCATCGCTCCATTTCGTGTGTTGCGCCAAAAGGGAAATGCATACACGATGAGCTGCATGGTAGGACGTACGCATCTTGTATTTTTCGTTAGGCGTCTATGCCAGTACTATTAGTACGAGCCCGTTTCGAGAGGCGAAGAACACCTCCGCGGTCGAGAGCCGAGACCACCCTCGAGTAGTCCCGTTTCAACGAGCTAGTCTGGGAGGCTAGAGAAGCGACCTGCTCACGCAGCTAAGCGATGTCTTGACGAGCTGCAACCAGCTCGTCACGAAGAGAACGAGTAAAACGTTCATTTCTCAGGTTCCGCGAGCGCAAACGCGGCACAATCATCGAACGATCGTGCGCTAAGTAATTGTAGCCATACCTTTTAAGATCCTGAAGATCATAACGCCGAGTCCGTTCATGATCCAGGTCATCTTGCAACTGTTCCGTTACAAGCTTCAATTCTTGAAAATCGAGCTGATCCGGCCCTCGAGCCGGATCAGGGATCCTGCCGCCACCACATCATTTGGTGGACTCAAGCGGTAGTCAATGCTTTTTAGTGGAGCGCGTTCAAAACCACTGGACGTGAATGGAGTCCGGACGAGTTACCTCGTCCGCTGGCGTGGATATCCATCGGCGTGGGTCAACTGGGTGCTTCGCGCCCAGCTAATCGTCGATGTTCTGGGTCTCGTTGAGCAATAAGACGAGAATCACCCGCTGCGTTCAAAGAAGGGCCGTCGGAAAACGACCTCACGAACGCGAGTACAGGGATTCCAAATTGTCAATCCTTTTGGACATCTCAGAAGAGAAGCGCGCCCTCCAGTAGGGATCATTAGGGAGGAAGGTCTCCCTAGGGGCACATTTCGAGTTGTCCAGGCAACCTGGACACGAATCACCCCACGAGAGACAGGGTAATCCTGCCTCTCTTGAAAGCCGGTTCAACTTGTGTCGCGCCCCGACGAGATTGCGTTTCTCAAACCTGATGCGAGCTGCATCAAGTTTGGCGAGCCAAGCCTCACGGCCAATACACGTGATGCTGTGGATGAGGGCATTCCATTCGGTGCACCAAGGCTTTCCGTCTCGGACACGGCTACCATTGTACCACTGATGTTCAAAGAACGCATCGGTGAAGAACTCTTCCTCAGCACGGATAGTTTCCGTGCCGGAATCAGGAGGGCAACTTTTCCTGCAATCGCACAACGGGTTCGATCCCGTTCGGTAGTCGTGCCGGCCAACCGGTCCTACTCTCTGGATGGCGGCATCCACGGAGACTCCACTTGATGAGCGTGGTGCAGGACGTTTTGGTCCATGGCCTCTTCATTGGTGCCAGCTCGAGCACTGGCACTAGTGTTACCCCGATCCCTTGATTCACTTCGCTCATGGTGATGCATAGGTGCATCACCGCCATCTCCACGCGTCCGATCGTTGAATGGACTTGTGTGAGGCGGAGACTCATCGGAGTAATCACTCGATCCAAAGATCTCGGTCATGATGCTGCCGCGCTGACCAGAGCCAGTCAGCCTGGCTATCGCAGTGTCCGCCACGGGTGATCCTGAGTCGTGAGGAGTCGCCTTCGAGTCGGATGCATCATCCGACTCGCCGGAATAGATGAGCTCTATTTCAGACTCATCTTGATTACGATTCGAGGTACCCGCTGCAGACGCAACGGATGTACCTGTTGCACGTGGTGACTCACCACGTGGAGGATCCACGACAACAGGCGACGAGTCGCCTGCTGCTGAGGCGTAAGAGGCACTTTCCGCGCCGCACGCATGCGTGCAGCCGCTCTCTTTGCTGCTGCAGTAGCAGCTCGCTTTGTTTTGAAACTATGCGTAGGATTGGCAAATGACTGGAATTTGACCAACAAGCGCTCCCTTTTCCAGAGTGATCCAACGGTGGTCACCCTGTCCCAATTAATTCTAACTCAATTAACGGGTAATTCATGGTTGTGGGGGGGTGTAACGAGGTAGCCCGTTACATGAAATTGACACCGAACGGTGTCTATTGGAATATTGTCTATTATGACAATATCCTACCGATACTATCCGGGATGGATAATATTGCAGGAATATCATCTCCTTTTGGATTCTATCCATGCGCTGCTTAAAAATTGGTTGATATAAGACATACCACTCATTGCGCGCGTATAGCAGCGATTGGTGGCAATCTATGGTTGATGAGCAGGTTGTCGTCATACGACGGCGTAGTTTAAAATAGGTAGATAAAGACTAAAGTTTTGTTGATAGCTTAACTGTATTAAATACAGTTCTCTTTTTACCCTTTACTTGACCGAGTCATTAAGTAGATTAGCTTCCTCTGCACGTACTAGTGTACGTGAAGTTTCGCGGCACCCCAAACAAAGGGTGCCTCATTACAGTCCTACCGTTGACTGGTCTCTTCCTGGTGCATTGGCGAGATGAGGCCCTGCCGCTGACTGATCCCCGTCTGTTGCATCGGCGACCTCTGCCGCGGTGCCTCCGGGATAGTGTCACCACGAGCATCTCCGCCTCCAGCACCTAGAGATGAACTGTCGCAGGCCGGCTGCGTGGCCCAAGCGACTACTTTCTGGAGAGCCGTGGGTTGGCCTCCCGGTTCCGTCGCCGCAGCCCCCGCTGGCTGAGAAGCGGCGGAGATAGCGTTGTAACTAAGTTTCGCCGTCACGTCGTCTTGTGACAGAGGCTCTTGGCGTCTGGTAGACCCCAGAGGCCTCCCATTACTCCCTGTCTCGGGGTGAAGGTTAAAAGGATCCGTGCTAGTCGTCGAGCGACTGAAGCCTTAGCTGTCACCAGCTCTAACTGTTCTTATCTCTGAAATTGATTGGTTAACGGCCTAAATTCAAATTGACCTATGATAATGTGAAACGACGTCAACCCGCGACTGATCGAGGCAAAAAATAAATGCATTTGTAACAATTGACTCCGCGAATGGACTGCGGCTTGAAAAGTATGTCGATGTGCGTCGGAATGCAGGAACACGGCACCGAATATAAACGTCAGAAATGCTCTAGTGATGCTGAGTAGCTTTTACTCGCTGTGAAGTGGTCGTACTGTAACGGGGCACCCTGAAGCTTGTACTGGTGACAGTACAAGCTACTTATTCTGATAACAGAATAAGGCGGCGCCTCGTAACTTCACGTACACTCGTACGTGCAGAGGAAGACGGTAAGAAGAAGCGAGTACTCGGTTAGAGTAAAAAGTAGAACTGTATTTATAATAGTTAATGTCTGCAATAAATCACTATTTATCTTCATCTAACTATGACTAAATACAAATGTGTAAATCAGTTATCTGCTCACCACTCATTGCGTGCGTCTGTCGTGGCGCGTCTTCGTTGGTTGATATAATGGCCTATATCAACCAATTAGGAACTACTCGGAAGTGCTACAGAATATTGTCCTTATGACAATATTCTGAGAATATAACTCTTATAGTTATATTCTATTAACAATTTCTTATAAATTGTTATGTAACGATTCACCCCGTTACATCACCCCCCCCTTAACCATCAGTCACTTTAGTGACTGATTGACTAAATGGATACTCGTCCCAAATCATTTGGGACGGGGTTTGCACCTTGTTGGTCCGCGTCCACTTTCCAACATCTCATCGCATGGTAAACAAGCCCATGCGATGCGCGAGCAAGGCCGCCGAGAGCGCGTCTGCACGTCTCTGTGCGGACGCCGAAGCAGAAACTACAGCAACTGATATCCCATCGGTTGCTGAATCGACTCAGCCTGTATCACCTGGTGATGCAGGCGCTGGTCATGAAGACACTCGTGTCTTCACAGAGTACGAGCTCGGTGTCTCGTACTCTCCTGATACGGATGACGGATCCGTATCGACGGCAATTGAATCCAAGCCGCCTGCCAAGCGTGGCATGGACGATGCTTTGCGTCGCAGCATCTTTGGTTCATCTGATGAGTCAGATGAACCATCGCCAAGCGAAGGCGCTCGAGGTCGCGAGACTCGGGCGCTAATAGTGGTGTCGGTTCTCCTATGGACACCACTTCACAGCGGAGGTGCCAGTACTTCTGTCGGCACGTCGCAGGAAGAGCGGGACCGCAATGTGTTGCGTCTCGCTCCAGAAAAGAAGGCATGGATGCCTCCTAAATCCGTCATGGATCACTTGTCGGCGACGACGAGTGATCGTTATCGAACACGATTGTTCGATTCGTCAGAGATCCATCACCTTGACCCCAGCGCGAAAGACTATCGCGCTGAACATGAGTTCTTCATCGATGCTTTCTTCAGACATCGATGGTACAGTGGGAATCACAAACGTGATGGTCCTCACTACTTCAGGCGTGGAACGCCTACATCCATAATCTCGAGGATGTAGGTCGTGACGCTTGGAACGACAAACTTATCAAAGCTCGTGATAAGTTTGAAAAGCGAACCCCGACAGGTGCACGCTATAAGCTGCATCGTCTGTCAAGGGAGAAAGGATTACCCTGCCTCTCTTGGGGAGACTCGTGCCCATGTTGTGTGAACAACTCTGCACGAGGCACCTAAGGAGGCTTACCTCCTTACCAGCCCGTGGTGGCGCGTACGTGTCTCTACTGAGATGTACGAAGGGATTGACAACCTGAAATCCCTTTACGACCGTGCCGGGAAGACTTTCTCCGGCGGTCCTTCTGCGGCACAGGATGTGCCGCGTCGTACTGCTCGACCAGACCCAGTACGTCAACCATCAGTGGGAGCGGGGCTCCCAAGAATCCCAGGACGGGGGATAGCCGCGCCACCGGACGAGGTAACTCGTCCGACGTCCGTTCACGTCGCGGTGGTTCAACAGCTGCTCTACTAGATAGCGCTGGCCACCGCGAGAGTCCTCTAATGGAGGTGGAGGAGGAGGAAAGACGCTCTCCACACGATCATGTGGATCGGTGTGTTCCCGAGCTTCTTTGATCGCGTAACGCAAGGGTTACGCGACGATCTCGAGCATGAGCGGAATAGGCGTCTCCAGATGGTGGACACTGCCTCGAAGCATCGAGCTGAGTTTGCCTTTGCTCAGCTTGAGGAACGAGAGATCTCTGACATCTCTTCGTGACGAGCTAAGGGTAGCTCGTGGGATTGTTGATCGGTCTCGGGCTGAGATAACTGCTCTTCAGACCCTTGTTGATGCCCACCATCGGGAGCACAAGGCTCTCTGCGAGATGCTTGAGCGCAAGGGCGTTCTTCATCGGAAGAAGCAGCGTACTGATGGTACGGCTTAAGCCGACCAACGTAAAACGTGGGATGCGTTCGCATCTTACGTGGTAACTCGATCGTGTATGCATTGCCTAGGCGGTGCAATACACGAAATGGGCCAATGTACTTGGGTAGTAGTTTACTGCTACCCAAGTTAGTCACTACATGTTTTGGTAGATTAACCGTAGACAGTAGGACTAAGTCACCTTTATTAAATAAAGAGTGTTTGCCCTTCCATTCTTGTCAGCGTTTTGCTTTTTGCTTATCCACCGCTTCGGCGATGGAGTCTTGCACAAAACGGACTACCGTTTCACGAGCCAGTATGAACTCATCTGATGACTCGTTAGCTTCAGTGTGCTGTGAGCGCACTGCAGCAACAACAACCTTTTCTTCAGTGAGGGCTTCCGCACTCTCACTGGGATCATTGTCTTCAGTGAGGGCTTCCGCACTCTCACTGGCATCATCTTCTTCGATATCGATGTTATCGATATCGGCATCAAACGCAATGACTTCTTCGTCAGAGCGTGATGAGCGTGAACCAAATCGGTTTTTGCTCGCGCGAGTCCCTCCCCCCTTAAACCAGAGTTACACTCTAGTAAGGTGGGTACGCGGATGGCGCAAGCCATTCACGTAAAACGGTGTATGTGTCGTGGACGCATGCACCGAGTTGTTGATGGCAAACTCTACCATTGGCAAAAACTCACTCCAACTCTTAAAGGAGTGTACGTATCCTCGAAGTATCTCTTCAAGGACACGATTGGCACGTTCCGTCTGACCATCTGACTCTGGATGATCAGATGTTGACATCTTCAAGCGCGTTCCGAGTGATTTGAACACGGAACGCCAGAAATCAGCAGTGAATCGTGGATCTCTGTCTGATACGAGTTCACGGGGCAACCCATGAAGTCGGAAGATGGTGTCAATAAAGACACAAGCACAGCCACTTGCCGTGATTGTCTCTGGTACAGCCACAAGGTGTACCATTTTGCTGAATCTGTCAACAAATACGAGAATACCCGTATTCCCGCGTGCGTCTTTGGGTAACCCGAAGACGAAATCCATTGAGATGGATTCCCAGCACTCAGCCGGAACCGGTAGAGGCTGTAAAGGTGCACGCAGTGAAGGACTTGACTTCACTCGTTGGCAGACTTCGCATGCGCGAACATACTTTCGCACAAACTGATACTGGCGGGGCCAGTAAAAGTCTCGACTTACCGTGAGATATGTTTTCTCTCGGCCACGATGTCCTCCTATAGGAGCATCGTGATACTCGAAACATGATCCGCAAACGCAGATCAGTATCATCTGGAATGACAACACGTGGTGTGTCACCAGAAACGGCTGTATAGTACAGTAAACCGTTACGAGTAGTGTATCGATCTGATGCAGATCGATACGCAGACGACAATCGTTTCAACGATTCTCGAGATGGTTGGGAGAGATGTGACAACAACTTCACTATCTCACCATCTTGGGCGTATGCCCGCCTCACATCATCATACAACGTTGTAGATGGAACTGAGGACGTCATAACCGCAACAGTGACTGTCTCACTGTTGGGTTTCGCGACTGTTTCAAAGTCGGGACGACGTGAGAGTGCATCAGCGACGACATTAAGTCGTCCTGGTTTGTACTCGACCGTAAAGTTGTATTCTGCAAAGAATGACAACCACCGCGCCATTCGTTGTGAAAGGTGCGGGCTGTTCACTGCCGTGCGTAAGGACGCATGGTCAGTGTAAACAACGAAGGGTCTATCTCCTAATAGATAGACTCTGAACTTCGCGAGTGCATACTTCATGGCAAGGAGTTCCTTGTCATGCACTGGATAGTTCCGCTCAGCTGGTTGCAGCTGACGCGACTGATAGCAGACGACGCGTTCAACGCCTTCAAGGTCGTACTGCATTAATGCACAGCCGATTGCGAAATCGCTGGCATCACAGACCACATGAAATGGCCTGTCCTGATCGGCTATTGCTAGGACTGGGGATTGTATCAAGCTCTGCTTGATACCCTCAAAAGAGCGTTGACATTCAGCGTTCCATAACCACCTCTCGTTCTTTTTCAACAAACGAGAGAGGTGTACAGTCATCTCGGCGTAATTGCGTGAATACTTATGCAAATACGCCGCTAGCCAAGGAATTTTCGAAGACCTTTGACATCGACCGGCACAGGCCAGTCGGTGATCGCCTTGATCTTTTCGGGATCAGGACGTACACCGTTCTTACCAACGATGCACCCAAGAAGTGGTATTTCGCTTGCTGCAAATATACACTTCTTGAGGTTAGCATACAATTGATGCTTTCGCATGATTGTAAGAACTTGTCGGACGTGGTACCTGTGAACCTCAACGTCCGACTTTCCATCCATAGCTCGACTATGGATGAATACGTCATCGAAATAACTCGGCGCGAACTCTCGTACTGGTCTCAACAGATGTGATACACATCTGTTGAACGTGGCAGGGGCATTACTGAGCCCTTGTGGCATTACTAGCCATTCCCAGAGCATGCCGCTAGGCGTGCTAACTGCGGTATAGGGTATATCCCGTTCCCGCATTAGGATTTGATAGAAGCCATCCATCAAATCCATGGACGAAAAGATGGTACTCTTTGACATACCATCAATGATTACGTCCTTCCTCGGTATCGGCGTCTGAGCCGGTACCGTTGCAGCGTTCAATTTGTTAAACGCGTGCACTATCCGCCACCCTCCTGTTGCTTTTCGCACACAGAAGGTCGGAGAGCTATGTGGGGAAGTTGATTCCCTCACATGGCCCGCTGCTAAACGATCGGCAAAGAACTTGTCGATCGCAAGTACTTGTTCACGAGGCAGTGGCCACTGCTTCATGACACAGTACTTCGAGCCTGGTTTAAGCTCGACTTCGTGTCGAATACCTTTATCCTTCGGTAATTCGCACGGAACAGTTTCAGGGAATACATCCTTGAATTCAACCAAATCTTCATAGAGAGGATTTTCCTTGAGCGATTCCCATGATTGGGACTCATATCGCTCAATTCGTGTCTTTTCATCTAGGACACTCTCGTCCATAGATGAACTACTGAGAACTCTCTCGTTCTCAGTAAACACTGTTGCTGACCTTATGTCGGTTACATACTCGTCGTCAGCGACGAGTATGCAGATCTGCTTGACTTTGCCACTACGCAGATCACGCAAGAACCTTTTATGTTCGAGCGTTGGCAACTGAGTGATCTCCGAAGTTAACTTCGGAGGCGCAATCAGATCAAGTGTATAAGCGCCTACACATGATCCGTTATTGACTATGACATTCAATGTCTCTGTCATTTCCTGGGGACTTATTCCCTCAGGCTTCGAAGGACTTATTCCTTCGTCTTCCCGGGGACTTATTCCCGCGGGTTTCGGGGAACTTATTTCCGCCGTATTTGTAATCTTGGGACTTATTCCCTTTACTTCCTCTAGCTGGGGTTGCGCAACCACAGCGAGATCCTCTACGAAAGACTCTCCAGTCGATCTAGGATTATCGTTTCGCTTAACCTGAGCGATCGATTGTTTCTCTTCTAGATGTTCCCCTCTAGGGATACATCTTTGTCCCAGTCCACCCGACTTATTCGAGTGGTGGACCTTCGGCGCAGCCTGTGTTTCCTCACAGCCGCCGGAACTTTGCTCCGAAGTGTAACCGTTTGGTACACTAAGGTTTTGTGCAGTCGTACTAACGACCGTACCACAAGTGAGGCCATCGCACTCACTCGTAGTACATCCACACGCTTGTGGACGCTCCAAAACGTTCATCAGATGGCCATCTGATGAACAAGCGGCAGGCATCGTTACTGTCCGATGTTGCCAGTTTACCCGTGGTTCGTACCTTCTGAGCCACGGTATTCCAAGGATGACATCAAATTTGTCATCCAAATCCAATACGATAAAGTCATCGTCGTATTGGGTATTTTCTAGCGTATAGTGAATCTTCACTATACGCTTCATGACGGTTACGGATGCGCCTGTCGCAAGACGTACCGTCATCCTCGTAGGAGGTGTGTCACATTCACTGAATTTAAAGTGACCATCTTCTAGCGATTGGCGTCGCACAAAATTGTTGGACGCCCCACAATCGACTAGAGCTCGAAGGGACAACTTATTCGTCACTTCGAGTTTCAAGGTAATGAGTGAGATCTCATTACCTAGAGCAGCAACGCACAATGTCTGTGTGTTGGGAGCAACCTTCATCAAGAGGCCTACAAATTCTCTTGACGTTGCTGGATCAGTAGGGTGCTCCGCACCTACTGATCCTGTCCGTTTTTTCGGTCCATCCCGTTGTTGCGTCTTTGCACCAACTGCGGACCCTCGTCCCTGCCCCTTTCTCATGGGTGGACGGTCACTACGCCCAGTGTCGCGAGACACTGGACGAGGGGCACTACACTCGTAAGCGTAGTGTCCTGTCTTTTGACATCTGTTGCATCTCTGCAACTTCTTGTAGCCTGTAGAGCGAGCCTTCTCGCTCTCTACATAACAGAGTTCCATCGGCTCTGGACCTCCGTTGTCATATCGTCTCGGTTGACGATATGATGTCGAGCTGGCGCGAGCCTGTCTCAGACTGAAGTCTTCCTGCTCCGCAATGGAAATGGCTTGTTCTAGTGAATCTAGTTCAAGCCGGAACAGGTGAGTCTTGACGGGACCATCCGCAAGACCCTGCATGAACACCGAAACCAACGTGTGTTCATCCACCGGATTGGAACTTATACAACTCGTGAGATGTCGTATATGTTGAGCGTAAGCGTGCACATCACGCTTACCCTGCTTGAGCTTCAAGAGTTCGGTTCGAGCTCTGAACTCAGCTCTAGGCGGTTCAAACGTTTGTCTGAGCCGCGACTTGAAGACTTCCAACGACCCAAACGCGTATGGGTCGTGCAGCTTGAGCCCCAGTGCCCAAGTCTTGGCACGTCCTGCCAGATTTGACTGGGCAAATGCAACTTGCATATCCCCGTCGTCGATGCGACGCGCCCTTATGGCGTCATCCAATTCGACGAACCATCTCAAGAGGGAGTCTTCTTCGACCCCCCTATACTTTGAGATGTCAATCTTCAAAGTCTCGGGCCGACGCGAGTGCATCGACCCGCCAGCAGCAGCCTGCTGCTGTCTCAACAGTTCAAACTGTTGAGCACCTTGTTCTCTCAACAACTCTGCTTGTTGAGAACCTTGTTGGTGAAGCAAGGCTACTTTCTCGCGTTCTGCGTCAAGTTCATTTTGAATGAACTTGGCGATAGTAGCATGTTGGGCATCTCTATTGAGAGCCTCTAGCATGACGCTAACAGCATGGATGCCCATGGTCGAACCCATTCGTTCAACCGCATCCCATTCGACATCGCTCAAATGGGAGTAGCCGTCACGCGTAGCGTGAAAGCTTTGGTCATCTTCATCATCCAACATATTCATGTTGGATGTGAACGCGGTCCTTGGACGGACTACGAAGTGCTACCAGGTGTAACGGGGCACCCTGAAGCTTGTACTGGTGACAGTACAAGCTACTTATTCTGATGACGGAATAAGGCGGTGCCTCGTGACTTCACGTACACTCGTACGTGCAGAGGAAGACGGTAAGAAGAAGCGAGTACTTGGTCAAAGTAAAAAGTAGAGCTGTATTTATCATAGTTAATGCCTGTTAATAAATCACTGTTCATCCTCATCTAACTATGTCTAAATACAAATGTGTAGATCAGTTATCTGCTCACCACTCATTGCGTGCGTCTGTCGTGGCGCGTCTTCGTTGGTTGATATAATGGCCTATATCAACCAATTAGGAACTACTCGTAAGTGCTACAGAATATTTATCCTTATGACAATATTCTGAGAATATAACTCTTTTAGTGATATTCTATTAACAATTTCTTAGAAATTGTTATGTAACGATTCACCCCGTTACAGAGTGTGCGTCGGAATGCAGGAACACGGCACCGAATATGAACGTCAGAAATGCTCTAGTGATGCTGAGTAGCTTTTACTCGCTGTGCAGTCAGTGGTCGCACGGTCTTCGACGAAGCACGTTGGTTAGTCACAATCCAGCCGGCAAGCCGACTTCGGTAAAATCAACCTGTCTCCAACCACAAAGTTCACCAAAGGATGTCAAGACGATGTTGTAATCAAAAGATGTCTCCTTGCTGATGAAGAGTATGACGTCCGGGTTGGTTCTTGATTTTGATGGTCTGCAAGAAGGCTGAAAGGCTGAGACATCGCAACTTGCAACCAACAGGCCGGCAAAGGTCGCATTCGCCTGTCCAGGTCGTTACCGACTTTCTGACCTTCAACAAGCAAGCGTTTTCTTCAGCAAGTACGTCATGAGCGGGTAGAAGTTCGTCTTTTCAGCGACGAAACGGCTTATAGCTCGATCCATTCGATTCAAGCCCGTCCGAAGGTATGTCGCTTCGCTTTGTCATTCTGCAACTTACCAAGTTCTTCCCAGTCTCCCACACCTTCACACTATCCGTCCAAGATGAACCTCCTCATTTGCCTCGTGCTCACTGCTGTCGCTACGACGACCACCTACGGACAAGCTCCGGCAGGTGCTGCTGCACGGTCTAACGAACTTCTCGATGGCCTCAAAGTACTTTCAGATCTCGTCACGGATAAGGACAGCAAAGTCGTATACGGACACCACCATGTGCGGGGCGATTAGGCCTTCGGCCAAGCTCTTCGTTCGACCACGAGGAATCATCCGACCAAGACTGGTGTGACCGAGACCGTGGTGGGCGGAGCACATTTTGAGAGACAAGGGGCTCAAGCTTCGTCCCAAAAACCTGTTCTACAGGGCGACTCTCTCTCTTTTTGTTGAAACGATCCGAGACAGAGACGCACACGTGTAGGCTAGTAAAAGGGTAACGCGACACCAATGTAGCCCACTTTCGAATTTCGTTCTGCCATCAATACCTCTTATGCTGGAATCATCTCTCTCATCAAAATGCATTCTGTAGACTTCGTGTGCCAGACTCCTACGATACGCACCTCGACCTCCTCTATCCTTGCACGTACACGGGTTCTTTCTCCACATTTCGATACTATGCAGAGTATAGATAGCGCAATCATAAGCACTGGGCGGCAGCGTAAGTTCTGTGCCAAGCTTGCGACAAGCAGTGCGGACAGTATCCGCACATTCTGTTTGACACTAGTTGATACCATTGTCCCCCGGATCATTCCCTTCATCCGCGTGAACATCATTCGTGATGGGGTTCATGGATCTGCTTGGTGCATCACGGCATAACAACGAGAATGTCACAAATGGGCACGCTTCGTTGGTTGTGCTGCTTGAAGAGTGCGAAGTAAGTAGAGTCTCTTTCTATCCCTCATTCCATCCGGAAAACAACGAGTGCCAGCTTGTAGCGCGCGTCTGCGTAGTTGAAGCTGTCACAGCGTTGCGTGAAGATGATGAAAACGGATCTTGTCAATCTTGCGATACTGGAAGCCGCTCACTACTTGCACGTTGATGTGTGACGTCACCACTATTCGTCATGTACTGTAACGGGGCACCCTGAAGCTTGTACTGGTGATAGTACAAGCTACTTATTCTGATGACAGAATAAGGCGGTGCCGCGTACTTCACGTACACTCGTACGTGCAGAGGAAGACAATAAGAAGAAGCGAGTAATTGGTTAAAGTAAAAAGTAGAACTTTATTTAGCATAGTTAATGTCTGCAATAAATCACTATTTATCTTCATCTAACTATGTCTATATGCAAATGTGCATACCAACTATCTGCTCACCACTCATTGCGGTCGTCTGTCGTTGCGCGTCTTCGTTGGTTGATATAATGGCCTATATCAACCAATTAGGAACTACTCGTAAGTGCTACAGAAATTTGTCCTTATGACAATATTCTGAGAATATCACTCTTATAGTTATATTCTAATAACAATTTCTTATAAATTGTTATGTAACGATTCACCCCGTTACATCACCCCCCCTTAACCATCAGTCACTTTAGTGACTGATTGACTAAATGGATACTCGTCCCAAATCATTTGGGACAGGGTTTGCACTTGTTGGTCCGAGTCCACAGTCCATCAATTTCATCGCATGCTAAACAAGCCCATGCGATGCGCGAGCAAGGCCGCCGAGAGCGCATCTGCACGTCTCTGTGCAGACGCCGAAGCAGAAACCACAGCAACCGATGTCTCATCGGTTGCTGAAGCGACTCAGCCTGTGTCACTTGGTGATACAGGCGCTGGTCATGAAGACACTCATGTCTTCACAGAGTATGAGCTCGGTGTCTCATACTCTCCTGATACGGAAGACGAATCCGTATCGACGGCGATCGAATCCAAGCCGCCTGCCAAGCGTGGAATGGATGATGCTACGCGTCGTAGCGTCTTTGGTTCGTCTGATTCGTCAGATGAACCATCGCCGAAGCGAAGGCGCTCGAGGTCGCGAGACTCGGGCGCTAACAGTGGTGTCGGTTCTCCTATGGACACCACTTCACAGCGAGGTGCCAGTACTTCTGTGGGCACGTCGCAGGAAGAGCGGGACCGCAATGTGTTGCGTCTCGCTCCTGAGAAGAAGGCATGGATGCCTCCCAAATCCGTCATGGATCACTTGTCGTCGCCGACAAGTGATCGTTATCGAACACGGTTGTTCGATTCGTCAAGGATCCATAACCTTGATCCCAGTGCGAAAGACTATCGCGCTGAACATGAATTCTTCATCGATGCTTTCTTTAGACATCGATGGTACAGTGGGAATCACAAACGTGATGGTCCTTCACTACTTCAGGCGTGGAACGCCTACATCCATAACCTCGAGGATGTAGGTCGTGACGCTTGGAACGACAAACTTATCAAAGCTCGTGATAAGTTTGAAAAGCGAACCCCAACAGGTGCACGCTACAAGCTGCATCGTCTGTCAAGGGAGAAAGGATTACCCTGCCTCTCTTGGGGAGACTCGTGCCCATGTTGTGTGAACAACTCTGCACGAGCACCTAAGGAGGCTTACCTCCTTACTAGCCCGTGGTGGCGCGTACGTATCTCTACTGAGATGTACGAAGGGATTGACAACCTGAAATCCCTTTACGACCGTGCCGGGAAGACTTTCTCCGGCGGTCCTTCTGCGGCACAGGATGTGCCGCATCGTACTGCTCGACCAGACCCAGTACGTTAACCATCAGTTGGAGCGGGGCTCCCAAGTATCCCAGGACGGGGGATAACCGCGCCACCGGACGAGATAACTCGTCCGACGTCCGTTAACGTCGCGGTGGTTCAACAGCTGCTCAACTAGATAGCGCTGGCCACCGCGAGAGTCCTCTAATGGAGGTGGAGGAGGAGGGAAGACGCTCTCCACACGATCATGTGGATCGGTGTGTTCCCGAGAGCTTCTTTGATCGCGTAACGCAAGGGTTACGCGACGATCTCGAACATGAGCGGGACAGGCGTCTCCAAATGGCGGACACTGCCTCGAAGCATCGAGCTGAGTTTGCCTTTGCTCAGCTTGAGAACGAGAGATCTCTGACATCTCTTCGTGACGAGCTACGGGTAGCTCGTGGAATTGTCGATCGGTCTCGGGATGAGATATCTGCTCTTCAGACCCTTGTCGATGCGCACCATCGGGAGCACAAGGCTCTCTGCGAGATGCTTGAGCGCAAGGGCGTTCTTCATCGGAAGAAGCAGCGTACTGGTGGTACGGCTTAAGCCGACCAACGTAAAACGTGGGATGCGTTCGCATCTTACGTGGTAACTCGATCGTGTATGCATTGCCTAGGCGGTGCAATACACGAAATGGGCCGACGTACTTGGGTAGAAGTTTACTACTACCCAAGTTAATCACTACATGCTTTGGTAGATTAACCGTAGCCAGTAGGACTAAGTCACCCTTATTGAATAAAAGAGTGTTTGCCCTCCTATTCTTGTCTGCGTTTTGATTTTGCCTATCCACCGCTTCGGCGATGGAATCTTGCACAAAACGGACTACCGTTTCACGAGCCAGTATGAACTCATCTGCTGGCTCGTTATCTTCAGTGCGCTGTGAGTGCACTGCAGCGACAACAATCTTTTCTTCAGTGAGGGCTTCCGCGCTCTCACTGGCATTATCTTCTTCGATATCGATGTTATCGATATCGGCATCATACGCAATGACCTCTTCGTCAGAGCGTGATGAGCGTGAACCCAATCGGCTTTTGCTCGCGCGAGTCCATTCCCCCTTAAACCAGAGTCACACTCTAGCAAGGTGGGTACACGCGGATGGCGTAAGCCATTCACGTAAAACGGTGTATGTGTCGTGGACGCATGCACCGAGTTGTTGATGGCAAACTCTACCATTGGCAAAAACTCACTCCAACTCTTAAAGGCGTGTACGTATCCTCGAAGTATCTCTTCGAGGACACGATTGGCACGTTCCGTCTGACCATCTGACTCTGGATGATCAGATGTAGACATCTTCAAGCGCGTTCCGAGTGATTTGAACACGGAACGCCGGAAATCAGCAGTGAATCGTGGATCTCTGTCTGATACGAGTTCACGGGGCAACCCATGAAGTCGGAAGATGGTGTCAATAAAGACACAAGCACATCCACTTGCCGTGATTGTCTCTGGTACAGCCACAAGGTGTACCATTTTGCTGTAATTGTCAACAAATACGAGAATACCCGTGTTCCCGCGTGCGTCTTTGGGTAACCCGAAGACAAAATCTATTGAGATGGATTCCCAGCACTCAGCCGGAACCGATAGAGGCTGTAAAGGTGCACGCAGTGAAGGACTTGACTTCACTCGTTGACAGACTTCGCATGCGCAAATGTACATGCGCACAAACTGATACTGGCGGGGCCAGTAAAAGTCTCGACTCACCGTGAGATATGTTTTCTCACGGCCACGATATCCTCCTATAGGAGCATTGTGATACTCGAACATGATCCGCAAACGCAGATCAGTATCATCTGGAATGACAACACGTGGTGTGTCACCAGAAACGGCTGTATAATACAGTAAACCGCTGTGAGTAGTGTATCGATCTGATACAGATCGA
Organism: Peronospora matthiolae; assembly: GCA_921007115.2. Classification (NCBI taxonomy): domain Eukaryota; phylum Oomycota; class Peronosporomycetes; order Peronosporales; family Peronosporaceae; genus Peronospora; species Peronospora matthiolae. The sequence continues at coordinate 54,316 of CAKLBY020000124.1, read as the reverse complement.
TACGCAGACGACAATCGTTTCAACGATTCTCGAGATGGCTGTGCGAGATGTGTCAACAGCTTCACAATCTCACCATCTTGGGCATATGCCCGCCTCACATCATCATGCAACGTTGTAGATGGGACTGAGGACGTCATAACCGCAACAGTGACTGCCTCACTGTTGACTTTCACGACTGTTTCAAAGTAGGGAAGACGTGAGAGTGCATCAGCGACGACATTAAGTCGTCCTAGCTTGTACTCAACCGTAAAGTTGTATTCTGCAAAGAATGACAAGCACCGCGCCATTCGTTGTGAAAGGTGCGGGCTATTCACTGCCGTGCGTAATGACGCATGGTCAGTGTAAACAATGAAGGGTCTATCTCCTAATAGATAGACTCTGAACTTCGCGAGTGCATACTTCATGGCAAGGAGTTCCTTGTCATGCACTGGATAGTTCCGCTCAGCTGGTTGCAGCTGACGCGACTGATAGCAGACGACGCGTTCAACGCCTTCAAGATCGTACTGCATGAACGCGCAGCCGATTGCGAAATCGCTGGCGTCACATACCACATGAAATGGCCTGTCCTGATCGGCAATCGCTAGTACTGGGGATTGTAATAAGCTCTTCTTGATACCATCAAAGGAGCGCTGACATTCAGCGTTCCATAACCACATCTCATTCTTTTTCAACAAACGAGAGAGGTGCACAGTCATCTCGGCGTAATTGCGTGAATACTTATGCAAATACGCCGCCAGCCCAAGGAATTTTCGAAGACCTTTGACATCGACCGGCACAGGCCAGTCGGTGATCGCCTTGATCTTTTCGGGATCAGGACGTACACCGTTCTTACCAACGATGCACCCAAGAAGTGGTATTTCGCTTGCTGCAAATATACACTTCTTGAGGTTTGCATACAATTGATGCTTTCGCATGATTGTAAGAACTTGTCGGACGTGGTACCTGTGAACCTCAACGTCCGACTTTCCATCCATAGCTCGACTATGGATGAATACGTCATCGAAATAACTCGGCGCGAATTCTCGTACCGGTCTCAACAGATGTGATACACATCTGTTGAACGTGGCAGGGGCATTACTAAGCCCTTGTGGCATTACTAGCCATTCCCAGAGCATGCCGCTAGGCGTGCTCACTGCGGTATAGGGTATATCCCGTTCTCGCATAAGGATTTGATAGAAGCCATCCATCAAATCCATGGACGAAAAGATGGTACTCTTTGACATACCATCAATGATTACGTCCTTCCTTGGTATCGGCGTTTGTGCCGGTACCGTTGCAGCATTCAACTTGTTAAATGCATGCACTATCCGCCACCCTCCTGTTGCTTTTCGCACACAGAAGGTCGAAGAGCTATGTGGGGAAGTTCATTCCCTCACATGACCCGCAGCTAAACGATCGGCAAAGAACTTGTCGATCGCAAGTACTTGTTCACGAGGCAGTGGCCACTGCTTCATGACGCAGTACTTCGAGCCTGGTTTAATCTCGACCTCGTGTCGAATACCTTTATCCTTCGGTAATCCGCACGGAACAGTTTCAGGGAATACGTCCTTGAATTCAACCAAATCTTCATAGAGAGGATTTGTCTTGAGCGATTCCCACGATTGGGAGTCATATCGCTCAATTCGTGTCTTTTCATCTAGGACACTCTCGTCCATAGATGAACTACTGAGAACTCTCTCGTTCTCAGTAAACATTGTTGCTGACCTTATGTCGGTTACACACTCGTCGTCAGCGACGAGTATGCAGATCTGCTTGACTTTGCCACTACGCAGATCACGCAAGAACCTTTTATGTTCGAGCGTTGGCAACTGAGTGATCTCCGAAGTTAACTTCGGAGGCGCAATCAGATCAAGTGTATAAGCGCCTACACTTGATCCGTTATTGACTATGACATTTAATGTCTCTGTCATTTCCTAAGGACTTATTCCCACAGGCTTCGAAGGACTTATTCCTTCGGCTTCCCGGGGACTTATTCCCTCGGGTTTCGGGGAACTTATTACCACCGTATTTGTATCATCGGGACTTATTCCCTTAACTTTCTCTAGCTGTGGTCGCGCAACCACAGCGAGATCCTCTACGAAAGACTCTCCAGTCGATCTAGGATTATCGTTTCGCTTTACCTGAGCGATCGATTGTTTCTCTTCTAGATGTTCCCCGCTAGGGATACATCTTTGTCCCAGTCCACTCGACTTATTCGAGTGGTGTACCTTCGGTGCAGCCTGTGTTTCCTCACAGCCGCCGGAACTTTGCTCCGAAGTGTAACCGTTTGTTACACTAAGGTTTCGTGCAGTCGTACTAACGACCGTACCACAAGTGAGGCCATCGCACTCACTCGTAGGACATCCACACGCTTGTGGACGCTCCAAAACGTTCATGAGATGGCCATCTGATGAACAAGCGGCAGGCATCGTTACTGTTCGATGTTGCCAGTTTACCCGTGGTTCGTACCTTCTGAGCCACGGTATTCCAAGGATGACATCAAATTTGTCATACAAATCCAATACGATAAAGTCATCGTCATATTGGGTATCTTCTAGCGTATAGTGAATCTTCACTATACGCTTCATGACGGTTACGGATGCGCCTGTCGCAAGACGTACCGTCATCCTCGTAGGAGGTGTGTCACATTCACTGAAGTTGAAGTGACCATCTTCTAGCGATTGGCGTCGCACAAAATTGTTGGACGCCCCACAATAGACTAGAGCTCGAAGGGACAACTTATTCGTCACTTCGAGTTTCAAGGTAATGAGTGAGTCCTCATTACCTAGAGCAGCAACGCACAACGTTTGTGTGTTGGGAGCAACCTTCATCAAGAGGCCTACAAATTCTCTTGACGTTGCTGGACCAGTAGGGTTCTCCGCACCTACTGATCCTGTCCGTTTTTTGACGGTCCATCCCGTTGTTGCGTCTTTGCACCAACAGCGGACCCGCGTCCCTGCCCCTTTCTCATGGGTGGACGGTCACTACGCCCAGTGTTGCGAGACACTGGACGAGGGGCACTACACTCGTAAGCGTAGTGTCCTGTCTTCTGACATCTGTTGCATCTCTGCAACTTCTTGTAGCCTGTAGAGCGAGCCTTCTCGCTCTCTACATAACAGAGTTCCATCGGCTCTGAACCTCCGTTGTCATATCGTCTCGGCTGACGATATGATGTCGAGCTGGCGCGAGCCTGTCTCAGACTGAAGTCTTCCTGTTCCGCAATGGAAATGGCTTGTTCTAGTGAATCTAGTTCAAGTCGGAACAGGTGATTCTTGACGGGAACATCCGCAAGACTCTGCATGAACACCGAAACCAACGTGTGTTCATCCACCGGGTCGGAACGTATACAACTCGTGAGATGTCGTATGTGTTGGGCGTAAGCGTGCACATCACGCTTACCTTGTTTGAGCTTCAAGAGTTCAGTTCGAGCTCTGAACTCAGCTCTAGGAGGTTCATACGTTTGTCTGAGCCGCGACTTGAAGACTTCCAACGACCCAAACGCATATGGGTCGTGCAACTTGAGCCCCAGTGCCCAAGTCATGGCACGTCCTGCCAGATTTGACTGGGCAAATGCAACTTGCATATCCCCGTCGTCGATGCGACGCGCCCTTATGGCGTCATCCAATTCGACGAACCATCTCAAGAGGGAGTCCTCTTCGACTCCCCTATACTTGGAGATGTCAATCTTCAAGGACTCGGGTCGACACGAGTGCATCGACCCGCCAGCAGCAGCCTGCTGCTGTCTCAACAGTTCAAACTGTTGAGCACCCTGTTCTCTCAACAACTCTGCTTGTTGAGAGCCTTGTTGGTGAAGCAAGGCTACTTACTCGCGTTCAGCGTCAAGTTAATTTTGAATGAACTTGGCGATAGTAGCATGTTAGGCATCTCTATTGAGAGCCTCTAGCATGACGCTTACAGCACGGATGCCCATGGTTGAACCCATCCGTTTAACCACATCCCATTCGACATCGCTCGAATGGGAGTAGCCGTCACGCGTAGCATGAAAGCTTTGGTCATCATCACCTAACACATTCATGTTAGATGTGAATGTGGTCCTAGGACGGACTACGAAGTGCTACCAGGTGTAACGGGGCACCCTGAAGCTTGTACTGTCACCAGTACAAGCTACTTATTCTGACGACAGAATAAGGCGGTGCCTCAGAACTTCACGTACTTCTGAGGCACCGCCTTATTCATGTATACTCGTACGTGCAGAGGAAGACGGTAAGAAGAAGCGAGTACTTGGTTAAAGTAAAAAGTAGAACTTTATTTAGCATAGTTAATGTCTGCAATAAATCACTATTTATCTTCATCTAACTATGTCTAAATACAAATGTGCATATCAACTATCTGCTCACCACTCAGTGCGGTCGTCTGTCGTTGCGCGTCTTCGTTGGTTGTTATAATGGCCTATATCAACCAATTAGGAACTACTCGTAAGTGCTACAGAATATTTGTCCTTATGACAATATTCTGAGAATATAACTCTTATAGTACTATTCTAATAACAATTTCTTAGAAATTGTTATGTAACGATTCACCCCGTTACATGTACTCCCTATTGTTGTCGCTGAGAGCCTGACTTCTCGAGTTTTTGTCACCATGCCACCAAAATCGGCGAGATCGATGGCTCCTTCTAACCTCCTCGCTGTACTATTTACAGGACACGCACGGGGTGGGGTGTCTAGGATATCACTAATACGTGCAGGTTTGTCCGTTACCAACCCAGGCATGTCGAACATGCGTATGTGAGCTCGAAAGGGTTCATTTGTAGTCTGCGTGCTCGTTTTTGCTGCAGAAAGAAAACGGCTATGGCCCCCGGATGATGACGACGTGTCCTCGACGACGTCTCGCGAAGCTCTGAAAGAACAAGCAGTAACGACGTGTCCTCGACGACGTCTCGCGAAGCTCTGAAAGAACAAACAGTAGACTATGAACAAGCTACCAACATGACATCAATGGTGTGGCACAACTGGAGTCATGGACGGAGCTGATGGACGGCGCTGATGGACGTATCTGTTGCACTGCAGAGCATGCCCGCTCTGGTGGTGGCAGATGATTCGGGAGGACAAGTTTGCCGGTCCCGAAAACAGGCATTACATGTGGATGTCTGAACCGCTCCTATGCCAGCAACCTTGTCGTTCACACTGTAAGGGGTAGTGCGAGCAGATGAGCGTTTTCGCATAGACGATCCATGTAGCAGGGCTACACAGCTCCTTAAGTCAGAGGAGGACTTAACGCTCTACGAGCAACTTAGTTCCAAAGAACTAACGACTCTACGAGTCAACAAGCTTTACAGCTTCAGATCCCTGTTCCAGGGTACCTAACGATTCAGTGAATCGACAGCACTCAGTGCTCAAGAGTAGCTACCTCAAGGAGGTGTTGCTAGCTTTTAGTGATCAGTGATCAACGATCAAGACGGCTCGCAAGCCACGTGTCCTTCAGATCAAAATGAGAACTGATTTTATTTTTGTTAAAGCCTATAGAATATCTAAATCCTACTCAAAGATCTTTCGCACCTAATGGCTGACACTCGTCAGCCCCTACAAACCGATAAGATATTCTATATCACCTTGACAAAGGGGTAGCCTCAGGTGTGTAACACCTCTGGTACAAAGTACCATAATTTCGTGCAACCCCGTTGTACACCCTCCCTCACCAGACTGACGTTTGCCAAAACGTCAATCGAACTTGTGTTCTCAGCGAGAACAGTGCGCGTACGGTGAACCTCACGGTAACGTACGCTCTAGCATGATGTCCTTATCACCAAACGAGTCAAAGGCTCTGTGTGACTACCTTGGAATAGAGGAGGAGGTGGACTATGGTAGGCATACCAGTGTCCGCGGTGGCACAGGGACAATGTCCGGCTCACTGATGCCTGAGGCACAACCTCTGAACACCCCAAATCCGTTCGCTAAACGTGGAGGTGCGAGCGCGCCACCAGCGCAGCATGCAGCATCTGGGTCTGATGAGACTATCATCACGAACCCGCTCGATGAGCAACAACAACTGCTTGTCCAAAGAGAAGAAAACGCTCAGCGTTATGTACAAATGGCTGCAACCCTTGAACGCCAGCGTGACTATGTGTTCACCCCACCCAGTGTGGAGGAACGTCTACGTCAAGCGGCCGGCCAAACATTGGCAACGTGGGTCATTGGCCATGGGCCTAAGACTCCTGAGGAGGTGGTGAGCTGCCAGGCACTTCGTGAGAGGTACCTGGAGCCGCACCTAACGACTCAAAGTCAATACAAGGCACGCCTTGACATGCAAGCACGTGGTGCACCGGTTCCACCGATCAAGGGTATACCCATTTTCTTGCTCGCAGGCGAAACAGTGAGCGAAGAAGACGATGCCTTCGTTCACTGGGTGCACTATGTGCGTCGCCTCAGCAACATTTTTGCTCTAAGGGCTAGTGCCCATGCGGCGGATGTGCGTCTCGAACGCAAGCTTCGGTATGATTATGCCAAGCTTAAGGCCAGAGGCCAATTGCGCAAGCGCACGCGCTATGCTTCGGCTACTAAGGTAGCCGCGAGTGCTGGTCAGTCTGTGGCCAACAACCCGCAAACCCGCACCACTAGTGGTGGGGAACGGCCTCGGTCTCGATATAACCATGGCCACGATGCTCAAAAGCATCCAAAAAGCATATGGGCAGTCTTGCCGAAGAGGGGTACCTCAAATTCCCATGAGTTTTCAGACTCAGGGTGCCCACGCCACTTAACCAGATACTGGTATTGGCCCTGACGACGACGTCGTTTCAGTAGTCTCTCGACATGAAATTGACGACACCCATGCTCATCGAGCAAAGTCGGTGGCGGCCGGTGTACCGGTGGAGGCCCACGAGAAATTGGTTCTCGAAGTGAAGGGTCTTCAAGAGGCCTTGGGTAAGTCCCAGTGCATGCTGGATGCGATGCAAAGCCGCCTTCAGGCGATGGAGCAAGCTCAAACTCGGAGCGAGGCTCAGTTGGACTTGCTGATTCGCCTACAGCAATCCGGGGCAGTGCCCTTGTCGTCGGCGCAAGCGCCTCCAAGTTCACATGGGAAGGATCCCGGTACGGCTTAAGTAAGCCTACGTAGAACACTGGATGTGTGCGCAATTTGCGCGGAAGGTTTAGCGTATACGCAAGTCCCTTCTTGGCCGTGACCGTAAACGGTCCAATAAAGCGTGGACGCAACTTTGTCTTAAAGACAGCAGACACTACATTTGTAGGTAGATTTTTAGCATTGAGTAGTACTTGGTCTCCGACCTCATAACGTTCAATACAATTTCTGCCTTTGGCATCAGCTTGTTGTTTTTGGGTATCTTGGCTATCAGCCATTGCGTCACGCACATGTCTTAAGACATTTAATCGCGTTGCGAGAAACTCGCCTACCTGTTTTTGAACAGTAGCAGGGCTGATATCAGCAAGCCGATCGGCAACCTCTCCCCCACCAAGCCCTGATTCACGTAGTGATAGCGTTAACGGAACGCGAGGGTGAGTGAGACCGTTTATATAGAACGGAGTAAAGCCTGTTGAGGCATGAACAGCGTTATTCAACGCAAACTCAACAACAGGGAGCATTGAGCTCCAACGCCTAGGCGTATCAGCGCAAATACTGCGCAAAATGTCGTTGATGACGCGGTTAACACGCTCAGTTTGACCGTCGGTCTGCGGATGATCCGCTGTGGACATGTCCAACCGAGTGCCAAGCACCTTGAAGATAGACTTCCAAAACTTCCCAGTGAAGCGGGGGTCTCTATCAGAGATAATTGCCACCGGCAAGCCATGTTGGCGAAACACACGGTCGATAAACAGCTTTGCTGTACCTTCAGCATCGATGCTATCCGGCACAGCCGCTAAGTGAGCCATCTTGCTTAATCGGTCAACAAAGACCACAATACCAGTGTTGCCTTCCGAATCTTTCGGTAGGCCAAACACAAAATCCATGCTCATGGACTCCCAACAACCAGTGGGTACTGGCAAACTAGCCAGCGGCGCCGCCGCATGTGCCGAGGGTTTAACCCGTTGACACGTTTCGCACGTACGCACATAGGTGCGCACCCACTTATAAAGTTTGGGCCACCAATAACTTTGGCTCACCGAGCTATAAGTCTTCTCACGACCGAGATGACCACTTAAAGCAGTATCATGTGCCTCATAGAGGATTCGATACTTTAATTCCTCATCATGAGGTACAGCGATACGAGGCTTATCCTCAATATCCGTGCGATAGCACAACAGGCCATTATCGATGGAATATCGATGTAGCCTCGCACGTAAACGTGCCGACAATTCTATGTCCGAGTCTTTAAACTCATTGCTCCCAAGAGCTTGTAGCAAAGCTACACACTGATCATCCTTGGCATATGCCGCACGAATTAAGTCAGGGACTGACGACGACATAGTCGTAACATGAGCAAGATCATAGTCAGGTCGACGCGATAGCGCATCAGCCAAAGCATTTTGCTTACCTGGCTTGTACTTCACCTCGAAGTTATATTCGGCAAAGAAGGAAAGCCAACGAGCCATTCTCTGTGAGAGATGAGGCGACTGTGTCGCAGTGCGTAATGACGCATGATCTGTATAGATCACAAACGGCTTGGAGCCAAGCAGATGTACTCTGAATTTGACAAGAGCGTACTTCATAGCAAGTAGCTCTTTGTCATGAACAGGATAGTTCTTTTCAGCAGCTTTCAGCTGCCGAGACTCGAATGCGATGACGCGTTCGCGTCCATCGACATCTGTTTGTAACAGAGCACTGCCTATGGCAAAGTCAGATGCGTCACAGACGACACTGAAAGGCCGACCAGAATCGGGCAAAGCCAATATTGGCGCATGAAGGAGACTCTCCTTAACTGCTTCAAAAGCATCATGTTCGGTGTTACCCCAACACCAATCCACATCCTTTTTAAGGAGATTGGACAATGGCCGAGCCATATCTGCGTAATTCGCACTGTACTTATGTAAGTAATTGGCAAGGCCAAGCCACTTACGCAAGTCCTTTTGGTTCTTGGGAACCGGCCAATCGACTATGGCTTTTACCTTAGCGGGATCCGCTCGAAGGCCTCGCTTCCCAATGAAGCACCCTAGAAAGGGAATCTCTTCTGCACCAAAGATGCACTTCGATGCGTTAGCATACAACTTATTCGTTCGCATGCACTCGAGCACAGCTCGTAAATGATCAATGTGGTTATCCACATCTGATCGCCCATTCATTGCACGACTATGGACAAAAATGTCATCAAAGTACGTTTGTGCATAGCCTCGATGAGGTCTGAATAGTTGCGTTACCAGCCAGTTAAACGTAGCCGGGGCGTTAGATAGCCCTTGTGGCATAACAAGCCACTCCCAGAGCATACCGCTCGGAGTACTCACCGCTGTTAGCGGAATATCACTTGCTCGCATAAGCAGTTGGTAATAACCATCGACTAAGTCGAGTGCACTGTACAATGTACATCCTGCCATATTGTTCTGAAGCACATCCTTTCTAGGAATAGGCGTCTGCGCCGGTATAGTGGCTGCATTAAGCTTATTATAAGCATGCACAATACGCCACTTGCCATTTGGCTTTTTGACACAAAATGTCGGTGTTGAATGGGGAGACTTGCTCTCACGAACCATTCCAGCCGCGTGCTTAGCACGAAAGAATTCGTCAATGACGTCACACTGTTCTTTAGGCAAAGGCCACTGCCGTGTTACACAGTATTTAGTTCCAGGAACTAAGTCAATCTCATGACGTACACCTCTATCGGGAGGTAAGGCAGAAGGTGGGTTGTGACACACCACATCTTGAAATTCCTTAACTAAAGGATAGAACGGATCCAAAGGATCTTTAAGGATCGAAGATCCACTTCGTGCACTAAGTGCCGCCTTTGTATCCTCTAGGACAGACTCATCCATTAACGAGGAAGAATTCAACTCAGTATCAGGTCTAATGACCGCTAACTCGGATAACTCTCCTGCCTTCAAGGCCTGGCTAAACTCGCCATCAGACATTTCGTCTAGCTCACAAAGAGCGTCCACAGATGGAAGGGTTTCAAGGCAAACACTGCCATCAACCTGACCAGTCACTCCATTAACAAGTGTATATAGTGTATTACTATTATCACTATGTGACTGTGAGGACGCCTGGCGCTTTAAAGTTGCTACCCGGCGTCTCGATCGTCTCTTCGAGACCTTACACCCCTTAGGGGTCGGGACAATATTGTCCCCATGGTTACTACCAACCATAGTACGCTCTATACGAGAGCTTATGTCTTGACCGACATCCGGTGAAGTGTTACATAACTCGAACACTTCACCCAGTGGATTCAAACGTGCCACTCCACGTGTATTATGCGGGTCTAGCCCTAAATTTAACGGCGTCTCGCCAACAATGTCATTACCGACATTAGGTGTGGTGCCCTCACGGCCGCCCACACTATACGGCGTATCGCCAACAACGCCATTACCGACGTTAAGCGTGGTGCCTTCACGGCCGCCCACACTAAATGGCGTATGGCCAACAATGTCATTACCGACATTCAGTGCGGTGCTCTCACGGCCGACCGCACTCGGTGTAGTTTCACGTGCCACCATACACACATCAAAGGAATCACATCCTTGATCACTCGGCCCTAGGCCAACCATGCTTTCAGCATGCAGTGACTCGTTATCACAACGAGTAACACTCAACGGAGTACGTGCCGTTTCACTAGTTTCAGATGAGCTAGGCTCGAAACTTATGTTTGTAACATTGGAGTTAGATAACTCAGACATTCCAATATCCAGCACATTGACATCTTCTGTCAAAGGCTCGCGCCAATAGCGCTTCTGTTGCCTAGCGAAGGTGGGTTCATGACTCTCCAAAGCTTCGCTAGGAACATTGCGCGTAGCGCCTAAGGTCTTAGACCTCCAATCAATCCAGGGCTCATGGCGTTCAAGCCACGCAATGTCTAGGATGAGGTCATATCTCGAGTCCAAATCTAGGACAAGACAGCGCTCAATACTGTCAAAGTCTAAAAACTTTATACCTAAGTTCAATGGAACTTTAGGCACAGTTACGCGACTTCCAGTCGCTAAACGAACCGTGATAGAATCACCCTCATGCGCTGTAAGCGCCTCAGCATAACGCTGACTTCCCTCAAGGGAACGGCGTCGAGCATAATTGCAAGACGCTCCAGAATCGATCAATATCGACCAAGGCTTCTCAAAGCCCTTAATTTTCGCCTCGGCGACCAACAAGCCAGACTTGTATCCACGCACCATACCCGTAGGTATGGTACTCTTTGGGGCTAAGCCCTGCCTTCCTTTACCTTCTAAAGGTGTAACAGAACCTAGTTCTTCCCCAGTAGGGCGCCCCGCGCCTACTGGGTGTCGGCATTTCCCCGTGCCATGCCAGACTTCTGACTCGGGGTCGAGTGTTGGCTCGTAGCCTGGCGTTGCTTACGCAAAGGGCAACCAGGCCGCAAGTGTTTAGTGCTTCCGCACGTAAAACATCGTCGTACGACGTGTTGCTGCTCAGCAGCTTGAAGCTCAGCTTCACCTCCATCTTCAGCATAGCTGAGATCCATCGGTTCCGGCCTATTATAGGCAGTGGTACCCGAAAAGTTTGCTCTCACAGAGCGAGGATTGTATCCACTCCAACCAAGTCTGGCCGACTTGAAGTTATGCTCAGCATTAAGAGCAATTCTCACAGCCTCTTCAAACATAGAGGGGTGAACCCGAAAAACCTCGGTTCTGGCAATGCCAGTACGTAGACCTTCCATGAAGATAGTCACATGGACTGCTTCAGGCAGAGGGTTAGACTGCATTGCAGCCATGAGCGTTCGCAGCTCTTGGACATAGTCCGATAATTCATTCTTACCCTGGAGGGTAGAAAGAAAGCGTAACGCGGTAATACTGGTTAGGTGGAGAAAACACCTGTACCAATTGTGACTTGAGCGACTCCCATGTGGGAAACGCTATGTCCACCGACGTGCTACACGTCAAGGCCCATTCTCTAGCTCTACCATCGAGCTTCGAGATAGCTAACGAGACCTGTTGATGGTCAAGCGTGATCAGGCCTGATCTCATGACCATCTCAATCTCACGGATCCAGAGGATGAGGTTCTCACCCTCCTTACCGGAGTAGTTTTTCACTTCCACTCTAAGTGGACGAGGCTTAACCTCTTCGTCTGGTACAGACACGTAGCGTGTAGGCATAGCCGACGCCATTTGGTCTCGGACCTGTTTTAAAAGGGTCGCTTCATACTGCATGAAGCTATCAACACGTGCATTAAGCACTTCAGGACCTTGTGAAACAAGGAACTCCACGTACTCTGGACCCAAAGATGCGGTCAGCTTATCAAGCGCGACCTTTCGGGCCTCAGATAGGGGAGTGGAGTTTTCCATCCTCACAGAGGATCAGTCTTAAAGACTCAGGCGTAGATTGACTACGAGTGCTACCAAGTGTAGCGGTGCTACACAGCTCCTTAAGTCAGAGGAAGACTTAACGCTCTACGAGCAACTTAGTTCCAAAGAACTAACGACTTTACGAGTCAACAAGCTTTACAGCTTCAGATCCCTGTTCCAGGGGACCTAACGATTCAGTGAATCGACAGCACTCAGTGCTCAAGAGTAGCTACCTCAAGGAGGTGTTGCTAGCTCTTAGTGATCAGTGATCAACGATCAAGACGGCTCGCAAGCCACGTGTCCTTCAGATCAAAATGAGAACTGATTTTATTTTTGTTAAAGCCTATAGAATATCTAAATCCTACTCAAAGATCTTTCGCACCTAATGGCTGACACTCGTCAGCCCCTACAAACCGATAAGCTATTCTATATCACCTTGACAAAGGGGTAGCCTCAGGTGTGTAACACCTCTGGTACAAAGTACCATAATTTCGTGCGACCCCGTTACAATCCAGCAATCGGTGTAGCGCTCCTTTCTTTTCGCAAGTTCCTACAACAGCGTCGTACGGGTCGGTAACATACTTTCGCGCTCGCCATGCTTGCATTCACTCACAAATATGTCTCGTGGACCAGGGAGTCAACGGTGGGACAAAAAGGAGGGATTAGCGAGCTCATCTGTGAAAGGACGGCAAATATAATTACGGGCGCTGGGCGTGCTCTTCCCACAGCGCCGTGCTGTGAGGGAGCGTCTCACATGATGCGCCGAGAGACCCGATACTCCAGCGACAGTAGCGGTTCTTAGCGCGTGTTTCCCACCTGCCTGTATGCAATCGTCTATTCGCTGGTCACAGAAAGCGTCATTTGCTGGTCACAGAAATCTGTTCTTGTTCGCCTTGGGCCTTCTGCCATGAATCGGTCGACCCTTCCTCAAGCTGACACTCGTGTTTCTCGCTCAAGCGATGGGCTGCTCGATCATGAGCACCTTCGATGCCCGCAACCGTCTCCGTACTTTGTACACGATTCCTACTGATCACCGGTTTCAAACCACCGCTCTCGCGTTTTTATTCGTACCGACTTTGCGGATGCACGTACACCATCAGTCCGGAGCGGTTTCGCGGGTATCACGACTTCCGAATGGACCCCTATGAAACGAACAGCTGGGCGCCTATGATAATGTGGGCCGGTAGTCAACCCGCGACTGATCGAGGCAGGAAATGAATTCATTTGTGTCAATCGACCCCACGAATGGACTGCGGCTTGAAAAGTATGTCGAGTGTGCGTCGGAATGCAGGAACACGGCACCGAATATAATCGTCAGAAATGCTCTAGTGATGCTGAGTAGCTTTTACTCGCTGTGCAGTGGTCGTACGGTCTTCGACGAAGCACGTTGGTTAGCCACAATCCAGCCGGCGAGCCGACTTCGGTAAAATCAACCTGTCTCCAACCACAAAGTTCACCAAAGGATGTCAAGACGATGTTGTAATCAAAAGATGTCTCCTTGCTGATGAAGAGTATGACGTCGGGTTTGGTTCTTGATTTTGATGGTCTGCAAGAAGGCTGAAAGGCTGAGACATCGCAACTTGCAACCAACAGGCCAGCAAAAGTCGCATTCGCCTATCCGGGTCGTTGCCGACTTCCTGACCTTCAACAAGCAAGCGTTTTCTTCAGCAAGTGCGTCGTGTGTGGGTAGAAGTTCGTCTTTTCAGCGACGAACAATGGCTTATAGCTCGGTCCATTCGATTCAAGCCCGTCCGAAGGTTTGTCGCTTCGCTTTTTCATTCTGCAACTTACCGAGTTCTTCCCAGTCTCCCACACCTTCACACTATCCGTCCAAGATGAACCTCCTCATTTGCCTCGTGCTCACTGCTGTCGCTACGACGACCACCTACGGACAAGATCCGGCAGGTGCTGCTGCACGGTCTAACGAACTTCTCGATGGCCTCAAAGTACTTTCAGATCTCCTCACGGATAAGGACAGCAAAGTCGTATACGGACACCACCATGTGCGGGGCGATTAGGCCTTCGGCCAAGCTCTTCGTTCGACCACGAGGAATCATCCGACCAGGACTGGTGTGACCGAGACCGTGGTGGGCGGAGCACATTTTGAGAGACAAGCTCAAGCCTCGTCCCAAAACCCTGTTCTACAGTGCCGACTCTCTCTCTCTTTTGTTGAAACGATCCGAGACAGAGACGCACACGTGTAGGCTAGTAAAAGGGTAACGCGACACCAATGCAGCTCACTTTCGAATGTCGTTCTGCCATCAATATCTCTTATGCTGCAATCATCTCTCATCAAAATGCATTCTGTAGACTTCGTGTGCCAGCCTCGTACGATACGCACCTCGACCTCCTCTATTCTTGCACGTACACGGGTTCTTTCTCCACATTTCGGTACTATGCAGAGTATAGATAGCGCAATCATAAGCACTGGGCGGCAGTGTAAGTTCTGTGCCAAGCTTGCGACAAGCAGTGCGGACAGTATCCGCACATTCTGTTTGACACTAGCTGATACCATTGTCCCCCGGATCATTCCCTTCATCCGCGTGAACATCATTCGTGATGGGGTTCATGGATCTGCTTGGTGCATCACGGCATAACAACGAGAATATCACAAATGGGCACGCTTCGTTGGTTGTGCTGCTTGAAGAGTGCGAAGTAAGTAGAGTCTCTTTCTATCCCTCATTCCATCCGGAAAACAACGAGTGCCAGCTTGTAGCGCGCGTCTGCGTAGTTGAAGCTGTCACAGCGTTGCGTGAAGATGATGAAAATGGATCTCGTCAGTCTCGTGATACTGGAAGCCGCTCACTACTTGCACGTTGATGTGTGACGTCACCGCTCTTCGTCGTGTACTCCCTATTGTTGTCGCTGACAGCCTGGCTTCTCGAGTTTCTGTCACCATGCCACCGAAATCGGCGAGATCGATGGCCCCTTCTAACCTCCTCGCTGTACTATTTACAGGACACGCACGGGGTGGGGTGTCTAGGATATCACTAATACGTGCAGGTTTGTCCGTTACCAACCCGGACATGTCGAACATGCGTATGTGAGCTCGAAAAGGGTTCATTTGTAGTCTGCGTGTTCGTTGTTGCTGCAGAAAGAAAACGGCGATGGCCCCCGGATGACGACGTGTTCCCGACGACGTCTCGCGAAGCTCTGAAAGAACAAATAGTAGACTATGAACAAGCTACCAACATGACATCAATGGTGTGGCACAACTGGAGTCATGGACGGAGCTGATGGACGGCGCTGATGGACGTATCTGTTGCACTGCAGAGCATGCCCGCTCTGGTGGTGGCAGACGATTCGGGAGGACACGGTTGCTGGTCCCCGAAAAGAGGCAGTGCATGTAGATGTCTGAACCGCTCCTATGCCAGCAACCTTGTCGCTCACCGCTGTAAGGGGTAGTGCGAGCAGATGAGCGTTTTCGCTTGGTCGATCCAGTAATTGGTGTAGCGCTCTTTTCTTTCGCAAGTTCCTACGACAGCCTCGTACGGGTCGGTAACATGACTTCCTGCCCATCATGCTTGCATTCACTCACAAATAGGGCTCGTGGACCAGGGAGTCAACGGTGAGACGAGAAGGAGGGGTAAGCGAGCTCATCTATGAAAGGACGACTGAAATATTTACGGGCGCTGGGCGTGCTCTTCCCACAGCGCCGTGCTGTGAGCGTGCATCTCATATCGTGCGCCGAGAGACCCGATACTTCAGCGACAGTAGCGGTTCTTAGCGCGTGTTTCCCACCTGCCTGTATGCAATCGTCTTTTCGCTCGTCACAGAAAGCGTCATTTGCTGGTCACAGAAATCTGTTCTTGTTCGCCTTGGGCCTTCTGCCATGAATCGATCGACCCTTCCTCAAGCTGACACTCGTGTTTCTCGCTCAAGCGATGGGCTGCTCGATCATGAGCACCTTCGATGCCCGCA
Organism: Peronospora matthiolae; assembly: GCA_921007115.2. Lineage (NCBI taxonomy): Eukaryota > Oomycota > Peronosporomycetes > Peronosporales > Peronosporaceae > Peronospora > Peronospora matthiolae. The sequence goes on along the minus strand of CAKLBY020000124.1, from coordinate 38,066 downwards.
ACCGTCTCCGTACTTTGTACACGATTCCTACTGATCACCGATTTCAAGCCACTACTCTCTCGTTTTCATTCGTACCGACTTTGTGGATGCACATACACCATCAGTCCGCGGCGGTTTCGCGGGTATCACGACTTCCGAATGGACCCCCATGAAACGAACAGCTGGGCGCCTATGATAATGTGGGCCGGTAGTCAACCCGCGACTGATCGAGGCAGGAAATGAATTCATTTGTGTCAATCGACCCCACGAATGGACTGCGGCTTGAAAAGTATGTCGATGTGCGTCGGAATGCAGGAACACGGCACCAAATATAAACGTCAGAAATGCTCTAGTGATGCTGAGTAGCTTTTACTCGCTGTGCAGTGGTCGTACGGTCTTCGACGAAGCACGTTGGTTAGCCACAATCCAGCCGGCGAGCCGACTTCGGTAAAATCAACCTGTCTCCAACCACAAAGTTCACCAAAGGATGTCAAGACGATGTTGTAATCAAAAGATGTCTCCTTGCTGATGAAGAGTATGACGTCGGGTTTGGTTCTTGATTTTGATGGTCTGCAAGAAGGCTGAAAGGCTGAGACATCGCAACTTGCAACCAACAGGCCAGCAAAAGTCGCATTCGCCTATCCGGGTCGTTGCCGACTTCCTGACCTTCAACAAGCAAGCGTTTTCTTCAGCAAGTGCGTCGTGTGTGGGTAGAAGTTCGTCTTTTCAGCGACGAACAATGGCTTATAGCTCGGTCCATTCGATTCAAGCCCGTCCGAAGGTTTGTCGCTTCGCTTTTTCATTCTGCAACTTACCGAGTTCTTCCCAGTCTCCCACACCTTCACACTATCCGTCCAAGATGAACCTCCTCATTTGCCTCGTGCTCACTGCTGTCGCTACGACGACCACCTACGGACAAGATCCGGCAGGTGCTGCTGCACGGTCTAACGAACTTCTCGATGGCCTCAAAGTACTTTCAGATCTCCTCACGGATAAGGACAGCAAAGTCGTATACGGACGCCACCATGTGCGGGGCGATTAGGCCTTCGGCCAAGCTCTTCGTTCGACCACGAGGAATCATCCGACCAGGACTGGTGTGACCGAGACCGTGGTGGGCGGAGCACATTTTGAGAGACAAGCTCAAGCCTCGTCCCAAAACCCTGTTCTACAGTGCCGACTCTCTCTCTCTTTTGTTGAAACGATCCGAGACAGAGACGCACACGTGTAGGCTAGTAAAAGGGTAACGCGACACCAATGCAGCTCACTTTCGAATGTCGTTCTGCCATCAATATCTCTTATGCTGCAATCATCTCTCATCAAAATGCATTCTGTAGACTTCGTGTGCCAGCCTCGTACGATACGCACCTCGACCTCCTCTATTCTTGCACGTACACGGGTTCTTTCTCCACATTTCGGTACTATGCAGAGTATAGATAGCGCAATCATAAGCACTGGGCGGCAGTGTAAGTTCTGTGCCAAGCTTGCGACAAGCAGTGCGGACAGTATCCGCACATTCTGTTTGACACTAGCTGATACCATTGTCCCCCGGATCATTCCCTTCATCCGCGTGAACATCATTCGTGATGGGGTTCATGGATCTGCTTGGTGCATCACGGCATAACAACGAGAATATCACAAATGGGCACGCTTCGTTGGTTGTGCTGCTTGAAGAGTGCGAAGTAAGTAGAGTCTCTTTCTATCCCTCATTCCATCCGGAAAACAACGAGTGCCAGCTTGTAGCGCGCGTCTGCGTAGTTGAAGCTGTCACAGCGTTGCGTGAAGATGATGAAAATGGATCTCGTCAGTCTCGTGATACTGGAAGCCGCTCACTACTTGCACGTTGATGTGTGACGTCACCGCTCTTCGTCATGTACTCCCTATTGTTGTCGCTGACAGCCTGGCTTCTCGAGTTTCTGTCACCATGCCACCGAAATCGGCGAGATCGATGGCCCCTTCTAACCTCCTCGCTGTACTATTTACAGGACACGCACGGGGTGGGGTGTCTAGGATATCACTAATACGTGCAGGTTTGTCCGTTACCAACCCGGACATGTCGAACATGCGTATGTGAGCTCGAAAAGGGTTCATTTGTAGTCTGCGTGTTCGTTGTTGCTGCAGAAAGAAAACGGCGATGGCCCCCGGATGACGACGTGTTCCCGACGACGTCTCGCGAAGCTCTGAAAGAACAAATAGTAGACTATGAACAAGCTACCAACATGACATCAATGGTGTGGCACAACTGGAGTCATGGACGGAGCTGATGGACGGCGCTGATGGACGTATCTGTTGCACTGCAGAGCATGCCCGCTCTGGTGGTGGCAGACGATTCGGGAGGACACGGTTGCTGGTCCCCGAAAAGAGGCAGTGCATGTAGATGTCTGAACCGCTCCTATGCCAGCAACCTTGTCGCTCACCGCTGTAAGGGGTAGTGCGAGCAGATGAGCGTTTTCGCTTGGTCGATCCAGTAATTGGTGTAGCGCTCTTTTCTTTCGCAAGTTCCTACGACAGCCTCGTACGGGTCGGTAACATGACTTCCTGCCTATCATGCTTGCATTCACTCACAAATAGGGCTCGTGGACCAGGGAGTCAACGGTGAGACGAGAAGGAGGGGTAAGCGAGCTCATCTATGAAAGGACGACTGAAATATTTACGGGCGCTGGGCGTGCTCTTCCCACAGCGCCGTGCTGTGAGCGTGCATCTCATATCGTGCGCCGAGAGACCCGATACTTCAGCGACAGTGGCGGTTCTTAGCGCGTGTTTCCCACCTGCCTGTATGCAATCGTCTTTTCGCTCGTCACAGAAAGCGTCATTTGCTGGTCACAGAAATCTGTTCTTGTTCGCCTTGGGCCTTCTGCCATGAATCGGTCGACCCTTCCTCAAGCTGACATTCGCGTTTTCGTTCCAGCGATTGGTTGCTCGATCCCGAGCACCTTTGATGCCCGCAACCGTCTACGTACTTTGTACACGATTCCTACTGATCACCGATTTCAAGCCACCGCTCTCGCGTTTTCATTCGTACCGACTTTGTGGATGCACGTACACCATCAGTCCGCGGCGGTTTCGCGGGTATCACGACTTCCGAATGGACCCCTATGAAACGAACAGCTGGGCGCCTATGACAATGTGGGCCGGTACTCAACCCGCGACTGGTCGAGGCAGGAAATGAATACATTTGTGACAATCGACTCCGCGAATGTACTGCGGCTTGAAAAGTATGTCGAGTGTGCGTCAGAATGCAGGAGCACGGCACCGAATGTAAGTGTCATAAATGCTCTAGTGATGCTGAGTAGCTCTTACTCGCTGTGCAGTGGTCGTACGGTCTTCGACGAAGCACGTTGGTTAGCCACAATCCAGCCGGCGAGCCGACTTCGGTAAAATCAACCTGTCTCCAGCCACAAAGTTCACCAAAGGATGTCAAGACGATGTTGTAGTCAAAAGATGTCTCCTTGCTGATGAAGAGTATGATGTCCGGGTTGGTTCTTAATTTTGATCGTCTGCAAGAAGGCTGGAAGGGTGAGACATCGCAACTTGCAACCAACAGGCCAGCAAAAGTCGCATTCGCCTGTCCAGGTCGTTGCCGACTTCCTGACCTTCAACAAGCATGCGTTTTCTCCAGCAAGTACGTCGTGTGTGGACAAAAGTTCGTCTTTTTCAGCGACGAAACAGCTAATATATATATATTTTAAAGGGTACAACATAGTCATTTAGATATTCTAACGACTAGCCAATGTCCTGCCGTCAGGAGCCTACGCATCTCCTGACAGATTGCCAACTACTACACGAGGGTTGACACAGGCAGTGACAAAATCTGCCTCAGTCGATTTTCTTATCTCATTCGTGTCCGGGAGAGCCAAATGTGAATGCATGGTTATCTAACGGTTGATGCCCCCTCGAAAGAATCCAAATCACGTTCCATGTCGTTGGCAGCTGTGAGAGGCTGGCCTCCAATACTTGAGTGCTTTTCTTCGTATCCATTGCTATATTAGCCAAAGAATCTGCTATTTTCTTGAAATATCGTAGGCGGTGATCCCAATGCATGATGTGCAAACGGTCAGCTATTGTGCGGCATTGTGCATTGTTCACGCAAGTGTGATGCCTTAGGCGGTTTTCGCCTGATCATGAGCTGAATAATCAGGTTGCTATCCCCTACAACATGTAGCCCTTGTAAGTTGTAGTTGAGCTTTGCGTAACCCCACCAGTAAACCTCGATATTCCGCTAGGTTGTTTGTGGTGGTCTTGGATGCGTAAGATACACTGGCCATCCAGTATATTCTGGGTTGGAGATCAATCGCGCCCATCTTAACAATCACCGAGCCTGATTCACCCGGTCTCGGGTTGCCTCGGGCACCACCATCGAAGAATTGTATTATGCGAGGGTCCGCACAGTTGACAGCACCTTAAGATGGGTGCCCGCCATCAATTTCAGTGAATGCCTTGAAATTAGAAAGGCTGCTTAATGCAATGATTTGGACTGCGAATTGTCATAAAGCTGTTGCTTTATCGCGGCTGCACCTTGGAACAATCGCCCTTCAAGCAACATTTGTGCTCGGTATAAGTCATTGTTCAGGTGCAGAGATCGACATCTGCAATGCCGCCTCCAAATAGCTCGAATTGTGTAAATAATTCCCAGCTTCCAATGCTTACGACTCACTTGATAACCTGTCCCGTGATGGCATCCAACATGCCGCGTGTGTAGGTGCGATAGAGTACATCCACTACCTCCCAAACTCTTTCAGGTACCGCCGCCAACTCCAAGCCCAATATATATTGAGCTGTGACACATGAATCTTCAAGTCCTAACATCCCCCACCGGCGAAGAAAAGTGTCTCAGAGGGGTTGAGCTTCAGCGCAAGTCCAGAATATATGATAAGTGCCCTTTTGGCTCTCCTCGCAGGTTGAAAAAGGACACCCAGGGCGCTCTTTAACAGAATGCCAGTTGGTAAATGTACGTAGCTTAAATCTGTGAAAACTGGAGCTCCTCACACCGTATTACCGTGTATAGATTGCAGATCTTTCCATGTAATGTCCTCAAGGGCCTTTGCGAGCCCGGCACCTTCACCTGTCCACGCGGTTACTCTACTAGCCGCATCTCTCCGACCATGGCGATTTGATGTAGCCATTACTGAACTGTTGAAAATGTGTCAAGAGCATCTGGTATATGGCGCCTCAGACCATAGTGCCACGATCCGATCCAGCAATGGATACGGGTGTACTGCGTTGACCAGCAATTCTCGCTAAAATGGTCGTTGTAATTCGGTAAGAATATCCTGTCTTGATGTCACCGAAAGATGCAACTCTGGGGAGGATAGGTGGGTGGTCACAGCGACTTGGACTGCTCCTAACTGAGCTTGATACTCACGCACACGCGCCGTCATGGAGTGATTAAGGGGTTGGGTCGTAAATCTTAATTCTGAGGTAATGTGTCGCTTATACATGAACATGGGATAATTAATCACCAATAAAGTAAGTGTCAACCGAACATCCTCCTCTGATACTTGCAAGTGGACGTTCCAGCTGACAATGCCAGGCACGTCCACAGTCCATGTAATCCCGTATTTGAAGCCCCGGACGGGCGAAAGATTGCTGAGTGAGATTCTGCTGCTCGCTGTGGGCATTTAAGAAAAACAAAGGCTGTATTTCTGCAAACGGAAGCCACTATACGCAGAACGAACCATACGTATGTGCGCAAAGTCTACGCAAGGTGCTGGTGCGCAAATCAACTAGCTCGCGCAAGTCGGTAACCACATGATCACTTCCGTGCAATTCCCACGCACCGAGCGCAGCTTCCACTTGCGGGTAGAGCTTGCTCACGAGGGCTCTATGCTCAATCGACACGTTTTGAATAACCTTACATTCGATCATCTGAGCCCCCACTTCCCAAAGGGTTTGTCCAGATCGATATCCGTGAATGGGGTGATGTGAAAATCCAGGGGTAACGTAACGTGTGGTAGGCATCCCGTTGGGTCGAAAGAGAATATCTTCGAGTGCCTGACCCATTGCAGAAGTCTCTGTTCCCCATCTGAAAACTGCTACAGCAACCATTGTAAGAGGTTCGGCTCTGAAATCTGGAATACCTAAGCCAAATTCTTTCTTGGCAACTTCGCGATCGCCTCCGCGAGCCATTTAGTTCGACGCCCCTAAAATGCACCAAAAATACCGTGCCAGGTATAGTTCGTCATTAATCCATCAACTCGGTGGACTGTTGCTGTGTCCGGCCAGGCGTGTCGTCCAACATATAGGAGCTTAGATATTTTCACCGCTGAAGCGGTACGTGATCTCTGCTCAATCGTAAGGGTTTTATGACTTGCCATCTGCAACCTGGTCCTAATGTGGTTCTCCAAGAAATTTTGATTAATTCCAGAAGTGGAACCACTGTCTATCTGTATGCCTAAGTACCAGCAGTAAGCATCTGTCTCCAATAGCTTGCAGACCAGTCCCATGTGTGTCGACGTTAAGCCTTGATCATGCAATGCAATCGCTATAGTCTTTTCTCCATTAAACTCCAATCCCGATCCGTCTCCAGAATCTTGAACAGCTTTAAGACGTCCGCAACGTAGTGTGGTGACTGCAGGTATACAGCCGTGTCGTCTGCGTAATCAGCAACCCGCAATGTAAATGACAGGGAGTCTGTTTTTAAGTGGACCCCCGCGTGTCCTGACAGAGAATCCAATTTCTGGTAAAGAGGCTCTGATGCTAAAATAAAAAGGAGGGGTGCAAGAGGACATCATTGGCGGATTCCTATTGTTACCTGCACGCTCCAAGACTTTTCTCCATTTGCCAAAAATTTCACAGATGTGCCAGTGTGTAAAAGTTCGATAATTTTCACGAACTTGGAGGATATTCATGTCGTCTTAAAGTGGTACATAAGAATCTCCTATCCAGAGGGTCGTAAGCTTTCGCGAAGTCCAGTAGGAGGGAGAGTGCGTCGCAAGATTCGGGACGATGAAGTGCTGCAGCCTTAGCCGCCTTAAAATAATCAATTACAGTGTGAATATCCCTGCCCGGGATAAATCCATGCTGATGCACGTTGATCCGGGTAGCTAACGAATTTCTGACTTGTGTGGCAAACGATCTCGTCAGTATTTTATAGTCCGTGTTAAGAAGGGCTAAAGGGCGATGATTAACGGACTACTCCCGTCCCCTAGTTTTTTTCAGGCAGAAAATATCTGCATTTAAAAAAGAGACCGGAAAAACTGTTCGGTATACCACAGCTTGTAAAGCGAAGTCAACAGGGGTGCAAGTACTTCAGCGTAGTTGCGATGCCAGTCGTTACCAAGCTGGTCAGGCCCACATTCTTTTCCTTATTTGCACCTAATAATAGCAGCCGACCCTATCTTCGAATAAGAGTTCTGCTCCATTTAAGTTGGCGAGATCTAGAGTGCTACGGCTTTCAAATAATCGACAACCGGGCGTGACGTGTGTCCTTCAGTCTCCCTTGAAAAATGGACATCCAGGCATCCGCCAAAGTGTCGGCTTTGTCGTAGATCTTGCGCCCCGGTTGATCTGGGGCGGGCCACAAGGCAGGTATCATTTTGTCAGCAAACTTACACGAAATTCTTCAAGAAAATTGCTTAGTTGTTAGGCCATCCCACCAGGTATGTGATCGAAAATGTCTTCTCTGTTTGGCACTCTTGTTTTGCTGTCGCAAGGTTACTACGGAGTTACTTTAGTGTCGATATGAGTTCGGTCGGGTCTGCCGTGCATGTGAGCGTCATAGTCCGTATTTCATTTTGAATACTAGCTAATCTTTTAGCTGGCGGCGTAGCTTCTGGCGACAAATGTTCTTCAAACCCTTCTTGGCATGTCGTTTAGCCGAAACGACCCCACGTACAATCTGTGTCTTAAACTGATCCCGTAATTGCGCCGCGTCAGCTCCGGATACGTTGCCCGAATTAATAGTACATGCTTACACCGGAATAGCGCTGGCGATGAATTTATCCACTCTATCTCCTGCGTAAGAGGGTACTGAAAAACCCGCGGTTGCTTTTGCACCTGATGGTATTGTCTGGCAACTGGAGGTGTAACAAAACCCCTTTGTGCTCCCCTTCGTACCCATAAATGTCTAGCTCTGTCAATGCTGGCCATAAAAGAGCCTGGTCGTTGACGTACCAGCGATCAAGCCTACTAGATGCTCTGCCGAACCCTACTACCAGGTAGTGATAGGTATGATGAGTCTCGTGGAATAAAGCAAGAGCTGCTTCGTCATTTTGTTTAGGTAAGTAATTGTCCAGAGTGTCAGTCAACCGCCATTTATTTATAAGGTCGCGTTATCCAAGAGAATCATGATCTAAAGCAGTAGGTTAAAAGATCTATCGCGTCTGCCATAGAGAGTAAAATTGAGATCCCCTACCATGTAGACGTGCGTGCCAGCTGGAATATCGAGAGAGATCAAGAGAGTAAAAGAAGCGTTCATTTTCACCGCGAATGACCGGCGCGTAAATATTGACTAAGTAGACTTCATTATTTTCGTCTGAGGTTTTAAGCGCCATGAATGAGAAAACTAGAGATCTGCTTATGGTTGAGAGGTCCTGGTAAACGGACCGCAAGGATGTAACAAGATACTGACCCCAGCAGTACGCTTCGTTGCCGCTGCCCAATATGACAACTTCGGGCACCCTTGCGCTGCGCGATATCCATAATGGCCGGCATGCTCCCGAGTGACTATTGGTAACGGTGTTGGTTACTGATACTAATGACCATATGTCATGGACGACACTGTGTGATAGTGTGTAACGATGGGATCGACTCATCGTTTTGTTACTAATATTATAGAGTCGATATCGATAGGCTTAGAGTAGTACAACGAGACGAACTAAGGACCTAGCTAGATGATAATTCACTTTCCATTTTACCTTCTTCTAAGCTCTCCCACCTCAACTCGCTCTTGGCTGTTGCCAAAAGTCAAAAGGTTATGAGCCCAACTACGCCGGATGCGGGCGACATACTCCGCGAAGATAACTACTTCGTGTGGGAGTTCAACGCAAGGATGAGGCTGGCAAAGAAGGGATTGCTAGAGCACCTAGACGCTATGAAGGCCCCAGAAGAAGGAGACGCAAGCGCGTCAACTTGGAAAGTCAACGACATGAAGGCCTTCGCGATTGTGTCCACAATGATCAGCACAAATCTTCAGTCAATGGTGCGCACGGCAGAGACAACGGCAAAAGCATGGGACATACTGAAGACTTTCTTCCTGCGGCAAAGTATGCACAATCGTGTGCAGTTGCGGCGGCAACTACATGAGTTCAAGTTGGCCAAGGGAGGAAGCATCATGGATCACTTCCTGAGATTTGACGAGCTGTGCATGACTATGCAAGCTGTGGGACAAGAGATCTCACAGGATGAGCATTTGGTCATCCTATTGGGTAGTCTAACGAGAGACTATGACCCTATCGTCAAGATAATTGAGAACATGCCCGGAATGACACTGTTTCACGCTAAGGAAATGCTGAGACGGGAGTACGATGGAATGGCGAGGACAGAACACCAAGAAATCGCACTGAAAAGTACGCACACTTCCAAGTACAAGAAAGGTCCGCGCAGACATATGGGGAGATCAAGTTCAAGAGGTGAAAAGTTTTCGGGAAGGTGTTACCGATGTAACAAATATGGGCACAAGCGTCAAGATTGCAAGGCTGAACAAGTGGAGACAGAGCGATCTGGAGAAGAGAGAGCATTTACTGCGTCAAGTCGGACGTCAGCTGGATGGTTATTGGACAGTGGGGCAAGCAGCCACATGTGTCCCGACAGAAATGAGTTTTCGAATTTAAACTCACTGACGGACCCGATCATGATCACCATAGCAGACGGCAGCGAAGTGGAAGCGCAAGGTGTTGGGACAGTGCGCGTGCAACTCAAGACTGGTGAAGTGATCAGGATCGAAGAAACGCTATGGGTGCCGGGCCTAGACCGAAGGCTACTGTCAATATCGGCATTGTCAAAGAGGGGTCTACAAGTGATCTTCTCAGATCTGAGCTGTCAGATCAGAAGTAACACGGAAGTCGTTGCCCAAATACCAAGACGAAACAAGATGTACGTCTTAGAGTGCAGTCCGGCTGAGGTAGCCAACGTTTGCGGAGAGACATCTCAAGAGCAAGAATCAAGTGACGGATCAGGAGCGGCTGATCTACAAGTGTGGCATGCAAGATTAGGTCACCTGTCAACGAAGATGCTCAAGGGTATGGCAGGTTGCGTCAATGGATTAAAGATCAAGAAGAATCAAGGCGTTGAAGATGATATCGAGATCTGCGAAGGGTGCATCATGGGTAAAGCAACCGTCAAGACGTTTCCGAAGTCACCATACGGACACGTGAAAACCAAGGAGGTGTTGCAGTTGGTCCACAGTGATGTCATGGGACCTATGGAATCGAAGTCTCGAGGAGGATCAAGATTTGTCGTGACTTTTATTGATGATTATTCGAGATATATAGTCGCATACTATATTGAGAACAAGTCGGAAGTGACGGATCGCTTTATAGAGTATAAGGCACTTATGGAGAATCAACTGTCCAAGAAGATCAAGTGTATCAGGACGGACAACGGGACGGAATACGTCAACAGACGTTTCTCCGGTGTATGTCGAAAATCTGGTATCATGCATCAGACGACGGTACCCTATTCGCCACAACAGAATGGGCTGGCCGAACGCATGAACAGGACACTGACAGAGCGGGCCAGAGCAATGCTCAGCCATATGCAAGTGGATAAAATTTGGTGGGCTGAGGCGATGAACACGGCAGTCTATGTGACAAACCGAGTTCCATGTGCTAGTCACCCGACTAAAACTCCATTTGAGTTCATCTTCGGGAAGAAGCCTGACCTCTCCGAGATGTGTGTATTTGGATCAAAGGGATATGCACATGTCGACAAGTCGAACAGGACCAAGATGACCAAGAAGGCGATTCGATGTATTTTTCTAGGTTACTCGGATCAAATCAAGGGGCTTCGAATATGGGATGAAGATGCCAAGAGGGTGACGCACACGAGATCGGCTAAATTCGATGAGAGACCACCACTTCAGTACGTGCAACGTTACAGCAGATCAAGTGACCAAGAGTTTCGCGCTGTTCATGACGAAGACACTGTTTCTATCGATTTAGAACAGCCACGAGTCACGAAAGACATGGACATAGCAATGGAGGACAGTCACAGTGTTCAAGAAGAGAGTCACATGCAAGACAGGCGTACAACAACGATGGCTCTACCATCAAGATGCAGTAGCAAGATGCCTGAACACGTGGGTTCCAATGCTGACGATCCAATGTTTGAAATTGATGATGTGACGATGATTGAAGAAGATCAAGAATCGGCTGAAGACGTGTCAAGACAAGGACAGATGGTGATACGACCAAGTCGACAGACAAGTATTCAAGCATCGCAAGAAACCGCGATGGTTCCACTAGAATCGGTTCAACATGGACAATCTCAAGCGTTAATACCAGTGAATGGTGCTGATGAGGACTTTTATGACGGCTCAGAAGTGTGTCAAGAAAAAGGCACAAAGAGACTACGTATTGGGTATGAGCAAGCATGTGCAGCGTTCGAGACCCCAACGACATACGAAGAAGCTCTTAAGTCACCTCGTCGTGATAATTGGTACAAGGCCATTCAAGCTGAGCTCAAGGCATTAGAGGAAAAGGACACCTGGACTGTTCAAACACAGCGTCCAAACCAGAAAGTGATTGGAACCAAGTGGGTGTTCGCACTCAAACGAAACGAGCTGGGTGAGATTATTCGATACAAGGCACGTCTTGTAGCACTTGGCTACAGGCAGACGTATGGAGTTGACTACATGGAGACATATTCACCTGTGGCAAACCTCAACTCAATACGGGTGTTTTTGGCGGTGTGCTGTCAAAAGGGGATGTTGATTCATCAATATGATGTCGACACTGCGTTTCTGTATGGCGTTTTGGAAGAAGAGGTATACGTATACCCTCCTCTGGGTGTTCGTGCAGAACATAATCAAGTGCTTAAGCTGAATCGCAGTCTGTATGGGCTGAAACAAGCGGCCGCTACATGGTACAAGACAATTTCGTGTATGTTTGTGGAGATGGGGTTCTTTTCATGCGTGGCAGACTCATGCATTTTCGTCAAAGAGACCAAGGGCTCGTGGATTTACGCTGCATTATATGTGGACGACCTTCTAATTGGGGCTGAATCTACTGGAGTGATGGAAGATGTGGCAGCTCAACTATCAAGTCGTTTCCAGTTGAAGATACTAGAGGGTGTTCGATACGTTCTTGGAATCGAAGTCAAGTACCTGCGCAACAATCGACGTCTGAAGATCAGTCAAGGATCGTGTATATCAAGAATGGTCGAGAAATTTAATCAAGTTGATGCGAAAGCAGTGTCAAATCCAAGTGTTGAAGGGCAAGCGATGGTCAAGATGGACAAAGCTGACACAAGAATGAAGAATCGACCGTATCGATCGTTAGTGGGGTCGTTGTTGTATGTGGCAACAGGCAAACGACCAGATATTGCGTATACAGTATGTCAGCTGAGTCGTCATTTGGAATTTCCACATGAAGAGCACTGGAATGCAGCGATTCGAGTGTTGCGATATCTGAAGACGACGCAGAGCAAAGGAATTTGTTATGAAGGAGTTTCAGGCAATCTTCAGCTGAGCGCGTACACCGATGCAGACTGGGCAAGTAACAAGTGGAATCGCAGATCGATTTCGGGAGTTTTTATCATGATTAATGGCGCACCTGTGATTTTCAAGTCGAAGATGCAGCAGAGCGTGGCACTGAGCACGGCAGAAGCAGAGTATATGGCTCTTTCTTTATGTGTGCAGGAGGTTCTGTGGACAAGAAGTCTACTCAAGGAGATGCAAGTGCAGATTAACTATGCTGTCAAGATTCACGAAGACAACCAGAGTGCAATCGCTATCGCTAAGAACGACGGCTATCAAAGTCGAGCGAAACATATCGACATCAGATACCATTTTGTGCGCGAACAGGTGAAAGACAAGATTATCGACCTGCAGTATACTGAAACCAAGTCACAGCTGGCAGATTTTCTGACCAAACCGATTTCGACAAAGAAGTTCGAGTCGCTGCTGGACAAGGCCAAGATCAGAGACTTCTAGTCGAGGGGGAGTATTGGTAACGGTGTTGGTTACTGATACTAATGACCATATGTCATGGACGACACTGTGTGATAGTGTGTAACGATGGGATCGACTCATCGTTTTGTTACTAATATTATAGAGTCGATATCGATAGGCTTAGAGTAGTACAACGAGACGAACTAAGGACCTAGCTAGATGATAATTCACTTTCCATTTTACCTTCTTCTAAGCTCTCCCACCTCAACTCGCTCTTGGCTGTTGCCAAAAGTCAAAAGTGACGTCTAAAATTTCTTCCTTGTGCACGTGAGATCCCTGAAGCAAGCCAATCATGTCGAGTTTGTCCGGTTTTTCAAATCCCTGCACATTTTGGGTCAGTAACCCTACTGTGTGGTCATCTCAATAAAGATGTTTGGCAGACTCAGATGGAATAGAGCAGGCCGACATGAGTGCTTCTCGTCTGCGCTCCTTTTTCTTGCGACGTGTGCGGTACTTGTCAAATTCCTTGCAAAGCATTGCATCATGAGTACCTGGTGGTATGGTCGAGAAATGTCGTCCATCATTGTTTGCACAGTGCCATGTTGGACAAGATTCTTGTTGTTACTCTTCACCACATTATAATCGTGATTCCAACCCACGCACAGCTTGCTTGCTGTCCTGTTGAGACTGCTCGTTGCCATTTAAGTGCAAGGAAAGTTGATTTGCTCCAGTCGCAGGGCCTGACAATGTTATTGCATAACGTGCCCACGACTGGGTTCTCTTTGATCCATATGGCCCGGGCACCATTAGTGCCTCTGCACATCGTTATTCGACTCCTATCCTTAGTAATGTAAGGTAGTAAGTGTAATATGTACCAAACTGCCAGAGGCACATCAGATGGATGTTGCCGGAGTAGTGAGTCATCCACATGTAGTCCCGGTCTGAAATACCGTTCGTCATCTGACGAAACGGCTTATACAATCCATTCAATTCAAGCCCGTCCGAAGGTATGTCGCTTTGCTTTGTCATTCTGCAACTTACCAAATTCTTCTCAGTCTCCCACACCTTCACACTACCCGTCCAAGATGAACCTCCTCATTTACCTCGTGCTCAGTGCTGTCGCTGCGAAAGCTCCTCCGGTAGGTGCTGCTGCACGGTCTTACGAACTTCTCGGCAGGTGCTGCTGCACGGTCCAACGAACTTCTCGATGGCCTCCAATTACTTTCAGATCTCGTCACGGATAAGGACAGCAAAGTCCTATATGGACACCATCATGTGCGGAGCGATTAGGCCTTCGGCCAAGCTCTTCATTCGACCACGAGGAATCATCCGACCAAGACTGGTGTGACCGAGATCGTGGAGGGCGGAGCACATATTGAGAAACAAGCTCGAGCTTAGTCCCAAAACCCGTTCTACAGTGCGACTCTTTCTCTTGTTGAAACAATTCAAGACAGAGACGCGCACATGTAGGCTAGTAAAAGGGTAACGCGACATCAATGTAGCTCACTGTCGAATTTCGTTCTGCCATCAATGTCTCTTATGCTGCAATGATCTCGCATCAAAATGCATTCTGTAGGCTTCGTGTGCCAACGACCTACGATGCTCACCTCGACCTCCTCTATCCTTGTACGAACACGGGTTTCTCTTTCTCCACATTTTCGGTGATGTACAGAGTATCGATAGCGCAATCACGAGCACTGGGCAGCAGCGTAAGTTCGGTTCCAAGTTTGCGACAAGCAGTGCGGACAGTATCCGCACATTCCGTTTGACATCAGCTGATACCGTTGTTCCCCGGATCACTGCCTTCATCCGCGTGAACATCATTCGTGATGGGGTTCATGAATCTGCTTGGTGCTTCACGGCATAACAACGAAAACATCACAAATGGGCACGCTTCGTTGGTTGTGCTGCTTGAAGAGTGCGAAGTACGTAGAGCCTCTTTCTATCCCTCATTCTATCCAGAAAGCAACGGGTGCCAGCTTGTAGCGCACATCTGCGTAGTAGAAGCTGTCACAGCGTTGCGTGAAGATGATGAAAATGGATCTCGTCAGTCTCGCGATACTGGAAGCCTCTCACTACTTGTGTCGATGTGTGACGTCACTGTTCTTCGTCATGTATTCCCTATTGTTGTCGCTGACAGTCTGGATTCTCGAGTTTCTGTCACCATGCCACCGAGATCGGCGAGATCGATGGCCCCTTTTAACCTACAGCATGCTGCCAGATTCTATGTATATGTAGGCATTGATTAATTCTTAATGAAAAGCTTGACCTTGTGTTTGACGTACTGCTCGTGGATGATTGAACCATTTCAAATATTGAAGCATTTAGTAATTACCGATCTACAGTCTGGAATTAAGCAATTTATTAAAATTAGAGAGACTTCTACGTCATTAAGACGGGGCACTGGTTACAAGTACTGCTTCAGTACTAGTGCACTAACACTGACAACAGTGTAGGTAGTGCCTCGCGTCACTTCACGTACACTGTATGTGCCGAGGAGAGCTAGCAAATGAATGACGCGTTCAATAGGAGTAGAAGGTAAACTGAATTAACTGTAATTAATTCCTAATTACACGTACCCATATTTATTCCTAGCTTAATTATGTTTATCAAAAGAAGTGTATGCTACAGTCTTGCTCCGACACATTGCGCGCGTCCATCGTTGATTGAACCGCTAGAGCTGGCAGATATGACAGCCCATATCATTCAATTGGTCAGTGCTTCGTAATATGACGCCATATGGCAACATTCACGAACACTATCAATCTTTATGATAATATTCTGAATAAGGAGTATCACGGATAATTACATGTATCAGGTCAACCCCGTTGCATCACCCCCCCCTTAAGCGATATTCAGTTAGTCACTATCATGTAGACGTGGTCACCGTTAGACCACATCAGGGAAAGAGAGCACTTGTCTTGGTCTGATACACTCATTTTGGATCTTCATCGCATGGGTCACTACTCCATGCGATGTGCGGCGGAAGCTGCTGAGAAGGCAGCTAAGCGTGTTATCGCAGCTTCTCTTGACGATGCTTTGTCTACTGCCGCTTTAACTCTTTCTGCAGCACCAGTTGCTGCAGTGGCATGTGGTGTGTCACCACGTGCTATTGATGTTAACGGTTCCCAGGTGGAACTCTTCTTTTCGGGGGAGTCGGACGGTGGGCCCGACTCGAAGAAGACGCCTAGGTCGTTCAAGTCTCAAAGCGTGACCGAGTACTGGCCTACGAATTGGACTAGAGCGGGTTGCCAGGCTCATTATGACTATAAGAGCCTGTTTAGACCGGAGGATGAGTTTTCTGACTCATCTCTGCGCCTGCTGCTGCACATGCGCTTCTTGGCGAATGCGGTTTTGTTTTGCATCGTCGTGATACTGTTGTAGTGATATCAAGAATTCCGTTAATTCCATTCAGGAGGCTCTGGACGGCAATGGGGTGCGTCTAGACCCTGAACACAAGCCATTGAAACAATTAGAAAGGCTTGCGAATGAATTTACAGGTGAGACAAGTCAACATCATCGAACCCCATTGTTTAATGAAAGACTGTTAAACGGCCTCGACATCAGCGCGAGAAACTTTCGCGCTGAAGATAACTTTACCCGATGCTTTTCTCAAGCATCGTTGGTATAGCGGCAACAGCAAACGAAAAAAAAAACTCGTTGCTGCAGCGCAAAACGCTTTCATATCCAATGTGCAGCACATTAAGCGTGATGCATGGATAGAAAAACTTGACGTAGCTCGTGTCAGATATGAGAAACGAACTGAAACGGGTGCAGAAGTCAGGTTGCATCATCTGTGGGGTAGTACTTCTATGCCTCAAATGGGGCCATCCATATCTCCGTTGTTTCTACAACACGCAAACCGTAGCCAAATCAACGTGTACTCCCCTTCGCCCTGGGGTAGGGCGCACGTCTCTTTCGAGGTGAGCGATGCGATGGCTAATCTGAAATCGCTCTGCCAGCTCCATGGCAGCGTGTTTCTCAAATGTACCTTTTGAGTAATCGGATGTGTCTCGTCGTACTGGTTGTGTAAACCCTCAACGACGACGCACAGCTGGGGGCGTCTCGCTCAGCTGTCTTGTGGCAACGGACAGCCGCGACAGCAAACAGGGTATCTCGTTCGCTGCCCCTTCATGTCACGGTGATCCAATATTCGCTTCACATTACAGCGTTGACCACCGTGCGAGTCCACCTACGACTGCGGTGGGGGCAGGAAGATCAATTTCAATCTATGTGTTGGAGTTGCAGACGGAGATATATCGTGTTCAACAACGTGTAACGCGATCTGTGCAATCGCACCGTTTAAAAAAGATAGGAGCGTCTCCTTGCGTATGCGTGGGTGCGACTCCTACACCTTCGTCGGTCTAATGAATGAGCGGAGTTCACGCTTCACCATTTGGAGAACGAGTAAGGGCGTCAAGCTTTTCGAGACTACGTGTATGAACTTCGTCTCCAAAATGCGGCAATACAGAGCCAGATTATGAAACTGTCTTAAGACCAAAAAATAAATCTATGTGAGATTCTTGAGCGTTGAGGGTGCATTCCATCGAAGATGAGACCTCGTGCGGATAGTACGGGTGGATACGGATGACTTAAATGCAGGATGCGCGCGCATCCTGCGAGGCAACATAACTGTGTAAGCATTGCCTTTGCGGTGTAGTACACGAAACAGGTCGATGTACCTGGAAAGTAGTTTACTGCTATTCACATTCGTTACGAACGTGCTTAGATAAAAATTACTGTAGACATTAGAAGTAAGTCTCCATTTTTACATGTTTGGTCTTACATGTTTTTCAGCGTCCGGTTATGCCGGTCCACCGCGTTAGCGACGAAGTCTTATACAAAACGAAACGCTGCATTTTCAAGTCAGCAGAAAGTATTCTGCTGACTCTGTTGTGTTTTTTTATCACTGCGCCTCGTGCACAATGCTAAGAGCTGACTTTCTGCTTCAGCGAGGGATTCATCCTCGCTACAATATTCATTATCGATGCTAAATATATCAGCATCGTCGTCCCCGTCAGCAAAAATGTCGTCACTATTGCAAATGTTATCTTCTTTGATGCTGAAAAGATCGACATCGTCGTTCGCTTCGTCAAGTACTTCGACACGTGATGAGCAAAATCGAGAGCAGTTTTTACTTGAGCGAAATCCCTCCCACCCCTTACATCAGATTCACACTCTAAATGGGTAGGTAGGCGTGGATTTGTAACGTCATTCACGAAGAATGTGTATGCGTTGTTGACGCATGCTCAGAGTTGTTGATGGCAAACTCCACCATCAAAAAAAAGGTCGCTATAATCAGTAAGTTATTGGAGTTATCCTCCGATTATCTCTCTGAGGACGCGGTTGACGCTTTCTATCTGACCACCGGTCTCGATATAGTCAGTAGTAGGGATAGTCAGACGTGTTCCAAGGAACCGGAACACGATTTTTCAAATAGGCCGCCAGTAAGCGAGGGTCTCTGTCAAAGACTAGTTCACGGGGCATACCGTAAAGTCGGAACACCGTGTCGATGAAGACACGGCACAGCTCTGTGCTATGATTGTATCCCAATTGGCAGCAAGATGTACCATCCTGATGAAACGATCAACAAAATAAAGGAATCTATTATCTTCCTTGGATTCTTTATGGAAACCGAAGACAAATTCCATTAAAACGTACTGTTATCACACTGCCAGGTTTTGCAAGGCTGTATTGGCGCACGAAGTGAAGGAATGGACTTCACCCGTTGGCATACCTCGCAAGCACGAACGTACTTGCGCACAAATTAATACAGGCGGGGCCAGTAGAAGTCTTGACACACTAAAAAAAGTTTACCACACTTACAATTTCCACTGGATGGTGCATCATGATACTCATACAAGAAGTGCAGGCGCAAATCGTTGTGAGTGGGGACGACAACACGAGGTGTGGCGCCGGCAACGGCTGTATAGAATAGCGTTCTGTTGCGTGTTGTGTATTGTGTTGCAGAGCATCGATACAAGGCCAGTGAATTCTAGAGATTTACGAGATGGACTCGCCAGATGACCCATTACTGGTAAAACAGCATTATGGTTTGCATTGGCCTTTTGATGTTGTCGAGCAATGCTAACAACAGAACACTAGTGACTAGTGTTGAAACAATGCTTTCAGCACTGGTTTCAACCACACTTTTGAACTGCGCAGAGGAATCGAAGTCGGGTGGGCGCGAAAACGCGTCCGTGACGACATCAAGTCGTCCGGGTATGTACTCCATGGAGAAGTTTTACTCCGTGAAGAGGAACAGCCACCTCGCCATCCTTTTCGAGAGGTGCGGACTTTTCACGGCCTTGCGTAAAAAAGCATGGTCCGTATAGACTACAAAAACGACCTATCTTCCAGGAGATACACGCGAAACATTGCCATTGTATACTTTGTGGCAAGGTGATTCTTGTCATGCATTGGATGATTGCGCTCGGATGCTTGCAGCTGACGCGACTGATAGCATACTACGCACTATACTTCGTCTGTATCTAATCCATTAGCTAACAGCCGATTCGATATCGTCGGTGTCAGACCACGTGGAATGGTCTGGTATAATCAGCAATCGCCAAGATGGGCAATTGTATAGAGCTCTGGTTGATACCTTCAGTAGAACGCTGATTGTCAGCGTTCCATCACCAGTACTCAATCTTTTAAAAGTTGAGATAGATGAACGGCAATCTCATAGTAGTTGCGTGAGTACTTGTGTACGTACGCCGCTAAATCGAGGAATTGTCTAAGACCCTTGACATCGACTGGTTCATACCAGTAGGTGATTGCCTTCATCTATTGTGGATGAGGGCGCACGCGGGGTTAACCAAGATGCACCCAAGAAATATTATTTTGCTAGCAGCAAATATACACTTTTTAGGATTGGCATTTAGCTTATGCTTCCGCATAAGTATTAGAACCTGACGAATTAGCGTCTATGAACCTCTACGTCGGTCTTTACATACGTAGCCCGTCTATGGACAAGCGAAACGTCAACGTAACTCAATGCGAAATCTGGTACCGATCTTAACTGATTGCTGACACACATGTTGAACAGTTCAAGGGGCTTTACTTAGCCCTATGTGTCATCACTAGCCACTCCCACATCATACCGCTAAAAATTCTGGCTGCTGTGTACGGGATATCCCGTTGACGCATGGGGATCTGATAAAACTCAACCATCCGATTTATGGACGAGAAGATGGTACTTTTGACATATTATCTATATTCATGCCTTCCTAGGTATCGGCGTCTGAGCCGGTACCGTTGTAACATTTATCTTGTTGACCGCGTGCACTATCCGCCATCCCCCTGTGGCCTTTCGCACAAAGAAGTTCGGAGATCTGTGAGGGAAATTTAATTCTCTCCCATGGCCCACTGCAAAGTGATCGGCGAAGAACTAGTCGACCGCTAGTCTTTGTTCATAAGGCAATAGCCACTGCTTTATGACACAGTACTTCGATCCCAGTTTGAGCTTGATCTCGTCTCGCTTGCATACCTAGCAAACCTCATACAACGTATTCAGAAAGCATGTCCTTGAATTTGATCAAATCCTTATATGAAAAAATATTTAGAAGCGACTCCCACAATTGAAAGGTGCATCGCTTAATCCGAGTCTTCTCATCAAGGACACTATCGTTCATCGATAAACTGCTGCGAAACCGTTCGTAATCGGCAAATACAACTGCCGATCGAATATCGGCGGCGTACTTGTCCTCTGTGACGAGTGCGCAAATTTGCCTGATCTTGTCACTGCACAGATCTCGCAAGAATCTATAGAGTCTAGGATTGGAATCATAATTACCTCCAAAGCCGGCTTTGGGGGTGCAACCAGATCAAGTGTATATGCGCTTGCACTTGTTCCTTCATTGACCAAGTCATTTAATGTCCCGGATTTTATTTATAAACCATTTTCCTCATGCTGCTAAGGCCTAAGGTTGATGAGGTCTTGTTGCCTCATCAGTAACTACCTATGGAAGAAATTCCTAGAGTACGTGGGGACTTATTTACTCGACGTCTTCTAACTGTAGTCGTGCTGTTAAAGCTAGGCCCTCCACTATCAACTCTCCAGACAATCTAGGATCATAGTGTTGTCCCGTGGGCAACTGGCTTATTTTTCCTTAAAGCTCGCTAGCTAGGCGTACACCCGTGTCACGATCCACTCGACTTCTTCGAGTGGCGGACCTTCGGCGATACCTGTGCATCCGCAGAGCCACCGGCATCTCCCTTCACGGTGCAATTGGTTGTCACACTTTGATCTTGCGCAGTAGTGCTAACGACTGTTCAGTAAGAGGGGACATTGCACTCACTCGCAGTACATTCACACGCCTGTACTCGCTCCAATAATATTATCAGATGGCCACCTGATAAAGAAGTGGCAGACTCCTCACGGTTCGATGCTGCCAGCTCACCTTTGGGTCATACCTTCAGAGCCAGGGTATCCTATAATGACAACAAATTTGTTATCCAAATCGAGTGCGATGGAAACATCATTGTCTTGAACATCTTCTAATGTGTAGTAAAATACCACATACGTTGTATCACTGCTATTCGATGCTCCTGTTGCAAGGCGTGCCGTCATCCTCGTAAAATAATTATATCGCTAAACTAACTAAAACCTACGATCCTCTAGCGAGTGGCGACGAACAAAGTTGTCCGAAGCCCCACAGTCTCCTAAAGCACGAAGTGAACAAAATTTATGTAATTTTTTTTCTAAGTTTAAGATGGTGAGGGATACATCATCTTTAAGTGCAGAGACACACAATGATTTCGATTATTAAGCAACTTTAATAAGTAAATTTGCAATTTCTGTTGAGGATTATCAAGGCGCTCCGCTGCTACTGATCCTGCCATTTTTTGTCGGTCCACTACGCAGTTTTAAATATATAAGAACGTTAGACCCGCGTCCTTTGCCCTTATTAAATTAACGGTCTATCAGTTCGCTCCGTGATTTATTACACTGGGTGTAGGGCGCTCAAATCGTAGGCGTGTGTCCAAAATTCTGTTATCGATTGCACGTTTGCAATCTCTTTTTAGATGAAACGCGAGGTATCTCGATCTGAAACATAACAGAGTTTCATAGGTTTTGGACCTCTGACTCCTTGTCGTCTCGGGGGACGATATGAACCCGAACTAGCATAATCCTGTCTTAAACTAAAGGTTTCCTGATTCGCAACTTATATCGCTTTTCTAGCGTTTCCAGCTCAAAGAGATACAGGTGAGTCCTGACGGGACAAATACAAGACCCTGCATGAATGCGGTGATCAATTTGTGTTCATAACCCAATTTGGCCGTGATACATTTTGCTAGGAGTCGAATGTGTTTAGCGTAAGTACGCACATCACGCCTACCCTGCTTGAGTTTCAAAGGCTCTGATCGAGCCCTTAACTCATCCTATGGCGGTTCAAACGTTTTTCTGAGCCACGTCTTAAAGATTTTTGACAACCCAAACACATACGGGTCATGCAAAAATAGAATATCGATGTCCAGGTTTTGGCATATTCAGCCAGGTTCGACTGAGCAAATTGCGACTTGCATTTTCTCATAGCGATATGACGAGTCTTTATGTCGTCGTCCAAATTGACGAAACATCTCAGCAGGGATTTTTCTTCGACTCCTCTTTACTTTTTACATGTCTATCTCTAAATTTTCGGATTAACGCGCGTGCGTCGCCACGGAAACAGCAGCATTTGCCTGCTGTTGTCTTAACGGTTCGAACTGAAAAAAGATCGCTTTATCAACAGCTCTGCCTGTAGAGAACCTTTTTGGTGAAGCAGAGTTACTTTCCACCATAATTCGTAAAGTTTGTGTTGTATGAACTCGGCGACGGCGGCATCCTGCTCATCTCTGTCTAGTGCGGACATCCTATCAGAGACGGCATGTTCACCCACGGTCAAACCCATTCGTTCGACCGCACTCCATTTAATGTCTCTCGAATAGTAGTATCGTATACGCTTGGCGAGAAAGCTGTCATTACTATCATCCGGAATGTTTCTTTTGGATGTAGGGCTTCCGGTCCTTAAACGGAATACAAAGTATTACCAGGTGTAGCGGGGCATTTGTCACAAGTAAAGCTTCAGTACTAGTGCACCTACACTGACAACAGTGTAGGTAGTGCCTCGCGTCACTTCACGTACACTGTATGTGCCGAGGAGAGCTAGCAAAGGAATGACGCGTTCAATAGGAGTAGAAGGTAAACTGAATTAACTGTAATTAATTCCTAATTACACGTACCCATAATTGTTTCTAGCTTAATTATGTTTATCAAAAGAAGTGTATGCTACAGTCTTGCTCACGACTCATTGCGCGCGTCCATCGTTGATTGAACCGCAAGAGCTGGTAGATAAGACAGCCCATATCATCCAATTGGTCAGTGCTTCGTAATATGACGCCATATGGTAACATTCACGAACACTATCAATCTTTATGATAATATTCTGAATAAGGAGTATCACGGATAATTACATGTGACAGGCTCACCCAGTTTCAGCCATAGCCATGATTTTAGTTCGTCGAAAATTATTGACTTGACTCAAACGTCAATTAGTAGCCAAACACGCCCAACTTGGTGATTGGGCGGGAATTTTAGCAGATGTTTATGAGATAAAGTCATCGTTGAATACGTTTTCGAGCCAACAGATCCAATGCAAAACTTGTAATGTTGCTGCACAAGTACCATCACAATGTTCTAGTAGAACATGTATTCAACAAGAATGCCTATTGATAGTAATTTCTGCGGCAACGGTGCAAAGAAGCTTTTTAGAAATGAAACTGCGCGGTTTCTACCGCATAGTTAGTTGATTTCGTATCTTTCACACTCTCAAAGCCCCAATTACAACGCAAACATTCACACGATGAATCGTAGTGCCGTCGTTAGCATATTAGTCGATAGCCAATGCTTGTGTCTTTTTGCTTTGAGCACGCACTTGTAAAAATACCTAGGTATTGGAATGCTTCTATGAAATAACATTATGGTCTTGCTGGCGGTGAATGCATCAGCTTTGCGTGTTTCGATGGTATAATATTGTAATATTCTAGCACTCACTTCATTATGATCCAAAACCACACTGATGAATATTCTTGACATGTGACTCCCTTTTTAATGTATTGACGTTTAATTTATGGCTAATGATTATTTTAGACAGTTCACCTGGGTTTGCATGTATGAAAAGGTGGATGTATATCTATAATTCTCCTTTTTATTTGGTATGAATAGGAAAGAAATTACCAATTCGCCGCTACCTTGTTGTATTGTCACCGGCAAATCACCCAAGTAGGCAATAATAATCTATAAAGGACTCTATTAAAATCACTCGGTCGCTGCTGCCCCAAAAGCAGATTTGTGCTTGACACAATAGTTTTTCACATTTATTTTATATTGTAAGGCGTTTTGTGTACGTTCAAAATAGAATGCGTAGATATTGAAGTCTAAATAGTACGTGAAAGTGAGAGTACATGCCATACCTGGCGAAACCTGCGGCCAGCCAAGTAGAAAAGAAATTAATGAATTAGGTAATGGAAGATCTATAATGCAAGACGATCGAAAGACCTAGATTTGCGTGAAAATTTTGATTGCTGCAGAACCTCAGTCCGCTAATAAGGAGGGTATATTAAATCTGGTAAGAAAGAAGCTTTGTGAACGGGTTAAATTTAAGATTGAGGTTCTAGAGGAGTTAAACCGCGCCAGTTCGATGCTCACAATCTGGCTTTTTCATGCTAAATTGAGCAAAGTCTATGTCCAAGTATTTACGAGATAGCCTGTGCTTATGTTGATGACCATATTTTCACAAATGAAGAATATGTCTGACCATAAGTTGCTGCTCGGTGAACGCCCAGCTTAAAGCAAAAAAAATAACTTGGGTTGGAGCATGCGGTGAATTTTAATAATATAAGAATTCACCATTTTTGGATCCATTCAATATTTTATATGACAAAAAAACACAATGTTACCAACAGACAAAAATATCCCAAAAATAAATTCTCAGGAATTTTCATAAGGATTTCTATCTTTATAAATATTGATCACATTACTTTAATAAAGAAATAATGAATATAACATTTATAATACAAAAATGATAAAATAGCATAATGTCAGGGAACTGCAAAATCTACGACACCTTTGTACTAAATCACCACATTGTTGACACCGCCCCGAATATGATCTATTAATTATGTTCTTTAATAACTGTTTCCAGCGCACAATACGACGCTGAGATTGCGGCATCGAAAGCCCGCGTTATTCAGAACGATAGTAATGTTCCCAGGTAGCGCCGATCGAGGAAGTGCACTGTCTGGAATAAGCTCTGCCGCATGCCAGTAATTAGTGCTCACATGTACTAGTGTTAGAACCGCACCCTTTGCTGTTGTTTGATTCGTTAAGAAGTTATTGCTTGGCCATCATCGGTCAATACCACAACAGGTCCTCCAAATTCAGTAACTGTACGGATTGCACAATCTGGACCAGTGAGCAAATCGGCTTGCAGATCTGCCATGTTGTCATCGTTTGCTGCCATATTAAATTGATACTGCAAGATCAAGTACCGCTCCCGAACACCGTTGCTGTACACTCCCGCAGAGTACTCTAGGTCATGGTAAAAGTAGTTGCAGCTCTATCAGAATTGTTGATCCATTGAGAGGGGTGACTTTCGATCTGCGGTACAAAACCGCTATTTCTCCCGCTTTAATTTGTACGGTGTTGCTGGATGGGCTTACTTTACGCTCTGTTGTACACTGAACTTTTGACGATGATGTACGCACCGTTTATTCCGAGAATTTAATACAAGTGTAAATGCCAAGCACCTATCGTGATAAGATCAATAATCTATGTGATGTGGCGTACAAAAAGGTGGAGAACTTAGTAAAAAGGTGTGGCAGATTTTGCAATCCCCTAAATTTACATAAATTAGTCGACATTAATATAATAGGTATTTCACAAAGTTTAAACATGAATTATAAATAACTATAAATGCCATGTAAAAACTAATACTAAGAATTCTGTTTCATTGTTTTGTCATGAATAAAAAATAAAGGAGGCGTTAAACATTTTCCTCCCTCTGCAAAACTTCTATTAACCAACATAGCAGTGTAAGTGTGAAGGAACAAATGTAGGTATGCAAGAACATTTAAATACCTGATTGGTCAGACAAGGAATAAAAACCAACACGTTTCCAAAAACAGAAGGTTAATACGATTATAAACCTTCCTATCGCACGCGCATCCTTTCTGAGCGTAAGTTAATAGTATATAATGATGGTGTTGTTATGAATTTTGAGCGAGTAGTGATGCAAGGTCGACAAACGGATATCAAGCGCCGCTTGCCATCCTCATTGGAGATTATAAAAGCAATGCTAATTATGCACCTTTTCGATGCTGCGGACGCTATGACTCTTCTATGCAAAATTCTCGTAAAACGTGTCACGGATTTGTAAAGTCAGATGTAGAAGCTATAAACAATATCGAAGTAGCAGATGTGTAATTAACTTTTAGAGCACGTTCTTCATTAATGAAATGTACCTGTGAATTTAACAGATGCATTCTTCATGTGTTAGCTTAATAGACAATTGTCTCTATCTCTCAAAGCTACTTCTCACCACTAAGATGTCAAGTAGATAACATCTCTTTTCATCTTTTATTACATATTTTATTACTTTACGCTTTCTCATTCTGCTCGCCCAAGACTCCATGCTTCACTACGGAGCAATACTACAAGGACCTGTGCATTAGTACGTTAAACAAGTCCAATGTTAGCTTCTGGTGTGCCGTTTGACCCGGATGACTGGGATGCTTACGCTCTTCGAACAATTTGATTTACAGGACAGCGGAAGCTTCAAGTAGTCCAATTACCACCGCAACAGTTTCAGTGAGTCAACATGACGTAACCACTTTTCTTTTACCTCGTATTCGACTTATTCTGCTCACCCGGTCGAATCTTGAGGTCCAGAACGAGTTCAAATTTTGCTCGGACGCACCACGAGATGAAATATATCTAGTCATGTGCTTACGAATATAAGCAACCTAAATTGGATCTTGACGCAGTCATTACGGTCTTTAGGTAGTTCTCTTAATAAGACCTGGCCCAAGCTTAGCGAAATACCGGCAAATAAGTATACTGTTCAACGAAATTTCAAAAATTGTTCGCCACATTTCTTTTTAACCAATGATATCAATGTTAGTGGAAGGGGGGTGTATGATCTACGCGTCTTTAAACTAAACATAAATTGATAAGGACGACTCAACGCAATGACCGGTAATGTCACACTGGACAAAACGCTTGAACGGGTTCCACTGCACCGCACAACGTATTCGGCCTACGTACGAAGACAAAAAACCAAAGGAAACAAAAGGTATTTACTCAAGAAAAGAACAAAGCAGTCACGGCTTTAGCGAACGAGGAACAAAATTGATACAACAAAAACGATGCAAAACTAATATTGTCGAATTCATATTTATTTTTTGGGGGTAGCAGCGACCAAGTAATTCACAGTTAAATCTTATTCGGGTTTTTGATTGCCTATTTGGGTAATACTGCTAGCGACAAAACAACAAGGTGGCGGCAATCGAGAGATTCCCTATTTGTATTGTTTGAAATGTATTTTTATCATGTTACGATCGTCAACAAAACATTAAAAATATAACGCTTTATCCTCATTATATTTCGGCGCTAGTCATAATCCCAGAACAATATCGAGTAAATTGTAAATCCAGTACCATCCAAATGCAAATGTTCCAAAACTCGCACCAGTTGCATTACCAGTACCACCTCCTGACAAAATGATTTAGTACACCACTCCTATAATGGTCATGTGACCGATTCAAGTGAGTCTCCACGCGCCAAAAAAAATTACGTGATTCGTTGTTGTTCCGCCACCTTATCGATTATCAGCCCCGGCCCCTTTAAAGAGCCTCTGATTGCTATCCTTGCACAAGCTCATCAAGCGCTACACGCGGTTGCGTACCTGTCGACAATAAAAAGGCCCAGTCAATGTCGTTCTCATGGCTCTCTCACTCTTATTCCTTCTCTTCTTTAGGAAGTCCCTCCCGTTGTCCCCAGAGATCGTCCACAAATCATTTCGTATACATCGGTCCATATTATCCCGCAGAAATCGCAGTGGAACCCGGATCCGATGAAGACAACATCCAGGATAAAGTAGATGTGGGAGACGTGGGAGTAGAAACGGGAAACTTGACGAAGGACGCTGGAGAGGAGTCAATTTGAGGCTGTCCGAGACCACGTCGATTGTGCCGCTGGGACTTCTACTGCGCAGTCGCTGGTAGCAGGCTTTTGTTTCGTTCGGATTTTTGCCCACTACTGGACCACTTTAGCGATAACACTCAAGTCGGGTGCACAAGGTAAGTATATGGGACGATTGCATTGGGTGGTGCCACAGTTGAAGCGGTATAAGAGAGAGAAACTGTGTTCGATTGATGTGGCCAATTACTGTGTGACTGACAGGCTATAACCCTATGATGTTTTGTTCATTGCTATTGCTGATATTACGATTTACCGTTGTTTCTGAAGTTGAGCGGACCTACGTTGGTGTCACGTTCATGTATTTTGACAGCTTTTTGGCGCCAAGTTTTTACTACCAGTGTCGATATACGAAGATGTGGCTGTGGAATAAATGTGGTAAGCGAACTGGCTGTTGTTAAACTAATGTTATGGTGCATTTAATGCATGAGGCAAGATCATTCTGTAACATCCACCGATCTCCAGAGTTTTAATGATTAGGATCGAAGTGGCAAGTGAACGGAGCGCCAAGAGCGCCAAACGACCCTGACCGCGCAGTTTAAAGTGTATCAATTACGAACTCCCTGTAATTAGGTAATCTAAAGCGTTTTCTGTGTTACCCCCTCGCCTACGTCCAAATAAATTACTTCTTGAAATATCTAACGATGATAATCGCGGATAATGGTGGTTAAGAGCCACTAGCCCGTCTATATGTTTTTCTTCCTTCACTAACCAGCAGCGTTTCCGACTAGAGGCAAAAGGTGGATATGCAGGCGATGCACAGGAAATTGAAGTAGGTGAGCTCTTCATCTTGATCACGCGCAGGTTGGTTCGCTTTTAAGCAAACATTTGGACTCCACCTCCTAATTGTCTCCGGCAATAGTTAACGTTATTCCTGTCCAGTGACTGCAGGTGGATATCACTTAAGTCTTGTGAAGCAGCGTCCGTTTGTCTGAGACTCTTGACAGCGCGCACTTCAAGCAACTGATTTCGGACTGGACAATAGCCACAAAGTCACGGTCCGGATCTATTTACATCCCGAAACCGCCAAGTGCGTCAGACTGGAAAACTGCGGGGCCTAGGGTGATAAAGATCCTTTCTGGATGTATCACCCAACAGTGTCAGTCTTTTCACCTGTGGCTCGTGACGTCTAGCCAATGATTGATGAGTATGGACGCGCACTGACTCCTCGGTGTTCAGTGGTCGAATTACACGTGGGTACGAAAGCTCGCAGTTGTCAGCATCTATCTCCACGAACCACTTACGCGCTCGAGGTAGAGCATATCGTTGATAGATAGGAGAGGATCTCATGAACGACATCGTTCGACAGACAAGTGGTGTTGACCATCCTTGTGATGATTTTGATAGTCGGACGGGTGGGTTATTATATAATTTAAAGACTGGAGCCATCATCGGTCTTCATAAGTCTGCCGCGATTAGGAGAAAAAGTGGACAAGTACCAAGTACGATGGATGATAGTTGAGATTAAAAACCAGGTTGTTCATTGTGGTCTATTTTTTGCTAAGGTGGTCGAACAGGAAGTCTAAGGTCGATGTTCTAAAAATGTTGAGTAATCAAGGTATAATTAGCATTCTGACCAATCATAGGCTTTGAGGGGTAAGGGATGGTTTACAATAGGTGGGGTGTAATAAAGAATCCCTGGGATAGATATAAAATAACTAGTACTGCATTAAGCTGTCCGGGGAAAGGGAAGAAATCGACTATGGCGCAGTTCATGGTGTCACAGGACTGTTTCTGCGACATTTATTCCGGAGTTCATGGTGCCACAGGACTATTTCTGGGACTTTTTTTTTATTCCGGAACTGCTGCAAAAATGTTAAAAATAAAGACTTTCGTTTGGATCAGAACATCCGGTGAAAGGTGAAGAAGAGTGGCGGAAACAGTAGCACTTATGCGTGCGCAAAGGAGGGGTGCCTATGGGAGGTTAGCGTGACAAAAAGAAAGATTGGGTTTATCTCCAGAGCACTATGTTTTGACACTTGAGATTAGCCACGCTGATGCTTGCATGGCCATCTCCAAGCCATTATCTAGGCAAATTCGGCTGCTGTCAACATTGCAGGCTGCAGTACAAGGAGAAAAGGCCATAAAGCGTAAGGCAGTTGTGGCGCTTGTCCAACTTCGTGGTGGAACTTATCTCCAGTAATAACGTGCCAAGGTCTATAGAGCTAAGGAAGCGGTTGTGCAAGAGATGGACGGGCAGCGTCAAGAATATTCCTCGCTTTCGGCTCCGTACTTGGTGAAATTGAGGAGCGTTTATCAAGAGACCACTTTTGCACTTAGAGTAGACCAAGACAACAGCATCATTCTAATTTTTTATGGACTTCGGTCAAATTTTTTTAATTTTCAATTGGTTGGCTTCAATGGTACTCATTCGCGCCATGCTGAATACAAGAGCGTGATACTTTATCTGGTTGGATGAGATGATAAAGGTCATAATGTCACCCTTGCAACGGCGTTCGTGCATGTTAAAAAAAAGGATCACATGGTTTCGTTTTTTCTCCACTGCATCAAAGTCGACATTCATCTCGCCAATGACGCAGTAATGTGCGATCGTGGATCACATTCATGGTGCTGTAAGCAAATATGGTAAAAGATAGGAATGAGTGTCCGAATTCAATTATTTTTACATTTCGTATCATGCGCAAATTGAAGAAAAAATTTGGGTTTTCAGGGACTGAAT
Source organism: Peronospora matthiolae (assembly GCA_921007115.2). Classification (NCBI taxonomy): domain Eukaryota; phylum Oomycota; class Peronosporomycetes; order Peronosporales; family Peronosporaceae; genus Peronospora; species Peronospora matthiolae. The sequence continues at coordinate 7,124 of CAKLBY020000124.1, read as the reverse complement.
TTGAGAATAGCGTGTAGACCCTATAGTCTGCAGAGGCCGGAACAGAATTCAATGCTACGCTTTCGGCACTGCGAACAAATTTTGGAAGTGATGTCGCCTATTACATTCAAAATATCGAATCCATCTATTGGACAGTTCATGCCAATATGCGGTTGAACGCTGGTAATACAGGTATAAGCTTAAGTACAAACACGAGGGGCTGACACAAGTGAGATCACAAGCACGCGCCAACGAGATTTTTTCGAACCGTCAATGTCACCTTGTCCGCTCTTCGGGTGTCGCACAGCTAACTTTGTGGAAAGCAACAACCACGCTTTACTAGGCAAAACGATTCGCAATGCAGCCCACTAGAGGCAGTCAAAAGATGACGAAGGCCGCTATGGACAGATTCAGCATGCATCAGGATCAGATAAAGAAGTATGATTTGCAAATGTTTTCAATTACACCGCATGCTCGAGCGCTTTGTTAATCTAAGCAGCTGCCGCAGGCAAATGTAAAATTTCTTGATCGTCGCCTGTTGTTTGGTTTGCAAAAAAACAAGGATATTTCAAATATAGGCGGGTCGAACTTGAAGCTATGAAAAACTCGTGTTCAAATTTGCTCAAATTGGATTTCTGTGCCGTCAACTTGTCGCTGTACTACATTCCGTTGGGTCTACAATTGATGTTGCGTCTGCTTTTCATCCATCATACCTTGTGAAGACGTTCCAACAGAGCTACATCGGAAAGTCAATTGAAGTGGTTGTCACTATACGAACCTTTAGTATCTATCGACCCACCCGCGTACAATAAGCAAGATGGACGCCAGCAAAAAAGAACCACGAGTTTAGGGGACTCAAAACAAGGATCGACTTACAAATACCGCTCTTGCACGCAAGTGGGGCACAAAAGGACAACATGTCGCCGCCATGCGAGCTCTGTTGTTCTTTGAACGCTAAGGTCACTGCAAAGGAAATTTACTCAGGTATTGTGTCGAATACACCGCCTTTTGTCACGATGGCGACCGCAGCGAATGACACCCTTTCGACCGAGACCCACAAAAGAATATTTCATTCATTCTATTGAATTAGCTGCAATCTCATATCTCATTATAACGTTGTAAAATCTTAAAAAATTTAAGGAAAAGAAGATCGTGTAGAGTAAAAAGATTAACGCTTCTGGTTACACGTTAGTGCCTAAGTCTGGACGACAAACTCGTTATTCTCTCATGACCGGTGATAACGTTGGTGTAACATCATAATTGCCATGATATGCTTCATGTAACACAGCCCTGCATGTGTTCCCTTGATTTGATGCTCACATGCAATGCGAGCGCGTATTGCTCTCGAGCGCACTGTCGCCGCAAAAATGGCGCGTGTAGTGTGCGTGGTCCCCCTCACCCCTTTTATAGCCCGTCGAATGCAAGCGCACAACTACTGGAGCGTCTAAGTCTGGTGATGCGCTTTTCCATCCGTGGATCCGTCACCTATAACACGCAGAAAAAGTAGTCGACAGGAGCAAATGCACGATATATACAACATTCTTGATACACACACGTCATTCAAATGCGCTGAAAACTGTAACGATAGCATGACCACAACAGTAAGGTCTCATATATGCGGTACCTTCGGCTTTGATTCGTTCGAGTCCTAACGCGCATGACCTGAATCTAATCAAAAACGGATGTCGCGTAGTAACATGGTACGGTTTTCAATGTTAGAAAAATTCTGATTGTAGCATATTGGTACCTTACCGTCATTTTCTGTACTTCGCCCCCTTTCGATCTTCCTTTCGCATATACAGCGACCGAGGCCTACATAAATTTCAACCCCCATAAAGTTCGGGTCGAGCTAGGGACGAACCTCGCCGAAAGTGGGTGGCCATGAGAGGGGGGGGCGTCTTGACTGGCTACTGCAAATTGAGGAATGAAAAGATACAAAAAATAGAAAAACATTTAGCGTGGTACGCATTAATGTTGTGCTGAAGTGATGCTGGTTTTGCAACTGGTGCGGGTTTTGCAATGTTTGCATTAACCTAGTGCTGAATTTGCTTTTACTCTACATTATAACATCGCATCAACAGTAGTTTTAGCCTCACCAATATACTTAGATTAATATATACGAAATCCAAATATCATGTGACGGGATCATACCGTCACATGATAACCGTCACGAAGAATAAGATTGGTCGACTTGCGAGTTTTGTTTGTTTAGCGGCTTGATGATTTCACTTCGATCCAATGGTGCGCACAGAAGACTGATAAATAAATCATCGCGTGGGATCGCGCACATTACGGCCTTTTGCAGAAATAACCCGCTTCATATATAAGATAGAGGATCAAGCTTAGGAGCTCGGCTTCTAATTAGAGTAATCCAGTTAGGAGAACTAAATTAAGATATCTAACGTTTTCGACAGCAGCAGTCACTAAAGAAAGAGTATGATGCTGTGACTGTCTGTATTGATCCATTACAGTGTACTCAAGCAACGCGACCAGCCTTTGCTTATGAGCGTCCAGAATTTGCTTATGTGATCGTATTCGCTTTTGATATATTGTAAGCCAATCGCAAGCGTGTCATAATAGTGACCTAGCCGGAGAGTATCTTCATATATGCCTATATACCTATGCAGGGGACAGGCTAAATCGCACTTAGCACGTATAAGGTACACCTAGTCGCAGTATTTAGATCGAACTTAGTACGTGTAAGATACACCTAGCCGCGATATTTACTGCACAGACACACGCATGCCGACAGACACGTACATACTCGCAGGTAAATAAAATTTCAAGGCTCAGCATTTCAGCCTTGCGCATAGTCATTTACAGCTTCACCCTCCGGGCTAGCAGAAAAGTTCGGCATCCACCTTGCGCACATTCACTAACAGCTTCACCGTTCGGGCTCATTAAAGAAATTTTGGCACTCACCTTCCTACAGTTACTAATGACTTTACGCTCGGTCTCGCGATTAAATATGGATGATATTAATCGCCTACAAAATTACACGATCACCTGGAGGGAAACGAAAACACGTTGTTAGATGATTCGAAGCATTGTGCACCCAGGATCCAAAGTGATGAGGTTTTGCCGTGTTGTACAATAGGCTACAAAAATAAAGCTAGCGCAATCCATTGTTTATTTCACAAATCAGCTGGAGTGTGTGGACTTACACCAAGCATGTAACGGGGCACCATTTGTTTGGGGTGCCACAAAACTTCACGTACACTAGTACGTGCAGAGGAAGCTAATCTACTTGAACGACTCGCTCAAGTGAAGGCAAAAAGAGAACTGTATTTATATAGTTAAGCTGTCAATATAACTTTAATCTTCATCCAACTATATTAAACTACGTCGTCGTTTGACGAAAACCTGCTTACCACTCATTGCGCGCGTCTAGCAGCGATTGGTGGCAATCTATGGTTGATATGTCTGATATCAACCAATCTTGGAGCAGCGCATGAATAGTTTCTAAAAGGGGATAATATTCCTTCAATATTGTCCATCTCGGATAATATTGGTAGGGAATTGTCATGCTAGACTATATCCCTGTTGACACCGTTTGGTGTCAATATCATGTAAAGGGCTACCCCGTTACAAAACAGGACAGCGATTGTGTTAAAATGGCTAAATGCCTCTTTTTGACCTACAACGAGGTGGTGATTGTCCTCTGTCCTAGTGAAAAAAAAGCATTTTCATGTGTACCGAAACGGAGGGCCGTGAACACTCTTCAAGGAACTACGGATAAATGTACGCTGCAGCTGTCAACCTTTAAGCTTCAGGTCTATCTCTACTCACCCAGGAGCATTTGTAAAATGGGAGATTTTTTTTTGGCTGGCACGCAATTCTTCCGATGCAGCTGGCTGACGGCTGGATAGATACACAGTGCGCTTGATACGTTCGTACCACCTCGTTAGTGTTCCTAGATAATTTAGGGGGCTTACTGAAATCGTCATCAGTGCACCTCTTCAACAGTGGTAATGCGGCCAAAAACACAAATTTCACTCCATTCCGATAAAATTTGCAAATATGCATGTAATCACTTTTATGAGTTTTGATAGATTACAAAATGCATCGAAGCATGTTTTTATTGGTAAATGTATTTTATATGTGCTGACAGGGCTTGTGTATCTCCACAGTGAAAGATGGATAAAACGTTGCGTGGAAAGAAGAACGACCTCATTCAGATGTTCGCACGAGTCTCTACAAATTAGTAATCCATATTCATTACTCGTGACCTGTTTATTAGTAAACATCGTAGGTTATATGCTTCTCATCGAGACTGCGCTGGTGTGTAAGTAAAGTCGAGTTCCAGACGGAGTAACTTTGCTTGAAAGGGACTAGAAAGATAGCGAAAGACGTCCATGGGGATTGAGGCTAAAATGCGCTTGGATAGGTCTAATTGAGCAGCCACATTATTGAAGTACCGTTTCTTATGATGTCAGCAAACCGCAAACATCGCGACGGCTAATGGTCTTTCGCCACACGTATAAAATAAAACCTCCTTCGTAAGCTTAGGGTTCGAAGGGTGTCCGCAACTGTCGAGGAGTTCTGAGCCCCTGAGGCTTCTGTAAGAGTGTCCAAAAGTGCTGCTGTCTAAAAAACGACGAGGCAGCAATTTACAAAGTTGAATCGCTCCGGCGACGAACGTTAAAATCCATTTGTCAATTCTTGGCCTCCACACCCTATTGCGTACAGTGTAAATGATCGCGTTTAAAGAAACGAAAATGCCCAATTCATTCGGTAAGATGAGAAGAGACAAGTGTAACGACAGCTGCAGCTACAGCCCGCGGTTTCAGCGGCGGGAATTTTGAAGTAGGCTGCGACAGTTTTTCATTCATCTGAACTCAAACACCCTTTGACTTCAACGCCTGAGCGCGAACGGACAGCCTATCGATCTCGATATCTTACGGGCTGCACTGGTTTATGCGATCATTCTACTGTGCAGACTAACAGATAGTATCAATGCTAGATGAATTAGCCGAGAAGGGTGGGTCCAGACATTCGAATCGAGAGCAATTGCGACCGAATCCCTGTCCTGCATTCCCATTTGAGACACTACCGCTGCGCGAGCATTTGTGATAACCATCCGTAAGAAAAACGCTATACGCGCACGAACCACAGGTCGCACATTGTTCCGAAATTGGTTTTCGTAACAACCGAGACGACATGATGCAATAGGCTCATGTGTGTCAAGCGACTGGATGATAAACTTGAACAATGTCGCGTTTCAAATTATGATGCTCTGGTGACCATAATGCGAAGTCAATACAGGTCGGAAATGCAACGTCTGTCACCCGTGTTAGAGTTAAATGAACCTGCGCTGAAGCGACATCAGGCTTACACGCACACCTGAAGTTTACCTCCAGCAGCAAACTTGGTCAGTGCACAAGACACCGTTATTCTAGCTGATGATTCGGTTACATCTGAGTAGGCATAGCTTGCAAAAGACGTTTTGTCGATTGTCTTAACTGCTGTCGAGGGACCAACCGACAAGGAAGTTCTAGTCAGAATGCAGCAGGATCATCAAACATTGACGCACTCAGTCTACGTTTACTCGTTACGCTTGCCAGGCATCGAAGATGGATAAGCCTTTCAATGTCTGAGCTATCCGGTGCTCCCGCAGACACTAGAGCTCACTTGTCAGCTCGACGCTCTGTCCGCAATCGAGAACACCATTATCGTTCTGCAGCAGGGACAAGCATGAAGATATCTGCGGCAACTCTGATCGGCATCGGCACATTTCTCCAGCATCTTCACCTTGTTCAAGTCGCCGGTCAAGACTTTGATGATAATGAATTTACAAGCTTTAGTGATAGCTCACATGTGGAGGCATCCACGTTTGCGCCTGCACTCAACAACATCACCTTAAATGTGACGAATGGTGGTGACGCAAATATGTTGGCATCATCAGACCTGTTACCTGTGGAGGTAGGTGATGGTACGCCCTCAGAGTTTCGCGCTTTAGACCCGCCTAGCCATCTCTTCGAGCGCACAAAAGCCATGATGAGCCTGTGTCCACCCAAGTATCTTGATCCGTCGGTGATCAAGAACCGCGCGATCCCGACCAACAACTGGTGGGGCAACATTATCGCGCACGACTCGAATGCGGCCATCCAACCCATTTGGTCCAATCCATACTCCCTGCAGATGGTAGTCGACAAGGCCCCGTTTGGCATGTCCGCGAGCTACCCGTACCGCAGTCGCTTCAGTGGCGGCAGCTCTGGCAACAACGGCGCTGTTAAGTACTATGCGCATGGCATGGTTCGAGAGTTCTTGTTTTCAGCTGAAGAGCTCACGGGACGGAAGCCCAACTTCCAAGTTATCGACTGGGCGGACCAGGGAGTGACGGTCAAGTTCACTGCCAGCTCGTCCGGTGGTAGCATGGTGTCGGACATTGTTTCCGGCATGGTGTACGCCTCCATGAAATATTCGGGACTCACTCCACGATTGGTATCAGCAACAGCGATTTCTACCGTCAACGGCCGACCATTCGGTGGTCGAGTGCGTGGCTCCAAGTTCGAGATCGTCTACAACTCCGGTCAGAAGTGGGTAGTCTTCGCATTGTCAAGTGACGGTCGTACTGCGAAAGACATCACTCTGGCTGCCGATGGTACATCCTCCCTCAAAAGTACAAGCGTATTCGACGGCGTCTTGCGTGTTGCTGTCGTTCTCGAAGACTCATGGCTGAGCACGCTAGAGAAGCACAAGTCGTGCATCGTGCAAGCAGCGAACGTTGACCTCCGTGATGACAGTTCCTATGTCTTCAGGTGGAAGACGATGGGCGATTGTTCCAGTGGCCTATTGCATTTCGCAATGAAACACCACGCTGAGACCCTGGTCACGAGTAGCGGGGTACGCCAAGTGGACGGCATGATAGCCCACTCAACAACTCGAGGTGTGCACCAGGCTTTCTTAACACCAGGTGGACCCGGCGATCCTGTGTGGGAAATCAAGGAAACACAGCCGGTACCCGAAGACTTCTATCCGTCCCGTAAAATTGCATCGAGCGTCTCCCGGCAGCAGCGCATCGTAAACCATTTACGCGAAGACATCAACAACACATGGTCGATTCCTCTCAATGGTAGCTACTACTTCAACGGCAAAGCTGCGCAGAAGTATGCCTCCTTATGTCTCATTGCGAACGACGCAGC